>JAWDJD010000001.1:448373979-448973979 GCA_035047305.1 Bradypodion pumilum
GGCCATCTGGCCCCCGAAGCTGTCTGAGGGAGTGTGGCCCGGCCCCCGGCTTTAAAAGGTTGAGAACTCCTGCTTTACACTCTTAACTGATTTGTTGGTTTTCCAGTTAAATTAATGGGCAGGCCTTCAACTCTTTTGCAATTTTGTTAGAACAATTCTAGCATTATGCAGTTCTAGAAATTTTGCACCTTCCTTTGATGGATCTGCCCATCATTTGAGAGAGGAACGCTGCTTTCCAAGTACATTAATGTTTGTGTATGGCATAAAAGCAAACTATTTTGGTGATGAAAGACCTCTGTATAACTAGAGGGAGAGCTTAAAAAATGGCTGTCTTTCCTTTTGAAAGGCAGGCTTTTGGATTTGATGCCCCCAAACAACTACAGCAGATAAATCATGTTTCTTGGAATGGGCCAAAAATTTTTTTGCTGCAGGTGTTTTGTTATTTATTTGACTTTTAGAGGTTCTTTTTAGCAAGGTTGATATGTGATTGGATCACTTTTGTGGCTATAAAGAAATACATGCCACACACTGCTGCTAGTAGATTTTCCTTCTTCTGATGATGGAACAGGCAGAAATCTAGCTGTCTTAAATCACTGGAAAGAAGAACAAGATTAACATTAAGATTAACAAGATTACATTCTTTTAGTTATAAAAATTATGCCTTTACACTTTGGGTACAGGATAAAAGCTTGGAGCTCCTTGGTAGTCATCTAAATTAGGTCTTCATGAATCATGTTTTAAATCATGTCTCATGGAGTAACAAGGTCTCAGGACCCTTGCTAAAGTCTCAGAAGATTGCTAGAATTCCTGGGATCACAAGGCGAGAAACAAGTTTCAGAGTGGTGCTAGAAGGGATGAGTTTGTTTGTTTGTTTCTTTGAGAGATGCCTTTTCCACACCAACTCCAACCCTTTTCCAGATGGTGCCATGTTCCACAAAGGTGCTTGTATGTGTGTTGTACTTGAAAATCATGAGTACTCGTACTCTCTCTCTCTCTCTCTCTCTCTCTCTCTCTCTCTCACTCACTCACTCACATATATTCCTGTTGGACAGGGTCCGGCAGCAGTGGCCCAGAGCTCAGGAGAAAGCTGTCTGTGGGCTGATGCTGTACTCAGGTTGAGAATCCCTGCTCTAGCAGGAATTGTGAAATGTGTTGCAGCTGCTGGCTGCTACTTTGACACCTGCCTGTTTGTCAAAAAAGTTATCCCCTCCCCTCTCCAACTATGAGTTCCCATGAGTCCCCCAGATTCTGAGCCTATTTATCTGAATTATTGTCATGCCCTTCCACTATCACAAGCCCCCAAAATGTAATGGGTCCTAATCAATACTTGCCCTGCCTCACTCCTGTGATGTAACAAGAGCTTTGCTCTAGGTCTTTGCTCTTGGCCTTTCCATCTCAGGGTTTGGGATGCTGATGACCTGACAACCTTGTGCCCTTCAGACATGTTGAATTAGCACTGCCATATTTCCCTATTGTGTGACGGTTTTTATACAACCAATGAGATATGGAGGAAAAAGACACTGGTTCCCAACCTTGGGTCCACAGATGCTCTTGGGCTACAGCTCCCAGAAATCTTGGCCAGCACAGCCAATGGTGAAGGCTTCTGGGAGTCTTCGTCCTAGAACATCTGGGCCCCCAAAGTTGGGAACCAATGCAGTAAGAGGTTGTCCCCTACCCATTGAACCGCAGTGCTTTTTCCACAGGGAGGAGCAAGGCTAAGGCCAGGGTGTCTCTCAGCACAGGAGGAGGGTCCTCCTAATGAATGAATAATGCTAGACATTCTGTGTGGGTTGCCCGTGGGAATAATTGGCTAAACCTTTCCCCAGGGGTTCGCTCGGCCTTCAACAGATCCAGGGATCAACCGGGTTTGGCAGGAAAGGCAATTGGGGTGCGGGCTAGTTAGTTAGTTTGAGGGGTGAATCAGAAAGCCTTGGCTGATGGCTACGGTGGAAATGGGGCAAAAACCAAAGATGATGATTCTAGTGGAAATACACAATCCTCCGCTTCTGGCTACAGATTAAGTTGGGCAAATAAGCCGCGCCAGACAGCGGACAAACTAGGCACCCGGAGTCAATACACATAAGGCTCTGAGATAGGGCAGGAACAATGGGTTTCGCCAGCCCAGACCTTAATTAGTTACGGGTTGTCTATTAACCACAGGGCAATGTCCAAGAGCAGGTATTGCCTTGACCACCGTAAAATGCCACATATGCAAGCCTTCTGTATTAGGGGGTCACACGCATCTTACGCATATATCACCCCAAGGCAGGGTAATAAATACGTATCCCCGAAGTCATTCATGTTTTGGGGACATTAGTAGTTGAGGGATCGTGTTTATGTTTGGGTCCGTATTAAACGCGGTAATATTGTATTGTTAACATTGTAGAAATTGCCATTTTGTAGAGAATTCTAGTGTAATTTATTTGTATTACCTGTATTGTACTCACTGTTGGTTTTTGTTTATATTTTGACTGTATATTGTGTTTTTGATTATGTTGTAATGCCGCCCAGAGTCGGCCATGTGCTGAGAGGGGCGGGGTACAAATCAAAATAATAATAATTATTATTATTATTATTATTATTATTATTATTATTATTATTATTATTATTATTATTATTATTATTATTATTATTATTATTATTATTATTATTATTATTATTATTATTATTCAGGGCTGGACTTCACCGCACGATTGTCTCGCGTGTCATACTTCCGGCCAGCCACTCCTACATCTGGTAGCCATCGCAACAATTCTGCAAACACACACCTGCACAGCGTGGCTACACCCCCCCCCCCCTCATTTGCTGCTTCATGCTTTTCCTGGAACTGTCTCTTCTCCACATACACACCCCAATTATGCAGTCCTTTGCCTTCTTTGTCCATCATGCTGCTCCTTCCTGGCATATACCATTCTTCATTTCATTGTCACAACAGGACAGACTCAGTTTGGTGCCTATTATGAAGAAAGGCCCAAGGCAGAAGAAGACAGGGAACACAGAATTGAAGATCTTTTCAGTTCAGATTGACATCAAAGTCCTGGCATTGAAGCAATGCAATTTGGCCAAAAGTTCAGTCAATTCAGAAAATGTCAGTAGTCCTTTTTTGATTGAATATCCATAGGATCCTGGCTGTTACTTGCTTTTCTGCAATAATGAAGGGGAGACTAAGGGTGTGATGAGACTGGCATTTGTCCTGCAGTTTGGTTCTGTCTGGAGATCAACTGGTTCACTCCTTTGTTTGGAGACCACAGAGTACACCTGCCAACACAAATCAGCCTACTTTAGGCAAAGTATGGAGGAGGAGATGGGTGCATTTTTGGTTTTGATTTTTATTTCCCTTTAAAGGGAAAGAAGATCACATTAGATTATGGTAAACAGGTCACTTGAGCTGTAGTGTGGCCAGTCCTTGCATGTGGATACAAGGATCTCTCCAAATGAAATACCACACCTCAAAGTGACCCTGCTCAGCATGATCTAGCCCAATGTAAGCAAACCTGTGACACGCTTGCCAGCGGTGGCACGCAAAGCCAGTTCTGTTGGCACGCACACCATCACAGGCAAGCCCCGCCCCCATGGCACTGGCGCCAATGGCAGCACTACGTCTCCATCCACCCCTCTCCTTCCACCAATGGGGAGGTGAGAGGGGAGGCTGAAATCCCATCTGGGAGTCGGTGACGAAGATTAAGTGAGGCAGCCAGAGACACCACACACACACACACACACACACACACACACACACACACACACAGAGGCAGAGAAGGTATGTGGACTCATGGTGGGGGGGTACTCCCACGTGACATTGCTGGAGGCATGCTGGTGATGTCATATGGGTGTGTGGGCATGCACGGTGCCTGCCCGTGTGCTACCACTGCCTCCTTGGGCACTCGGTCTCTAAAAGCTTCGCCATCACTGATCTAGCCTGATTCAAGGTGGGATAACTGGGCTGTCTAGCTGCGTCCTAAGTTATTTTATGTGTGTAACACTCTTTCTTGAAACTTAGTTGTAACTTTAAACTATTTTATAGTTCAGGGAAATGGCCTTACTAACCCGTGGTGAAGAAAAGGTATTACGCGGCTTAATGCCTAGCTCATGCTGTTGTGTTCTGCTCTGGTGTAGTTACTGAGGTGATGGTAGGCTCAATGGGAGCAGGGGTCTTTAGGACCACAGAGTTGCACAGCTAAGGTGAATTTCAGTCTTTTGTATACTCCTTGAAAACAAATCATCTGATTTCTTGAAGTAAACATGGATTAGAACTGGGCTGTAAAAAAACAACACAGCAAACAGAAATGTAGTCATAAACTGGCACATCTTGCAGCAATGGTTCTCGAACCCGGGCCCTCAGATATTTGTTGGGTTACAACTCTTAGAAGCCATGACCACTGGCATTTTAGCCAGTCTAGCAATATGTATAGGCCCAAGATTGAAACCACAGGACAACAGGAAATTCAATTTCCACATGTGAAGTATGATTAAATCCAAAGCCTATTCATCATAGATAAGAGGAAAAGAATTCCAGACCAAGAGCAGGTGGTTCTAGGCAGATTTAAAGTCTACCCCTTCATAAAAAAAATTATGTTCTGGCCCTTCAGTTAAAAAAAGGTTTGGTGGCTTAGTGGTTAAAATGCTGAACATGATGCCTGGAAGGTCAACAGGTCAGCAGTTCTACTCCCAAGTACTGCAGGACAGGATGAGCACCCGTCTTTGTCCCAGCTCCTGCCAACCTAGCAGTTCGAAAGCAAGAAATTGCAAGTAGATAAATAGGGACCACTTTGGTGGGAAGGTAGACAGCATTCCGTGCGCTCCGGTGTCTAGTCATGCCTGCCACATGCCCATGGAAACGTCTGCAGAAGCAGACAGCGCTGGCTCTTCGGCTATGAAACAGAGATGAGCACCTAACCCTAGAGTTGGATATGACTGGCTTTCGAGCAAGGGAAACCTTTTACTGTGCTTTATTAGACGTAATTCTTGACAAGACACTTTAAGAATGCCAACAATCTAAAACTATTTCAGGGTAACAAGGATAATCAGGAGACTGGAAATGAAGTCCTGTGAGGAAAGACTGAAGGAACTGTTTAGTCTTGTGAAAGGGAGGCTGAGGGAAGGTGGGATATGATAATACTTTCAAATACAGTACTTGAAAGTTAGTTATAAAGAGGCGAGACAGGGTCTGTTCTCGATCATCCCAGAGAACAAGACATATAATAATGGGCCCAAACTACAGAAAGCCAGATATAGGCTGAATATCAGGGGGGAAAAACTTATTAACTGTTAGAGCAGTTGGAACCAATTACCTGAAGAGGTGTTGAGCACTCCAGCGCTGGAGGCATTCAAGAGGGAATTGGACAACCATTTGTCAGATCTGCTTTGATTTGGATTCCTGAATTGAGTATGGTTGGACTCAATGGCCTCCCAACTCAATTATTCTATGATATTATAACCAATAAAACAATGGAAGCAAAACAAAAACAGAAATAACGGGTGGGGGTTTGCTTCAAATGCCAGAAATGAGTAGAGATCTTTACCAATCAAGTTAGCGGTAAGAAATAATCACATTAAGATGTAAACCCCCCTCCTATTGATACCCAGTGGTAGTGCATGCAAGATTGCTATTATCCCAACACAGACATAACCAGCCCAGCTAAAATTAATACAGTAAAACCTTGTATAAAGAGCGCCTCGCTTAAAGAGCAGAATTTTCTCTGAATGGTCGCCTCGCTTAACTAAAACCAACCAAAAACTCGCTTAACAACTGTTGTGTATGTACAATGTTGCTTTAAGAAATGTATGAATGTAACCTGACCACAATTACAATGTAGCTCAGCTGTTAAGGAACGCGAGTAAGCTGCCTATAGAGGGCAGCTGCGAGCGTTCAGCTCGCATGGTTCACATTCCCCAAATCACCGGCAGCTGCGGGAACTTTTCCCGCGCGAGGATCACCTGGAGAAGATGGGCGTGACTCAGAATGATGTCACGCCGGTAGCAGCCAATAAGCTACCGTGCAACGAGATTCAAATGTATGTACTGCAGTATATAATGAGCTGTACCTCCGCCATTACCACATGTTCATCCTGATCATCACCCAATAAACCTGCGTTTAACCCTCACTGCGGCTCCTTCTTTGTCTTCCGTGCAAGACACCAAATTGGCGACGAAGGTGGGATCAATGGCGAATCCCAAGGTCAAGCCTTACCACTTCGATATCAGCGACCCGGAGCAATGGGAGCTGTACGAGTGCCAGTTTCGGCACGCGATGGAAGCCGCGGGTGTCGACGACGACGCGAAGATGCGCTCACACTTTCTAGCCCAGGTGGGGCCGGCCACGCTGTGCATTCTGATGAACCTGGTGGCCCCCCGGAAGGTGGACGTGGTGCCCCTCGGCCGCATCCTAGAGTTACTGCGCGATCATTTCCAGCCCCCCGTGTCGATCTTCCCGGCCAGGGTCGCATTCCACAGGCGAGACCAACGCCCGGGAGAGTCAGTGTCCGCCTACGCGGCGGCCCTCAGGCTGGCAGCGGTGCACTGCCAGTGGGAAGACCTGGACACGGCACTCGAGACCGCATGCAGTGTGGCCTGAGGGACGAGGAGGTCCAGAGAAAATTGATGACCCGCGACTATCGCCTCACGTTCAATGAGGTACTGCGGGAGGCCCAGGCAGCCGAGGCGGCCAGGAGCGGGGTCAGAGTGTTCAAGTCCCTAGGGGCCACATCCGAAAGGGCCAAGTCACCAGTGCAGGCGGCCCGGCGGACATCGGCGAAGTCGGCCTGGCGGGCCCCCAAGTCGCCCGCCGGCACACCAGCGACGTCTGAGGAGTCGTCCGCGACGGCAGACTCCTGCTCCAGCGAGGACGACGACGTCCAGAGAGTAAAGAAACGCGGGGAGAAGCGACAGACCCACGAAGGGCAAGACCGCCGCTGCGACGGGTGTGGGGCGTCCCACGACCGGACGAGGTGCCCGTTCCGGAAGGCCGAGTGTCACAACTGCGGCCGAAAGGGGCACATTGCCAGAGTATGCAGGCGCGGGCGAGCTGAGCACAAGGGCGCCTCGAGCCACCCCCAGGCACACCAACGGAAGGCGGCCGGCACCAGGAAGGTCTCAACCAGCTACAGCGAGGAAGGCGTGAACCACGTGGGCCTGGATCACCGGCGTTTTTTCGTAGAGGTACTGTTACAGGGGGTCCCGGTGAGGATGGAGATAGACTCGGGGTCATCCTATTCCATCCTGTCCCAAAAAGAGTTTATGCGCATTCCCCCAGATGCGCGGCCCAAACTGCGGGCCATGAAGTCACACTTACGGGACGTGCAGGGAAATGGGATCCCAGTGTTGGGGGTGGGGAACTTCAAGGTGAAGTTCAAGAGTTACTCCGAGAAACTGCCCCTAGTGGTACTCAAGGGGGGAAGATGCTGCCTTTTGGGAACGCAGTGGTTTGCTCCCCTGGGAATTGAACTGTCCGGCATTAACGCCATCGAGACTGACCCAATGCGGGACGTATGCAATGCACACCCGGACGTTTTCAAGAAGGGGCTCGGGACGTACAAGGGCCCCACAGTATCCTTTGAGCTGGACCCAGAAATCCGGCCCATCCGCCTCAAGCCAAGGAGAGTGCCCTTCGCCCTAAAGGACAAGATCGAGGCGGAACTGGACAAATTGGTGGGGCAGGGGATTTTGGTTCCAGTTGATTCGGCGGAGTGGGAAACGCCGATTGTTACAGCTCTTAAATCAAACGGGGAGGTCAGGATTTGTGCGGACTATAAATGTACGATCAATAAGGCCATTCGGCCAAATGCATATCCGGTGCCAGTGGTCAGCCATTTACTGGCCACGTTACATGGGGGGAGGTGTTTTGCCAATCTAGATCTGGCTCAGGCATATCAGCAGCTCTCCGTAACCCCAGCTGCTGCCCTGCGCAAACCATCGTCACGCGTAAGGGGGCATTTAAGGTAACTCGCCTACAGTTCGGCGTAAATTCGGCCCCCGGGATCTTCCAGTCCCTCGTGGAACGCCTTTTAAAGGGACTTCCAGGCGTCCTCCCATATTTTGACGATGTGTTGATAACGGCTGGGAGCGAATTAGAGTTAGCAAAGAGGCTAGACGGGGTCCTTTCAGTATTCGAGAAAGCGGGACTTCGACTGAGAAGGGACAAATGTGTATTCTTTGCGAGGGAGGTTGAGTTCCTCAGGTTCAAGATAACCCCGGAGGGCATCAAGCCCTCCGAGTCCAAGGTAGCGGCTGTGCAAAACGCCCCTCGCCCCACCGCGAAACCAGAGCTGCAGTCATTTCTAGGGCTTTTAAATTTTTACCATTCCTTCCTACCAAGGAAGGCATCCGTTGCGGAGCCACTGCACGCGCTATTAAAGAAAGAGGCGGTTTGGCGGTGGGGACATAGGCAAGAGAAAGCTTTCAGGGAGCTAAAGGCCCTTTTATCCTCGGATACTGTCCTGACCCACTTTGACCCGAGGAGACCAGTAGTTTTAGTCTGTGATGCGTCCCCAGTAGGGGTGGGGGCGGTGCTGTGCCACGTGTTGGAGAGCGGGCGGGAAGCCCCAGTTGCATACTACTCCAGGTCCCTTTCAAAGGCCGAGCGCAACTACGCGCAAACAGATAGGGAGGCCCTGGCCATAATCGCGGGAACCAAGAAGTTCCACGATTTCTTATATGGCCGCAAGTTTACGGTGGTGACTGATCACAAGCCTCTCCTGGGAATCTTTACCACAGGCAAGCCCACCCCTCAAATCCTGTCCCCCCGAATGCTACGTTGGGCGATTTTCCTTAACGCCTACCAGTATGAGCTGGTCTATCGCCCAGGGAAGGAGATCTCCCATGCGGATGCACTGTCCCGGTCTCCCCTCCCTAGTTTAGGAGACCCCGCATGCGAGGTAGAGCAGGACCACCAAGTCCTGCTGATTGAGTCCCTCGACTCACCCCCCATCGTCCCGGCCGACCTCGCCAAGGCCACAGTGGCCGACAAGATGCTGCCCCAAGTTAGCTCCTGGGTTAGGAAAGGGTGGCCCAATACTCCCCCCGAGGAACATTTCAAGCCATTCTTCAGGCGTAGAGTAGAGCTGTCCCTGGGAAGGGGCTGCTTACTCTGGGGCCAGCGGGTAGTCATCCCAGAAAAGCTGAGGGCCAAGGTACTGAAGCTACTGCATACCAGTCACCCGGGAATAGTGCGCTCCAAGTCGCTGGCCAGGAGTTTCTTTTGGTGGCCCCAGATAGACGCGGACATAGAGCGATTAGTGGGCACGTGCGAGAATTGCCAGAGCTCCCGGCCCGAGGAATCCCGGCTACCCCATAGGGAATGGGACACGGCCCGTGGGCCATGGTCCCGGATTCATGTCGACTTCGCTGGCCCTTTCCGCGGGGCCATGTTTCTGCTAATAGTCGACTCCTATTCCAAGTGGTTGGAAGCAATCCCATGAACAGCACCTCCTCTGCGGCAACCATTAAACAGTTGCGCAAGGTCTTTGCCTGTTTCGGCCTGCCGGACGTCCTTGTTAGCGATAACGCTAGTACCTTCACGTCTGCGGAGTTCAAGACCTTTATTGAAAGAAACGCCATCAGGCATATTACCGCTGCCCCGTTTCACCCCGCCACAAACGGTCAGGTAGAGCGCCAAGTGCGCACTACGAAAGACGCACTGCGGCGCATGGGTCCCGGCGAGTTAAACCTCCATCTGTGTCAGTTCCTCATCTGCTACAGGACAACCCCCCTAGCGTCAGGGCTTTCGCCAGCCGAACTCCTCATGAGGAGGCGTCCGGCAACACTCTTTGACCGGATGGACCCGTCCAGGGTGGAGGATGAAGGGAGAAATATAGATATCGGGGTAGGAAGCTCCAAAAGTTTTTCGGTAGGGGACCCGGTTCACTGCAGGAACTACGCGGCCTCCGGGCCAGCGTGGGTACCAGGGACGATCATTGAGCAGACGGGACCAGTATCCTATAGAGTTGAGACTAGCTCGGGTCTACTCTGGAGAAGGCACGCCGACCAACTCAGAAGGCAGGTCACCAGTGACGGGGAATCAGCGTTAGGGTCCTCCCCCACCCTGGATCCTCAGCCACAGAGGAGGATACTTTGAAAGAGAGGGATGAGTTTGATTATGATTTGCAGTACCAGGGGGGTGTAGCAGAGTGGTCCCCCACCCGTCCTAGCGAAAAGAGGGGTTTCAGTTTAGCCCCTGGTATCTCCAGTCCCCCCAGCCCTTTTGTTTTAGAATATACCATAACTCCAGCCCCCCGGAGACAGACACCCCCGAGACAGGCAGCAGGGGGGAATCCGCCCGCCTCAGCCTCTAGAACGCCCGGACAGGCAACAGAGGGTGGCGAGACCACGAGGGCCTCATCGTCAGTCCCGAGATTCGTGCTGGGGGGGACCCCAAGCTCCTCAAGCGGCAGGCAGGGGTTCACGTCCCAACTGTTCATTCCATTCCCGTCCCCCAATGCAAGGTTGTCGCAGAGTCCCCACCGAGCCACTAATGAGTCCCCCCTTTCCGTTGCAGGACAGGACTCCGCAGAACCAGGAGCCCCCGGCTCCCCTATGTTAAGTCAAGCGGCCGCGCGCCCCAGACGCACGTGCGGCAAGCCACAATGGTTGAGGGACTTCGTCCCATCCTAGGGGGGAGGAGTGTTGTGTATGTACAATGTTGCTTTAAGAAATGTATGAATGTAACCTGACCACAATTACAATGTAGCTCAGCTGTTAAGGAACGCGAGTAAGCTGCCTATAGAGGGCAGCTGCGAGCGTTCAGCTCACATGGTTCACATTCCCCAAATCACCAGCAGCCGCGGGAACCTTTCCCGTGCGAGGATCACCTGGAGAAGATGGGCGTGACTCAGAATGACGTCACGCCGGTAGCAGCCAATTAGCTACCGTGCAACGAGATTCAAATGTATGTACTGCAGTATATAATGAGCTGTACCTCCGCCATTACCACATGTTCATCCTGATCATCACCCAATAAACCTGCGTTTAGCCCTCACTGCGGCTCCTTCTTTGTCTTCAGTGCAAGACACCAAAACAACTGAATTGGGGTTCACAATCCCCCCCACCAGAAGTCACAGTTCGTCACTTACAATGGTGTTTCGCTTAAAGAGCAATCCAGTAGAACACATTATGCTCTTTAAGCGAGGTTCCACTGTATGT
Source organism: Bradypodion pumilum (assembly GCA_035047305.1). NCBI lineage: Eukaryota > Metazoa > Chordata > Lepidosauria > Squamata > Chamaeleonidae > Bradypodion > Bradypodion pumilum. Next base: position 448,385,116 of record JAWDJD010000001.1, read on the forward strand.
AGTAACTGCTTGAAAACATGGCACCTCTTTGTGCCCCTCCAGCATTTTTGAGTTGAAATACATAGTAGTTTACTCTTTGGCTAAGATGCTCAAACCCAGATGAAAGAACGCAAGTAAGCAAGTTCTAAATCCCTGCTTTGTTTAGGATGTATATTTACATGTTTGAGCCAGGCAATAGCTTTTCAATTTCCATTTTTCTGTCCCTTCCTTGGGACTTTAATACACAAATCATATTTGCTTTGTCATTTATGAAGTCCCACATGTTTCCTTCCTACTGGGATCCTTTTCTCCCTGTATTTCACGTCTGGTTGATCCACCACAGAAGCCCCTTCCTACTTTTGCCCTGTTGTCAACCCAAGCTCTTCACTGCTTCTCAGTCTTTTTTGTATCCCCTGCTAAATCTGAAATTCATTTTGCCATCCTTGGAAACCGATCACTCCACTCCCAGCTGTTGCTCTGAACAGACATGAATCACAGAGAGAACCAGAGTCTCAAATGTAGGCCATCTGAGTTCAATCAGAATAAATGAACAAATTGATTAAAGGCACTAGATGGGGGAATGATGGGGAGGGAGCTTGTCTTTAAAAAGTATCACCTCCAAGCTTTCAACATGATATTTAAACACAGATAAAGAGTGCAAACAGACTGTAATAGAGGATCTCATTTACCGTATTTTCCGGCGTATAAGACGACTGGGCGTATAAGATGACCCCCAACTTTTCCAGTTAAAATATACAGTTTGGAATATACTTGTCAGCTGCAGTTAAGTACCTGTCCTATAAGACGACCCCCGACTTTGGCACAGATTTTTCGGGGTTAAAAAGTAGTCTTATACGCCAGAAAATACAGTAATTGTGCTGGAAAGGATCACTCCCTTAAAGTGACCTTTCTGCCCCTATAGGAGTCAATATAGGCTGCCCACCACCACAAAAAAAATAGTAACCCTGTCACTGGACCCAAACGGTTCAATGTGAGTACAAAAGCAGGGTCAGGCAGGTTTGCGACCTCCAGTACATCATATGATTGGTGGAAAATAGCTTGCCACAAGCAGCCGAAAGTGTAAACTATTTCTCTCTGATTGCAAACTTACCTTACCAAACGTTACGTATCCCTCCTTTAAAGGTAAAGGTCTCCCTTGCTTGGAAGCCAGTCGTATCCGACTCTAGGGTTGAGTGCTCATCTCTGTTTACAGCCAAAGAACCAGCGCTGGCTGTGTCATGTGACAAGCATGACTAGATGCTGGAATGCTGTTACCTTTCCTGCCAAAGCAGTACCTATTTATCTACTTGCAATTTCTTGCTTTCGAACTGCTAGCTTGGCAGGAGCTGGGATGGAGACGGGAACTCACTCTGTTGTGCAGCCCTCAGGTCTCAAACTGCTGACATGTTGACCTTCCAATCACCAAGTTCAGTGTCTTAACCACTAAGCCACTGCAGTCCTCCCCCATCGTTTACAGGATTGATTTTGTTGTTTCTGCTGCCATTGTCTTCAGATGTAGCAACACAGGCTAAGACAAGTAGCATCCACATGTAAGAGTGGAATTGCAGCCTAAATCACTTATTTTGAGAAAGAATTTGGTCTAAGTGGGACTTTAATATATTGTATATTAAATATGCTTTTACAAAACATGCCTGAGCAATAGATGCTTTTATTCTGAAGCAAAAGCAGTCACACATTTTCTAATCCAGAGAGGATCCTGGACAGGTTTCTTATTAGCTATTACTCACTATTTACTGCAGACAACAACTCTGAAGCAAACTGAAGACAGAGAGAGAAATGATACTTGGCTGAAAACAAAGGATCCTAGCTGGATCAGGACTCTGTGCAGATTCTCTTCCTTCCAAATAAAGGCAGCCCAGTGAAGAACACTTTTAAAAAAAGAACGTTTAAAACAGTGTCTGCTGTCGTATTTACAAATCAGCAGTTTGGCTCTTCCTAGATCAGGGGTTCACAACCTACAGCCCATGGGCTGGACCTGCCCTGTGGTGCCATTTCATGTGGCCTACTGCCCTTGCTCCCGCTGCCACTGCTGGAAGTGGTGAAAACAGCCAAAAATGCAACATTCTCGTTCCTGCCCCTGCTGCTGCCAGAAATGGCAAAAACAGCTGAAAACACGTCATAAATGCACCCACAGCTGTTGTAAACACGTTTTATGGCGGTGTTTACGGTGGGAGAACCATGTTTCCGACCTGCTCTGCTGTCTGAAGGGGCATGGTCTGGCCCGCAGCGCGCAAATGTTGAGAACCCCTGTGGACCTAGATCAGGGATTCTCAACCTGTGGCCCATGGCACCATTTCATGTGGTCCACCACCACCTCCACCACACCAGGAAGTACCATGTAGAGGAGGAAGGGCAAAATGGCCATCCGGCCGCCAAAGCTGCCTGAAGGAGCGTGCCCTGGCCCCCGGCTTAAAAAGGCTGAGAACTCCTAACCTAGATGATCGGTTTTTAATAGCTATAGCAATTACACTTATAGGGCTGAGTGCAGTCTCTGGCCAGTTCCCAAGCTGATTAGCATTTTTGCCCCTAACATACTGGGTACTCATTTTACCGACCTTGGAAGGATGGAAGGCTGAGTCATGTCAGGATTGAACTCACAAAGTTTTGGCTGCAATACAGCAGTTTAACCACTGCGCCACCAGGGTTCTTCTTTAAGAGAAATAAAGCCCTGTCTCCTCCATCATCAAATGAACGTGGAGATGTAACGGGCTGAGATGCAGGAGCCTAGCACTCTTGCAGTGAATGGTGACAGTTGCTATGCCATATTTTTCTGATTCCTCTCATCTTCCTGGATAAAATATTGATCTGAAGGGAATTAATTTACTTAAATGTGAACATTTTGATAGAAGCTAATCATAGGCCCAAAGGATAGAAAAGCACTCCTGTCTCCTGCAATACAGGTGGAAGAATGTGCAAATATAATTCTGAACACATGCTTGAGTTCAAACAGTTTTTATATCCTGGCTTACACTCTATTTCCTGCTGGGATTTCATTTTGACGATGCTGTAATACTGGCAGGAGTTGGTTGTAGTTTCCTTTCTTTTTTAGTCTGCGTCCAGCATGCCTACTCTGGCCTCTTACTTAATCTTTATGTGTTCTTTTTGTGTGTGTGTGTCATCTTGTTGTTTTTTTGCCCAGATAGCACCCAATAAAGGCACAATCTGTTTTAAAAATACCATAAAAAGAAGAGGGAAGTGTTCTCAATGCTTATTCCTCCCTCTTTATAATATTGCTAATTTCTGGGGGCTTGATATTAATTTTACACACACACACCAATTTTTCAATGGGAAAAACCACTTACAGTAGTGAAAAAAATTGTTGTACAATGCATCCCATAGGGAAAATCTCTATATGATGCATGCATCGTATAGCAATTGTTTCGTACAACAAGTCCTGTGGAATGGATTAAAATTGTTGTATGAGGTACCACTTTGTGTGTGTGTGTGTGTGTGTATAATTTTAAAGACTATATACAATATATATATATATATAAAGACTATATATATAATTTTATTTTTAAAAAGGATTAGGAACCATGGAAAAGCTTTAGAGGGATCAGAAATGTAAAAATGCATGCATATACAATTTCAGGGAAGAGGATGTGTGGATAACATCAGAAAGCTCCTCATACTGCTAGAAAGACAAAGACTGATCTTGTCATAATCCTTCACTGTTGTTGAGTCTTGAGTTATTTCCGATTAACTTCAGTTTGGGAGCAAACTTCACTCTACTACATAATTTGCCATCTTAAAGACAGATGAATCTCTCCCAACTTCTAAGATATATTATTCCCATTATACAACCTAATGTGTTTTTATATACGTACAGTACATTGTAATATCCATCTATCTTCCAGTAGTATACAGAGCATGTATTACGTACCAAGAAAGCCAGTGTAATGCTCAATCTGTATTAAATATATAAAATATACAGGAAATGCATTATAGTTTTTGACAAATATAGTACTTTTTACTTGATTTGGATGTGGCTTATTAGGATTTCCTTACATATTTATGCATAAGTTATACTTACACTGAGGTTGGAAGAGAAACCCTGAAAATTAATTCATTAGTGTTCATCATACCGACTTCTCACAGATAGAAATTGTTATGAATATTTTCAAAAGGAAACAAATCAGCCCCTGGCTTTAAAGGCCCATTCCCCAGACTTTCTTCACCCTTCTCAGGAAGCAAAGAGCACAATAACCACCTTAACTCACTAAAAGCAAAGGCTCCATTTTGATCCATTACAATGACTAACTGTTCTTTTTCAAGGAGTCTGTGAATTCACACGTTTGGGTTTTTGCTCTTGCGCAGGACTCCATTCAGATTCTACCAGAGCTTTAAAGAAAAAGGAGGGAAAGTATGTTAGTACGAGGCACCTCCCCCGCCCTATATATTCCTGGCGCCAACCCTTCCCGCCTCAGTCTTTTTTTCCCTCTGCAGTTATCACTCTGTTCAGCTACCAGAACTTCTCCTTGTTCTTCCCGCGCTTTATGGCCCTGGTGGGCCTATTCAAAACCTGTTCCTCCTGTTCTGCTAAAATTCCGTTCTCCGACATATACTCTGAGTGTCTTCGGTGCTTAGGAGAATTCCACCAGGTTCACAGCTGCGCTCATTGTAAAAAATTCTACAAGTCAGCTCTCAAAAACCACAAGTCAAGGCTTTGCTCTTACCTGTAGGAGAAGTCTCTGTCGGTTATGGAAGCCCCAGCTACTGACGTTCCTGCCCAGGGCTCCAATGAAGCAGTCAGGCCCTAGTCGCGCTCACCTCAGCCTTCTCCAAAGCTGTCGCAGCTGCCTAAAAAGGACAGAAAAAAGAGAAAACATAAGGACAATTCTGATACTGCTTCCAAAAATCACAAGAAGGCAGGAAATAGCTCCTCAGCTAAGGGCTCTAAGGCCGCTCCTGTCATCAAGCTGCATTTCGGCAGCAAGTTACAGCGACACCATCTTGTCGCTCGACCATGAGGATAATGGAGATGCGGTCTCCGTTGCTTTAGTGTATGGGACCAAAGACAACCGGACAACCGAAGGGTTGGTTTAACACAGGTTTATTGCATGAGGTTCCAGTGAAGCATGAGGTAATGGCGGTGATACATCTCAATATATACAGTAGCTCTCTACATTTGAATCTTGTAGCACGGTAGCTCATTGGCTGCTACCGGCGTGGCCTCGCCCAGGCACGCCTCTTTCTTCTGCTGCTGAATGCGGGGAAGGTTTTCCCGCGGCTGTCCGTGATTGAGCAATGTGAACCATGTGAGGCTGAACGCTCGCAGCTGCCCTCTATGGGCTGTCTGCTCGCGTTCCTTTACAGCTGGTATCGTTTGTATCTGGAGTGGTTACATTCTTTCCTTTACAGTATAATGAACATGCATACATACATACATAACATCCCTCCCCCCTAGGATGGGACGAAGTCCCGCAACCATTGTGGCTTGCCGCACGTGCGCTTGGTACGCGCTTGCGTCTGACCTAGTACTGGAGAGCCTGTGATCCCTGACTCCGCGGGTGCTTGTCCTGCAACGGGAAACGGGGATTCGTTAGTGGCTCTGTGGGGCGTCCGTGTCTGCCTCGCGCCCGGGGATGGGAAGGGAATGAATAGTTGGGAGGTGAACCCCTGCCTGCTGCTCTCTGACCCCGGGGACCCTGCTATTGTGAACCGCGGAACCGATGAGGTCGCCCTTGTGGTTCGGCTACCTTCTGATCCCTGCTCGGGGGACCTTGAGACTGTGGTGGGCGGACTCGCTGATGCCTCCCGCCTTGGGGGTGTCGGTCTCCGGGAAAATGGCGCTATATCGCATTCTAACTCACAGGGGCTACTGGGACTGGAGGTACCAGGGGCTGAACTGAAACCCCTCTTTTCGCTAGGACGGGTGGGGGACCACTCCGCTAACTCCCCCTGGTACTGTAAATCAACGTCTAAACTTCTATGGGCATCTGTGTTTCGGGGAAACTCCCGCGGAGTATGTGTGTGGTCGGGGCTCTTCCATTTTTTCGGGGACTCCCGCAAAAGATTTCTGTGGATCGATTCCCTTTCCTCCCCCCTTGGTGGGGACCCATGCTCCCCTTTTCCTCCCCCTTGGGCTAAGCGGGTGGGGGAGTACCCTAACGCTGATTCGATGCTATTTTCGTCTCCGTCCTGCTCTCCGGGGACCCTGCGCCTGAGTTGGTCCACGTGTCGCCTCCACAGGAAGCCTGTACTGGTCTCTACGCGGTATGAGACGGGGCCGGTTTGTTCTACTACGGTGCCCGGCACCCAGGCTGGCCCCGCGCTGGCGTAGTTCCTGCAATGCACCGGGGCGCCTACGCTGAAACTCTTTGTGGGTTCCACCCCTATGTTCCGCCCTTTGTCCTCTACTCTCGTGGGGTCTAGCTTGGAGATTCCCGTGGCCAGCTTCCTGCGCATCAACAGCTCTGCGGGGGAGTACCCTGAGGCTAACGGGGTGACCCTGTATCTTAGCAGGAATTGGCACAATTTCAGGTCGAGGTCTCCGGGACCCATGCGCAGCAGCGCGTCTTTCGTGGTGCGCACGAGGCGCTCTACTTGGCCGTTGGTGGCCGGGTGAAAGGGGGCAGAGGTGACGTGCCGAATGGCGTTGCGCTCCATGAATGCCCCGAACTCGGCGGACGTGAAACAGCTAGCGTTATCGCTGATGAGGGTGTCGGGTAAACCGAACGTGGAAAAGACCCTCCTTAACTGTTTAATTGTTGTGGCCGAGGAGGTGCTCGAGACTGGAATGACCTCCAACCACTTGGAGAACGCGTCCACCACGAGGAGGAAAAGCGTTCCCCTGAACGGGCCAGCAAAGTCTACGTGTACCCGGGACCAGGGCCCCCTTGCTGCGTCCCACTCCCTAGGTGGCGAGCGAGCCTCTTCTGGCCTTGAGCTTTGGCACGCTTCGCAAGTGCCGACCATGTGTTCGATGTCGGCGTCTAGCTGGGGCCACCAAAAGTAACTGCGGGCTAGCGCCTTTGAGCGGACGATCCCCGGGTGGCTGACGTGCAGCAGTTTAAGCACCCTTGGCCGGAGAGACGTGGGGATCACTACCCGCTGTCCCCACAAAAGGCAACCCCTCTCTAGGGACAACTCTAGTTTCTTTTTGAAAAAAGTGTCGAATTCCGCTGCTGGGGAAGACACGGGCCACCCTTTCTGTACCCAGGAGCAAACTGTGGCCAGCGTTTTGTCCTTGCCTGTCGCTTTGGCGATGTCGGCCGGTACTACTGGAGGGGAGTCTAGAACCTCTATCATTAGGACCTGGTGGTCCCTCTCTACTTCGCCCACGTGGCAGCAATCCCGGGGAATGGGGGACCTCGACAGGGCATCGGCATGGCTGATCTCCTTCCCGGGCCGGTATACCAACGCGTGCTGATACGCGTTGAGGAAAATGGCCCACCTGAGCATTCTCGGGGATAGGATTTGGGGTGTGGGCTTATCTGCGGTGAAAATGCCTAGCAAGGGCTTATGGTCAGTCACTATGGTGAAGGGGCGGCCGTACACAAAATCATGAAATTTCTTGGTCCCCGCAATTATCGCTAGTGCTTCCCTGTCTGTCTGGGCATAGTTTCTCTCCGCTTGGGACAGGGACCTAGAGTAGAACGCTATCGGGGCCTCCCTCCCGTTCTCCAGTACGTGGCATAACACCGCCCCCACCCCCACCGGGGATGCGTCGCATATCAGGACCACTGGGCGTTTGGGATTGAAATGGGTCAGTACCGCATCTGATGCCAGGAGTCGCTTCAGGTCATTGAAAGCCATCTCCTGGTCGTCGCCCCACTTCCATGCCTCGTCCTTTTTTAACAATTTGTGTAGCGGTTCCGCTACTGCTGCCTTCCGCGGAAGGAAGGAGTGGTAAAAGTTGAGCAGTCCAAGGAACGACTGCAACTCGGGCTTGGAGGTGGGGCGAGGGGCCTTCTTGATGGCGGCTACCTTGGATTGGGCTGGCCTTATTCCCTCGGGGGTGACACGGAACCCTAGGAACTCAACCTCTGTAGCGAAGAAGACGCATTTGTCTTTCCGCAACCGCAACCCCGCCTTTTCGAATATTGTCAGGACCTTTCCCAACCTTGTTGCTAATTCGGCCCGGCTCCCCCCTGTAATCAATACGTCATCAAAGTAGGGTAACACCCCCTCTAACCCCTTCAGGAGGCGTTCCACAAGTGACTGGAAGATCCCGGGCGCCGAATTCACGCCGAATTGGAGGCGCGATACCTGGAACGCCCCTTTGTGGGTGACTATGGTCTGCGCAGCAGCTGCGGCGGGGGTCACCGGGAGTTGCTGGTAGGCTTGGGCCAGGTCGAGTTTAGCGAAACACCTCCCCCCGTGTAACCTGGCCAACAAGTGGCTGACTACCGGCACCGGATACGCATTAGGGCGGATCGCCTTATTGATGGTGCACTTGTAATCAGCGCATATGCGGACCTCCCCGTTGGCCTTGAGCGCTGTTACAATTGGAGTTTCCCACTCCGCAGAATCAACAGGAACAAGAATCCCCTGGCCCACCAATTTGTCCAACTCCGCCTCTATTTTGTCCTTTAGTGCGAAAGGCACTCTGCGCGGTTTAAGTCTGATTGGACGTACTCCAGGGTCCAGGTCGAAAGTCACTGGGGGGCCCTTGAATTTTCCGAGCCCCTTTTTAAAAACCTCGGGGTGCGCGTCGCACACGCTCTGTATTGGATCAGTCCCGGCGGCGTGTGCTCCCACGGCGTGCACCCCCCCAATGAACAACCCCAGGGGCTGGAACCATTGAGTCCCGAGGAGGCTGCATTTACCTCCCTTGAGGACGACTAGGGGAAGCGTTGCGGTGTGCTTTTTAAACCGGACCTGGAACTTCCCAACCCCCAACACTGGGATGCGGTTCCCTTGCACGTCCTTCAGTGTGGCCCTCAACGCTTTGAGCTTGGGCCGCATGCGGGGGGCGATTTTCATGAACTCCCCCTGGGAAATAATAGAGTATGAAGAACCCGAGTCCACCTCCATTCTAACAGGGGCCCCTTGTATTACTACCTCAACGAAGTAACGGGGGTGCTCCGTGGAAACGCTGCAAACCGGCGCGTCGTCCTCGCTGTCGTCGGAGATGCGCCCTACTCCGTCCCGCGTCCTCGTGGTCCGGGTGCCGTCCTTTGGCCTCGTGGTGCGGTCCTGCCTCGTGGTGCGGTCCTGCCTCGCCGAGCGGTCTGGAGAACTCCTGGTGGCCTCGCGCCGTTTCCGGCAGACCTTGGCGATGTGCCCGCGCCGGCCGCAGTTGTGGCACTCGGCCTTGCGGAATGGGCATTTGGCGCGGGCGTGGGCGGCGCCGCAGCCGTTGCAGCGCCGGCCCTCTCTCTGGACCCTCCGTACGTCCTCGTCGTCGCCGCTCTCCGCAGACGAGTTCGAAACTCGCCGGGCCGCGCGCACCGAGCTCTCTGCGGGCTTCGGGCGCCAGTCCTGAAGCTCGTGCACCCCGGCAGTAGTGGCCTCCGCGGCCTGTGCCGTGTCGAGGACTTGTTGCCACGTGGGAGGCGGCTCCCTTTTCATCAGCGCGCGCTGAGTCTCTGTGTCCCTCAGACCGCAGAGCAGGCAGTCCCGGAGGGTGATGTCGGGGAGCTCCCACTTGCATGGGCCAGCGGCCAACCGCAGGGCCGCGGCGAACTCATCGACCGATTCCCCGGGTGCCTGGACTCGCCTCCAGAACGCGCTCCGAGCGGGGAACATCGCTATTGCTGGCCGGAGATGGGCGCGCAACGCCGCCAGGAGCTCTGTAGCTTTGAGGTCGCTCACCTTCCTCGGCGCGATCAGGTCCACCAAGGTCCTCTTGGTCTCGTGTCCGAGCATGCGGACGAAAATGGCCCTCTTTTTGGCCTCATCGGAGACTTCGAGCTCCACCAGCGCTGCGTTGAAGTCTATCTCAAACAGCTCCAAGTCTCCCGGCTTCTTGATCTCGTAGCCGGCGCATGTCTTGGTCCCGTGGGCAGCCATATCCCACCTTCGTCGCCAATTTAGTGTATGGGACCAAAGACAACCGGACAACCGAAGGGGTGGTTTAACACAGGTTTATTGCATGAGGTTCCAGTGAAGCATGAGGTAATGGCGGTGATACATCTCAATATATACAGTAGCTCTCTACATTTGAATCTTGTAGCACGGTAGCTCATTGGCTGCTACCGGCGTGGCCTCGCCCAGGCACGCCTCTTTCTTCTGCTGCTGAATGCGGGGAAGGTTTTCCCGCGGCTGTCCGTGATTGAGCAATGTGAACCATGTGAGGCTGAACGCTCGCAGCTGCCCTCTATGGGCTGTCTGCTCGCGTTCCTTTACAGCTGGTATCGTTTGTATCTGGAGTGGTTACATTCTTTCCTTTACAGTATAATGAACATGCATACATACATACATAACAGTTGCTCTGATGCTAGATAACCCATCACCAGGGGCTCCCTCTAGCCCAGCACATGTCGAGCCATCGCTCCGTCTCCAAGGTCTGAAATTTCTGATTATCAATCATGGAGTGCCCAGCGCCAGCCACATTATTTTTGCTCCACCCCCGCCTCGTTCAGGGGAATGGACATGGCATGGAGCCTGCATAGACGGTCATTGACACTATTACGCGGGGATGCCTTGGTTCTCCCCAGGGAGACTAGCAGTCAAGGCCCTGGGACTAGCAGTCAAGGCCAGGAGTGTGAACTGCTACCACCTCAGGAGGATACCCATCAGGACCCTCACCAGCGAGTCGTGAAGGGTACCCATTTGCCGTACAAGGCGGCAAGAAGGGACCGGGTGTGACAAACAGAGCCAGTCACCCATCCCGGATCCAAGCCGGATCCACGTCCGAGAACTCCAGCATCTCCGGCTTCTTCGGCGGCCAGCATTCACACCCACACTGACAGGGAGCGATCTGTGAGGGAGGCTTCTCCCGCCAACTCTCACTCCCCAGCGAGATCATACTCAGGTAGTGACAGTGACTCCTCAATTCCACCTACACCCGGATCCGGGGCGGCGACCTCTCAGGCAGCGCAGCCTCCTGTGGATTCCCGCGCCTATTCGGGTCTCATTTCCAGGATGGCTAAGGCACTGGATCTGGAGTTTCAACAGCCCCTGGTTCCCCGATCTGACAAGGTATTTCAAAGTCTAAATAAGGATGCAGTGCGTCCTACATCGGTAGGCATGCTCCCCTGTCTCATTGACCTTGGGAAAGAGATTTGGCTAAAGCCCTCCACTGCCCTGAATGTCTCTCGCTGTATTGACGGGTTTTACAAGGTCTTCGACCAAGAGTCAGGATTCCTCTTGAAGAACCCCATTTCCAACTCTATTGTGGTGGAGATTGCCCAAGGGAAAATGGGTAATCGTGAATTCGCGACTCCGGCTTCCAAAGAAGGCAAAAAAAAAATGGACCATGTGGGTCACCACTTATTCTCCTCTACATCACTTGTATAGCCAATTATCAGGCCATGATGGGAGTGTACCAGGCTCATTTGTGGGGAAAGGTTGAGCATCTTCTCGAATCTATGCCCGACAATACAAGAACACAAATGAGGGCTATCATGGAAGAAGGCTCCTTCCTTGCATCCCAGCAGATTTGCTCAGCTAGCCATGCCATCGATGCTGCTTCCAGGGGTCTGGCTTCTGCTGTAGTACTCCATAGATATTCATGGCTCCGCTCCGCAGGTGTAACAGATGATGCCAGATGCCGTATTGAAGACCTTCCTTTTAATGGTGAGGGTCTGTTTAATGCAGGTACAGACGACATCATGGAGAACATGCAGAAGAAGAAAAGCACAGCGAAGAGGCTAGGCATGAACCAGCTCTCCTACAACAGACAGCAGGTGTATCAGCCTCGCCTATACCAGCCTTTTCAATCATACTCCACTCAGACACAGTCCTCGGACAGGTCCAGGCCTAAACCTCCCTTTCAGCCGTGCCAACCAGCGCAGAAGCAATCCTTTCATTCCCAGCAAGACAGCAAGAGGTGGGACAAGAAGCAGAAGCATCATACCTGACTTTCCCCACCTGCAACACCTGCCCCACAAACCCTCCCAGCAATCCAATCCTGCTCTTCAACCGTACTTACCTGCGTGGCAACCCATCACTATAGATAAATGGGTGCTTACCATCATAGATTGGGATTATGCAATTGACTTTGAGCATATGCCTCCCCCCCCCAAAAAAAAATCATTCAGGTCACCCAACCCCCTCCAATTTTCAACGAGAAGGTCTCCAACCTGCTGGCAAAGGATGCCATAGAACCTGTGCGCCATGCTGCCCACCAGGCGGGATTTTCTCCCGCTACATTACACTAGAAAAGAAAGATGGAGGATTGTGACCTACCCTCAACCTCAGACAGCTGAACATGTTCATTTTTTTATCTGCTGTTTTATCCTGTGTTTGTTAGCCATCCTGAGTCGGCCTTGGCTGATTGGGCGGGGTAGAAATTGAACAAATAAATAAATGGTGACCCTGCAGGCAATTCTGCCACTTCTCCAGAAAGGGGACTGGTTTGCGGGACGCCTACTTTCACATTTCAATACAACAAGATCACCGTTGTTTTCTCCGCTTCATGCTGGGACAACACATATTCCAGTTCAAGGCACTCCTGTTTGGTCTCGCCACTGCACCTCGTGTATTCACCAAATGTCTAGCACCAGTGGCTGCATACCTCCACTCACAGGGTGTTGTGGTATTCCCATACATCGACGACTGGCTGCTGACAGCGCTGTCACAGGAACAAGCGCTCGAGGATGTGGCTTTCACTGTCAATCTCATGGGGAACCTGGGACTAAATATCAACCACGAAAAGTCCGTCCTCACCCCTCAGAGAGTGGTATCTTACATAGGGGCCATCCTGGCCTTCCCGCAGCCAGGATCCAGAAGATAAGAGAACTGGTCCCCCAGTTCCAGCCAAACCGTACAATAACAGCCCTCTTGGCACAGAAACTCCTGGGATACATGGCATCCACAGTGTCCATCGTCATGTATGCCTGTCTATGAATGCGGCTCCTACAAAGTTGGCTACTCCACAACCTCGCCGCACACGGAACATCATTCCAAGTGGATGTTAGTTCCGAAACACCTGGCCCTTCAACTGCACTGGTGGACACTCAGCCAGAACCTTACCAAGGGCATACCCTTCCAGCCAGCCACCCCCTTGGCACAAGTAATCTCGGACGCGAGCCTCGGCGGCTGGGGCGCACATTGCAGACCCTACTGGGTCCATGTCGTATGGTCCCAGGGGGAAAGGAGGCTCCACATCGACAAGCTCGAACTCCTGGCCATATGCGTTGAGGATCAGGAACCATGGCTGCCTCGGCCACCATGGTGCTATTAGGATGACGTTGGATCTATCTTTTTGCACATTCACTAGAGATCGTGTGAAGAATGGTAGTGAAGGAAAGAGGTGCATCATGTGTACAGAAGTCATACTATACCCGTACTTGGCCTTCCTACCAAAGGTTGTCTCCAACTTTCACATCTCATGACCTTTGCACCTGCCGGTCTTCTTCCCGAATCTGTCCACCCCTGTCAAAAGATCACTCCACATGCTGGACATGAAGAGGGCCCTCCTTTTCTACCTGGACTGGTCCAAACCATTCAGGTCCTCGGCTAGACTTTTCATTGCCTACAGAGGCCCCAAAAAGCATTCTGCTATAACATCTCAGCACATATCAAAATGGATCACGATGACAATAGATCTTGCCTATCGTCTATCCTCCACTACGCTCCCGAGCACATTACTCCGCACTCCACAAGGGCCATCGCTTTGTCGACAGCCTTCTTGTAGGGTGTGCCTGTAGAAGACATCTGTAGATCCGCCACCTGTTCTCAGCCCCTCACTTTCGTCCACCACTACCAACTGGACATGAGGGTTGCCAGAGAAACCTGTTTTGGAAGGGTGACTTGTTTTCGGCCCTGTAAATTCAGACGTTTGGATGCCAGACTCTCCATCTGGTAAGCAGCTTGCTACTCCCCCAAACGTGTGATTCACAGACGCCTCAAAGAAGAAGAGCAGGTTACTTATCTGTAACTCTGGTTCTTCGAGTGAACATCTGTGAATTCACACGTCCCCGCCCTACCTCTCCTCTTTCCAGTCTGAAGGATTACTTGGTGCTAGCTTTTTATGGACTGAGGCGGGAAGGGCTGGCACTAGGAATATATAGGGAGGGGGAGGGGCCTCGTACCAACATACTTTCCTTCCTTTTTCTTTAAAGCTCTGGCAAAATCCGAATGGATTTTTGCACAAGTGCAAAATCCAAACGTGTGAATTCACAGACGTTCACTCAAAGAATCAGAGTTACAGGTAAGTAACCTGCTCTTTCCCTGTTAACATATTCAAAGTGCCTGGTGTCATAATACCCGAAGAGGAATATGGAATCTTGGGGTGGGTTTCTGCCACCCATTTATCTTTAACCATCTTTCTAGGACAGGGTTTCTCAATCTTGGGCCTCCAGGTGTTCTTGGACTTCAATTACCAGAAACCCAAGTCAGCACACCTGCTGATCAGGGCTTCTGGGAATTGAAGTCCAAGAACATCTGGGGGCCAAGGTTGAGAAACCCTGTTCTAGAACAGTAATGACAAACCTTGGCACTCCAGGTGTTGTTGTTGTTGTTGTTGTTGTAATATTTGAACTTGTATGCCGCCCACATGACAATGCGACTCAGGGCGGCTCACAACAATACCACATCTAATACATTATACATATATCGCGATACAGTAAAATAAGATACAATTAGCATACAATAATAAAATTAAACTACAGTATCAAAAACATCACAAAAGTCAAAACATCAAATCAAGTACCATGATAAAACATTTTAAAAAGTCATTCATTTCAACAAGTCACCCGCAAAAAAGTCCAAGGCCTAGGTTTACCAGGGGGCAATGTCTGCCCCCCAGCCCCAATGGCCAAGTCCATGGTCAAGTCCACGGCACCAGCCAGCATAAAGGGCAAGAACTTCACTACACCAGGGCCCCTGCCACTGGCCCCTGTGTGGCCGAGCCACCCATTCCGCTGCTGCCCACTCCGCCGCGGCTAAAACCGACACTGGGCCTGCCACACCTGACGGCGATCCAGCCGCAGCTGGAAGCGGAAAGTCACTGCTGCCGTTGCCACCAGAGGTCTTGTGGGGTGGCTGCCTCTGCTGCTGCCTTTTCAACCTCTGGCCAGATGGGAGATGGTCGGAGGTCTCGTGGGGCGGCAGCACAGTTCTTCCTCACCACCTGCCCTCCAAATCAGGAGTGCTGATTTGGGCTTCTGGTAATTGAAGTTCAAGAACACCTGGAGTGCCAAGGTTCACCATCATAGCTCTAGGATCTTCCCTGTGTCTTCTGCCCAGGGTTGGCTGCCTATCATGCATGTACTTTTCTGTCCACAGATTAAGCATGTGGCATCTTTCTCTTTGTCAACCTCTCTAGCTGGCCAAGATACTGGCATGCTGCCATGTGACGTGTAAAGCAACAAGAACACTTAAAACACTGAAGCTTTCAGCTCCACATTGAAAGTCTGTGTAATTGTACCCTAGGGGGCCTTCCATGTACATGATTGCTCCTGAGCCTCCATAATATTAATCTGTCCCTGGCAATTCACTCTTCATTGACATCTTCTTGAACTTCCAAGAAGAACTGCTATTGGAAAGAGGATGATAGAAATAATACCTTACCTTCTAACACTGCCTCAGATAATTAGAACACAGTGTTCATTTCTCTCCTGGCTTTGTTGCTTTTCATTTCCCGGGAGAGACCAAACAATGGTTGCAGTATAGCTATGGCGCAGGTTTCCCTGTTATGAAAGAATTAAAGTTAGGTCTACTAGAAAGGATTCATACAATCATTTCTTCCAATAATACAAGAGCTTGTGCAGAGTAATGAACTTGGATTGGGACACGTCTTCAGATCCCTTTCAGATAGGAAGAACTGACATAATCACACAATCCTAATCACACAATCCTATCTGTTGTAACCTTATTCTTTTGCATTTCTTTTCTCTTTATTATAATTTAAAAAACATTTTTGATTTATGCTAATTTCTTTTTAAGCTAGTTCTCTCTCCAGATTCTTTTAAATGTAATTTTACCATCTCCATAGCTTTTTATTGTTAATAAGGTATTGTCAATAAATAAACTAATCTTAACTTTGTCTTTAGCATCAATGCCTAAAATCTCTTTATATTTTGTAATACCATTCTCTAATAATTCTATAACTAAAGCAGACAATACAGAGGAAAGGGGACATTCTTGTCTAGTAATGTGCTTTGACAATCAGACTTTTTAATTAAATTCATCTTTACTACTCAAGAATCTAACATGATGCAAACATGTTAAATGGAATATACAGAGATTATCAGAATCATGTGCCAATACAAACAGACGTCTTTCACCACTTGAGGAGGTATTTCTTTTAAAAACGTGTTCAGCATCTTGTGTAGCTTGAGCCTAAACTGCTCATTTTGTGTATATTTCTGATTGAGCATCCTTACTGAATAAGAGAAGAGATGATGTGATAACTTGTAGCTGAAAAAATGTATTTTAGACATGGATTTACAGGTGAACATTTCATGCTTTTAAGACATTGATAAATTAATCTATTAATCTATATTAATACATTACAGTGCCCTAAGCACTATGTGGTTATATAACTGTAATTGCTATTGCTGTTAATGTGTAAGAACCCATGTTTAAAGCAGTTAATTTGTAATGCAGAAAATTGTAATGGCAATTTTATAGCTTTTTTGCTGTCTATCAGTTGAATAGGACTTGGTAAGCCAATAAGTAAATATTTCAAAATAGGAGAATATAGTCTTTTTTAATTCATATCAGAATGTTGCAAAATTTAAAATTATGGACATATTCTGATTATTGATAACATTCAAACAAATAAATGTTAAAATTATTAGACTATTTTTTTTACCAAAAGCAAGCTACTTCAATAGCATTATCTGGGTTGTTTACTAGATCTTCTTTTGAACAATAAAGGTAAAGGTCACCCTTGCTCGAAAGCCAATCATATCCGACTCTAGGGTTCAGTGCTCATCTCTGTTTCAAAGCCGAAGAACTAGTGCTATCTGCTTCTGTAGACATTTCCGTGGTCATGTGGCAGGCATGACTAGACACCGGAACTCTGTTTACCTTCCCACAAAAATGGTCCCTATTTATCTACTTGCAATTTCTTGCTTTCAAACTGCTAGGTTGGCAGGACATAAATTATATGCACATAAATGCTGCATTGATTTATATTTCTCTATATTCACAGAAAATTTGTCCTGTATCCAAGCAGCCCCATTTATCCCATTAATCTTTGATCTTCCCACTTTTCTTCAAAGTCTATTAAGTAACATCCAGGCATACCTGTCAAGCGCGGCTCCGGACAATACAAGACCTGCGCAGGTCCCTTTTGCGCATGAGTAGAAGCCTTCTACGCATGTGCAGAAGTGACCTGCGCAGAAGATTTCTGTGCAGAAGGAGATGTGCAGTAACTACTTTCCCCCCACTGTCAAATTACGGGATGGCGGCGGCTCCGGGCAGGAAAGTATGAAAAACGGCGCTGAATTATGGGAAATCCCAGCCAATACAGGATACTTGTCAGGTATGCATCCAGATGGTCCAGCCAGAATCTGGTCCTGGTGGGACACACTGTTTGGCATTCGTTTATTTGACAAGGTGTGTCATCAATATAGCTTTCGCCTAGCCTCTCCTGGCATTATAATACAGAACTTGAGAGGTATACAGAAAACTTTCCCTCAAGTTTAGATGTTGTCTAGCTGGCTGGTATCCATGAAGTATATGGTTTTCGTGCTGTATTGCCTTATTTTGTTTATTATTTGCTAGCACCTCAATGTACTTCTAGAAGGGCAATGCTAGCCAAATACAGTAATAGACTTTTCCTTTGGGAGTAGCTTTCAGGCAGCCAGTAATAATCCTGCATGATTCATTAAGGATGATATCCATTTGTTTGGCATGTGCAGATTTATACCATCCAGCACTAGCATATTCTGCTATGGCATAGGCATAGCACAGCGACAAAACTAATTTTCTTATTGTTTGTGGTCATGCACTCCAACCTGAACAAGCCAGTTTCCCACATATGCCATTTTGGTGACAATTTTCTGTTTGTAAATCAGGGTTCAATCCCAGAGTGATACCCAGATGATTTGGGTTAGGACAACATTCCAAAATCATACCTTCTCAGGTAACTCGGAGCTTCTTCTCTGCTTTTTCTGTTCTTTAAGTGGAAGACACAGACCTGCATTTTTAAAGGGTTTGGTTTCAGCTGGATAGGCTGTTCAAAATATGAGCAAATGCCATCTGAGCACGCTGCACAAGGTGTGAGACCAATGTTTCAGAGTATGAGATCCTGTTTGTTAAAAGGTTGAGGCTCTGTGGCTGAGTTCAGAGGATGTTTTCAAAAGGGTAATGCACATTTTGGTCCAATCATGATATGATGTCAGGTTTTGGAAAAGGGAACATATTTGTCAATTATGCGGCTGCTCCACATGTATGTGTGAAAGTACAATCAGTGTACTAGCGTAGATGTGGAAAATGCACGCAGTTTGCCAAGTATAAGTCAAAGCATTATTTTAGTAATATCCTCCTTCTAGTCTCCTCTGCTCTTTATTGTATGGTGCCATATAGGTGGTCACTCAAGAAAGTGGGTGGCAGGAGTGTTGGCAATGGAGAATTAACATTAATTGAAATAGCTGGCTGGTCTTTTGGTCTCCATGACAACATTTTTCCTTTCTTTTCTTTTCTTTGGCAGGACTCGGAGGCTGAGGTAGTTGTTTAAACCAAAATGCTATTCTTTTGGCACAAAGAAAATGTTTGGCAAAGTTAGTTGTATGTATCCACACATCTGTTCTACAGGGAATTGTACAAGGAGAGATAGTGATTTCTTCATTTCACAAAAAACAAAAAACAAAACCAGGCTTCCTAGAGTGGAGTGAACATGTTTTTTTACTTTTGTCAGAATATCCTTATTTGGCCTTGAAACTCACTTGTATGTTCTGGAGCCACCAGTCTTTTAGCATGACCTACTTTATAAGTTAGTTGTGAGAATAAAAATTGAGATAGAAGGACCATGTATGCCACTTTGAACTACATGAAGAAGAAACAAATATGAGCATGCTAAAATCATTACAATAGGCTTTTTTAAAAAAGACTTTTGAGCCTTTTAAGAATTTTTAAAAGATTTATAGGTATATAATTTATGCATGGAATTTTGTGTCAGAATTCTGCAACATATATCTTTCATAAGTTCTTCTTGGACTGAAAAATGGCAAGGAGACTTAGAATAATGGGTAAAAACAATAATACTGAGCAGTAAAATCAAACTCATATTGGAGAGAGCTTTGCCCTCTCAGAGCACTTTAATTAGGCAGGATACAGCTGCTAAAGAAGCTGCTAACTATAGGAGTTATTTATGTAATAGTTAAGTGGCATTTTTCTAACACACACACAAACACTAAAGTATTTATTTTAAATGATTAATAAGCTGAGTTTTTTAAAGGCTCATGTATTCCTAGTACAGTAATACCCTGGATAACGTTAAAGCTTGGTTCCACAAGCTTTAACGTTATGCGGTTTTTAATATTGTGTGATACATTTATCGTACAATATTATACCAAAGCCCATGGTAACCGCTTTGAGTTGGGAAGGGCCGGGGGAACTAGGCACACACCCCGCCCTCAAAGTCAAAGCGGCCACTGTGGGCTCTCCCTCCGCTGGACGCTTTGACTTGGGAAGGGCCGGGGAGAGCACCTAGAAGCTGCCCTGGCTTGCTCTGGGTTCTCCCCGGCCCTTCCCAAATCAAAGCGAGCTGCTTGCCTACCTCCTCAGAAAGGGAACCGGGGTTCAGACACTCTGATCCCCGGTTCCCTTTCCGAAGAGGCAGGTGACCCGCTCGGCCTCGGACGAGGCTTGTCCTGGAAGAGAAGGAGCCAAGTGCTTGGCCCCTTCCCTTCCAGGATAGGCTGCAGGTGAGTGCAGCTCATCACGGAACCGTCCAAGCACTTGGCTCCTTCCCTGCCAGGACGGGCTTCGGGTGAGTGCAGTGCCGGTTCCCTTCCAGGACGAGTAGCGGGTGCACCCACACTCACCCGCAGCACATCCTGGAAGGTAAGGGGCTGAGCGCTTGGATGGTTCCCTACCAGGACGAGCTGCTGCTGAGTGCAGAGCAGAGCGGACACTGGCAAGAGGAAGCAAAGTGGAAAATGCTGAGTTGGTGTTTCCCTTTAAGGTATGGGCTTTGAGCATCAGTGCTGCCTGTTCATCCTGGTAAATTCTTTCCCCACCATTGGACTGGTCTTCATCCCTACTCTAGCACTCTGTAAGTGCTACTGGACCCAGATTCCAATTGAGCAATTGTTTTAGTGTTAGAATGGAAAATCAAAGCATGGTTACATCAAAAGGATTATAATGTCAATAATATCCTGTTTCTTCTTAAGAATCCTAAATCAATAAATACAACCGGTCTACCAGCCTGATCAATAAAAAATAGATGTTTTTACAAAGATTATCAAGTTTTCTACATTCTCAACAGTTGGTCTCATCTTTTTCATTCCTAGCTATCTCTCTGCCTTGCCTTCAAACTCTATTTTTTCTTAGAACTGTAAATGGAAAAGAACACATGGAATGTGAAGCAGTCAGGCCTGTGGGGAAACTAAAGACTGCATGGGAATGGGTTTTCATACTTGCTCTAATTGTCTTACAAGCATAAACATTTGCTGTATGCAAAGCCTAACATACAGTAGTGAGTGTGTTGTGAAATGTTTATAGTGCTGGAAGAAACATGGCTTTTCTAAAGTGGAATAATCATATTCAGCAGTTGTAACAAAAGAACAGGCAGTTACAGGACTGTTTTGCCTTTGCAGGCGCACCCCCCAATAAAGGACTCAGACACTGATAAAAGTGGATAACGGCATTGGGCCACATTTATTGATTCATGCCCTAGTCCGAATTATAAATTTCTATTGGTAATTGACCAATCATAATTCTTAAGGCAAGCAGGCCGAAGTAACACTGGTAAGGTACCACCCAAAATTGCCAACGGCAATTGCTACAATGTATCCATTTGTATCCATTTGTTTGTTGACAACAAACAAATTGTTGACCGTAGTCAATATCTAACTAATGACCCCACCCTCTGACGCGTATCCGTAAAATCACGGGGTGATGCATGCTGTCTAGCTATAGCCATCACCCCGTCGCCTAGTTCGTCGTTGACCGGACAACGTTTAACCAACTTATGCCTGTCTAGTGTTGTCCAGTCAATTGCGAACTTGCCGGATACCTGTGGGTCATAATGTTTACCTTACCAGTGCTACCCGCCCATGTGACCAAAGTCAACAGCAGCAACAGAAAAACCCCTATGTCAAACCATAGCAACAGTGTGGGATGGGCGAAAAAACCAGGACCCGGAAGCCAATATGGGTCCCAGCCAAAAATTCCCACCCGGCCCCGAAGCGACCAAAACATCACACTGTTAACTAGGGAGGGGGTGGAGGGGAAAACACTTCTCCGCTCCGTCGCTTCGCAAAATGGCAGCTCGGCTGCCTCGTGGCCACCCCTTTTATAAGGGAGCTGGCCACGCCCCTAACTACCCGGATGTCTTCGTCCGGTGGGGGGGCCCCCGCAAAGAGCGCGGCGGCCATTTTGGCGCCACGCTTGCATTGCAGGCGCACCCCCCAATAAAGGACTCAGACACTGATAAAAGTGGATAACGGCATTGGGCCACATTTATTGATTCATGCCCTAGTCCGAATTATAAATTTCTATTGGTAATTGACCAATCATAATTCTTAAGGCAAGCAGGCCGAAGTAACACTGGTAAGGTACCACCCAAAATTGCCAACGGCAATTGCTACAATGTATCCATTTGTATCAATTTGTTTGTTGACAACAAACAAATTGTTGACTGTAGTCAATATCTAACTAATGACCCCACCCTCTGACGCATATCCGTAAAATCACGGGGTGATGCATGCTGTCTAGCTATAGCCATCACCCCGTCGCCTAGTTCGTCGTTGACCGGACAACGTTTAACCAACTTATGCCTGTCTAGTGTTGTCCAGTCAATTGCGAACTTGCCGGATACCTGTGGGTCATAATGTTTACCTTACCAGTGCTACCCGCCCATGTGACCAAAGTCAACAGCAGCAACAGAAAAACCCCTATGTCAAACCATAGCAACAGTGTGGGATGGGCGAAAAAACCAGGACCCGGAAGCCAATATGGGTCCCAGCCAAAAATTCCCACCCGGCCCCGAAGCGACCAAAACATCACACTGTTAACTAGGGAGGGGGTGGAGGGGAAAAAACTTCTCCGCTCCGTCGCTTCGCAAAATGGCAGCTCGGCTGCCTCGTGGCCACCCCTTTTATAAGGGAGCTGGCCACGCCCCTAACTACCCGGATGTCTTCGTCCGGTGGGGGGGCCCCCGCAAAGAGCGCGGCGGCCATTTTGGCGCCACGCTTGCATTGCAGGCGCACCCCCCAATAAAGGACTCAGACACTGATAAAAGTGGATAACGGCATTGGGCCACATTTATTGATTCATGCCCTAGTCCGAATTATAAATTTCTATTGGTAATTGACCAATCATAATTCTTAAGGCAAGCAGGCCGAAGTAACACTGGTAAGGTACCACCCAAAATTGCCAACGGCAATTGCTACAATGTATCCATTTGTATCAATTTGTTTGTTGACAACAAACAAATTGTTGACTGTAGTCAATATCTAACTAATGACCCCACCCTCTGACGTGTATCCGTAAAATCACGGGGTGATGCATGCTGTCTAGCTATAGCCATCACCCCGTCGCCTAGTTCGTCGTTGACCGGACAACGTTTAACCAACTTATGCCTGTCTAGTGTTGTCCAGTCAATTGCGAACTTGCCGGATACCTGTGGGTCATAATGTTTACCTTACCAGTGCTACCCACCACACGGAGGGGCTTCAAAGAAGGCTCGACGCCCCCCCCCCAGACCGTCAGCTCGGTCAACAGGCCTGCTCGCCAATCACCCAACAGGAGGTCCATACCTCCTCGCGACAGATGGACCCCATCCCCTGCATACAAGTCATAATTTTGTAGGCTAATAGCGGGGTGACGACTGACCCTCCCCCAAGCCCTGTCGACAAGGAACCGCGCCACTGCCCTATTCACCATGCGTCTAGCGCGGTCAAGGGCCAGGAGGTCGACACCCCCTCTGTAGGAATGGCGCGGGACCATGTCCGACCAAACAAGGGTTGTGGCGGGCCAGACGTAATGCAGGTAGGCGAGGTCCTCGCAAATCGCATGCTTCAGCGATAAGCCGGTGACCTGGCCCAAATCATTGCCCCCCAGGTGTATGATCAGAATGTCAGGCGGGTCAGCATTCTGGCCTGAAAAAAGGAAAGGCAACAGCTCCCGCCATAACATCCCGGGCTTACCATGCCATGTGAGACTTGCGTATGCACCCAGTCCCAGCCGGGGTCCCCACTCTGTCGCCGCAGCGTAACGCGCTGCCCTGTGCACGTAGCTATGGCCCACCAGCCATACTGTCACCGGTGTAATACGACACCCAGGGTCTGTAAAGAAAAATGAGGAAAAGAAGGTAAGGTGACTGAATTTTTACTCACGGCGGAAGTGGGCGCACATAAAACTGAAAACATTGCGAACCCCACCTTCCCATGCTGCGTATGTCAGCCCCGGAGTACCCAAAAGCAGCTGCGGTTGAGGCCGCCCCAATACGGAATGAATGGGTGCCATAGCGGGCACCTGGGAGGCCCACACTGGCCAGCGCTTTGCCCGTCACCTTCCAAAATTGAAATTTAGTAAGGGGAGACCCATCTTGGTGACAGAAAAACGGACCATGGTGCGTGCCACGCAGTGCAAGGAACTCCTGTAGGGCACCAACCGGACAGATGTCTGCCAAAGAACACCGTAGCAGTCGCACACCACTGCCTACACCATGCTGATCCGTCTTAGAGGAGCGTATCCTCAACTGAGCCCAGTCTTTGGCAACACAGACATCCTCGAGTTCCAGTGCCCTACGACTTGCATCCGCCTTAGACAGCATCACAAGCTCGCTGATGCGGAGTGCTCCAAAAAATGCCACCGTTGTGGCTGCATGAAATAGGGCTGCCTCATATGTATCAAAACAGAGGCAAGGCCAGCCCCGGGCCAACTGGGTAAGAACCCCTGGGGAAATCGGGTGGCGGTCGTCCGGGCAACGCCCGCGCTCGCGCACCCACCCCTCCAAAACATGTCTCACATGGAAGTCAGAGGTGCTGTCCACATGACCTCCCACTTTGGCCATAAAAGCCAACGCTGAAAGCTTAGATGCTATGGTGCGAGGTGCAAGGCCCTGAGCATGCAGGTAAACCATGAACCGCAAAACATGGGTTACCGGGATCGGCCAGGTTCCTGGCAGTTGAAATTGGGTACAGAATGCCCTGAAAGAATTAATTGCGTGGTGATACGCCTTACGCGTGCGTGGTGCTAGCGACAGGCCAATCGCCCGGTTCACCTCTCCTTGCCAATGGTCCATATCTCCTCCGGGAGTGGCGAGGGAAATTCCTCCGCATCCGGGGCCAAGGCACGGAACCGGGAGATCTGTAGGCGGGACAAAGCGTCAGCAATATCATTATTAACCCCTGGGACATGCCTGGCCCTGAACAGGACGTTGAGGCGGAGGCTGCGCAACACAAACTGGCGCACTAGGTCCATAACCCTGGGCGATTTAGAAGTCTGTGCATTGACAATGTGGACCACAGCCGCGTTGTCACACCAGAAATGCACGACCGAGTTGGCCCACTCCTCGCCCCATAGCATCAAAGCACCCAGGATAGGGAAAAACTCCAGATATGTGAGATCACGCAGGCGACCCGTGCCTGCCCAGGCCGGTGGCCACCCACCATAGGCCCACTTCCCATTGAAGTACATCCCATAACCCAGGGATCCCGAGGCATCAGACTGAATCTGAAAATGAGGGGAAGCCAGGAGGTCATACCTCCAAAATGAGACCCCATTGAACTCCCTCAGGAACTGTAACCAGACAAGCATGTCTGCCCTGATACCCCGGGTAAGCCGAACCCTATGGTGAGGCCTGGATAATCCTGCCATGGCGTCGCACAAACGCCGGGCAAAAGCCCTGCCCGGTGCGACCACCCTGCAAGCGAAATTAAGGTGACCATGTAGCACCTGCAGTTCTCTCAGTGATGCCTTGCGCTTGGCCAGCAAGTCCGAGATAAGGGCCACAATCCTTGACACCTTATCCCCCGGTAACCTAGAAGCCTGCGCTATCGTGTCAATCTCCACCCCCAGGAAGACTAGCTGGGTAGATGGGCCCTCGGTCTTTTCGGGCGCTAAAGGGACACCGAGTTCCTCCATTAGCGTCTGAAATGTGTTGAGGAGACGTGTACACGTGTCC
Organism: Bradypodion pumilum; assembly: GCA_035047305.1. NCBI lineage: Eukaryota > Metazoa > Chordata > Lepidosauria > Squamata > Chamaeleonidae > Bradypodion > Bradypodion pumilum. The sequence continues at coordinate 448,410,476 of JAWDJD010000001.1, forward strand.
CAGCCCCGTTCACCCCCGAATAAAAAGTCATCCAGGTAATGGGCTACAGACCGGGACCCTGACCTGCGGACGAAAGCCCACTCTAGGAAGGTACTGAAACGCTCGAAAGCCGAGCATGATATGGAACAGCCAAAAGGCATGGCCTTATCAAAGTAATATTCACCCCGAAATTTGAAACCCAGCAATTCAAAGTCGCCCGGGTGCACCGGCAAGAGGCGAAAAGCCGACTTAATGTCGCACTTAGCCAACAGCGCACCCGGGCCACATGAGCGCACCATGCGCAGCGCGTGGTCAAAAGATGTATACCTGACTGAGAAAAGGTCATCAGGGATAGCATCATTGACCGATCGGCCGGCTGGGTAGGACAAGTGATGGATAAGGCGAAACTCGCCTGGAGACTTTTTGGAACCAAACCCAGGGGCGACACCTTAAGGTTGGGGAACGGGGGTGCAGGGAAAGGGCCAGCGACCCTGCCCGCATCGACCTCCTTATTAATGCTGGCAGCAGCCACCTCCTCCCTCCCCCTAAGGGACAAAAGGTTGGGGGCATCCTGAGGGGACCTATCACCCATGAAAGGGATACGGAACCCCTGCCTAAAGCCCTGAAGGAGATAATCAGCATCCCCCTCTTTCGGGTACAATGTGAGCCAACGCTCCAACATGTCCACATTAATTGGGGAGGGAGCCTTTCGGTGAACCAGCTCCATCTGCGGCAGTCTTGCCAGCCCACTGTCCGCCCCTCCCTCTGCCCCGCGTCCCTCCAGGCCTGGGACAGGCAGAGGCTGCGTGGGGGCCCGCACAGGTGGGACACTCATGTCTGTACTTGCAATTCTTCCTATTGCAGGAACCATAAGATGAGAAAGTCCAGCACAGCAGGCGGGCTGGAACCCCCTGCCCCGCCACCTGGCGGGGAACCTGTGCTGGAGCCGCTCGCTGGACCGCATGTCCACAATGGTATCTTTCCCCTGGCGCGGGGCGCGTGGGCGTCATGTACAGAAGCCAAAGCCTCTGGCATGGCTCATCCCACCTCATCTCAGGGTGCAGGGGAATCCGCATACGGAATTCCTCGTCATAAGCCAACCACGACGGGCCCGGAAAGTCAACCATCGCCCGATAGATGTTGTCCAAATACTGGACCATCGGAATTGCCAAATCCGGCCGGGCCCTCAGGTACACCGCCATGTAGATGAGGTAAGCCGGCAGCCAGTTGGCCCATGTACGTGGTGGCTTGCGACGACGTGCCTGCTCCTTATCCTTCTCATCCTGCCCCTCCCTCTCTTCCTTGGTGGGCTCCCTGTTTAGGAGTGAGAAGATATCTACATACTCCCCCCGCCATATTTTCTCTTTGGTGGCCTGTGCCAAGTGGTCACCCAGTGGTAAGGAATACCCCGCTGTCGGCAAGGCCGAGACAGGCACCGCAGAAACTGCGGGCATCTGGAAAGGGGCTTGGACTAGCCCAGCCACCCCCAAAACATTCCCCACAGGGTAGGAAACACCCCCCACCCCGGGGCCCTGGGTGGTAGTTGTCGTCGCCGGGTGGGGCGTCAGCGGCTGTACCGCCGCACCCCCACGCGAGGTCAAGGCCATTGGAAAGCCCCCCCCAACGTGGCCACGTGTGTAGGTGCACTAGTTTGGACCGCATACTCACATGCCGCACCCCCGCGGGCCGCCCCCACCGGGGGTTCCGGCCCACTGGGGGCGTCGGAGCTCACGACCGCCGTAGAGCTCGTCGCTGGGGCCTGACCCGCACTGGCCTGCTGGTTGGGGAGCTGCGAGGCAGTGGCCAAAGTCGCGCCACGCGCCTCAAGCAGCTCGACCCGTCCCGTCGCCTGCCGCTGCCCAGCAGACGACGCATCAAAATGAACCCCAAAGGGAGCCCCAGCGTGGCTGGCCCGAGCCAGGGAAGCCTCAAGGGCCGCAACGCGGGCCAGTAAGGCCTCCACACTGACGAGGGGCCAAGGGCCAGCCGGCCCGCCTGCTACAGGCGTGGGTACAGGTCCTTGTACCCCGGGGCCCGAATAGGGCCATGACCCCACACCCAGGCCCGGTAGGGCCGATGTAGGCACCTGCCAGGGAAGGGGACCACACCACCCCCCAAGGCTGGAAGGCCCCGGGGTGAGCTGCGCCCCTATAGAGGAAGGCCCAGTAGAATGGGAAGCACCAGGAGCGGTGTCCACCGCTTGCGGGCCGCGGGCCGCAGCCCTTGCTGGACCCATGCTTGGGTCCCCCGCCTCCGGCCAAGGGGGAATAGACCCCATCCCACCGATCCCGGTGGGTGCATGCAAAGGCGGCTGCTGGGGAGGCGCCGCCGCGGTCCTCCGACCCGGATTGCGCCTCCGAACCACGCGAGCCGCGCTCGCGGCCGCCTTCTTCTTCGAAGGCATCTCAGTCCAACCTATGGGAAGCCGAAAGAAGAAAATCAGCAGCCAAAAGGCTTCCCAATCAAGGCAAAAGCGACGGAGGTAAGAGGGAAAAACTTCTCCGATCCGTCGCTTCGCAAAATGGCAGCTCGGCTGCCTCGTGGCCACCCCTTTTATAAGGGAGCTGGCCACGCCCCTAACTACCCGGATGTCTTCGTCCGGTGGGGGGGCCCCCGCAAAGAGCGCGGTGGCCATTTTGGCGCCGCGCTTGCATTGTATGAGTTTGAATTTGGTCTCTGTTGATGTTTTTGGCTTTTTTGCAGAGAGCATTCTGAAAAACTGAAGCACTGTACAGGGTGGCCTGTAAGTCCCTATTGAATCTTTCTCTAAATTTGCCACTTATTGTATCCAGGGTGTCACCAGTATTCTTGCGCTCATGTACATGTCAGACTGTGCTCTTCAAGTGTAAGGTTTCCCTTGCTCGAAAGCCAGTCGTATCCGACTCTAGGGTACAGTGCTCATCTCTGTTTCTAAGCCAAAGAGCCAGCGTTGTCTGCTTCTGCAGATATTTCCGTGGTCATGTGGCAGGCATGACTAGACACCGGAGCGCACGGAACGCTGTTACCTTCCCTCCGAAGTGGTCCCTATTTATCTACTTGCAATTTCTTGCTTTCGAACTGCTAGGTTGGCGGGAGCTGGGACGAAGACGGGAGCTCATTTCTGTCCTGCAGTACTTAGGAATCGAACTGCTGACCTTCCGCTTCCCAGTCAGCGTCTTAGCAACTTGAGCCACTGCAGTCCCTTTTCAAGTGTATATGGGCTTAAATCGGCCATATTTCTCTGGGGGAAAAAAGGGGGGGAATTATAATACATATGGACGGGTAGGGACTTATGGGCCACTCTGTAGTATGTTGTTTGGCCAGCCACAGAGATAAAACAGCTAACGAAAGATACAAAACAAGGTGTTTCCCAGTCATTTTTCTATTTGTGGGAGCTTTCTCTTGGTTTTCTATCAATTTATGGTTGTTATTCCAGACTGACAGCCTACAAGTAGTCACACAATTGTCAATATGATTAGAATGACCACTTAATGTTTCCAACTTTTTCAAAAATTGGGAAGAATACATTTATTATGAATTTTACCTGGGAAAGGTGAAGGAACAGTACAAAGGCATCCAGAGGGTTCTGAAAGAAAGCTGTCCTCTGTTTGAAGGTCAGTCAAGTCACAAAACAGTCCTCAGTTTGAAGATATCCTCAGAGCAGTTTTGCGCATGGATTGGAGCGACACCTTTTACTTCAGTTTATGTAACGTTTCCAAGTGGAGTTCTTTGTACTCTCACACTAATAAAAATGGAAACTTTTTACTAGTTTGCTTATGATAACAGAAGACTAGTAGCTTTGACCCTGACTATAGTCTTGCATTACTGTCGTACGTTGTCTTGTGTTGCACTGTTTTGTTATCCTACTTTATACTTTATAGATCTTGCATTGTAAATTTACTAACTCGATCAATAGTAAGAAAGGGTTAACATATTGATGGAAAGAGTCAGTACTGATGAGGTCACAGAGAGTTAGCCAATCAGAAGCACTGAGCATTGACTAGATTCCAAAAAGCTAATTGCCCTTTGTTAGAGATGCCATAGGAGAAACATGGAGGAATGGTTCTCATCAGTTCTGGAGCCACAGGGGAAGTAGGAAAATGAGTGTGCAGTATGGATGTGGAAACATTTTGCTAATATGCCCTTTTTTGGCCGAGACACTGTCTCAACGTAGCAAAATGGCATGTCAAGTATTCTCCAGCCCTTGTGAAAGTTCTCAACTTCAGAAACCAAGAGCAGGACACCAAGCAGGGACTTTGATTTTACATTTTGTACAATTTGTACTTACCATCTGTAATGTATTTTCTCTTTTGCAAATTAAGCACATGCCAAATGCAAGTACAAAAGGACAGCAACTTAAGCAACCAATTTGGTGCCTCCAATTTTGCATAGTCTATGCCAGGGGTCTTCAAACTTGGCTCTCCAGATGTTCTTGGACTTCAGTTCCCAGAAGCCCTGATCAGCAGGTGTGCTGACTTGGGCTTCTAGTCCAAGAACACCTGGAGAACAAGGTTTGAGGAACCCTGGTCTATACAACAAGGCTGCAGTTGTGTTTTGTGATTTTAAAGAAGGCAGACTCCACCCCCTATGTAACTGTCTTGCAAACAAGGCAAAAAATCTTGAACTTTCTCATTTTGCATGCGCGAGTGAAACATGTAAAGTAGGGGTGGCAGACTGCTGATCAGGGCTTCTGGGAATTGAAGTCCAAGAACAGCTGCAGCACCAAGGTTGGTCACCCCTGAAGTAAGGATTTAAATCTCTAGTATATGCCGAAATATCTGTAGAATGTCCATGTTTTATTAACATCTTTATTGCAAGTAGATGAATTAGACGTATATTTCAAGCAACTGCACTTGCACAATAAGGCTAATTTCCAAGGGAAAGGAACTTCTGCATCATGATTTATATATTGCTTCAAAGAGTGCATTGTCCTTATAAATGATGAATAAATTCTATATTTGTGTTAACAAAGCTGCAATTTCCCCAGGAAAAGAAGCTGCTGTATTATATTATTATTTATATTATTTGCAATTTCCTCATTAGAATTAATGGATATGTTTTAAGGACAACCATTTGGCCTAGTGGTGCTTGCCTAAGAGCTGAATTGGGTTGAAGAGAGGTGAGGAAAACTTTCTAGGAGTTCTTCTTCTTCTGTGTCTAGGCCAGATGTGAAACTGCCAAAATGAAGGCACCTTTTGGTGAGTTCATTCTGTACTTCTTTTCGTCTGACCTAGTGTGAGAAAGATTAGCCAGCAACACAAGGTTGCCCGATTGTACACCCGGGGTACACCCGATTGTAGTTCAAAAATAACATAATTTAAATTTAATTTAATTTAATTTAATAGTAATATTTATATATGCCGCCCACTCAGGCAGAACCCGACTCAGGGCGGCATTACAACAAGTACATAAAAACACTTTAAAAGACCCATATCCCACCCACTTTAAAAGACCCATATCCCACCCACCCATCCCACCCACTATAAAAAGAAGAGGAGAGAGTTCTTAATTGTTTACATAAGCCAGCAGGCTGGGACCGTGTTCCCATTCGGGCCCCACACCTGCCCTGCCAGCCAGGTCTTCAATCCTTTCCTGAAGGGCAGCAATTCTTTTTGAAGTCTTAGATCTGTTGGCAGGAGGTTCCAGAGAGTTGGTGCGGACACGGAGAAGGCCCTCCTTCGGGTGCTGGACAGATGTGCACCCCTAACTGATGGCACCATTAGAGAGCCCCTCCGGTCCGCTCTGGTTGGACGGGCAGACACTCTTGGGGCGATGCGGTCTCTAAGGTATCCTGGCCCACTGCCATATAGGGCTTTAAAGGTCAAAACCAGCACCTTGAATTGCACCCAGAGACAAACTGGTAACCAGTGCAGCTCCCGAAGTAGCGGTGAGGCATGGGCATATCGCCCACATCCCATCACCACCCGGGCTGCCGCATTCTGAACCAGCTGCAGCCTCCGAATGGTCGTCAAGGGCAGCCCCATGTAGAGCGCATTCCAATAATCTAGTCGGGAAGTGACCAGAGCATGGGTGACCATAAGCAAGGAGCCCCGGTCCAGGAGCGTGCGCAACTGGCGAATCACCCGAAGTTGGGCAAAAGCCCTCCTGGCCACAGCCGCTACCTGTTCTTCTAGCAGCAGCCGCGAGTCCAGAAGGACCCCCATTTGCGCACTGGGTCTGTCTGGGGCAAAACAGCCCCATCCAGTACCAAAGATGGTAACTCCCTGGATAACATGGGGCCCCTTATCCACAGCCACTCTGTCTTGCTAGGATTCAGCCGAAGCCCATTGGCCCCCATCCAGACCCCAACGGCCTCCAGGCATCCGGATAGGATTTCAACAGCATCACTGGGGTCCTCACGGGCCGAGATGTACAACTGAGTGTCATCCGCGTACTGATGGTACCGCACCCCGTGGGAACGAATGATCTCACCCAGTGGCTTCATGTAGATGTTAAATAAGAGAGGAGAGAGCACCGTGCCGTGAGGCACCCCATACTTGAGGAGCCTAGGGCTGGACTTCTCACTCTCTAACCACACCGACTGGGTACGGCCCTCCAGAAAAGAGGAAAACCAGGACAACACAGTGCCCTGGATCCCCAGTCCTTTGAGCCGTTCCAGAAGGATACCGTGGTCGACGGTATCGAAGGCCGCTGAGAGGTCAAGAAGAGCAAGGACGGATGGATAACCCCTGTCCCACTCCCGCCAGAGATCATCCATCAGTGCGACCAATGCCGTCTCCGTACCATACCCGGGCCTGAATCCTGATTGAAAGGGGTCTAGATAATCCACTTCCTACAGGACACTCTGGAGCTGGCGCGCCACCGCCTTCTCCAAAACCTTACCCAGAAAGGGCAGGTTGGATACCGGCCTGTAGTTGTTAAGGACAGCTGGGTCAAGGGATATTTTCTTCAGGAGGGGGCGCACCAAAGCATGTTTTAGCGGTGCAGGAAATACCCCCTCCCGTAATGATGCATTTATTATCGGCCCGACCCAGCCACCTGTCACCACCTTGGAGGCTTTCACCAACCAGGTGGGACAGGGGTCCAAAGGACATGTAGTGGCACACACAGCTGCAAGGAGCCTGTCCACTTCATCAGGGACAACAGGATCAAACCGATCCCAGATTGTACAGCAAGACTGTGCTCCGGTGCCCCCCCCCCCCGACCCTCCCCATCCACGCCAGGATTCAGCCCTGAACGAATCCGATCGATTTTCTCCACCAGATGGTCAGCAAAGTCCTCAGCCGATCCCTGCCAACCGGGCACCGATCTCCCCCTACCGAGGAGGGACTTGGTTACCCGGAACAGGGCGGCTGGGCGGTTATCAGCGGAGGCAATAAGGGTGGTGAAGTATTGCCGCCTCACCACCCCCATCGCCACTAGGTAGGCCCTAATAGCAGCTCTAGCTAGTGTCCAATCGGAGTCATCCTGGGTCTTCACCCAGCGGCGCTCTAGGCGTCTCTTTGCCTGTTTGAGTTCCCGCAGTTCATCCGTGAACCACGGGGATTACCTAACCCCACGGGCGCGGAGAGGCCGCAGTGGCGCAATTTCATCCAAGGCTGCTGTTGCCGTCCTGTTCCACAGGTCGACAAGTGCCTCGGGTGAATCGTGTAGCCGATCCAGAGGAACATCCCCCAGTTCCCTCTGGAATCCATCTGGATCCATTAGTCGCCGAGGGCGGGCCATTTTAATAGGCCCTGCCTCCCTATGATGAAACGTCGCCCCCAGAAAGTCAAGAGTCACCAGATAGTGATCTGACCATGGCACAGGTGAGATGACTAAATCCTGTAATCTCAGATCACTCTGCCACTGCTCCGACAAGAAAACTAAGTCTGGCATGTGACCACTGCCCCTGGTCGGACCTCGAACTACCTGAGTCAGGCCCATGGCTGCCATGGAAGCCATGAACTCCCTTGCCCCCTCAGAAGCCATCCCCAATGATGGCAAATTGAAGTCCCCCAGAACCATAAGACTCGGGAACTCCAACGACAGCATCGAGGCGGCTTCAAGGAGCTCAGGCAGGGCATCCCTTACCCTGCAAGGGGGCAGGTACAGGAGTAAGATCCCCAACTGACCCTTGGGGCCCAACTGTAGAAGCAGGGCCTCATAACCAGACACTTGTGGAGCAGTGGCCCTAGCAATTCCCAAAGACTTCCTGGCAACAATGGCGACACCACCGCCCCTCCCCTCACCTCTAGGCTGGTGCCAAATACTGAACCCAGCTGGACACATGTCCGAAAGAGGTACTCCATCCTCAGGTGTCAACCAGGTTTCGGTAATGCATGCCAGGTCAGCCCGCCCCTCCTGGATAGAATCTTGGATCAGGGGGGCCTTATTACAGACCGATCTGGCATTCACCAGCAGCAGCCTAAGGGCGGGGTCACTCTGGATCTGCTGCTCAGGGCCCAGAGATGTACCTGCAGGGCTGGAATGAGGGACTGCACTTAAACATCGGACCCACATTCCCCGAGTGCAGCCCGCCCCACGGTACACGCCATACCGCCCATGCCCGTCACAACACCTATATGGATCCCTGGAACCCCCCTAGATGGAATGCTGCCCCTCCTTCCTGGCTGGCAGGACCAACTCTCTCTCTTCCCACCCCATCCACAATCCCCCCTGGTTCCAGCAACAAGCATGGGCTCCCGGAACGACAGGGAGTGCTGGCGAGCCCCAGCATCGGTGTCTCTTTTTTCTTCCCACCAGGTGGGGAGGGCGGAGGCAGAAGCGATGGCTCCCACCTGCATCAAATCCCGGGAGCCAGTGGCATGGGCTCCTGGAACGAGCAGGGAGCGTTGGCGAGCCGCGGCGTCGGCGTCTCCTTTTCTTCCCCCCAGGTGGGGAGGGCGGAGGCAGAAGCGATGGCTCCCACCTGCCCCAAATCCCGGGAGCCGGTGGCATGGGCTCCTGGAACGAGCAGGGAGCGTTGGCGAGCCGCGGCGGCGGCGGGGCGGCTGGGAGGAAAGGCAGTGTCTGTTCTCCATGGCTGGAGTTGGGCTGCAATTTTTGAAGCCGTCTGCCTGGTCCAGCGAAGGAGGCCTTTGAGAAAGGGGCTGGATGGAAGGTCTTTGCAGCCACCTCTCCCTGACTTGACACAGCTGCCGGCCCTCTCTTCTCCTTCCTGGTCCAGCGAAGGAGGCCTTTGAGGAGGCTCTTTCTGTCTCTCAGTAAAGAAGACGATTATAAACCCATCATAGGATTCATCTCCAGCTGTTAGGAGGAGGAATAAATAAAGGACTGCTGGCAACTACAATCAGTCACCACTTTTGATGAAGAAGAGACTGAGAAGGGAAAAAACAAACAAACAAAATGCATACACAATGCACTCTTCCATTCTTAACCAGGGAAAGAATTGAAGGACTCTGTCACATCCCACCCACCCCCACCCCATACTTCCACTCTTACTGCTCTAGAAAATTCTCCAATCTTCTGGAACAATTTTATCCAGAGAAAAGAAGAGGTTTAAAAAAATCAAGAAAAGGAAAGAGCAGCCTCCTTGAAGCTGCCTATTAGTAACTAGCACTTCAGCTGGGCAGCAGGCACACAGGTAATATGGCCACAGTCTTTTGTAAAATTTATTCACATGATTTGTTGGTGCAGAAACATGCTCAGCAGGAAAAAAATTGAGTCATTTTTAACCATAGGAAATTAATTGTTTGGGGTATGAGTGACCAGCTTCCTCTATCACAGGGATCTGTAACCTTTTTAGGTTGGGGGCTGGGTCATGCTCTCAGACAGTTGAGGGGGGAGGACTGGTAGTCCCCCCCTGCCGTAAATGCTGCCGTAAATGTGTCCACAGTTGTCGTAAACTTGTTTATGGCTGTTGTAAACATGTTCGTGGTTGCTTACGGTAGCAGCAGCAGCTGGAGCACGGGCGCGGGCCAGATGATTTGGCGCCACGGGCCGTAGGTTGCTAACCCTTGCTCTATCATATTCCAAATCCTTGGAAGAAGACTTAAAAATGTCATTTCAGGCAATAAATAAGAAGTGATGAGAGACAAATTATCAAAGTCTGTTCCTAGAAAATTAGCTATTTCTGAGACTAACAAAAATTAGTTCAGGATGCAGTTAAACTATTTTGTAAAAGCAGTGTTGAAATTGGAATTTGTGAACTTGATTTAAAGTTACGTGATGTTTGAGTCAGTGCTAAACCAAATTCTGACACTATATAGATACATGGAATTACATGAGAGCTATTTATTTACTGCCCATCTAGCAGAATCTGCTACTCTGAACAATTTATAATTATAGAACAGAGTTACAATATACAAAAAGCATCATGAAATTATAATGAGCAAGTTAAGCATAACTAACAGACAACCTTAAACAATGGTGACCCCAACATCAACAATACCACTTCAATGGGAAAGGTAACAGCATTCCATGAGCTCTGGTATCTAGTCATGCCTGCCACATGACCATGGAAATGTCTGCAGACACAGACAGCGCTGGTTCTTTGGCTGTAAATGAAGATGATATACACCCTCTAGGGTTGGATATGACTGGGCTTTTGAGCATGGGAGAATTTACCATTACCCATTCCAATAGGTAGTAAGTTCCCAAACTGTTTATGGTTTATTCAAAGTGCCATAGTGCCGCTTCTTCAGTTCCAGTTGAGAAGGCCACTGCTGACCAGTTAAAGCTGGTCTCCACCGATCTGTTGGACTCCTTCTCTGTTGCTGCCATCATCAATCAGCTGAGAAGGCCTGCACTGATCAACTGGTGCCAGTCTCTGCTGATCAGCTGGAACCATTCTCCACTGCTGCCACCATCAATCAGATGAGAAGAGCTTTGGCAGAGGTGGTCCTAGAGGTGCCTGGGTGACCACCATACCTGTCAAGTTTCGGGAAATTTCTGTCAAATAAGGGAAATTTCCCGGCCAAAACAGGAAACTGGATAGCTATGCTTATCCTGTGCTGGCCTCCAGTCTAACTCCAGTCTAATTCCAGTCTAACTAATATGGGATGATGGCGGGAAAGAGTGTAAAATACGAGGGTTTGACAGAAATTTCCCGAAACATGACAGGTATGGTGACCACTGCAGGCTGGATTAATTATATGCACAGCCCCAATTAGGCCCATGGGCTGTAGGTTGCGAAAGCCTGAATTAAAATCTGTTAGAAGCTTTTGGCATTGTTCTAGAAGTAAATATTTGATTGGCAGCTTCACTCTACTTTTACTACTTGAACTCTGCTAAGAATTAACTAATCTTGTTCCCAGACACTGCATAATATGCATGCATACACAAACTCACTCACACTCTCTCAAATCTAATAAAGAGGAGTGCTTTTATATTTCATTTCATTTATTATATTTGCTCACCCTTGCATTTTCACTTCTGAAGATATTGCTAATTGTCTGAATTAATACCAGTGGTTGAATTATAAGCTTTCTATTCATCTTGGTTCTAAGAAAACAATTAGAGACTGCTCTGCTTGAGAAGAATATGGGATGCTAGAAACACAGGTGTCTAGTAGCTTTTGATCCATGAATATGGAATACCAAATTATATGAATGGCTTTTTGGTGCTACAAATAGTCTACAGACTGCCCTCCTTAATTTGTTGGCAATATATTGAAAAGGCATTCATCAGTTATACATTTATTGGATGCATCTAATTCCAAATAAAGTATGGAATTTCCTTCTGTCTCAACCCATTGATAATTTTCACCATGCCTACTTTTCTCTTAGTGCTCTTATGCAACTGCAGCCTCTGTTTGTGTGTCTGTTTAATTCACAATTATGGAGTTGGTAAAATGTGGCTGGCTTTGCTAACACATAATGACAGTGCTCCTGGGAGGCAAGATGATGAATATTGAGGGTTTTTTTTAGTAACATCAGTGCTGTCAGGAGTTACATTTCAGATCATGCTTTATCCCCTTTGCTATACAGTAGAATCCATATATTCTTATTTAATTTATAAGCAACTAGCATAGTTTGCCCGGCAATGCCGGGCTGTTTTAAATCGTGTTTTGCTTTTTGGGGGGGGGGTGTTGTTTTTGAGTTAAAAATCAACAGAGGATGCTATAAATTTTTTTAATTTTTTATGTAACATATGTTTGTTATTTGTGTAAACTTTTGATGTATTGTTATTTGTTTGACTTGTTTTTACTCTTGTGGCCTCTAGGTGGGGCTTTATCTTTTTAAGTTGTTTTTACTATTCCGCCCTGCAGGTGGGGCTGTTAGTGGTTTTGTTTTCGTTTCATGTGTTTTTTCTCTCCTGGCCTCTAGGTGGGGCTTCTTCTGATAAGTAGTCTATGTTTCTTCATTTCTGTTCGGATCTCGTGGAGGGAGGACGTGCTGGTGAGTTCTCTGGTTTTCTTTCTTCTGGGGTTTTTCTTTGTTTTGTTTTTGTGATGGTGGGCTGGGAGGTGTTTCTGTTTGTTCTTTTTTGTTTTGGTTGGGCTTTAGATTTGTGTAATTGGTTTGTTTATTTCTGGTGTTGTTTATTTTTGTTATTTCATTGTTGTTTATTTGTGTTATTTGTGGTTATTGTGTTGTTAGAGTTAGGTATTTTCGTATTGTAGTTAGGTGTTTTGTCTGTGCTTTTGTGGTATTGTGGATGTTTTTGTTTGTGTATTTTGTGGTTTACTTTTTTGTTTACTAATGTTTTTAAATTATTTATTTATTTTTGTTTTATTAATTTTTATTAATTTTGGTGTTTGTTGTTTGCATGAAGTACGGGCTGCCTGTCGGTTTCTCTTTTCCCCATTGCTGCTTCAAATTTTGGTTTCGATGCAGCAATGGGGAAAAGGAGGAGCCGGCAGTCAGCCCGCTCTTTCTCTGGCTGGTAAGGTTTGTTAGGTAGGTCGGGGGAGAAGGAGGCAGAGAAGAGCTATCTCTGCCTGACGATGGTTCTCTCCTCTCTGTCTCCTTTCTCTCCTGGCTTACCTAATCGGAGATTGGCAGGCAGCGATCCGTAAGGGGTGGTGCTCTTCCTTGTGGATTGCTGGCTGCTACTTTTGTATTACCTCTGTCGGAAGTACAAAGGCAGCAGCCAGTCATCCGCCAGGGAGGGTGCTTCCCCTGACGAACTGCTGCCTGTTTTGGGGGGGTTTTCTCACCCCGGCTCAACTTTCCTTGAGGCTGGCAGTGGCCTTGCGGTGTCTTCGTCGGGGTAGTGTGGAGGAGAGGGAGTCCCTCTTCTCCCCATTGCTCCGGGAAAGAACGCCGGTGGGTGTCTCGTGTTGGTTTTTTGTGGGTGTTTGTTTTGCGAGGCTGTGAGGTGCTGTGTCCGCCTGCTGGGGACTTGCGCTCCCATTGCGTTTTGTAATTTTATTTTTCGTGCGCTGGCTTTCTCAGCATTCTGCACACTCACTGCATGCAGGATGCTAGGACTTGTAGTTTTGCATTTGTGGTTTGCGTTCGTGCGGTGTTTTTTTTCCGCGGCTCGATTTTAATTGGCCGCGCCGCATTTCCCAACGTTCTTTTTGCTCATACCTCTCAGCCTGATTGGCTGTGGTGTGGCGCGGCACAGAGAACATTGGGAATTGAAGTTGTTTCCCTTTGTTCGCGTTCGTGGGGCTCTTGCCCCACTGGTGCCTTTCTCAACCCTGCGTTAACCTCCGGACTGGGTTCGGGTGAGTGCAGGAGGCTCGGTACAGGATAGGATGGATGGGTGCAGAAATGTATAGCAAGTTCCAACGGTTAACCCTTGGATTTATAGGTATAGATAGATATATTTTGGAAGGAAAGCCACATGACTACAGTAAAACCCCTACTTACGAAAAAAAAGTCCATTCCGTAGGCTTTTGCTTAAATTGGTTTTTTTATGTAACTCAAAGCAAACCCATAGGAAATCGTGTAAATTGAGACATGGTTTTAGCACAAAAGCATTATGTAAGTGAATTTTATATAATTCGTGGCATTTGTAAGTCAGGGTTTTACTATATATAGATTTTCAGAAGCACAGTTCTCTCATGATCCAGAAACCAGAAACACCAGGACTATCTCTGCTAAGTTACCAACTTAATCCAATATCTACATCCTTGAAGGTGCAGGCTGCGGTGGCTCAGTGGTTAAGAAGCTCACCTTGTTAGCTGGAAGGCTGGCAAGTTGGCAGTTCGAGACCTGGGTACTGCATGACGGATTGAGCGCCCATCTCTGTCTCAACTCCTGCAAACCTAGCTGATCAAAAGCAAGAAATTGCAAGTAGATAAATAGGGACCACTTCAGTTGGAAAAAATATTGAAGACATGAAAGGAACTTTATTCAGGCATTCCCTGAGCAGAGTTTCTCCAGCAAAAATCCTTTCAACCCAAAATAAGTTCTGACATGAAATTAATATTATCCTGGAAGGTAAGTGGGCATTTTGTAATAAACAGGAATGAGAAACCTGTTGACTTCCAGATGTTGCTGAATGATAATTCCCATTGTGCCTCATCATTGGGTACTCTCACTAAACCTGATGGGGACTAAAACCCAACAACACCTGGAAGGTTACATGTTTCCCATTTCTAATGTAGCAGATGAAATAAGGAAACCACCTCATCCCATGTGTTAGTTGTGCAGTAATCACCAAAACCAAGCTTTCTCTTCCACTTCTAATTTTTTCAGTCAGAATGAATTATAGACTGAGGCTCAGTTCACTTCCTGTAATATGTTTTCAGGTTTTTCTCTTTAATAAGAGTAATCTTATTTTTTAATCGGTTAACCTTCTTGGTAGATGGTAGGAATGCTGTTGATGTAATATCTTGACTTTAGCAAAGCCTTTAACAAAGTGCTCAATGATACTCTGATCAGTAAGCTAATTAGATGTGGTCTGGATAGCACACGTGTCAGGTAGATATAATGTTGGTTACAGAATCGTTCTCAGAGAGTGCTTATTAATGGTCCATTTCCAAACTGGAAGGGGTTAATAAATGGGATACCACAAGGTTCAGTCCAGGGCTTGGTGCTCTTTAACATTTTCATGAATGATTTGGAAGAAGGAGTGCAGGGAATCCTTATCAGATTTGCAGATGACACACAATTTGGTGAAATAGCTAATATCTTGGAGGACAGGAACAGAATTCAGAAAGATTATCATAGTACTGAGCGAAAAACAACAGAATGAAATTTAACAGAGATAAGTGCAAAATTCTATACCTATGGGGTAAAACCAAATGCGCAGTTACAAGATGGGGGATACTTGGCTCAGTAATATTATGAGTGAGAAGGATCTTGAAATTGTTGTTGATCACAAGCTAAATATGAGTCAATAGTGCAACATGGCTACCAAAAAAAGGCAAATGCTATTTTAGACTCTATTAACAGAAGTATAGTTTCCAAAACCTATGAGGTACTAGTTTCTCTCTATTTGGTACTAGATATGCTGCATCCAGAGTACTGTGTCTAGTTTTGAACACCACACATTAAGAAGGATGCCAGCAAACTGGAACAAGTTCAGAGAAGGGCAACAAAGATTATCAGGGGACTGGAAATGAAGTCCAATGAGGAAAATCTGAAAGAACTGGGCATGTTTAAGCATGAGAAAAGAAGAATAAGGTGAGATAGGATAGCATTCTTCAAATACTTGAAATATTGTCCTACAAAGGAGGGGCTAGACCTGTTCTCAATCATCCCTCAGTGCAAGGCATATAAAAGTAAGTTCTAGTTACAAGAATCCAGATATTGTTTTAATATCAGGGAAAAAATTCCTAACTGTTAGAACAGAATGGCAATGGAATAAATTACCTCAGGAGATGGAGGGGCAGAATCTGTTCTCGGTCATCCCAGAGTGCAGAACACGTAATAACAGGCTGAAACTAAAGGAAGCCAGATACAGGCTGAATATCAAGAAAAAAAACTTATTAACTGTTAGAGCAGTACAACAGTGAAACCATCTGCCTTGAGGGATCCAACACTGGAGGCATTCAAGAGAGAATTAGACAACCATCTGTCATATCTGCTTTGATTCAGATTCCTACATTGAGCAGGGGGTTGGACTTGATGGCCGAAAGGCCCCTTCCAACAGTTATTCTGTGATTCTACAAGTTAAAGCAGTTATTCCCAACTGGTCGAGTCAGGCCTCCTTTGTGTACAGTTTGTGACACAACTGCCTAATGGAATGAGTTTGGGTTGGTACAAGCTCTAGAAGGGATGCATTACACATATCCCTTAGGCAACCTTATTTAAGTAGAGCTTGAGAACATACCTCGCCATACAGTATGGACAGTGAGCATGCTGACTAGTTGTGCTTAAGAGCTTTAGTTAAATTTTCAAAGCTTTGTATCCAAGACGGCTGTGAGCTTTGTTCTTTGTAGTCTGGAAAGCACTCTCCAAATGACAAGGTGGCATACAAAATTCCCTGCGAAATATAAAAATAATGTGGGACATGGGCAACAAAAAGGGGACATGGGCAACAACCCTTCTGTGGTGTTTGGCTTCCTTTGTATAAAATCAAAATTATTAATTGCTCCAACTGGTAACTTTGTTAGTCTGATGTAGCCCAAGAGAAACTCAAAGTCTTGTAATACCATGGAAGAACAAAAATTGAATCTGAAGCTCAAGTACTTTGGCCACCAAATGAGAAGAGAGGACTCACTGGAGAAGGCCCTGATGCTGGGAAAGATTGAAGGCAAAAAGAGAAGGCGCAGCAGAGGATGAGATGGCTAGATGGCATAATTGACGCAGTGGGTGTAGATCTGGGTGGACTAAAGAGGATGGTAGAGGAGCCTGGGGTGTGGTGGTCCACAGGGTCACAAATGGTCGAACTTAAATGTGCCACTGAACAACAGGCAGGAATTATTTCCATCATAATAGTGGTGATTATTAATTATTTTTTGGGTTCAATATGAGAAAAGGCATGATTGAATAAACCTGTTGTTTGGATTTTCTGATTCAAACCTACTTGCTCTATCCTCATTTAGAAATCAGTTTACAAACTGCATCCTATTTTCAGTGGGCACAATGATCCCTGGCTCTTACCATGTTTTCAATATTTAAGGGCTTTTATCTTACCTCCTGTTGTGTATTGAATGTATTTGTAACCACACGAATGAGTGGATGTAACAATCTCTAATAGTAACACTGTAACCTTCTGTATGAGGACGCGAGCTAGTGGCCACCGGGGGCAGTAGCGAGTGCCCAGCTCACATGGTACACATTCCTCAAATGCTTTCAGCTACGCGGGAAAGATTCCCGCGCTCACCTCACCTGGACAAGAAAGGCGTGACTAAGGATGACGTCACATGGACTGTAGCCAATGCCCTGTCGAAGAGCCATATTCAATTGTATAGCCACCGCATAAAAGGAGCTGTTTGTCCGCCATTACCACATGTTCGTACTGTACTCCATGCAATAAAGATGTGCTAGGCTAGCCTACAGCCGTTTCCATTGTCTTGATTCCCAAACACTAAATTGGCGACGAGGTGGGATAATGGATTCCCACGGGGACAAGACACATTCACAGCAACTGGTGTTCGACGTGACCCAGCCTGAGCGATGGGACTGGTTCGAGATGCACTTCAAGAGTACGGTAGCGGTTGCCGGCATCACCGACGCGGGTAAGAAGAGAGGTCTCATTGTGAGTGACAATGCTCGGTTATCACGCAGTGCAAGCGCTGATGGATCTGGTGGCACCACAAGAAGTGGAACAGATCTCTGTAACCGAACTGCTGGCTACCCTGAGAAACCACTTCAAGCCCAAGGTATCCTTCTTCTCTGCCAGGGCTGCGTTCGCGCAGAGGGACCAAAAGCCGGGTGAGTCCATACCAGAGTATGCGGCGGCCCTCCGTTTGGCGGCAACCCCATGCGAATGGCGGGAAATCCTAGACATGGCCCTGAGGGATAGGCTGCTCTGTGGGATGCAAGATGGGGACACCCAAAGGAAGCTCATGACCTCACCTTCAAAGAGGTACTACAAGAGGCCCTAGCCGCTGAGTCCACAAGGGGTGGGTACAAGCTTCTCAAAGCAAAGCCACCACAAGTAGAGGCAGCTGCATCAGCAGGCCAGGCGACTTGGAGGGCGCCCCCTGCCCCACACTTGCCCACATCCTCAGAGGCCTCCGCCACCCCAGGCTCCAGTGAAGATGAGGGAGTCCGGAAAGTCAGAAAGGGGCTGAGCGAGAAGAAAGGGAAAGGGGGTCGGCGCTGCGACGGCTGCGGAGCATCCCACGAGCGGAGCAAGTGCCCATTCCGGAAGGCTGAGTGCCACAACTGTGGACGGAAGGGCCACATCGCCAGGGTTTGCAAGCAACGGCGGGACGATAGCAAGCGCCCACGAGGAGACAGGATGGCGTCGGCAGAGTCTATGATGGCGGCGACGACCCAAAGGGGTACCACGTGTACCGAAGAATACATGTGGAAGATGACCTGGCCATCCACAGCGTGCCCTTAGGGCAACCACGTTTTTATGTTCAGGTACTGTTGCAAGGGGTTCCCGTTAAGATGGAAATAGACTCGGGGCCTGTATACTCCCTCATTTCCCATAAGGAGTTTTTGCGCATTCCCCCCAAGGAGCGACCCAGACTCAAAGAGATGAGGTCGAATTTAAGAGACGTGCAGGGAAATGGGATCCCAGTGTTGGGGATTTTGAAATACAGTATAAGGGACTCAGGAAGAAACTCCCTCTAGTAGTTCTAAGGGAGGGGGGGGTGTAACCTCCTGGGAACACAATGGTTCAAACCCCTGGACATCTTCATAGGAGGCGTCCATGCCATCGGGGGGGATGAGATTCAGGCAGTGTGCAATGCACACCCCGAGGTATTCAAGAAGGGGCTCGGGAAGTACAAGGGCCCCCCAGTTTCTTTTGACCTAGACCCGGAGGTCCGCCCAATCAGACTCAAGCCACGTCGGGTTCCATTCGCTCTGAAGGACAAGATTGAGGCGGAACTGGACAAACTGGTGGGTCAGGGAATTTTAGTGCCTGTGGATTCTGCAGAGTGGGAAACTCCTATTGTTACAGCGCTGAAAGCAAATGGGGAGGTGCGGATTTGCGCTGACTACAAGTGTACAATCAACAAGGCAATCCGCCCTAATGCCTATCCGGTGCCGGTAGTTAGCCATCTGCTAGCCACTTTACATGGGGGAAAGTTTTTCGCCAAATTAGATCTGGTGCAGGCGTACCAGCAGCTATCAGTAACACCCGCTACAGCTGCTGCGCAAACCATTGTAACTCACAAGGGGGCATTCAAGGTGACGCGCCTACAGTTTGGGGTGAACTCGGCACCGGGGATATTTCAGTCCCTTGTGGAATGTTTGTTAAAGAGGTTACTGGGCGTCTTGCCATACTTCGACGACATATTGATATCTGGGGGAGCGAAGCAGAACTGGCCCAGAGATTAGATAACGTCCTTACAGTGTTCGAATCCACGGGATTGAGGCTGTGGAGGGACAAATGTGTGTTTCTGGCAAGAGAGGTTGAGTTCCTGGGGTTCCGTATAACCCCTGAGGGGGTAAAACCCACTGAGTCCAAAGTCTCAGCCATCCAAAACGCCCCTCGCCCCACCGCGAAACCGGAGCTACAATCCTTCCTGGGGCTGCTGAATTTTTACCATTCTTTCCTGCCCAGGAAAGCATCGATTGCAGAGCCCCTGCATAGGCTGCTGAAGAAGGATGCAGTTTGGCGGTGGGGAAAAATCAAGAGTGGGCTTTCAGGGAACTCAAGCGGCTTCTCTCCTCAGAAGCTATTCTAACCCATTTCGACCCAAAGAAGCCGGTAGTCTTGGTCTGCAACGCCTCACCAGTGGGGGTGGGGGCGGTCCTTTGTCACGTGTTAGAGGGCGGGCGAGAAGCCCCAGTTGCCTTCTATTCGAGATCATTGTCCAAGGCAGAACGAAATTACGCCCAAACAGATAGGGAGGCCCTTGCTATTGTGGCGGGCACAAAGAAGTTCCATGATTTTTTGTATGGCCGTCCATTCACCATTGTAACCGACCACAAGCCACTATTGGGTATCTTCACCTCAGACAAGCCCACTCCTCAGATCCATTCCCCAAGGATGCTTCGGTGGGCCATCTTCCTTAATGCGTACAAGGGTTCATTAGAGTACCGCCCCGGGAAAGACATAAGCCATGCTGACGCACTCTCAAGGTCTCCTCTTCCCCAGCTGGGAGAACCAAAATGTGAGATAGAGCAAGACAGCCAAGTCCTCCTCATAGAAGCCCTAGATGCACCCCCCATACTTCCCGTGGAGATCGCTGCAGCCACGGCAAAGGATAAAACATTAGCCCTTGTGAGATCCTGGGTAGAGAAGGGATGGCTCACGGTTTCCCCCGCAGACGAGTTTGCTGCGTTTTTCAGGGAGAGGGTTGAGTTGTCCTCAGAAAGGGGGTGCCTCCTGTGGGGGGAGAGGGTGGTGGTCCCATAATCATTAAGAGCAAGGGTGCTACAGCTTTTACATGTCAGCCACCAGGGGATCGTGCGCTCTAAGGCGCTGGCCTGAAGCTATTTCTGGTGGCCACAGCTAGATGCAGACATTGAACACATGGTGAACACCTGCGAAAGTTGCCAGAGCTCTCGCCCTGAGGAGTCCCGCCTTCCACACAGAGAATGGGACACAGCTAGGGGGCCGTGGTCCCGCCTCCACATAGACTTCGCAGGTCCATTCAGGGGGTCCTTTTTCCTACTGGTAGTGGATGCATACTCCAAGTGGTTAGAAGTGATTCCAAAGCGCAGCACCTCATCGGCTGCAACCATAAAACAACTGCGTAGGCTGATAAGTACCTTCGGGATACCCGTCGTCATTGTGAGTGACAATGCAAGTACTTTCACGTCGGCTGAATTCTAGGCGTTCTTGGAATCCAACGTCATTCGGCACATCACCTCAGCCCCCTTTCACCCTGCAACTAACGGCCAGGCGGAACGCCTGGTGCGCACAATGAAAGAGGGGCTGCAGCGCATGGGACCAGGTGATCTGGACCGGCAGCTCTGCCAGTTTTTGTTGGCATACAGGGTGACACCATTGGCGTCGGGATTCTCCCCCGCTGAACTCCTTATGAAAAGGAAATTGCATTCATTGTTAACCAGGTTGGATCCCACCAGGGTGGAGGATAGGGGAAGAAACATTGAGCACAGCCCCACAAAAAACTTTCAGATAGGTGAACCTGTACATTGTAGGAACTACGCAGCTACGGGGCCAGCCTGGGTGCCCGGAATAGTCATTAACCAAATGGGACCAGTGTCATACTGCGTCGAGACCAACACGGGTCTCCTCTGGAGAAGGCACGCCGACCAACTAAGGCATCGAGTGATTGGGGGGCCGGACAGAGGTCCCCAGCAGCAAAACTCAACGTTAGGGTCCTCCCCCACCCGCTTACCCCAAGGGGGAGAAAACGAAGGGCAACAGTCCCAAACAAGGGGGGGAAGAACAAGCTCAAACCAGTATCCTTTAGATGCATCAGTTCCCCCCAGCCCCTTCAAAGAGAGGAATGAGTTTGCCCCTGTTGCCCCTGAGTTAGATTTTGAGTTACCAAACCGGGGGGGGGTTCGGAGTGTTCCCCCACCCGCCCAAACGAAGAGCAGGGTTTTTCTTTAGCCCCTAGTGCCCCCGGTTTGCCCACATCCGCTTCAGAAACCCATCCTCCCCCTTCTCCTACCCAAACCAGAGCTGTAAGTGCGCAGCCAGTCACTAACGAGTCATCCTCTCCAATTGCAGGCAAGAGCCAAGAGGACACAGACGAGGGGGCATGGCCGAGTCAAGCATAACGGCCACACGCCCAAAACGCACATGCGGAAAGCCAGTTTGGTTGAGGGACTTTGTCCCATCTTAGGGAGGAGGGATGTTGTGTATTGAATGTATTTGTAACCACACGAATGAGTGGATGTAACAATCTCTAATAGTAACACTGTAACCTTCTGTATGAGGGCGCGAGCTAGTGGCCACCGGGGGCAGTAGCGAGCGCCCAGCTCACATGGTACACATTCCTCAAATGCCTTCAGCTGCGCGGGAAAGATTCCCGCGCTCACCTCACCTGGACAAGAAAGGCGTGACTAAGGATGACGTCACATGGACAGTAGCCAATGCCCTGTCGAAGAGCCATATTCAATTGTATAGCCACCGCATAAAAGGAGCTGTTTGTCCGCCATTACCACATGTTCGTACTGTACTCCATGCAATAAAGATATGCTAGGCTAGCCTACAGCCATTTCCATTGTCTTGATTCCCAAACACTAAACCTCCCTTGTATTTTCCTTTCCACACTACTGGTAAAATTGAGTACTCTATTTGAGAAAATGGCAAGTTCATTCAAATCTCATAAAAATCACACATTTACGGCTTGAGATTCTCTGTGTTGCACAGTTCCCTGGATGCCTGTAATTGAAAATAATCTCTGCTCTCTATAACACCAAAGGAGATAATGGCCACCGATGTTATCAGCTCAAGTAGGAAGAAGGCTTCGCAAGTATGTAGGAGGAACAGAGAATGAGGATACCTGTGTTGAATCCTAATAAATTGGATAACCTGTAGCATCTGAGCCTTCTGCGGCAAGTGAAAGGCTTTGCGGGAGAGGGGGAACTTTCACCCCTTAGTTTAAACTAAACCTGCAGCAGTAAATACAGACAAATCTCCCTGTGATATTAAACTGGTGGGATAAGGCTAATGTAGGCCTTGGAAGAACTTAATCTTTGTACCTTTTACATGCATTTAATTTTTTTCTAGCATTTAATTTTTTTTCTAGCATTTAATTTTTGGTTTTAAAGTAACTGCCTTTGATTCTGTTTTCAAGTAATTCTTAATCTCTTTCTGTTTTATATATATACACAGTATAGTGATTTCTGTTATATATACTGATTCCTGATTAGGGTTGCCATAATTCTTCCCCAACAGCCATGTGACATCATTGCATTCTTCAAACTGTGCATGCGTCAGATGGGACTGTCGAGGAGACCTACTGGAGCACCTTCATCTTCCTCTTCCCTCCTCCCCCATGCTCCCCTCTTTTTCCCCATTCTCCTTTCAGAGACCTTCAATTTATCCCATCGCCAAGCTGCTTGTCAGCCAGGAGGTGGGTTCAGCACAGCCCCCCCCCCCTGCTGCTGGGGACCTCCACTTACCGATGATCAGGCCACGCTGATCAACCCCTTGGTTTGAAACCTTGCAAATCCGGGACTTTTCAATGATTTTTACGGAACTGGCAAGGACAATCAAAATCTGGGAAATTCCCCACAGAGTTCAACTGGCAGCCGGCCGGAGGAGGCGGGGAAGAAAGAACTCGCCGCACCGTGGGGCCTCCAAGCCCCGGCGTTGGTGGGGTCCGTTGGAGGCGGGGAGCCACTTTTAGGGCCATGGAAAGGTGAGACCCAAGTGCGGCGAATTCTTTCTTTCTCCACCTCCTCCGGCCGGCTGCCGGTCAGGCTCCGTGGGGCCTCCCAGCCCTGGCGTTGGTGGGGTCCATTGGAGGCTGGGAGCCGCTTTTGGGGCCATGGAGAGGTGAGACCCAAGTGCAGCAGGTTCTTTCTTTCCCCGTCTTCTCCGGCCGGCTGCCGGTCGAGCTCCATGGGGCCTCCCAGCCCCAGCGTCGGTGGGGTCCGTTGGAGGCAGGGAGCCGCTTTTGGGGCTGTGGAGAGGCGAGACCCAAGTGCAGCAGGTTCTTTCTTTCCCCGCCTCCTCTGGCCGGCTGCCGGTCGAGCTCTGTGGGGCCTCCCAGCCCTGGTGTCGGTGGTGTCCGTTGGAGGCGGGGAGCCGCTTTTGGGGTCGTGGAGAGGCGAGACCCAAGTGCGGTGAGTTCTTTCTTTCCCTGCCTCCTCTGGCTGGCTGCCGGTCAAGCTCCGTGGGGCCTCCCAGCCCCGGCATCGGTGGGGTACGTTGGAGGTGGGGAGCCGCTTTTGGGGCCGTGGACAGGCAAGCCCCAAGTGCAGTGAGTTCTTTCTTTCCCCGCCTCCTCCGGCCGGCTGCTGGTCGAGCTCTGTGGGGCCTCCAAGCTGTAAGTCCAAACTCCTGCGGTAAAAACCCTAATACCTCAGCAATGTTGTATGAGGCAACTTTTTTTCAAGAATTGGGCGACGTTGTATGGATCCGACATTGTATGAAGCGGACGTTGTATGAGGTATTACTGTACTGAATCTTATTTAATAAGAGAGACCTTGTCCCTGTGTTTCCTTCTCCTTAAAAGAATCCCCCCCCCCATTTTATTTATTTTGTGCACATTTGTCTTTATGGTCACCTCTACTTTTTACATGTAGTTACCTATGTTGCAGGGGCTGTGGTAGTTTAGTGGTTAAGATGTTGAGCTTGATGACCAGAGTACTGCATGACAGAGTGAGTTTCCATTGTCTGTCCCAGCTCCTGCCAACATACCAGTTCGAAAGCAAGAAATTGCAAATAGATAAATAGGCACCACTTCAGCAGGAAAGGTAATATCATTCCATACACTCCAGCATCTAGTCATGCCTTCCACATGACCATGGAAATGTCTGTAGACACAGACAGCGCTAGTTCTTTGGCTGTAAACGGTGATGACCCCCCCAAAAAAATCGGATACGACTGGCTTTTGAGCAAGGGAAAACTTACCTTTACCTATGTTGCAGGGAGCAATTTTATAAAGTATGCAGCTTGTGGAATATCCCTCAATGAGAGGCACAATCACTGTTATCTTAGCCTTGGCAAGGGGGACAATATAGGCATGGGCCTCCATTGCTTGCATTTTACCAGATTGCATTTCCAAAATCATTCACCTTCGCTCTAATCAGTGCCCCCGGTCTAAACAGATCTTTTTGGTGGTGGCCTCCATGATAAAAGTCCCAAGTGCCCACAGTAAATGTTTTTCTCCATTACTAATGGCTGAATCTGTTCCAGACTAATGATTAGTAACTGGTTATAATTATGCTCAATGTGAGAGATGATTTGTATTCATTCATCTCATTTCACTTTTTAGTTATATACCGCTTTATTTTATTTATTTATTCTTAGATTTTTATGCCGCCCAATCGGGGAAACCCGACTCAGGGTGGCGCACAATGGTAAAAACAGATAAAATACAGTAAAATATAACAAAACAGATTAAAACCCTCACTCAACCACCCAACAACCCACCCTCCCACTCCCACCTCACTTAAAAGACTAAAAAGGGAATAAGGAATGGAGGAATACCACAGTACACAACACAAAAAGGAGGGACAGGAGCTCTAGTTGGAAATAAGCCAACAGGCTGGGGCCATATTCCCATTAGGGCCCCACACCTGCCCTGCCAGCCAGGTTTTCACTCCTTTCCTGAAAGGCAGCAATTCTGTCTGTAGCCTCAATTCTGTTGGAAGGAAGTTCCAGACGGTTGGTGCAGACACGGAGAAGGCCCTGCTCCGCGTGCCAGAGAGGCGAGCCTCTCTAGCTGAAGGTACCACCAAGGATCCCCTCCGGTCCGCTCTGGCTGGATGGGCAGACACTCTTGGGATGATGCGGTCTCTCAGGTATCCTGGCCCACTGCCATATAGGGCTTTAAAGGCCAAAACCAGCACCTTGAATTGCACCCGTGTAGGAATCTGATTCATGTAAAGATCTCTTCTCAATCAGTCTCATGAAGCAGCAGTTTATATCATCAGATCTTTTAAGATAGAAACTTAAGAGTCCACGAAGTCCAGCTTCATTAGGCTCAGAGTAAGGAAAGAACAGAGAGAGACAGAAAACACGACTGCAGTCTTTGGCTTTACAAAGAATACTAATGGCTTCTCTTTATTCAAGCAGAGTATCTCAGAAACGAAACTTAACCTACATAATCAATCAGAATGTCAGAACCCAAATAAGGAGAGATAAGGAGCGTTGTCTCTCATGCAAGCAAAGAGATCTTTGTTTACACAATGTGTCAGAGACAGCCAGACAGAAAACAGATGCATTCCCACATGTCCTCCTTTTTCATTTAAATTTGAGAGAGGGACGGCTAATCATACCCCTGCATGTCATCATACTCCATAACTACTCCTCCATATACATCATCACTGTCCTCCTGGACATCGTACCCCTCCTGACTCATGGTACCTTGTTCCGGAGGATGATACCTCATTGAGTACAATTGCCGTCGTGCAAACCCCGATGTCTCCCTTCTACGCAGTGGACATGCGTTACACATAGAAATAAGGTTAGGAATACAATTAATGCAAAAACACAAAGGTATAAGGCAGATAATAATAATGAACCCATAAAAGAAAACTAGTCTAAGGACAGATAAATCAGGCAACCAAGATGTCACCCAATCAAAGAGATTAACATCAGTGCGTACATTGTTAGTAATGCTCTCCTGTAAATTCTGAAGTTCTGTCTCAATAGTATTATTCAGATCCTGGGATTTTACCCGACATCCCTGGTTCCCGACCAGTTTACAAAATCCTCCGGATTTTGCTAACAGGTAATCTATGGCCAGTCTGTCCTGCATTTGGTCTTGATGAAGCTCAGTGATTTCCATTTGAAGATCCCGTATGACCCTCCCTGTGGCATTGATTGATTTCTCCAGCCTACAGGTGAGTCCCAAAATGGACCTTCTATTCTCCTGGGAAATGACACCTGGGTATGATCCCAATGTGAGTGCTCCAGTGATAGCACCTCCTATAGCTCTCCCCCAGGAGCTACCATCAGAAAGCTGAACATCGATTATCACTTCATCATTGCAACCAGAACCCATCGGGCCGGCAGTAGCTCTCCGGCGCCGTGCATCTGCCCGAAGCGGCATTTGCACTTGTACGGGTAAGGTAAAATAACCCAATGCTGCACATTGATATTGTCCTGGATGGAAATTCGTGGCAACTCCATTAAAAAAGAACCACATGTTAGGATCCTTGATTTGCCATCCATTGCAAATTGAACCACTATCTATAGCAGAATAATCAGGAGTAAACATAGGAAACACATCATATATATCTTCAATAGTAGTGTTAAACAAGGTATAATTAAGCTTATAAGAACTGTTATAACTACCCCATAACCAAAAATAATCGTCACAACCCGTATAATTGCCTATATTCCTCAAAACCCTTTGTGCTTGAGTCTAGTGCTTCCATTTACTATTCCAGACTCCAGAACTATGACAACAGAAACAAAGTCCTTTAGTGTATTTCTTGAATGTCATGCTTCGCCAGCGGGTGTTGTTAAATTGTTCTGGGGGATTAGAGAAGAGTGTAGACCTATCAACATGTTGCAAATGTCCAATAACCAACTCAGGCGTGTTGAACAATGCCAGAAGAAAGGCCATTTGAGACACTGCCAGTGGATGCTCATAGTATAACGTTGCATTCTTACCATGAACCTCAAACATATAGTTAGCATGACGAAGCCAAAAGTTGGGGTTGCCCCCATGTGTCATTGTTCTCACAGCTGGAAGCACAGTAAGAAAGAAAAGAACAAATGTCAGCAAATTTAGTCTACTGGTGAACCACCATCCTGGAGCTGAGTAATCTTCTTCTCTCTCCATGGGCGGATCGCTCGAGCAGGAATCCTTCCTCTCAGGATTCCCTTGTTGCCAATAAATGACCAATGGCTTAGGAAGACACTCCCCTAAGAAACAGGAGCATGCCCTGTTATTACTAGTACCATGTAACTAGATATGAAACATGAGTGACATATAACACAAATGCAATATCACAAACCCATTTACATGTGTATGGTACTGAAAACTCTTCCATGTACTTCTGGAGGTACCTTGAGATATGCAGTATGCAAAACATAACATAAGCAAAGACAGGTCTTTCTCCTGCAAGAGAATAAGCAAACATTTAAGCATGAACAAAACATGAACAGTTCTCTTCTTCCTTACATGAAGGAGGTTTCTGTTGCATTCTAGAAAGCATTTATCACTCCCCAAGTACATGAGTAAGGCATTAAATTTTTTCTTCTCCCACTGGTGTAAATGAAAGAAGCATTCAATAACTTAAAATCAGCATAGCATGGTAACTCAAATACAGTACAAATCTCATTAGAGCATTTCACACTCATAGCATGAGCAGGTTGCTTAAAAAAGGTTTTCAGGTTTTAAAATGCAAACAAAGCCAATTCTTCTTTACAGTCCACACAAACTTTTTCCCTTTTAGTCCAATTAAAATGTCCAAATTAAAAGTCCAAATGTTGGTTAAGCTTTCTTCTTAAACACTTAAACAAACACTATCTTCTCTCCAGCACAGTTCTTGGCATGGCAAGTTGAAATTAAGCCATAAATTAAGTCTCACTGACTTCACAAGACAATCCCACACAACCCCCCTTTTCAGCTTTTCTGGCAAACACACATTCCTTTATGCTCCAGCCACACCCATCTGCATTAAGGCAGGCCGATGAGGTGTGAAGGCACAAAGAACAAATTCTCCAGAAGTTGCAAGTAATTTCACACAGAAGAAAATCACAGGGAAGTCCAAGTTGCTTTCCCTGCAATCCTGATGCCTGAAACTTGGGACAGCTCACTCTGGATCTCTTTGTTTGAGGGTTGGGCAGTTCAAAATCAGCCAAAAACTGTATGTCTTCTCCCTCCTTGTATTTTTGCAACAGCCTGCTGTCCATACAGGCAGGATTCACCCCCCTCTTCCTCTGGATTTCTTTCATTTGCAGCATCTGATTCTCAACCTTATGACAAACTGCATCTGTTAGTTTGTACTTGCACCCCTTTCTGGTCTTGGGTTTTGTGCATTCCTCCTTTGGGCCATCCTTCCACTTCTGTAGGATCTTCCTGCCCAAACGTGAGGTATCAAGTTTACTACTCAGCTTCTCCTGCTTTTGTGATGAGGGTTGCTTCACGGGGGGGGGGGCTGAGATCCCCTATGCTGCTCTTTGAAACACACTTCTTGCTTCCTGCCACTCTGCATGCATTAATAGCTTCAATCTGTGATGAGGTCCCCACCATTTGTTCCCCATCAGCTGGCACTAGTTGTTTTCTAGACTCGGCAGGCAGTATTGCAGCAGAGAATAGGTCTTTTGTAGGGCTAAAAGTGCTTGATTGCTGCAAGGCAGGATATAATGTCCCATCTCCATTTCCACCTCCACCCCCATCAGGGGGCTGTTGTTTCTCATATGATGGAGGGGCAGTTGCCATAGTCCCTCCCTTGGCTGGTGGCAAAAGCTTTGGGAGGGGGCCAGCAAGCCCCTGAGACAACAGAATATTCTTTGGAGTGAGTCTTTGAAGGCAGTCTCTGACTTCCTACCATGTAAATAGCACTGATACAGAAATTCCATTATGCTTCTGCATTTCTCTCCCAATCTGTTTCCACTGTTTTAAGTCCAAGCATTCATCAAATTTAACCCAAGGACTGATTTTCCCTATAGCTTTGACTAGCTTTTGTATCTCCTTCTCATCAGCCTTCCACCCATTGTTATTCAAAAGATCTGAGATATCTTTACAAAGTTCCTGCATTTGCGAAGAAAGCACACACCCCATGATGTCACTCACCTAGTGTGGGACCCAAAGTTGACTTTGGATGAATTTCGAATGCTCGATTTATGACCTTCCCGGTCGTAGGTGAATGAGACCTTGTCCCGGTCGATGAGGTGATAATTAGGTGCTAATTGCTGAAGCAGATCTCTTCAAAGCATTCCTTTGAATTTCATTCAATGGCCTCGCGACGGGGCACCAGTTGTAGGAATCTGATTCATGTAAAGATCTCTTCTCAATCAGTCTCATGAAGCAGCAGTTTATATCATCAGATCTTTTAAGATAGAAACTTAAGAGTCCACGAAGTCCAGCTTCATTAGGCTCAGAGTAAGGAAAGAACAGAGAGAGACAGAAAACACGACTGCAGTCTTTGGCTTTACAATGAATACTAATGGCTTCTCTTTATTCAAGCAGAGTATCTCAGAAACGAAACTTAACCTACATAATCAATCAGAATGTCAGAACCCAAATAAGGAGAGATAAGGAGCGTTGTCTCTCATGCAAGCAAAGAGGTCTTTGTTTACACAATGTGTCAGAAACAGCCAGACAGAAAACAGATGCATTCCCACACACCCGGAGGCAAACTGGTAACCAGTGCAA
The DNA here is from genome assembly GCA_035047305.1 of Bradypodion pumilum. Classification (NCBI taxonomy): domain Eukaryota; kingdom Metazoa; phylum Chordata; class Lepidosauria; order Squamata; family Chamaeleonidae; genus Bradypodion; species Bradypodion pumilum. The sequence goes on from JAWDJD010000001.1 coordinate 448,440,291, forward strand.
CTCCCGGAGTAGTGGGGAGGCACGGGCATAACGTCCACACCCCATCACCACCCGGGCAGCTACATTCTGAACCAGCTGTAGCCTCCGAATGGTCGTCAAGGGCAGCCCCATGTAAAGTGCATTACAGTAATCTAACCTGGAGGTGACCAGAGCATGAGTGACCATGAGAAAGGAGTCCCGATCCAGGAGCAGGCATAACTGGCAAATCACTCGAAGTTGAGCAAAAGCCCTCCTGGCTACGGCCGCCACCTGTTCTTCCAGCAGCAGCAGTGAGTCCAGGAGGACCCCCAAGTTGCACACCGGGTCTGTCTGGGGCAAAACTGCCCCATCCAAGACCAAAGAAGGTAACTCACTGGATAACCCCAGACCCCCAACCCATAGCCACTCGGTCTTGCTAGGGTTCAGCTGAAGCCCGTTGTCTCCCATCCAGACCCCAACGGCCTCCAGGCATCCGGACAAGACTTTGACCGCATCACTGAGATCACCACTGGCTGAGATGTACACCTGAGTGTCATCCGCGTACTGATGGTACCGCGCCCCATGGGAACGGATGATCTCGCCCAGCGGCTTCATGTAGATGTTAAATTTAATTTAAATTTAATTTAATAGTCATATTTATATATAAATAGGATAGGAGAGAGCCCTGAGCCCTGTGGCACCCCATATTTGAGGGGCCTAGGGCTGGACCTCTCACTCTCCAACCACACTGACTGGGTACGACCCTCCACAAATTAGGCAAACCAAGACAACACCGTGCCCAGGATCCCCAATCCTTTGAGCTGTTCCAGAAGGATACCTTGGTCGACGGTATCAAAGGCCGCTGAGAGGTCAAGGAGAGCAAGGACGGTCGGGTGCCTACCATCCCGCTCACGCCGAAGATAATCCATCAGTGCGACCAATGCTGTCTCCGTACCATGTCCGGTCTCCTGGTTGAGATGGGTCTAGACAATTTATTTTTTATTTTTTATTTATTTTTTCACGCTTATATACCGCCCACTCAGGTACAACCCAACTCAGGGCGGTTTACATAGCGGACAGTAAATACATAAAAGACACATAATAAAAAAGTTAAAAGTTTTTTAAAAAACCACCCCTAAAAGGTGCGCAAGAACCGAAGGGACCTTGGGGGAAGGCACACTTCTCTATACCAACCACCCAACGGTACCCCCATCCCCACCCGCACCCCAAACTTGGCCCGCCAGCCAGGTCTTTAGTTCCTTCCTAAAGGGCAACAACTCCGTCTGGAGACGCAATTCCACAGGCAGGAGGTTCCAAAGGGCTGGTGCGGACACGGAGAAGGCCCTCCTCCTTGTGCCAGAGAGGCGAGCCCCCCTGGCTGATGGCACAATTAGAGAGCCCCTCCGGTCTGCTTCCTCCAGTGCCCCCTGCAGCTGGCGCACCACCGCCTTCTCCAATACCTTCCCCAAGAAGGGGAGGTTGGAGACAGGCCTTGTAGTTAGTTAGGACAGCTGGGTCAAGGGACGGTTTCTTTAGGAGGGGGCGCACCAAAGCATGTTTTAGCGGTGCAGAAAACACGCATTTATTATTGCCCCGACCCAGCCTCCTGTCACCACCTTCGAAGCTTTCAGCCCGAAGGTGACTCAAAGCAGTTTACACCGATGTGTGCAGACAGCAGCAGAAAAAAGCAAAAGAAATACAATGTAGTACATATAAATAACAACCAACAATAAATCAAACAACAATATAATATACAAATACAATATAGATACATACCTGTTAAGTATCCCGTATTGGCCGGGATTTCCCATAATTCAGCGCTGTTTTTTCTACTTTCCCACCCAGGCCCGCCGCCATCCCATAATTTGGCAGTGGGGAAAGTAGTTACTGCACATCCCCTTCTGCGCAGAACCTTTCTACTCATGGACAGAAGGGTTCTGCACAGAAGGGTTCTGCGCAGGTCCCGTATTGTCCAGAGCCACGCTTAACAGGTATGTATAGATATAATCACAGATGAGAAATACAAGACACAGTATACAATACAACAATCGTCCCACTGACGAAAAAATATGTCACACCCAGCAACTCACCACAGTCCCCCAAAACAGTCCCAAGATGGGAAGTAACGGACCCCTGCCACCAAGGTCCAAGTCCTAGCCAACGGCATGGGGGGAGGGGGAGTCTCAAGTGCCGGCAAAGATGGTCTGTGGTGGCTGGTCTGCAGCGGCTGCCACCTGCCTCCACTCCCTGGAGCCGATGGCATGGGCCCTGGAGGCTATGGCAGCAGCGGCTCCCTTTTCAGCTCTCCAAGCGGGCGAGGCTCGGAGGGTGGGGGCAGCGGCGGCTCCCACCTGCCTCCACTCCCCGGAGCCGATGGCGTGGGGCCCTGGGCGAGGCAGGGAGAGCTGGTTGTGGTTATGCCATAGGATCCTCAGTACCAGAGGTCTTTAGTCATCATAGCTGATACATTCTCATTGATGCAACTATTTTGTTTTTAACAGTCAAATTATTTAGGATTGTATCTCTAATTATTTGGCTTTAGACACAGATAGAAAAGAAGCTGGCTCACCCTTGTTTTGTACTGCAGTTGGTTTTCCTGATGTTACTAAATTGGGATCCAATCCATTCCCTCTTGCTAGTCCTGTTTCCTCTGTAGGACTGAGATTCCATTGGTTTCATGGGAAGTTTCAAGTTTGCAGAGAATCTGAGAAACTGCTCTAAATGATGCTTAAAACTACATAAAGGGAAACGTTTATTGATGCATGTGATACCTGAAAACAATTTTGACTGACAACCCCTCCTAATGTTATTTTGTTTTAAGATTTGTAATAATGTCAGAAGTACTGTTTCTACTTCCATTAAGTGTTGCCATTTATTCGTATTTTAAATGATTCCAAGAGACTTGTTAGTGCTACCATGGAAAATGTTTATGCATCTGTCTTACAGTGTGAATGATGTATTTTGCCTCCTAGGCTAGGGATTGAGAAAGCTGAAACGTGTGTGTGGGCAGCCATTAAATCTTTTAAAAATAAGGGTATTCATGTGTGTGTTTGTTTTTAAAGCACTTTTGTTTTAAAATAAATGTAACATTAAACAGTTTAGAGCGTTTACAGGTTTGATTGCTTTGGTTTTAGATGAGAAATTTGATAGTTTGCTAATTCGCTTGGAGTTCATTCCAATCCTACGTAGAAATAAATCCCACTGAGTCCTGTGGGGCTTGCTCCTAGGTAAATGTATATACATTGCATCCTTGGAAGTTCAACAACATTTGTTCTGCTATTTGTAAACCAAGGAACATAAGATGTGAAAGATTCATGACTGAATCTTTTGATATACAGTAAAACCCTGTTTTATGGACACCTCTTTTTACGGAAACCCCATTTTCCGGAAAGAAATTCTAGGGAAATCATGTCCCATTTTCCAGAAGGAAATTCTAGGAAAATAACGGCCCGTTTTCTGGAAAAAAATTCAACTTACGGAACAGGTTTATCCAGAGTTCCTTCCGTCTGGGAGAGTCTAAAATGGCGGCACTTCACCATTTTAGACTTTAAAATGGCACCTTGTGCCACCTGCCTCTACCGCCGAAAGTTGCAAGACTTCACTTATTGCGGCGGCGGCGGCAGTCCTCACTGCTTCTACCGGCAATGGGTGAGTGGGGGGGGGGGGCATATCCGTTCTGGTCTTCGTCCGATGCGCATTCCCAGCTAAAGCGCACCGTGGAGGACCCTTGGACGAAGAGTGGAATGGATATGCATCCTGCACTCTCTCAGTGCCGGTAGAAGCTGCATGGACAGTGTCAGTGGTAGCGCTGGCTCCTGCTCCCCCGACAGCTGGACACACCGCTCAGGAAGCAGCAGCAGCAGCATGGAAAAGGTAGGGAGATCGCTTCATCACTCCATTCCCTTTGTGGTGTTTTCCTCATCTTTTTATCTCACACCTCCTCACCTCGATTGAGGTGCCGAAGTGTGGGCTAAAAAAGGGAAATGCTCTAATAACACCCCATTTTCTCCACCCCTGCTGCTCACCAGCTGGTGAGATGATCGGGGTGTGGGAGAGGGTCGTGTCTGCCAGTTTTGGGATTTTTTATTTTTTTTATTTTTGGTCCAGTCGGGACTGTTGTTTTTTCCACTGCATCCCTATGGGAAATTGTGCTTCATTTTACAGAAAAAGCATCTTACAGAAAAAGTTATGGAACAGACTTTTTCTGTAAAACAGGGTTTTACTGTATTCTGTAAGGCTTCAGACAGAACAGCCCTATGTTAGAGGGAGCTGTAGTAGCTAAAAAAATCATGCACCTCAATTTTTTTATTTTCTGTTGGGGGAGGAGAGATAGAGAACCATATTATGCCTACTAGTTGTCATGGTGGGGGATTTTGATCAGGAAAAGAATGTGCAGGAAGGGTGAGACAGCTCATCTAGCACTCTTACAAATTTTAAGTTAGGCTATGGCTACTTTGAAGAAAAAAATGTATGCCAGAAATGCTACAGGCTTGAGGCAGTCAGATTTACATTTTATTGTTGTTGTTGACCACATGGCATAAGAACAACAGCAAATGTGAGTAACTTGGAGTTCCCTCTTTCAAACTCATGTTTTTCCCATCTGCTGCTGAGGCCTCTCCTTTTCCTCACAGTGGATCCAATCCCATTGGTTCTGATGGTATGATCACTTGAATCAATTCAGGAAAGTGTGTGCTGTGATTGGCATGATAGCTGGGTTGTTGTTGTTTTTACAAAGATCCAGCCTGGGAGGGCTTGGTCTTTGCAAATAATGCCCATTATTTTTGTTTCCTTTCAAGAATAGCTTGTTGCCAGAGCTATTGTGCTAGGGCATTGTCAGAGTCCGGGATGTAGGTGGTCGGCTAGCAGTACAGGCATCAGTTGGTGTCTCAGAACTTGAAAGGCACTTTATAGGCATCCTCCCCTCAAAAAGAAGAAATACAGAAGGAAAGAATGGAACAAGTGTCACATTTAGTTCCAGTTTACAGTTTAGTAAAATAGTTCTAACTAACTATGGTTCCTGCTGGGTGACAGGATTGCAACATTTACTTGCTGCAAAAAAGATTGTTTAGTCAAATTACTCCTCCCATTTTGGCCATTTAATGTGAACAGTTCTGAGAAAACCTAAGTTCTCCAGTGTGATTTTACAGCAAGTGAATTCTCATTTCTTTTGTTCTGTAGTTGTAGCCATAGTTAGTTAGGGGATCCAGTTATAAGTCTGTATGCATTTGCAGCTTGGAATTCATAGGTGACACTACACATACAAGTCCTTACTTCTTGCTTGGAAAAAATGTCTAAGCTTTTTGACTGAGGAGTGATTCTCACTTCATTTTTGGGCTCAGGTCTGCTAGATCATCTCTAAAATACTAGGTGCAGCCTTGCAAACAAGAAGAGCATGTGTGGAATTAGATCAATATCACTGTTGAGTACTTGGCGGCAACAGCCTAGTCTTTCCCTGTGTATTACATGGGGGTTTCAAACAGGCACATACTTGATTCTACACATGCAGGTGTTTCATTTTCAGGATCAGCAGAAGAGAGCAACTCCAAATTCTAGCCCTGCCAAGAGATGAACTGGAACCCAGTCCTTGGCAACATTATTCCTCTGCATGGTTCAGGGATATTTCAAGGCTCAACTCACTTCTCAAAACACCCCATTCCATTGGGATCAGTTTCAACTCAGGTCAGTCTGATCCCCGGCTTGGTTTGAGGTTTCAATTCCCCGGGACTCTTTGCTCATGGTCACTCATGCTCTGGTGACCTCCAGACTAGATTATTGTAATGCGCTCTACATGGGGCTGCCCTTGATGACCATTCGGAGGCTGCAGTTGGTCCAGAATGCGGCGGCCCGGGTGGTGATGGGGTGTGGACGTTATGCCCATGCCTCACCACTGCTGCCGGAGCTGCACTGGTTACCTGTTTGCCTCCGGGTGCAATTCAAGGTGCTGGTTTTGACCTTTAAAGCCCTATATGGTAGTGGGCCAGGTTACCTTAGAGACCGCATCGCCCTAAGGACATCTGTCCGTCCAACCAGAGCGGACCGGAGGGGCTCTCTAATAGTGCCATCGGCCAGGGGGGCTCGCCTCTCTGGCACAAGGAGGAGAGCCTTCTCTGTGTCCGCACCGGCCCTTTGCGTCTCCAGATGGAGTTGTTGCCCTTTAGAAAAGAACTAAAAACCTGGCTGGTGGGCCAAGTTTGGGGTGCAGGTGGAGGGGTGGCTTCCGTTGGGTGGTTAATATAGGGGAGGATGCCTGGCCGACAGTTTCTTCAGTTCCTGCACCCCTCTCTTTTTAGGGGTGGGTTCTTATTGCTGGTTTTTATCTGTTTTATGTGTTTTTATCTGTTTTTACCCACTGTTGTGAACCGCCCGGAGTCGGCTTTGGCTGAGTGGGCGGTATAAAAATTTAACAATAAGTAAATAAATAAAATGCGCGCTGCATCCGGGGACCAAACCAAGCCAGGGATCAGACTGTTCAAGGCTGATTCTTGGAATGCCAACATGGACTTATTTGATAACACTTGTGGACTTTTGACCTTCCTTGGATTATGCTGATGTAATAGTTCAAAAATTGCAATATTTTGGATCTCTTTGTTTGTTGGTGATATATGAAATCCTTGTTTCTTGATTATATGGTGTAATTTATGTGACACCCCTTGCCTTACGTGACAGTTCTTTGTACCTTTATTCTTTGTGTATAAATATACCTGGTTTTGAATTGTTCAAGGCTGATCCTTCGCAGTTAGAAGGCAGCCCTGTGGAGAGATTTCCTTGCATAACATTTCTTCGGCCATATGCAATAAAATCTTTTATTTTCTCCCACAGTTCTTTGTTTAGTGGTCTTGTTTCCATCTCGTCCAGAGGGTTTTAAATTAAAGTAAATTAAATGATACCAAAATGTTTTCTTTTTAAGGTATTTGACTAACCCACTGATGGCGAACCTTGGCACTCCAGCTGTTCTTGGACTTCAATTCCCAGAAGCTCTGATCAGCAAGTGTGCTGACTTGGGCTTCTGGTAATTGCAAGAACAGCTAGAGTGCCAAGGTTGGCCACCAGGGACTAACATGTGTTTCCAGGGTAGTTGCACCCATCCACTGTGGGTGCTCCAAACTTTGGATTCCAGGTATATCCAGGTAAGGGTGTCCCTGCAAAGGGGTACCTCAGAATTTCAGGTATCAGACCCAAGTACAGTATTAGAAAACCAGCATCTGTGGTGCATAGCCTTTGTACACCATTGATCTCAGAAGAAATGGGGGTTTAATTATCTGACAATTATATCAAGAGACATAGCCACAAGGAGCACCCAAAGCAGCAAATGGCTGACAAACACAACGGCAAAGTAATGAAAAACTAAAGGAAGACTTTTTGAAACAATAATTTATAAACATGAGGTTTCAAATTAACCATGACCCCCTGAAGGCTGAAGGACTGCTGTATTTCCTGCCCTCCTTTTCACTGACTGCTGAATTGCTATTTTCTGGGAGAGATTTAATCTTTTTCGTCTGACTTTCTTCTTGTGGTTTTTTTTTACTATTTATTTATCTCCAAATACCTTATAATATTCTTTCAGACAAGCTTTTAAGGAATAAGTGGGGACTTTATTAACTTCAGAGATTTCTAAATGTATTTTAAAATTTATTATTGGTTTTAATATTGTTAATGTTTAATAGTTTTAATGCAGTTTCTTTGGCATTTTAAAATTGTTCATTATTATATTGCTTTAATTACTGTGAGCCACTTTAAGTCCCCAGTGGGAATTAAGGTAGCATATAAATAAGTACAGTGGAACCCCAGATTACGACAGCACCAGATAACGACAAAATCGGATAATGACGCCAAATTTGGCAAAAATCTGTGACATAGTGACACTTTGTCGTTATCCGATGCTGTCATTTTTCTCACCCGTCGCCCCTGCCAGTAGGGAACCAGTCAAGTTCCCTGCTGGCAGGGATGGTGGGTGGGTCTGCGTTCACCCTGCAGCCCTCCGGGGGGAGAACCAGCCAAGCACGTGGCCACTTCTTCCCCAGAGGGCCGCAGGGTGGGTCTGTGCACCCCTGCCCCCATGGATCAGTACTCATCCGCCGCTGCTGTAACACATGCCCTTCCGCTTCCTGGAGTGACTGGCTCCCGGCTGGCAGCAGGGGTGGGGTGGCTCAGCGCGCACCCGCTGCCACTGTAAAAACACGCCCTTTCACTTCCCGGAGTGAGCAGCTCCCAGTAGGCAGCGGGGATGGGGTGGATCGGCGTGCACCCGCTGCCGCTGTAAAACACACCCTTCCGCTTCCTCGAGTGAGCGGCTCCCGGCTAGCAGCGGGATGGATCGGTATGCGTGTGCTGCCAGTGTTAAACATGCCCTTCTTCTTCCAGGAGTGACCGGAAGCGGAAGGGCATGTTTAGCAGCAGCAGCGGGTGCACGCCGATCCACCCTACTGCTGGCCAGGAACTGCTCACTCCTGGAAGTGGAAGGGCTTGTTTAACAGTGGCAGCAGGTGCATGCCGATCCACCCCACCCCTGCTGCCAGCCAGGAACCAGTCACTCCAGGAAGTGGAAGGGCGCATGTTACAGCAGCGGTGGGTGAGTACTGATCCACGTGGGTGGGTGCACGCAGACTCACCCACCGCTGTTGCAGGCAAGGAGCCGGTCAAGTGGTTGACCGGCTCCTTGCCTGTAATGGTGACAGGTGCACGCAGATCCATCCCCACCCCTCCAGGAAGGGAACAAGCTACACGTTTGGCTGCTTCCCTTCCTGCAGGGGCCATGGGTGCGTGCCCGCTCTCCCCCAAACCAAACCGGAGCATGCTTTTGGGGAAAATGGCATTTTTTTTAGTGATATTGGGTGCATTCACTGGATAAGAAGACAAAAAAGCCGATTTCACCCAAATTTTGTCCGGTGCATGCACTGGATAAGGACAAAAACCGGACAATGACACGACTTGTGGAACCAAGTTTTGTTGTTATCTGGGGTATTACTGTAGTAGCACAAAAATCAAGGTGAGTAGCACCCACTATGACATCACAAGAACCCCTGTATTCCTCAGCCTGCCCCAAAATGGTTGGGTGTAGGAATCTGATTCATGTAAAGATCTCTTCTCAATCAGTCTCATGAAGCAGCAGTTTATATCATCAGATCTTTTAAGATAGAAACTTAAGAGTCCACGAAGTCCAGCTTCATTAGGCTCAGAGTAAGGAAAAAACAGATAGAGACAGAAAACACGACTGCAGTCTTTGGCTTTACAAAGGATACTCATGGCTTCTCTTTATTCAAGCAGAGTATCTCAGAAACGAAACTTAACCTACATAATCAATCAGAATGTCAGAACCCAAATAAGGAGAAGAAAGGAGAATTCTTTTTCACTCTTCTACGCATGCCCAAAAGCAAGCATTGTCTCTCAGTAAGCAAAGAGGTCTTTGTTTACACAATGTGTCAGAGACAGCCAGACAGAAAACAGATGCATTCCCACATGTCCTCCTTTTTCATTTAAATTTGAGAGAGGGACGGCTAATCATACCCCTGCATGTCATCATACTCCATAACTACTACTCCATATACATCATCACTGTCCTCCTGGACATCGTACCCCTCTTGACTCCTGGTACCTTGTTCCGGAGGATGATACCTCATTGAGTACAATTGCCGTCGTGCAAAACTCGATGTCTCCCTTCTACGCAGTGGACATGCGTTACACATAGAAATAAGGTTAGGAATACAATTAATGCAAAAACACAAAGATATAAGGCAGATAATAATAATGAACCCATAAAAGAAAACTAGTCTAAGGACAGACAAATCAGGCAACCAAGAAGTCACCCAATCAAAGAGATTAACATCAGTGCGTACATTGTTAGTAATGCTCTCCTGTAAATTCTGAAGTTCTGTCTCAATAGTATTATTCAGATCCTGGGATTTTACCCGACATCCCTGGTTCCCGACCAGTTTACAAAATCCTCCGGATTTTGCTAACCGGTAATCTATGGCCAGTCTGTCCTGCATTTGGTCTTGATGAAGCTCAGTGATTTCCATTTGAAGATCCCGTATGACCCTCCCTGTGGCATTGATTGATTTCTCCAGCCTACAGGTGAGTCCCAAAATGGACCTTCTATTCTCCTGGGAAATGACACCTGGGTATGATCCCAATGTGAGTGCTCCAGTGATAGCACTCCCTATAGCTCTCCCCCAGGAGCTACCATCAGAAAGCTGAACATCGATTATCACTTCATCATTGCAACCAGAACCCATCGGGCTGGCAGTAGCTCTCCGGCGCCGTGCATCTGCCCGAAGCGGCATTTGCACTTGTACGGGTAAGGTAAAATAACCCAATGCTGCACATTGATATTGTCCTGGATGGAAATTCGTGGCAACTCCATTAAAAAAGAACCACATGTTAGGATCCTTGATTTGCCATCCATTGCAAATTGAACCACTATCTATAGCAGAATAATCAGGAGTAAACATAGGAAACACATCATATATATCTTCAATAGTAGTGTTAAACAAGGTATAATTAAGCTTATAAGAACTGTTATAACTACCCCATAACCAAAAATAATCATCACAACCCGTATAATTGCCTACACTCCGCAAAACCCTTTGTGCTTGAGTCCAGTACTTCCATTTACTATTCCAGACTCCAGAACTATGACAGCAGAAACAAAGTCCTTTAGTGTATTTCTTGAATGTCATGCTTCGCCAGCGGGTGTTGTTAAATTGTTCTGGAGGATTAGAGAAGAGCGTAGACCTATCAACATGTTGCAAATGTCCAATAACCAACTCAGGCGTGTTGAACAATGCCGGAAGAAAGGCCATTTGAGACACTGCCAGTGGATGCTCATAGTATAACGTTGCATTCTTACCATGAACCTCAAACATAGAGTTAGCATGACGAAGCCAAAAGTTGGGGTTGCCCCCATGAGGTATTGTTCTCACAGCTGGAAGCACAGTAAGAAAGAAAAGAACAAATGTCAGCAAATTTAGTCTACTGGTGAACCACCATCCTGGAGCTGAGTAATCTTCTTCTCTCTCCATGGGCGGATCGCTCGAGCAGGAATCCTTCCACTCAGGATTCCCTTGTTGCCAATAAATGACCAATGGCTTAGGAAGACACTCCCCTAAGAAACAGGAGCATGCCCTGTTATTACTAGTACCATGTAACTAGACGTGAAACATGAGTGACATATAACACAAATGCAATATCACAAACCCATTTACATGTGTATGGTACTGAAAACTCTTCCATGTACTTCTGGAGGTACCTTGAGATATGCAGTATGCAAAACATAACATAAGCAAAGACAGGTCTTTCTCCTGCAAGAGAATAAGCAAACATTTAAGCATGAACAAAACATGAACAGTTCTCTTCTTCCTTACATGAAGGAGGTTTCTGTTGCATTCTAGAAAGCATTTATCACTCCCCAAGTACATGAGTAAGGCATTAAATTTTTTCTTCTCCCACTGGTGTAAATGAAAGAAGCATTCAATAACTTAAAATCAGCATAGCATGGTAACTCAAATACAGTACAAATCTCATTAGAGCATTTCACACTCATAGCATGAGCAGGTTGCTTAAAAAAGGTTTTCAGGTTTTAAAATGCAAACAAAGCCAATTCTTCTTTACAGTCCACACAAACTTTTTTCCTTTTAGTCCAATTAAAATGTCCAAATTAAAAGTCCAAATGTTGATTAAGCTTTCTTCTTAAACACTTAAACAAACACTATCTTCTCTCCAGCACAGTTCTTGGCATGGCAAGTTGAAATTAAGCCATAAATTAAGTCTCACTGACTTCACAAGACAATCCCACACAACCCCCCTTTTCAGCTTTTCTGGCAAACACACATTCCTTCATGCTCCAGCCACACCCATCTGCATTAAGGCAGGCCGATGAGGTGTGAAGGCACAAAGAACAAATTCTCCAGAAGTTGCAAGTAATTTCACACAGAAGAAAATCACAGGGAAGTCCAAGTTGCTTTCCCTGCAATCCTGATGCTTGAAACTTGGAACAGCTCACTCTGGATCTCTTTGTTTGAGGGTTGGGCAGTTCAAAATCAGCCAAAAACTGTATGTCTTCTCCCTCCTTGTATTTTTGCAACAGCCTGCTGTCCATACAGGACGGATCCACGCCCCTTTTCCTCTGCATTTCTTTCATCTGCAGCTTCTGAATCTCAACTTTATGACAAACTGCATCTGTCAGTTTGTACTTGCACCCCTTTCTGGGCTTGGGTTTCGTGCATTCCTCCTTTGGGCCATCCTTCCACTTCTGTAGGATCTTCCTGCCCAAACGTGAGGTATCAAGTTTACTACTCAGCTTCTCCTGCTTTTGTGATGAGGGTTGCTTCACGGGGGTGGGGGGCTGAGATCCCCTATGCTGCTCTTTGAATCACACCCCTTGCTTCTTGCCACTTTGCATGCATTAATAGCTTCAATCTGTGATGAGGTCCCCACCATTTGTTCCCCATCAGCTGGCACGAGTTGTTTTTTAGACTCGGCAGGCAGTATTGCCGCAGTCCCATCTGCCAGCGCCTCTCTGTTCACTGGATACACAGCAACAGGTTCCATATCCAGCACAGCTGCAGTTAAAGCAGCAGAGAACAGTGTTTTTGTAGGGCTAAAAGTGCTTGATTGCTGCAAGGCAGGATATAATGTCCCATCTCCATTTCCACCTCCATCAGGGGGCTTATGCTGTTGTTTCTCATATGATGGAGGGGCAGTTGCCATAGCCCCTCCCTTGTCTGGTGGCAAAAGCTTTGGGAGGGAGCCAGCAAGCCCCTGAGACAACAGAATATTCTTTGGAGTGAGTCTTTGAAGGCAGTCTCTGACTTCCTCCCATGTAAATAGCACTGATACAGAAATTCCATTATGCTTCTGCATTTCTCTCCCAATCTGTTTCCACTGTTTTAAGTCCAAGCATTCATCAAATTTAACCCAAGGACTGATTTTCCCTATAGCTTTGACTAGCTTTTGTATCTCCTTCTCATCAGCCTTCCGCCCATTGTTATTCAAAAGATCTGAGATATCTTTACAAAGTTCCTGCATTTGCGAAGAAAGCACACACCCCATGATGTCACTCACCTAGTGTGGGACCCAAAGTTGACTTTGGATGAATTTCGAACGCTTGATTTATGACCTTCCCGGTCGAACCTGTCTGGTCGGAGGTGAATGAAGACCTTGTCCCGGTCGATGAGGTGATAATTAGGTGCTAATTGCTGAAGCAGATCTCTTCAAAGCATTCCTTTGACTTTCATTCAATGGCCTCGCGACGGGGCACCAGTTGTAGGAATCTGATTCATGTAAAGATCTCTTCTCAATCAGTCTCATGAAGCAGCAGTTTATATCATCAGATCTTTTAAGATAGAAACTTAAGAGTCCACGAAGTCCAGCTTCATTAGGCTCAGAGTAAGGAAAAAACAGAGAGAGACAGAAAACACGACTGCAGTTTTTGGCTTTACAAAGGATACTCATGGCTTCTCTTTATTCAAGCAGAGTATCTCAGAAACGAAACTTAACCTACATAATCAATCAGAATGTCAGAACCCAAATAAGGAGAAGAAAGGAGAATTCTTTTTCACTCTTCTACGCATGCCCAAAAGCAAGCGTTGTCTCTCAGTAAGCAAAGAGGTCTTTGTTTACACAATGTGTCAGAGACAGCCAGACAGAAAACAGATGCATTCCCACAGTTGGGGAACTTTTCACATCAGATTTTTATGGAGGCACAAAAGAAGAGAAGAAGTGGACTTGATCCACGAAAGCTAACAGTAAAAATATAGCAGTTAGTCTTTAAAGTGCTGCAGTGTTTTTGTTTTTGTTTTGGTTTTCTGAGATGCCTGAACCACAGACTAACACAACTACTATTCCAAAAAATAGAATAAAAGGAGATGCAGCGATTGATTTCCCCACCACCACCACCACCCGGCAACAATAGCAACTTACATAATTGTTGCATTCCAAAATAATTGACTGAAATTTGAATCAGTCATTTCTTTGAATATCAATATGGTATTTTTGTAGGAAAATGTTATGTCCTATAACAGTGATGGCAAACCTTTTAGAGACTGAATGCCCAAATAGAGGGGCTGGCTAACTCTGTGCTGGGGGAAGGGGGAAGCGCTCTCATTGGGCTGCTGGGCAGAGGGGCAGGGAGAACTGTGCTGGGGCATACCCACAGAGAAGGCTGTGAGTGCCACCTCTGGCATTCATGCCAAAGGTTCGCCACCACTGCATAAAATCATGACAAACTTTTGTTTGCTTCTCTCTAGGCAACGAGACCACCACAACTAGAAAAAACTGGCTTACGTGGTTTTGATGAAAAAGCCTACCTCTCTTTGAAGTTGCTAAAAGCTGGAGAAGATCCCTATCGGCAACATGCTTTCAATCAGTTGGAGAGTGACAAACTCAGCAGTGACCGTCCCATTCGAGATACCAGACATTACAGGTATCCTTACCATTATCTCTAAGCTTGAAAACCTATTTTTATGAACGATAGCTCCTAGAATTCCCCAGACAGTAGGGTGACTGGGGTTATCATTCCAAAACATAATGACTACCACAATCCTATAAGGATCATCTTATCCTAGAATATCTTTTCCCATACATAAGCTATCTTTGTTCCAGAGAGAAGACAGTGGCTGTTACAAGTAAATCTCACAATGCCTTTTATCGCTAGTAGAAATGCAACTTTTTTTTTGAAGTTGCATATAATTAATACGGGACAAGAAACAGGCTTTTAAAATTTTATAGTAAGTCCCTGGAAACACGATTTTTAATTGGATTTTGACAAGTGGTCACCTAACGTTGGATCATGGAAAAAACAAAGGAATACCAGAAACAAGTTTACTTTTGTTTTATTGACTATACTAAGGCATTTGACTGTGTGGACCACAACAAGATGTGGCAAGCAATTAAAGAGATGGGAATACCAGAGCACCTCATATGCCTCCTGAGAAATCTGTACATGAACCAAGAAGCAACAGTTAGGACAGAACACGGAATGACAGAGTGGTTTGGAATAGGAAAAGGAGTAAGACAAGGCTGCATTTTATCACCCTGCTTATTCAACTTATACACAGAGCACATAATGCGCAATGCAGGGATGGAGGAATCAAAATATGGGATTAAAATTGCTGAGATATGCAGACGACACCACCCTAATGGCAGAAAGTGAGGAAGACCTAAAGAACCTCTTGATTGGACTGAAGGAGGAGAGTGCAAAAGGTGGCTTGAGACTCAATATCAAGAAAACCAGGATAATGGCAACAGGTCCGATCAGTTAATGGAAAATAGATGGGGAAGAAGTAGAAGCAGTGACAGATTTTAAATTCTTAGGATCAAAGATCACTGCAGATGGGGATTGCAGCCATGAAATAAAAAGGCGACTGATTCTTGGGAGACAAGCTATGAGAAACCTGGGGAACATAGTGAAAAGCAGAGACATCACATTGCAAACAAAAAATTAGAATAGTCAAAGCAATGGTATTCCCGGTGGTAATATACGGATGTGAGAGCTGGACAATTAGGAAAGCTGAACACAGAAGAATAGATTCCTTTGAAATGTGGTGTTGGAGGAGAGTTTTGAGAGTACCCTGGACAGCGAGGAGAACAAATAGATCAATCTTAGAAGAAATCAACCCTGACTGCTCATTGGAAGGTCAAATAGTAAAGATGAAGCTAAAGTACTTTGGGCATCAAATGAGAAGGGAGGACTCACTTGAGAAGGCCTTGATGTTGGGAAAGGTGGAGGGCAAAAGAAGAAGGGGGAGGCCAAAGATGAGATGGCTAGATGGTATTGTAGACATAGTGGGCACAGAACTGGGAGTGCTGAGGGGGATGGTGGAGGACAGAGGCGCCTGGAGAACAATGGTCCATAGGGTCGCAAAGGGTCGGAATCGACTGTGCGACTGAACAACAACAACTTCTTATAACAAAGTATCCGGGGATATCTTAACCAAATGTGTTACAGTGCAAGCTTTGATGGAATGCAGTCCATTTCTTCAAGTTCATAAGGCATTATTTTGAGTTTAAGATGTGTGTGTTATGTCTGTAAATCCAATTATTTGCTCTCCTGCTAAGTATCTAGGTGAAATTCTCCAAGAATGTTTGGTTCTGCTTCTGTTCCTATATTTTCATTGTGGCCACCTAAGATTATCAGCATAGCCTCTTTTATTGTGTCAGCAGTTTCTTCCTGGATACTTGCATAAAAGCTGTTGATTTCTTTTGCTTTAATGTCTGTAGTTGAAGCATAAATTTGTGCAATGGCAATTTTGATAGGCTTTCCATGGAGTTTGATTGATATTTGGTCAGTGCATTATAACCCCTTGTGCTACATCATCTTCTTCTGAATGTCATTTCCAGAGTACACTTTGTAGTAGTTAGACTGATTGGAAATCCTATTCCATTCCATTTTATCTGAGTTTTTGAAGTATATGGAAGTGGTTTATTGTTGTCATCTTCTTCATAGTACTAACAAGAGTTAGCAGAAATTTCACTGCCATTGTCTGTCAAAGATCCTCCACCAGTGTCACCTTCTGCCATTAATTTTTAATTTAATTTAATAGTCATATTTATATATGCCGCCCACTCAGGCAGAACCCGACTCAGGGTGGCATTACAACAAGTTTTAAAAACACATAAAAACACTTTGAACGACCCACATCCCACCCACTTTAAAAGACCCATATCCCACCCACCCATCCCACCTACTATAAAAAGAAGAAGAGAGAGTTCTTAATTGTTTACATAAGCCAGCAGGCGGGGACCGTGTTCCCATTCGGGCCCCACACCTGCCCTGCCAGCCAGGTCTTCAATCCTTTCCTGAAGGGCAGCAATTCTCTTTGAAGTCTTAGATCTGTTGGCAGGAGGTTCCAGAGAGTTGGTGCGGACACGGAGAAGGCCCTCCTTCAGGTGCTGGACAGATGTGCATCCCTAACTGATGGCACCATTAGAGAGCCCCTCCGGTCCGCTCTGGTTGGACGGGCAGACACTTTTGGGACGATGCTGCTGCCCGGTAGACACTCTTGCTGCTGCCCGGTAGCTATGCTTCAAAATTTTCATCCTCATCAGTATTGGAACTATTATTTCTCTTCTGTTGAGGCAATTGTTAGTTCTTGAAGAGAACAGATGCATCTTAGTGTGGTGTCTCAGTTCTGATCAGTCCATTTTGGGTGACCCTCTTAGGAGTCTTAATTTTGGCAGAGTCATTTGCTCCAACAACATTTCTGCCACAGTCAGCTCCCATCACTACTCTAACATATGCACCCAAGAGAAGGGGGTTTAAAAATACATACACATAAATACAGTTGAGAGGAGTAAACAACAAGGTCAGTGAAATACAGACAGTGATAGTTACTTTGGTAACAAGTGGTCTGAGAAAGACCAATTGTTAATAAATCAGTGATGTGTAATAGAGATTTGAAAAAACATGTTGACTTTTCTTGAACAAAGGACTTTTAAAGATAGTTTTCAATGCAAAATTAATGAATTACAGTTTCCCAGAAGTTCAACTCTCCTGTGATTTGAACAGTGATAAATGTCAAACATGAATAAATTCTGGATTTGTCAAAACTCTGGGTTATCAATGCTAATAAATTTGAGTATTGGGTTATTATGATTCCATATTACATTTGTAGCTTAAAATAATACTTCACATGCATGAGGTGGTTTATAGTCTGCAAATGCTGTAAGAAACATGCAATCTTTTAACTGCCATAAATTTGTTTCATATGAAGTTATTACCTTGCAACAGAGTACCATGGCTACCATTCTACATAGAGTTCATGGGACTTCCTGTTGTGCAACAATGCAAAAGTTATATCAGACAATAAACAAAACAAAAATGCTGTAGCACTTTAAAGACTAACTGTTATATTTCAATGTGAGCTTTCGTGGATCAAGTCCACTTCATAAAAATGGCAGTGAGGCTTCATGGCATCAATTTATACACATCAGGTACAGAGGTACAGAGTGATTGGTTAGCATAACAGATAAGCATACAAATCAAAGTGGCTGCTTCATACACTTGGTAATGGCAGATGATTGCTGGTTGTTATTCAGGTTAGCTATAAATCCCCCTATTTTTCAATTGGGAAGAGTGAGAAGATACTATTTCAATTGCAAATAGTGGGAAGATACACATTTGCAATTGAAATGGTATCTTCACACTCTTCTCACTACATTTGCTATTGAAATAGTATCTTTCCTTCCTCTAGTATTGGTTCCTTCCTCTCTGAGCCAGAGAAAGATCAGGCCCAGCTGCCCAGAAACCATCCAGAAGCCTTGGAGGGAGGTGAGTGAAGAATCGGCCCCTCCCTTCCACCCCATCCTGAAACCTGGGTGCAAGGAAGAAAGAGGCAGAGAAAGACCAGGCCCAGCTGCCCAGAAACCATCCAGAAGCCTTGGAGGGAGGTGAGTGAAGAATCGGCCCCTCCCTTCCACCCCACCCCACCCCATCCTAAAACCTGGGTGCAAGGAAGAAAGAGGCAGAGAAAGACCAGGCCCAGCTGCCCAGAAACCATCCAGAAGCCTTGGAGGGAGGTGAGTGAAGAATCGGCCCCTCCCTTCCACCCCATCCTGAAACCTGGGTGCAAGGAAGAAAGAGGCAGAGAAAGACCAGGCCCAGCTGCCCAGAAACCATCCAGAAGCCTTGGAGGGAGGTGAGTGAAGAATCGGCCCCTCCCTTCCACCCCACCCCACCCCATCCTAAAACCTGGGTGCAAGGAAGAAAGAGGCAGAGAAAGATCAGGCCCAGCTGCCCAGAAACCATCCAGAAGCCTTGGAGGGAGGTGAGTGAAGAATCGGCCCCTCCCTTCCACCCCGCCCCACCCCATCCTGAAACCTGGGTGCAAGGAAGAAAGAGGCAGAGAAAGATCAGGCCCAGCTGCCCAGAAACCATCCAGAAGCCTTGGAGGGAGGTGAGTGAAGAATCGGCCCCTCCCTTCCACCCCACCCCACCCCATCCTAAAACCTGGGTGCAAGGAAGAAAGAGGCAGAGAAAGATCAGGCCCAGCTGCCCAGAAACCATCCAGAAGCCTTGGAGGGAGGTGAGTGAAGAATCGGCCCCTCCCTTCCACCCCATCCTAAAACCTGGGTGCAAGGAAGAAAGAGGCAGAGAAAGACCAGGCCCAACTGCCCAGAAACCATCCAGAAGCCTTGGAGGGAGGTGAGTGAAGAATCAGCCCCTCCCTTCCACCCCATCCTGAAACCTGGGTGCAAGGAAGAAAGAGGCAGAGAAAGACCAGGCCCAGCTGCCCAGAAACCATCCAGAAGCCTTGGAGGGAGGTGAGTGAAGAATCGGCCCCTCCCTTCCACCCCATCCTGAAACCTGGGTGCAAGGAAGAAAGAGGCAGAGAAAGACCAGGCCCAGCTGCCCAGAAACCATCCAGAAGCCTTGGAGGGAGGTGAGTGAAGAATCGGCCCCTCCCTTCCACCCCATCCTAAAACCTGGGTGCAAGGAAGAAAGAGGCAGAGAAAGACCAGGCCCAGCTGCCCAGAAACCATCCAGAAGCCTTGGAGGGAGGTGAGTGAAGAATCGGCCCCTCCCTTCCACCCCATCCTGAAACCTGGGTGCAAGGAAGAAAGAGGCAGAGAAAGACCAGGCCCCAATTGCCCAGAAACCATCCAGAGGCCTGGGAGGGAGAAGGTCACCATCCACCACTGCAGCCAGAGGCAGAGGAAGAGGAACAGCTGAGACACAGGGAAAACATCCACTGCCCGCCACTGCGATGCCCCTGGAGCAAGGGACCCAGAGACAACAACCCCACTTGGGGAGTGAGGACACAAGGATAAGTAGCTGATGTGAAAAATGTAGCTGAATTAATATAGAGACTGACATAGAGACTTCATACTGACTTAATATAGCAAGTAACATAGAGACTGTGTTTTAGAGTGTGATAATTATGCATGACAATATGTAGTGTAAACTGTTCTAAACTTTTAAAACTGTGATATGATGTATGATGCGAGGAAAAAAATGGCGTAGAAACCGGCAAACCACGCCACAAAGCTTGCCAAGAGAACCCTATGGACCAAAACAAAAGGCAAAACAAAAGGGCAGGCTAGGTGATACAGGATGCTTAACACCTCAGAGGGGAGAAAGGGGATGGACAGGAAAGGGGGAGGGGAAATGCAATGTTGTAAGGAGCAATACTGTATAGGGACATGGAATGTGAGATCAATGAATCAAGGTAAACTGGAAGTGGTAAAAAATGAGATGGAAAGAATAAGCATTGACATCTTGGGAATCAGTGAGCTCAAATGGACAGGGATGGGCGAATTCAGCTCTGGAAACCATCACATCTACTACTGTGGACAAGAAAACTTTAGAAGACATGGAGTAGCCATAATTGTCAATAAAAGAGTGAGAAGAGCAGTAATGGGATACAACCTCAAAAATGACAGAATGATGTCAGTAAGAATTCAGGGCAAACCCTTCAATGTTACTGTGATCCAAATATACGCACCAACCACGGGTGCAGATGAAGCCACAGTGGACCAGTTCTATGAGGACTTACAACACCTCATAGAACAAACACCAAGAAATGATGTTCAAATTATTCTAGGAGACTGGAATGCCAAAGTAGGCAATCAAAAAGTGGAGGGAATAACAGGCAGGTTCGGTCTTGGAACACAGAATGAAGCAGGACAAAGATTGATAGAGTTCTGCCAAGAGAACGCACTGGTCATAGCAAACACCCTCTTCCAGCAACACAAGAGGCGACTTTACACATGGACATCACCAGATGGCCAACACCGAAACCAGATTGACTACATACTCTGCAGCCAAAGATGGAGAACCTCCATACAGTCAGCAAAAACAAGACCTGGAGCAGATTGTGGCTCAGATCACAACCTGCTGATTGCAAAATTCAGGCTTAGACTAAAGAAAATAGGGAAAACAAAGAGACCAGACAGATATCACCTAGACAGCATCCCTAAAGAATACACGGTGGAGGTGATGAACAGATTCAATGGCTTAGACTCAATAGATAGAGTGCCAGAAGAATTATGGACAGAGATGAGGGACATCATGCAGGAAGCAGCAAAGAAAACCATACCAAAAGAAAAGAAGAGTAAGAAAGCAAAGTGGTTGTCTGACGAGGCTCTTAAAATAGCAGAGGAAAGAAGGAACGCAAAAGTCAAAGGAGAAAGGAAAAAATACAATCATCTGAACACAGAATTTCAAAGAAAAGCAAGGAGAGATAAGGAAAACTATCTAAAAGAACAGTGCAAAGAAATGGAAGAAAACAACAAAAAAGGCAGAACCAGAGATCTTTTCAAAAAAATCCGGGAAATCAAGGGAACATTTAAAGCAAAAATGACCATGATAAGGGACAAAGACGGAAAGGAGCTAGCTGATGCAGAAGAGATTAAGAAAAGATGGAAAGAGTACACAGAGGAACTCTACAAAAAGGAACTCAACACTCCTGATAGTCACAATGATGAAGAAATTGAACCTGAGCCAGACATCCTGGAGAGTGAAGTCAGAAAGGCCCTAAAGAGCACTGCAAACAACAAAGCTAGTGGAGATGATGGTATCCCAGTTGAATTTTTCAAAGCTCTAAAAGATGATGGCATCAAATTACTGCATTCAATATGCCAGCAGATTTGGAAAACAAAACAGTGGCCACAGGACTGGAAAAGATCAGTATATGTTCCAATCCCAAAAAAGGGCAATGCCAAAGAATGTTCAAACTATCGAACAATCGCGCTCATCCCACACGCCAGCAAGGTGATGCTCAAGATAATACAGGATAGACTTCAGCAGCATGTGGAAAGAGAATTACCAGAGGTGCAGGCTGGTTTCAGAAGAGGCAGGGGGACTAGAGACCACATTGCCAACATACGTTGGATCATGGAGAAAACAAAGGAATACCAGAAACAAGTTTATTTTTGCTTTATTGACTACACTAAGGCATTTGATTGTGTGGATCACAACAAGATGTGGCAAGTGATTAAAGAGATGGGAATACCAGAACACCTCATATGCCTCCTGAGAAATCTGTACATGAACCAAGAAGCAACAGTTAGGACAGAACACGGAATGACCGAGTGGTTTGGAATAGGAAAAGGAGTAAGACAAGGCTGCATTTTGTCACCCTGCTTATTCAACTTATACACAGAGCACATAATGCGCAATGCAGGGATGGAGGAATCACAATATGGGATCAAAATTGCTGGGAGAAACATCAACAATCTGAGATATGCAGACGACACCACCCTAATGGCAGAAAGTGAGGAAGACCTAAAGAATCTCTTGATCGGTTTGAAGGAAGAGAGTGCAAAAGCTGGCTTGAGACTCAATATCAAGAAAACCAAGATAATGGCAACAGGCCCGATCAGTTCCTGGAAAATAGACGGGGAAGAAGTAGAAGCAGTGACAGATTTCACTTTCTTAGGATCTAAGATCACTGCAGATGGAGATTGCAGCCATGAAATAAAGAGGCGGCTGATTCTAGGGAGACAAGCCATGAGAAACCTGGGGAACATAGTGAAAAGCAGAGACATCACCTTGAAAACAAAAATTAGAATAGTCAAAGCAATGGTATTCCCAGTGGTAATGTACGGATGTGAGAGCTGGACAATTAGGAAAGCTGAACGCAGAAGAATAGATGCCTTTGAAATGTGGTGTTGGAGGAGAGTTTTGAGGGTACCTTGGACAGCGAGGAGAACAAATAGGTCAATCTTAGAAGAAATCAACACTGACTGCTCATTGGAAGGTCAAATAGTAAAGATGAGGCTAAAGTACTTTGGGCATCAAATGAGAAGGGAGGATTCACTTGAGAAGGCCGTGATGTTGGGAAAGGTGGAGGGCAAAAGAAGAAGGGGGAGGCCAAGGATGAGATGGATAGATGGCATTGTAGACACAATGGGCACAAAACTGGGAGGACTGAGGGGGATGGTGGAGGACAGAGGCGCCTGGAGAACGATGGTCCATAGGGTCGCAAAGGGTCGGAATCGACTGTGCGACTGAACAACAACAACAGTATCTTTCCACTCTTCCCACTACAGCACTGTATTTGCAATTGAAAAATAAGGGGATTTACAGCTAATCTGAATAACAAAACAGAGACTTCTTAATTCATGGCAATTCATCATAAACATAACACCGTTTGTGTAAGTGTGCAACAGAATTTCACCCAGTATTTTACTTCATTTAGGTATTGTGTTCCACATCCACATTTTTCATTAGTTGGTTACCATTTCTGTCATGCTGTTGAAATAGCATTTGGTCTTAGTGAGTTGTATCTTGCCAGCATGAAAAAACAGGTGGTGATGTTTTTCAAAGAATGCAAAATGTGTTTGTGTTCGAACATGGATGAGGACTGTTGTATGATCATTCTGCTAATTCATTATGTGGAAGACAAAATCAATGGAATCACCAGAACTCCTCAAACATCTTCAGATATACCATGTTATTTACAGTTTGTTCTGCACACCTGAACTTTGGCTAAGGATGTTTCTACAATATACAGTAAAAGCCCGACTTACATATGCCTCGAGTTACATAAAATTCAACTTACATAATGATTTTGTGCTAAAACCATGTCCCAATTTACACAATTTCCTATGGGTTTGCTTTGAGTTACATAAAGATTCTTTTTCCTATGGGTTTGCTTAGAGTTACGTAAACATTCATTTCCCTATGGGTTTGCTTCAATTTGCATAATTCATTTTTCCTATGGGTTTGCTTCGAGTTACATAAAAACGATTTAAGCAAAAGCCTACATAACGGACTTTTTTTCGTAAGTAGAGGTTTTACTGTAGTATATCTATACCTATAAATCTGTGCGTTAACCGTTGGAATGTGACAAAGGATGTTGCACCAGGCCCCACTAGCCCCGACCGAGCCTCCCTGCACTCACCCGAACCGGGTTCGCAGGTAACTGTCAGGTTGAGAAATGTGGCAGTGGGGCAGGAGCCCCCCGAACATGAACAAAGAAAAGGGACTTCAATTCCCAGCGTCCTTTGCACTGTGCAACCCCTCAGCCAATCAGGCTGAGGGATACGAGCACAGCGGAAGCTGGGAACGCTCGCTGACTTAAAAAAAAAACATGGTGGGAGCCAGAGGGAAAGACTTTGAAAGACGCAGCTGGAGGGAGCCAGGAAAAGATAAGTGTTAGGTAAGGGTTAGGGGGTGGGTGAGGGAGGCAATGAAAGGTGCTGGGTCCAGAAGGGTTGGGGGGACAGACCCCTTTTGTCCCCCCCCAACCCTACCAAACCCAGGAGACCAGGGAGAGGAGATTGAATACACACACACACACACACACACACACACACACACACACACACACACACACACACACACACACACACACACACACACACACACACACTCCATTTTAAAAGAGAAGAAACCACTTGGTTTCTTCTCTTTAAAAACGGAGTGGTTTTTTTTGGTGGGGGGAATGATCCCCTCTCTGCTGGGTCCCCTGGCTCTGGAAGGGTTGGGGGGACAGACCCCTTTTGTCCCCCCAACCCTACCAAACCAAGGGGACCAGGGAGAGGAGATCAAATACACCCCCCTCCCAAACACTCCGTTTTAAAAGAGAAGAAAGAGCTTGGTTTCTTCTCTTTAAAAACGGAGTGTTGTTGTTGCTGTTTTTTTGGGGGGGGGAAACGATCCCTTCTCTGCTGGGTCCCCTGGCTCTGGAAGGGTTGGGGAGACAGACCCCTTTTGTACCCCCAACCCTACCAAACCAAGGGGACCAGGGAGAGGAGATCGAATACACCCCCCTCCCAAACACTCTGTTTTAAAAGAGAAGAAAGAGCTTGGTTTCTTCTCTTTAATAACGGGGTGTCCTGTGGGGGGGAGGGAATCCCCTATCTGCAGGGTCCCCTGGCTCTGGAAGGGTTGGGGGGACAACACACACACACGCACGCATGCGCACACACACTCACACACACATACACACTCTGTTTCTCTCTCTCTCACACACACACACACACACACACCACTCCTGCCTTGCCAGGAATTTTTAATGTGTGTGTTGGTGGTTGGAGTGGTATTCTTTGGGTAGTGGTGGTTGTGCACACCCAAAACCACCCCTAACCACCAACACACCTCTTTTTTACATAAATTACCAAAAAGAATTATGCCTTACAACACAATTTAAAACAGCCCGGCTCTTTACCAACATTAAGAAAAAAAAACTTCCAAAACCATTTAAAACAGCCCGGCACCGCCGGGCAAAATCTGCTAGTAATGGAATAAAGATGCAGTTATTATACATGTGCATTAGGATACAATCTGGTTTTATTTTCTGTAGAACTGAGTATTTTGTATTTGGGAGAATATGCTATCGTTCTCTTCTTTTGCCAACTTGCACATGTTCTGCTAGTATAATCACCATATGGCAGAGTTGAAAAGAAAGCATAATGAAAGGTTAGTAGTCTCCCTAAAGATATGAATTAGAAAGCAGTTTTAGTACTTATCTTCATAAAAGAAAAATCTTTAGGAAAATATAAGCCAGTATCCAAGTTACTGGCACTCAGAAGCACACTTCCGCAGATATACAGGGCAGAGGAAGAGCCTTCCTCTTTCTGTAGCATCCCCATGGGCTCTGCTACACGCAGATTTGCTCCAGAGAGCTAGAAAGTCCTCTGAAGTGGATTTCCAGCACCAGAGGGCCACAGGGCTTAGACGAGAGATCCTGGCAGTACCATAAGCACTGGATTTTGATGTGTCCTGGCACTGTTACTTTTTTTAACATTTGCACAAATGATCCATCAACCTTCCTTTATGCCCAGAATTCTCAACCTTTTCGCGCCATGGGCCAGACAACTCCCCCTCAGACAGTTGAGCAGGCTTGACACGTGGTCCCCCCTGCTGTAAACCACGGCAGCTGTGGATATATTTGTGCAGGCATGGGCACATTTATACGGGCACTGGCACGTTTACAGCTGTCATAAGTGCATCCGCTTCCAGTGGTCGTTGCCATGGTCTGGATGATTTGCTGTCATGGGCCGGGGCCAGCCCATGAACCGTAGGTTGTGAACTCCTGCTTTATGCCAAGAGTTTCAGCTCTGCTGATGATCCCGCCTTGGCAGTTTTCTGAACCCTATCTAAAGACATACAGATGACAACTACATGTGTATATATCTTTTAATATTTGGAATTGATCAGGAGTAGTTCTGGGTTGATGCTGTGGATGAGCCTTAGCCAGAATATTTAGTGTGGGACCTCTTTGAATACGTCCTCTGGAGAGATCCCTGGATGCCTGCCACATCTACAGGAGAGGTGTTAGGATGGCTCAGCTCTATATGACATCTTAGTGGAGTGCAAGGAACACCTATGGAGATTTTTGGTTGCTCCACATTCTTCTTTAACCAGCTCCCAGTGAGGATATTGTATGAGAGGTGGTCAGTACACCAATAGAACCCCCGTAGTGATCATGAACATTCACCTTCAGATGCACATCTTTTCCTGTAGAAGAATGCAGGAGGATACTCATGGTTAAAGGGATAAACTAAGTTGCATTTCACCGCCATAATTACTCTATGTCCATTTCTTATCCACTTAAAATATCATGATAATAAATCTGTTCTAAATTGTCTTTGAGTATGTTTCAGTTGAGTATGTAAACAGTTGGACAGCTGTTTACCATAGTTTCCTGGTTTGGCTGAAACAGGAAAGTATAATTAACTAAAGATTCCTCACTTTAAGTGAGACATAGACTAAATCTGCCCATTTAAAGTGCCAAATATAGATCTTTGTTCTGCAGTCTGCAGAACAAAGATCCATATTTGGCACTTTCAATGGGCAGATTTAAGTACTGTATGATTGTCCACACATCAACTTATTTAGTTGAGGTATGGCCAATCTGAATTGGGCCATTATATTTTCAGTTCAATAGCTGCATGAGCTTCTAAAGTATACAGAGGCATTGATTTCCAATACATGGAGTTTTGTTCATTCATTCACAATTTTTGCTGTAGGACCAGTTAAAATAAAATCAGAAAAGCATGAAAAATCCATGCTTTTCCTTCCGTTAAGAGAGCAGTTTCTGAAACTGACAATATGGTTCCTCATTATTACTGTTTCACAGCTCATTATCATCTTTTCACCCTGTAGGTGTCGGCCTATCGTTCGCTGTAGTGCTCTGTTTACTTTCCTCCATTTCTTCAATGTAGCTGACTATAATTTCCCAAATGGCTCCATTGTTATGCATTCACAAACAGAAACTTAACTACAAGCCTTCATCCGAGCACCATTTCTAACTAGACTGCTGTATTGAAGACTGGACTGGCAGATGTGAAAAACAGCTTTCTAACTGAATAACATACATCCTCAGATAATTCAATGCACTATTATCTCCGTTGAATTGTAAGATTTAGTGGAAAACATCTCAGCATTTACTAGTTCACAGTTATTTGAGCACAGGAAGAGATAAGATTATATGGCTGAGATGAGGTGGTAGATAAGAAGCAAAAGCTTTGGGCTGTAGATTAGCTTTATTATCAGTAGGCTGCTGTTCAAAGCAATTGAGTCACATGGGCAAAATCTATCCTAGCAAGAAGCCAAGAGTAAGAATGTTTCAATAATTTGGAGTTTGACCAAAAAAAAAGGGGGGGGGGGAAATGCACATTAATTAGAAAGGATGTTTAGTATTCAAATGTATCCATTTCAGACTTAAAGTCTGTATAGATTTTAAGAAATCCTTCCTTTTGGTAGGATAGTTCATTGTGACAATTTTACACTTAGATGCTATAAAGAATTGTAGTGTAGGTTATATAGATGCCTCCCAGTTCTGAAAAATGGAAGATATTCTCTCAAGGAAATGTGTTTAGTTAACTAGCTGTAGGGGATGGCTCATACTTGCTTACAGTTGGCTCTACCTGTGTTCTTAAACCATAGTTGTCAAGTATCCCGTATTGGCCAGGAAACTCCCGTATTTTACCCTCTTTCCTGCCGTCCTCCCATATTAGTTAGACTGCAGCCACTGGAGGGCTGCACAGGATAAGCACAGCTGTCAAGTTTCCCATTTTGGCCAGGAAATTTCCCTTATTTTCAAATCCAAAATTTGACAGGTATGTCTTAAATAACTGTTCACCTACAACAGACCACCAAACTCAAATATGGAGAGAGGACCAAAACTGTGCTCTAAACATGGATGCTTCTACTTTGGCAGCACTATTTTGGGCTGCAGCAAAGTCACCTACAACAGCAGAAGATTGTTTACTTGGCCATCTGCCAATGTGACCTATACCATCTTCTGCCAGCAGTGCTCCTATGCAATCTACATAGTGCAAAAAAAAAAAAAAGATAATTTCCAAACAGGAGAAAAAAGGGCAACATGCATAAGCCAATGTTGGAACATCAACCTCCCACAATGTTGCTATGAGCCTTGCCCAACGGAGAGAAGGAATGACACAGACTTCATGAATCAGGGTAAACGGCTTGCTCTCAGTTTATTTCCCATCCAATTTTATAAGCAGAAAATAGCATTGCTAAACTAAAATGGCTAACTCAGATTCCTGTTTGTTACGTGCCTACTAACTAACAAATGTAATCAAACCAAGGATGGTGACAAAGAGGATTACCTTGGCCAAAGTTCCAGGAAAACAAACAAATAGGCTACTAACATATTAATTACACAACTGAAACAATAGAGGTTAGTATGACCCGTCACCCCAGGTCAATTAAAAGGCAAAGGTCTATTGACCCTGCTTAATTAGTTAAGGATTCTAGCCCACTGTGATTCCCCCGCCTGTGGAACTGTTTTGAGTTAAGGGCATACCGGTTAAAAACTCCTCGGATAAAAATCCCTTCTCTACCCCAGCAGGCTATAATCTTTATATTGAATAATATAATATATGATTTTAGTATGATTTTGGGTCATGCTAATTATCATCCCTACACCACAACACTTCAGTCTCCTAGTTAAAGATCTCAAAGTAATTGCTAAGATGAAAGGACTTACAAAGAATGATTGGAGAGGTTGATAGTTAAAGTGGATACAGTCATAGCTTTCAATTAAAATCAGTAGGATTCAATAAGAATCAAGGATTCCTAGCACACACTATATAAATTCTATGAATTCATTTATTTATTTAAATTTATATGCCACACCCTCACTGTTGGGTGACTCCTGGCAGCTCCACAACATAGGACATAAACAACAAAGACATAAAGCCATCATAAAAATAGAAAATAAAAACCCTCCTAAAAACTTTAAAAAACAGCTCAATTCAGATATAAAAAGCCCCAATTAAAACTATAAAAGACCCACCCTCCCCCCCATCCATGCAAGAGGGATACTTTTCTTAGATGAGCCAATGGGCGGGGGCCACTTCTCCATCAGCCCCACACCTGCCCCACCAGCCAGGTTTTGAGCCCTTTCCTAAAGGGCAGCAATTCCATCTGCATCTGAAGTTCTACTGGCAGGAGGTTCCATAAAGTTGGAGCGGACACAGAGAAGGTCCTCTTCCTTGTGCTAGAGAGGTGAGCCCCTCTAGCCGATGACACATTGAGGGAGCCCCTCCGGTCCGCTCTGTTTGGACGGGCAGACACTCTCAGGACGATGCGGTCTCTTAGGTATCCTGGCCCACTACCATGTAGAGCTTTGAAGGTCATAACCAGACCTTGAATTGCACCCGGAGGCACACTGGTAACCAGTGCAGCTTCTGAAGTAGAGGTGAGGCATGGGCATAACGTCTGCACCCCATCACCACCCGGGCCGCCGCATTCTGGACCTGCTGCAGCCTCCGAATGGTCGTCAAGGGCAGCCCCATGTACAGCGCATTACAATAATCTAGTCTGGAGGTGACAAGGGCATGTGTGACCATGAGCAAGGAGTCCCTATCCAGTAGCAGGTGCAACTGGCGGATTACACAAAGTTGTGCAAAAGCCCTCCTGGCCACAACCGCAACCTGCTCTTCTAGGACCCCCAAGTTGCGCGCTGGGTCTGTTTGACATCTCGTGTGATTCATGCCCCTGTATCATATCTCTGTGGCCTAACTACAATGATTCTTGCATTCGATGAAGTAGAATGTAATTTAAGAAAACTCTATTAGTCTTTAAGGTTTCCACAATTCCTTTGTTTTTATTTATTATTTAACCTTTGCATCATATTTATATACTGCCCTCTTGGTCAGAGGCCACTCAGAGCAGTGAACAAGCCCTGGTGGTGCAGCAGTTAAACTGCTGTACTGCAGCCAAAAAGTTGTGAGTTCGATCCTGACAGGAAATCAAGGTTGACTCAACCTTCCATCCTTTGAAGATCATTAAAATGAGTACCCAGTGTGTTGGAGGCAAAATGCTAATTAACTTGTGAGCTGCCCAAAGAGCTGCACTATGGGGCGGCATATAAGTGTAACTGCTAATAAATTAAAACAAACATGTAAATATAATCATAAAATCAGTTAAAATACATAAGAATATTAACAAGTTAAAGCACAGGCAAGTTAAAATATAGAAAAGGCCATGTACACATTCAACCAAGTATATATCATGAATGTAGAGCAGGGAGGTGCAGAATATTATAAATAGCTCTCTATATAGTTTGGCATTAACAGATTTATGAAATTCATGGAAAGAAGGTGCCAGGCAGATGTAGGTTGGAAGAGCATCCCAAATGTTGGGGTCACGACCAAGAACACTCATTTCTTTCTTGCAACGCTCTGGGCCTCCTTTGAGGTGGGAACCAAAAGCCCTAATGCCTAAGAGGGGGAGATCTTTGAGCTGAATTTTGTTAGAGGAAATGTTCCATGAGGTATCGAGGTCCCAACCCATTTAGGACTTTGTGTGTTACTATTAATACCTTGAATTGGGAACATAAGCCTATAGGTAACCAGTGCAAGTGGGAAAGGATCAGGGAGATGTGGTTGAATTATCAACTCCCCACCACTAGCCTGGCCACCACATTCTGTACCTGCTGCAGCTTCTACACCATCTTCAAGGGAAGCCTCATATACAGAAAGAGTTTCATTAATCAGTTCTTGAAATTACCAAGGCATGCACCAACATTGTCAGAGACCTTGCATCAACCAATGGGCACAGGAGGATGATCTGCCTAAGATGGAAAAGTGAGACTTGGTCACAGCAAAGATCTACTTCTCCAAAAAGAGAGGCGGGTTCAAGATAATGGCAGCATCTCAAGTCTGATCCTTCAGGCGGAATGTGACCCATTCTTGAAAGGGTAATTTGCATCCAGCCTGTCAGCAGGGCTACCCAATAACAGGATTTCCATCTTGTTAGAATTCAGCTTCTGCCTGGTAACCCTCATCGAGTTCATTATCATGGCCACGCAGTGGTTTAAGGTCTGGGCAGCCTCCTGGGCTGAAGATGTAAAGGAGAAATAGAGTTGTGTATCACCAGCATGCTGATGATAGCAGAACCCATCTCTCCAGATGACCTCCCCCAGTGGTATTATACAGATGTTAAAAAGCCATTTTAAACAGCTTACAGCTACTAATGGAGTATACTGGATAGAATATTGGACTTGATCACTGGAAATCCAGATTCATAAGAACAGCCTTGCTGGAACAGGCCACAGCCCATCCAATCCAGCATTCTGTCTCACACAGTGGCTCACCATTTCCTTCAGGGTATTCCCAAACAGATGCCTTCACCTGCTTAGGATTCCCTGGAAATGGCATTGAGAGATATCCTGCCTATCTCTCCAACCTGGAGGTTGTCCTTAAGTATCCATAATTATAGCCATTGATACTCTTGTCCTCCATGAACTTGTCTAATCCTTCCTTAAAGCTGTCAAGACTGACAGCTGTCACCACTTCTTCTGGCAGGGAGTACCATAGACCAGTAATCCTCTGGGTGAAAAAGTACTTTCTCTTATTTGTTTGAGAACTAGTACCCAAAAGTTTCATGGAGTGTCCCCTATGCGATAGGGAAAACAGTTTTTCCTTATCTAATTTGTCCACACCGTGCATGATTTTATAAACTTCAATCAGGTCACCTCTTAGACGTCGTCGTTCAAGAGTGAAGAGGCCCAACCGTTGCAGCCTCAGATGGTAAGGAAGGTGTTCCAGTCCCCTAATCATTCTGGTTGCCCTCCTCTGCACTTTTTCCAGCTCCATAATATCCTTCTGGAGGTATGGCGACCAGAACTGTACACAGTATTCCAGATGGGGCCTCACCATAGATTTATAAAGAGGCAAAATGACACTTGCTGACTTATTTTTTATACCCTTCCTAATGATCCCTAGCATTGAGTTGTCCACCAGGACACCAAGGTCCCTTTCCTGGTTTGTCGCAGAGAGTTCAGACCCCATCAGTTTATAAATGTAATTGGGGTTCTTTGCCCCAACATGCATCACTCTGCACTTACTAATGTTGAAGCTCATTTGCCACTGTTTTGCCCACTCCCCCAGTGTCAAGAGATCCCTCTGGAGCTCCTCACAATCTCTCACAGTTTTCACTACCCTGTATAATTTAGTGTCGTCAGCAAATTTGGCTACCTTGCTTTTTACTCCTACCTCTAGATCATTTATGAAGAGGTTGAAAAGCAGGGGTCCCAGTACTGAACCTTGGGGGACCCCACTCTTTACTTCCCTCCACTTGGAGAAGTGTCCATTTAGTGCTACCCTCTGTTTCCTGTCCCTTAGCCAGTTGCTGATCCAGGACAAGACCTGTCCCTTTATTCCATGACTGATAAGTTTATTCAAGAACCTTTGGTGTGGGACCTTGTCAAAAGCCTTCTGAAAGTCCAGATAAACAATGTCAACAAGATCCCCCTTATCCACATGCTTGATGACACTCTCAAAAAATTCCATCAGATTAGTGAGCCATGATTTGCCCTTGTAAAAGCCATGTTGGCTCTCCTTTAGCAGCGCCTTCTCTTCTATGTGCCTATTAATTCTATCTTTTAGGATGGTTTCCATCACTTTACCTGGGACACATGTCAAACTGACAGGTCGGTAATTTCCTGGATCACCCCTGGATCCTTTTTTGAAAATTGGTGTTACATTCGCTACCTTCCAGTCATCAGGCACAAAGCCTGATTTGAGGGAAAGATTATATATTTTGGCTAGGAGATCAGCAATTTCATCTTTAAGTTCCCTGAGAACTTGTGGATGGATGCCATCGGGTCCTGGTGATTTGTTAGTGTTTAGTTTAACAAGACATGCAAGGACCTCCTCCCTGGTTATTTCTATCTTGCTTAATTCTTCGCTTTCCCTCCCTACGAAGATAGGCTCTGTTTTGGGCATGTGGTCTCTGTCTTCTTCAGTGAATACTGAAGCAAAGAATTCATTGAGTCTCTCTGCAATCTCTGTTTCCTCTTTAATAACCCCTTGCCTTCCATTGTCATCTAATGGTCCAATGGCCTTCCTAGTTGGGTTCTTACTTCTAATGTACTTAAAGAAGTCTTTGTTATTTCTCTGAGTATTTTTAGCTATACGCTCCTCAAAGTCTTGCTTTGCTTTCCTGATTGTTGCCTTGCATTTGTTCTGCCAGAATTTATGTTTCTGCCTGCTGTCCTAATTCGGACAAGCCTTCCATCTTCTAAATGAGCTTTTCTTGCTCTTGATCACTTCCCGAACAGCTCCTGTAAGCCACATTGGAGTCCTCTTAGACCTGGCAGTGCCCTTTTTCCTTTTGGGTATGCATTCCAATTGGGCCTCTGTTATTATTTTTGTAAACATCCTCCATGCCTCTTGGAGTGTTTGGACTCTCTCAATTTTCCCTTTCACCTTCTTTTTTACTAGTTTCCTCATCTTTGGGAAATTTCCTTTTTGAAAATTTAAGGTCTCTGTGTTAGATTTTATCAGTGACTTGCGGTCTATGATCAAGTTAAACATAATTGAGTTGTGGTCACTGTTCCCTATTGGATCAGTCACATTAACATCTTGCAAGTCAAAGATTCTTGTACCTCTAGTTGGGTCTTCAACCATCTGTCCCAGGAAACAATCATTTAGCATATCTAGGAACTTTATCTCTTTATCATGTGCTGAACAACAGTTCACCCGGTCTATGTGATTGTAATTGAAGTCCCCCATTATAACCAGGCTTCCCTTCTTGAATGCCTCCTTTACAACATTCTCCAACTGCCAGTCTCCCTCAAGAGTTTGGGTCGGAGGCCGATAGTATATGCCTACTGTTAGACTATCCTTGTGGCCTGGTTCTCTTACCCACAGAGCTTCTAATGTTGACTCCAAATCACCTAGATATTCCAATTCATATGATTTTATCACTTCTTTGACATACAAGGCTACACCACCTCCCGTTTGCCCCTTCCTATCCTTCCTGTACAGTTTGTAGCCTGGGATAACTGTATCCCATTGGTTATCATCCGTCCACCAGGTTTCAGTGATACCAATAATATCAATATTCTTATCTATTGCTAAGTATTCCAGCTCCCCTATTTTGTTCCGGAGGCTTCTGGCATTTGTATACAAGCATTTATATATGCTTTCCTGATACAGTCTTTTGAGTCCAGTTGCATTGTTAGACTGCCTCTTGCATCCTTCCGCTAGAGTGCTGGTGACTAGCTCCTCGCTCTGCTCAGTAATTTTTGCATCCTCCTCACTACTCAAGTACACACTTTCCCGAACCGGATGCTGCCCAGCTCCTGTCGGCTTTCCCCCAGTTATTGCACAACACTAGAACTAGGGGACACTCGATGAAACTTTTGGGTACTAGTTCTCAAACAAATAAGAGAAAGTACTTTTTCACCCAGAGGATTACTGGTCTATGGAACTCCCTGCCAGAAGAAGTGGTGACAGCTGTCAGTCTTGACAGCTTTAAGAAAGGATTAGACAAGTTCATGGAGGACAAGTGTATCAATGGCTATAATTATGGATACTTAAGGACAACCTCGGGGTTGGAGAGATAGGCAGGATATCTCTCAATGCCATTTCCAGGGAATCCTAAGCAGGTGAAGGCATCTCCTTGAAAATACCCTGAAGGAAATGGTAAGCCACTGTGTGAGACAGAATGCTGGACTGGATGGGCTGTGGCCTGTTCCAGCAAGGCTGTTCTTATGTTCTTATCAGTTTAAAAGCTGCTCTGCAGCCTTTTTGATGTTGAGTGCTAGCAATCTGGTCCCATCATGGTTCAAATGCAACCCATCCCTCCTGAATAGATTTGGCTTGTCCCAAAATGTTCTCCAGTTCCTGACAAATCTGAAACCCTCCTCTCGACACCACCGCCTCATCCACGCATTGAGGCTTCTGAGCTCTGCCTGCCTGGTAGGTCCTGCGCGAGGGACAGGCAGCACTTCTGAAAATGCTACCTTGGAAGTCCGGGACTTCAATCTTCTTCCTAACAACCTGAATTTGGCTTCCAGGACAGACCGCTTGGCCTTCCCAACATCATTGGTACCAACGTGTACCATGACAACTGGCTCGTTCCCAGTTCTCTCTAACAATCTATCTAGATTTCTTGTGATGTCTGCAACTTTTGCACCTGGCAGGCAAGTCACTATACGGTTATCATGTGCATCACAAATCCATTTCTCTGTATTTCTAATTATTGAATCGCCTAGTACAAGGAGCCTCTCTCCTGCAATCTGTTCTTCTACATGCACCTCATCAACCATATTAAGGGAGAGAACCTCAGTTTGTTCCTGTTGTTTATCTTCCTGGATCTCATCAAGTGTGATGAAGGAGAGATCATCAGGTGGACCCAGTTGTTCCTCTGTGTGTTCCTCATCAGGTGTGATGAGGGAAAGAGCCTCAAATTTATTCTGTAATTTCAGACTCTCAGAGAGATCCCCTACTCTTCTCCTTCTTTGAGTCACATTCCTCCAGACATCTCCCTCCTGAGTTAGTAAAGGGCCTTCTCCCTCAGAACTGTGCCCTGTCTCTTCTTTGTCCAGCATAGTCTGCTCCGCTCTGTCCAAGAACAACTCAAGCTCCTTAATTTGTTGATGGTTAGATATGCGGGCCTCTAGCTGCTGGACCTTCTCTTCTAGTAGTGCAACCAGCTTGCACTTGCTGCAAGTGTAGTTCTCTATATGCTTTGGCAAGAACACAAACATGGCACAAGTATTGCAGGTAACTACAGCTGTTCCCTCAGAATCCATTTTAACAAGTGCAGTATTCTGGGCCTCAAAAATGTACACGTTTACTACCTTTCTACCTAGTAAGACTATATTCTTCCTTTGTTACTAGTTTGCAATCTCACGCGCTGTTAGGCGCGCGGGCCTCTAAAGCAGCTCTACTCCAACTGCAAAACTTACCAGTGCTCACTTCCTTTGTTTTGCTCTCCTCAGCAGCAGCTCTGCTTAAGAGCACATGCAGAGCCAAAAGGGCTGACCCTGAAAGAGCTCAGAGCTTTTAAAGGCTAGTGTGGCTCCGCCCCTATGACTCACAGTTCAGGGAAGGGCCTGGTGTGGCTCTGCCCCCCTGCTTCTGGAAGCTTCTAACTGCTTCCTCTGTTTGAACAGAGGTGGCTCTCAGCAGTTTATCAATTTAAATTAGTGGAGGCCTCTAAAGCAGCTCTACTCCAACTGCAAAACTTACCAGTGCTCACTTCCTTTGTTTGGCTCTCCTCAGCAGCAGCTCTGCTTAAGAGCACATGCAGAGTCAAGCCTCTATAAAGCCATAACTTCATAGGTGACCTAGGCTAATTACTATCTTTGACCTATCTCTTGGGATGGTGTCAATGATAACATGGGGAAGAGTTGAGCCATGTATGTTATTTTTAGCTCATCAAGAAAAGGGGGAATATAATATAACAAATACATAGCTAAATTAACACCAATCATGTTTTATTTAATCAGAAATGCATCAAGTCCATCTTTCATAAAGCCCTACCCCACATATATTTTCCTCAAACATTGCGAGACTAATCTTTTGTCAAGCATCTTGCCTCCACTGTCCAACCTCATGCTCAAGTCAATCTAGTTCCCATTTTCTACTCATTTCTGACCATAGCAGCAGTAGCACTACATCACATGTGCTCTCACCTGGGCCACTGAAGGCAAGTAATACTCAGCATACCAGGGCCCAAATGAGCTTCATCACCATGAGTTAGAAGTGGGATCAGAGAAAAGAACTGAAGAAATTGTAACAGCATTGTAGTTCCTAATCTCATCCTGTTAGCAAACATCCTGCCTTCGTTGTCCTTGTGTTGCAGAGGAGGCTGAGAGTATGTAGCTTGCCTAATGTCAGGGTCCAGGGCATGGGCAGCTAGCAGGTAACACAAACACCAGGACCCAAGGCAACCAAGTAACATGCCAAACAGTAACCAAATCTCAATCAAGAGTCCAAAACCAAATCAAGCCATGGAAGCAGGATGAGTCCAGACAATGAAAATGAAGTCCAAATGAACCAGAAGTCAGATGAGCAGGAGAACAGACAAATCATAGTATTTTCAGGGGCTAGATCAAGGCAAGAACAGAACTCAAGGACTTCTAGGAGCCAGGCAAGACACAACAAGAGTCCATAGAAATTGGGACAGGAGATCCAAAAGTCAAGCAACCACAAGACTGCTGACTTTCATTGCTAAGGCAGCCTCTGGGCACAAGGGCCAGTTCTTATATAGGTAAGACACGGGACTTCAGGTAGAGCCTATGAAGGTCTGGAAACTTCCCCAGCTCTCAGGTGAGGATTAGCAGCTGCTGCGAGACTGAGGGGTCTAGTCCTGTATGACTTAGAACAGCAGCTGCAAATCCTGGCACCCAAGGACACTTAATTTAGGATATAAATGAGATTTGAACAAGAGATTTTTTCCCATTAATAGATATGCTGTACCAGTAGAGTGGCCTCATAGATGCTATACACATACAGAGGATATTGTCCTCCAAAAGAAGATGCCAATTTGCATATGTACTGATTTATATAGAGATGTAAATGATTTGTTTAATTTAAACAATGGTGAAATTAGCAAAAGTTTGGAGGATGCTCTTTTTCTGAAGGAATGGAACACAGAAATAGCTATAATTTATTTGTATTGGGTAGCCTCAGCTCAATAGCATTTTAAAACAGAAGAGGGGGAAACAGCAGAGAAAGAACATGTGAACTAGAGCAGTAATATATGTAATATGCCTTGTTCCTTATCCTAGTTTTTCCTCTTACCCTTCATCAGGCCTTCTTTATATGCTTGGAAATTGCAGCAATAGGCTGCCATCACTGTAATAAAGAGCTTCAGGAGAAATAATAGTTGTCACTTAGAGCAGTCATAAAACAATAGCAATGAACATTGGGATAAAAAATAGTAGTGATTCAGTAATAGCCATAAACCAGTAGTAATAAATGTTACAGTAATTTATAGTTCAAGTAAGTCATGAGCAGAACATCTTCCCCTAGTTTTTGGGATGAAGAGAATTATATTCCTAATTCTGATTGGCTAAATATATGCCCCATCATTTATAATGGCCCCAACTATCTTCCCTCGGTTTGGAAATACAGTACCTTGTTCTGGAGACTGTTGCCTTTATTACCTTGAAGCTCTTTCTAACTGAGCACTTGGGCAAATTGATTTTATTTATTTATTTATTTATTTATGAATTTTTATCCCGCCCTCCTAATGTGAAACATCACTCAGGGCGGCTAACAACATATATAAAATGCAATATAACTACAGATAAAACAATAACCGTTAAAAATTACCAACCCAACCCACTAAAAACAACATTAAAACACATAAAAACTAATCAAATTGTAGCTAAAAAACACCCTCACCCTCCCCTACCCAGCATAAAATGGCAAAAAACAATCAACAGACAAGGAAATAACAGTGAAAAACAGTATCCCTCGGGGAGACTAAATAAGCCAGTGGACTTGTGCAGAAGAGTCACACATGCCCCAAACCCGCTGACATAGCCAGATCTTCAACATTTTCCTGAAGGGGAGAAGATCCGACTGGAGGTGCAATTCTGGTGGTAAAAGGTTCCAC
Source organism: Bradypodion pumilum (assembly GCA_035047305.1). Lineage (NCBI taxonomy): Eukaryota > Metazoa > Chordata > Lepidosauria > Squamata > Chamaeleonidae > Bradypodion > Bradypodion pumilum. Next base: position 448,479,025 of record JAWDJD010000001.1, read on the forward strand.
AGTGCAGGGGCAGACACGCAGAAGGCTCTCTTCTTGGCTCCACTAAGATGGACTTCTTTTACAGGTGGGACCACCACTGAGCCCTTTCTGACTGCCCTGGTAGGATTTTCACAGACATTCTTTGGTTTTCTCTGCAGAGAAGTAAAATGTAGGTGGTGTGGTTTTAGACTAAAATTCCCAGAATCCCATAGCCAGATTTGGAGATCTGTAGTCCAAAAAAGGAACATCTGTATCTCTTCTTGAACTAACACCTTTGTTTCCCTACTTTCTTACATTCTCCACCCCCCAGTGATACTAAGAACAGCTTTTTGCCTGAATTGTGCTAATGCGAACTAGAAAAGAGACACAATTAAAATGCCAGGTAATTCATTAAATAAAAAAACCTCCAGATTACATATGTGGGATATTGTGCTTCTGTAGCCATAATTTAAAATACCAGGAAGTGGCATTGTGCCTGTGTTGCCAGTAGGAAAAAGGATGTCAAACTTTACATAGCAAAGAGCACCAGTGACAGCAGTCAAGATAGTCTACATCAGGGGGTCCCAAACTTTTTACATCATGGGCCTGACCATGCCCCCTGATCAGCTGAGCGGGTCAGACCACACACCCCAGAAGTGGAAGCAGGGGCATTTATGGCTGTTGTAAATGCACCTAATTCTACATTTACAACAGCCATGGGTGTGTTTACGCATGCATGGGCGCATTTTATGCCTGATGAAAACGCATCCACTTCCACTTCTGGAATATATATGCAGCAGCAGCAGCAGAGCAGTAGGTGGGGCAGATTCAACAAAAATAGTCATAGCAAGCAAGTTCTCCAAAATCTTAGACTCCCATTCTAGCCCAGCAAATTACAACTCTCCACACATCTTTTAGTATAAGAAAAAACAGTCCTTTACTTACAGTTGAGTTTCTTTATGTAGAAAAATAAACAGTTTCTTTACAATAATTTTCTTTTTAAACAAATATACTTTGCTTGTAAGGCAATCATTTGAGAGTGAGAGAGAACAGAATAGAAGAGGAATAACACAACGATGAAAAATTACCTCAGAGACACCACAGAACACTATCTGATAGGGGAAAAAAGAATAGCAAGCCTTCTAATTTCATTCATTTCATTCATTTATTCGATTTATACCCCGCCCTATTCAGCCCAGGCCGACTCAGGGCGGGTTACAACAGGTAAATCAAATACAGTATAACAAATGAAATACAATATAACAATATGAACAACACAAAATTCAATCAAGTATACAATTGCAGGCTGAATGTAATCAGATCAGGTGGCCCTAGAGCAATGATGGGTTAACCTTAGCACTCCAGCTGTTCTTGGAGTTCAATTACCAGAAGCCCAAGTCAGCACTCCTGCTGATCAGGGCTTCTGGGAATTGTGTTCCAAGAACACCTGGCGTGCCAAGGTTAGCCATCATGGCCCTAGAGGCAGGAAACTAGAGAATGCCTCCTATTGGTTGGCTGTGCACATAACCCACATTAACCCACTGCATTGTAGGGTTGCATTAATATATTCAACACTATTCACATGGAGAACCAAACAAGGAGAAATTGCAGAAGCTGACTCCTTTTTGAATCAATGAAACTCTTCTCATCTAAACACAATTACAGGTTGACTGTCTTGCAGAACATCTTGACTGCTGTCATTGGTTTTGTCAACATTTAGGCTGCGCTTTGCATCCTTTTCCTTGCTGACAATGCAGGAACAATATCAATGTAGTAATATTGGACCATTTCTTGGTGTTTTAAGTCATGGATACAGAAACACAATAAGAACATAAGAACAGCCTTGCTGGAACAGGCCACAGACCATCCAGTCCAGCATTCTGTCTCACACAGTGGCTCACCATTTCCTTCAGGGTATTCCCAAGGAGATGCCTTCACCTGCTTAGGATTCAGAAAAGATCTTAAAACCTGGCTGGCGGGTCAAGTGTGGGGTGCAGGTGGAAGGGTAACCGCCATTGGGTGGTTGGTGTAGAAGAACTCTTCCCCATGGTGCCTTTGGATCCTGCAGCCCTTGTTTTTAGGGGGTGGGTAGTTTTAACTGTTTTAACTGTTTTAACTTGTGTTTTTAATTTTTATTGTGAACCGCCCTGAGTTGGCTTTGGCCGAGTGAGCGGTATATAAATGTGATAATTAAATTAAATTAAAATTAAATTCCCTGGAAATGGCATTGAGAGATATCCTGCCTATCTCTCCAACCCGGAGGTTGTCCTTAAGTATCCATAATTATAGCCATTGATACTCTTGTCCTCCATGAACTTGTCTAATCCTTTCTTAAAGCTGTCAAGACTGACAGCTGTCACCACTTCTTCTGGCAGGGAGTTCCATAGACCAGTGATCCTCTGGATGAAAAAGTACTTTCTCTTATTTGTTTGAGAACTAGTACCCAAAAGTTTCATCGAGTGTCCCCTAGTTCTAGTGTTGTGCGATAGGGAAAACAGTTTTTCCTTATCTAATTTGTCCACGCCGTGCATGAACTTCAATCAGGTCACCTATTAGACGTCGTCGTTCAAGAGTGAAGAGGCCCAACCGCTGCAGCCTCAGATGGTAAGGAAGGTGTTCCAGTCCCCTAATCATTCTGGTTCCCCTCCTCTGCACTTTCTCCTTCGTATAGTTTGTGAATCCACACTCATGGGTTATGCGCCTGCGCAGAACGGCCGATCGGAGGCTTGAAAAGCTATTGGTCAAAAGTTTTGGCGGTAAGACCGCCCACCGTACCGCCCACCCTGAGGCGCCCGCGCGCCATTTTACCTCAGTTCTCTTCTTTCCGCCGTAGCAGCAGGACGATCGTTGAGAGCTTCCTCAATTTTTTCGCCCTTCTGAGGGAAAGTCTTTTGGCAAATTTCAATTTTTCTCGGTGATCTTGTCCTCCGGGCAGGATCGCCACCCCGGCTCTGTCTCTTCTCTCGAGTGGATTCAGTAGCCAATTTTTTCGCATCGATCACCGTCTCCCCCCTCAAGGGGGTGGCGGCTGGTCCGCCCTTCGGGGTACTTGCCTCCAGAAACTTCCACTGGAAGAATTTTTCCGCGGTTGATGGCTGCAGCGTTTAAACAGTGCACGGCTTGCCTTAAGAAGTTCCCGGCTTCCGACGGACACAGCCTGTGCCTTTTTTGCTTGGGAGAGTCGCATCAGAGCCCGTCTTGCCCGCATTGCAAAAAGTTTACACGCCTCGCGGTGCAGAACCGAAGCAATCGCCTCAAGGCTCATCTGATGGAGCTCGCTCTGGCTCCCGCCGCGTCCGCTTCCACATCCGCCGCTGCCGCCCAGCCGCCGCCGGCCTCTTCCTCCGTGCTTCCGATGAGGAAGAAGAAAAAGAAGGACAGGAACGGTGAGAAGAAGCGCAAGCGTGGGTCGGAGAAGAGACGGTCACTTCCTCCCACCCCGCGCACACCCGCCTCTCCCGGGCCTTCGCCGCCGTTCTCGACTGCCCGATGTCCTTCTCCGGGATCCTCCATCTGGGGAGGACGGTCGTCTTCCGGTTCACCTGATAAAGGACGCAGGGCTGGGGCTCCAGCTCGCCCACTTCAGGTGCTCCCCTCTCCTCCTCGGGGAAGAAACCCCTCGCCGAGGCAGGCCTCCGTCTCCCCAAGGCCCAGGACGCCGACAGACGACGCGGTCGTCAACGTTCTGACGACCGTTTCGCCGACACCGACACCGGCCACCATTTCGACGCCCACCGTTTCGTGGGCCACCATCCCGCCGGCTACCGGGGCGCCACCATCAGCGGACTCGGACGGATCTCAGATGGCCCTCGTCCGAGAAATGTTCCAGGTCATGGCGTCGTTTGCGACCAAGTTCCAGGCCTCCATGCCTGCCACCTCTGCGGCTCCGGTCCCGACCACCGCAAGCCCTGGGCATCCCGGCCCTGCCGTGGCCCCACCGACCTCCCGTGGGTCGAGTGCCCGCTCCGCCGGCCCACCCAACCCGTCATGGTGTGGTCCGGACGTTGATGCGGTGGAATCCCATCCCGCGGGCCCGCCCAGGCCGTACTGGCGCGGTCCCGACGTGGATGAAAGGCTGCCTCCCTCGTCCTCCGATGAGTCCAGCTCGTCGTGGGAGGAGGACGAGGGAGACGTCGACGCCGAGCGCACGCCGGAGCAGGCTATCACCTCAGTGGACCCACCGCGTGGTGAGGACCAACGCTCACTGACCGCCATGCTCACAAGGCTGGGCACCGCACTCAACCTTAAGGTCGATCAACCGCCGTTGGAGGGTGAGGATCAGATGACCGCGAAGCTCGACAGACGTGCTGTGCGGCCGGTCCACATAACCATGCTCCCCTCCATGATGACTTCGGCAAGGGCGACATGGAGGAAACCTTTGGCGGCGCACTCCGTTTCGTCCAGGCTCGACAACATGTACCGGGTCCTGGACGAGAACGTCGAGTTCTTGCAGGGTCACCCCCTGCCGAATTCCCTGGTGGTCAAGGCCTTCCAGCACAGGACGGCCACCAGCGGGTTCCCGGTCCCGTCGACGCCGGAGGGAAAGAAACTGGACGCGGTGGGGCGTAAGTTCTACGCCACCGGCTCCCTATTATTCCGTGCCGCCAACTACTCGGCCGCCATGGGCCTGTATCAATCTCACCTCTGGGAGCAGGTGAAGGTTGAGATAGCGAAACTGCCCTCCGACGCCCAAAAGCGCATTGACGCGCTGGCCACCGAGGGGGACTTCGTCGCCGAGCAGCTGATGCGCACTGCCCGGCATATCAACGACTATGCGGCGAAGGACATGGCCTCCGCAATCTACCTCCGTCGCCATGCTTGGCTCAGGGACACTTCCCTCGATGACGCTATGAAGAAGTTCATCGAGGAGTTTCCCTTCGACGGGCAGGGCCTCTTCGGTCAGGACACCAACAAGGTCCTGAATGAGATGCGCCAGACCAATTCCACGGCGAAGTTCCTGGGGCTCACCACGCCGGCTCCGCCCGCCAGGCCGAGGTTCCAGCCCTTCACACGGCGGTTCCAGGGCAACCCACAGCAGCAGGGACCGACGGAGCAGCCTAGATCCAGCTCCTACAAACAGCGGCGGCAGCACAAACCCCGCTACCGACCCTACGGGCAGGACAAACGTTCGGGCCGAGGCCCAAGCCCCGCGTTTGAAGCTGCGACGGCCGAGTCTCTCTCGCTCCACATCCCGTACCTCCCCCTCCGGAACTTCCTCCAGGTATGGTCGGGCATCACGGACGACCAGTGGGTCTTAAAGATCTTGTCCTCTGGCTACGCCATCGAGTTCGTGCGGGTGCCTCGGGTAGGAAGACATCGTCTCACCACCTCGTCCCCCCATTTGGAGGAAGAAATATCAACCCTTCTCTCCAAGGGAGCCATCGAGCGGGTAACACCGTCCGACTGGGACAACGGCTTCTACTCGAGGTACTTCGTGGTCCAGAAGAAGGACGGAGGCCTTCGCCCTATCCTGGACCTGCGCCGCCTGAACAAATGCATCCACACCAGGAAGTTCCGGATGGTGACCCTACAGACCGTCCTCCCCCTCATCAACAAAGGGGACTGGTTCACAGTCATAGACCTCAAGGATGCCTACTTCCACGTCTCCATCCTCGAGGAACACAGACGGTTTCTCCGCTTCCGCATCGACAATTCCGTGTACCAGTACCGATGCCTACCGTTCGGTCTGGCCACGGCACCGCGGGTCTTCACCAAATGCATGGCTCCGGTGGCCGCATACCTCCGCCAACGGAGCATCAGGGTCTTCCCGTACATCGACGACTGGTTGATCGTCTCCCCCACCAAATCGTCGGCCGTTCGGGACACACAATACACGGTCCACCTCATGGAGAGTCTCGGCCTCAGGATCAACTTCACCAAATCGAAGTTGATCCCCTCCCAACGCGTCGAGTACATCGGAGCGGTACTCGACTCGCTTGCTACGAGAGCCTACGCCCCCCAGAAACGCTTACAGGATATTGCGCAGGGGGTGAGCGAACTGCGCACCAAACCGTGCATCCGGGCGAAGAAGGCTCAGAGACTTCTAGGCCTGATGGCCTCAACGACGGCAGTGATTCCCCATGCCAAGTTGAAATTCAGGTCCCTGCAATCATGGCTCCTTCACGAGTTCGACGCACTCCGGGAGAGCCAGTCCAAACGGTTGACCCCATCTCCAGAACTGAGGGACCAACTGCTGTGGTGGTCTACACCACTCAACGTGGCCACGGGGAAGAGTTTCTACCCCCCGCAACCCTCGTTGCAGATACTGACCGACGCGAGCAACCTCGGCTGGGGCGCTGCTTCCGGGACTCTCACGGTCAACGACACCTGGACACCGCACGAAACGGTGCACCACATAAATTACTTGGAGCTGCTGGCCATTTGGAAGGCCCTGCGTTCCTTCGAGACTCTGCTCACCGGCAAGGCGGTTCAAGTGGCCTCGGACAATACCACGGCAGTGGCGTACCTCAACAAGCAGGGAGGAACACGGTCCACCACCCTCCTGTACCTGGCAGTGCAGTTGTGGGAATGGTGCCTGGAGAGGCACATTTTCCCAATTGGAGTGCACATTCAGGGCACACTGAATGTCCTGGCAGACCACCTGAGCCGTCTCACTTCGACGACCCACGAATGGGAGCTGGACGACGGAGTGTTCCAGTCGCTTTGCGAGGCCTGGGGGACGCCGAGCATCGACCTCTTTGCATCGGAGTCCAACAGGAAGCTCAGCAGGTACTGCTCCAGAGCAGGCATCGGACTGAACTCCGAAGGCGATGCCTTCATGAAACGGTGGGATCAGGACTATCTCTATGCCTTTCCTCCGTTTCCTCTGGTCCAGAAAGTACTCACCAGGATGTACCAACACAGAACCAATGCAATTCTGGTGGCGCCAGCATGGCCGCGCCAACCCTGGTTTCCGCTACTGTTGCGCATGTCGTCGCAGTATCGCACACTGCCGGAGTCACCGACGCTCCTCCAAATGGAGCACGGCCAGCTGCACCATTCGGACCTGCCCAGCCTCCACCTCACCGCGTGGAGGATAACCCCAGACTGTCCAGGATCCTTGAATTAGCGCGGCGCCCTTCCACAAGGAAGTCCTACGCTTCCAAATACAGGCGTTTTTGTGCTTTCCTGGCCTCCCGGCAAACGCCCCCCCCCGCAGGTGGGACTGCAGGACATTTTAACCTACCTCCTCCAGCTGGCGGAGTCTGGCCTTAGCATCACCTCCATCCGAGTGCATCTCGCAGCAGTAGTAGCGCACTCTCCTGCTGGCTCGCCCGCTTCTGGGGCCTTCCGCGACCAAACGGTAAAGCGCTTCCTCAAGGGGCTAAGGAACGCTTTTCCGCCGGCCCGGACACCGACGGCTCAATGGTCACTGTCCACCGTTCTCAACGCGCTCACCAGGACCCCCTTCGAGCCTATGGCTACCGCCGATGTTCGTCTCCTCACATGGAAGACGGCATTCCTGGTGGCTATCACGTCTGCACGTCGAGCTGGTGAACTGGTTGCCCTGCGAGCAGACGCACCTTTTCTCCAGTTCTTCAACGACCGCGTCGTCCTCCAAGCGGACATCACCTTCCTACCCAAGGTGGTCTCCAAGTTTCACATGGCACAAACTATCTCCTTGCCAACCTTCTTCCAGAACCCCACTAACGCCCAAGAAAGGACTTGGCACACACTGGATGTGAAACGAGCTTTATTGTTTTACACCAGCAGGACTAGAGAGTTCAGGAAGTCGCAACGCCTCTTTGTGGCTTATGGGGGAAAGTCCAAGGGTGAACCCATCTCTGCTCAAAGGTTCTCCAAATGGATCACCTCTACCATCTACCTGGCCTACGAGTCAGCCTCACTGCCACCTCCACCGCATGTCAGGGCGCATTCCACCAGGGCGGTTGCCACATCCACTGCCTTTCTGGAGGGCACACCGCTTGAGGACATATGTAAGGCTGCCACCTGGTCCAGACCTTCCACATTTGTCCAGCACTACAGGGTGGACACCAGAGCCACTGCGGACGCCAGGCTTGGCCGTGTCGTCCTCACCAGAGGGCTCCGGACTCAACGCCCCTGACGGGTCCACCTAGAGGATCTTCAGCTCATCGTGGGATCATCTCATCCGACTGCCCACCGACCAAGTAAGTGTGAGCTTGCTAATCTCCCATGAGTGTGGATTCACAAACTATACGAAGGAGAAAGTTCGGTTTCACTTACCAGTGATAACTTTCGTTCTTCGAGTATATAGTTTGTGAATACACACTACCCACCCTGCCTCCCCTCTTGAGCTGCACGGATGAGATCAGTTGGTTTATCCTGTGCTTGGCTTAAGTATGGAACTGAGGTAAAATGGCGCGCGGGCGCCTCAGGGTGGGCGGTACGGTGGGCGGTCTTACCGCCAAAACTTTTGACCAATAGCTTTTCAAGCCTCCGATCGGCCGTTCTGCGCAGGCGCATAACCCATGAGTGTCTATTCACAAACTATATACTCGAAGAACGAAAGTTATCACTGGTAAGTGAAACCGAACTTTTTCCAGCTCCATAATATCCTTCTGGAGGTATGGCGACCAGAACTGTACACAGTATTCCAGATGGGGCCTCACCATAGATTTATAAAGAGGCAAAATGACACTTGCTGACTTATTTTCTATACCCTTCCTAATGATCCCTAGCATTGAGTTTGCTTTTTTCACTGCTGAGGCACACTTGGTTGACACCTTCATTGAGTTGTCCACCAGGACACCAAGGTTCCTTTCCTGGTTTGTCGCAGAGAGTTCAGACCCCATCAGTTTATAAATGTAATTGGGGTTCTTTGCCCCAACATGCATCACTCTGCACTTACTAATGTTGAAGCTCATTTGCCACTGTTTTGCCCACTCCCCCAGTGTCAAGAGATCCCTCTGGAGCTCCTCACAATCTCTCACAGTTTTCACTACCCTGTATAATTTAGTGTCGTCAGCAAATTTGGCTACCTTGCTTTTTACTCCTACCTCTAGATCATTTATGAAGAGGTTGAAAAGCAGGGGTCCCAGTACTGAACCTTGGGGGACCCCACTCTTTACTTCCCTCCACTTGGAGGTGTCCATTTAGTGCTACCCTCTGTTTCCTGTCCCTTAGCCAGTTGCTGATCCAGGACAAGACCTGTCCCTTTATTCCATGACTGGTAAGTTTATTCAAGAGCCTTTGGTGTGGGACCTTGTCAAAAGCCTTCTGAAAGTCCAGATAAACAATGTCAACTAGATCCCCCTTATCCACATGCTTGTTGACACTCTCAAAAAATTCCAACAGATTAGTGAGGCATGATTTGCCCTTGTAAAAGCCATGTTGGCTCTCCTTTAGCAGCGCCTTCTCTTCTATGTGCCTATTAATTCTATCTTTTAGGATGGTTTCCATCACTTTACCTGGGACACATGTCAAACTGACAGGTCGGTAATTTCCTGGATCACCCCTGGATCCTTTTTTGAAAATTGGTGTTATATTCGCTACCTTCCAGTCATCAGGCACAAAGCCTGATTTGAGGGAAAGATTATATATTTTGGCTAGGAGATCAGCAATTTCATCTTTAAGTTCCCTGAGAACTTATGGATGGATGCCATCGGGTCCTGGTGATTTGTTAGTGTTTAGCTTAACAAGACATGCAAGGACCTCCTCCCTGGTTATTTCTATCTGGCTTAATTCTTCGCTTTCCCTCCCTACGAAGATAGGCTCTGTTTTGGGCATGTGGTCTCTGTCTTCTTCAGTGAATACTGAAGCAAAGAATTCATTGAGTCTCTCTGCAATCTCTGTTTCCTCTTTAATAACCCCTTGCCTTCCATTGTCATCTAATGGTCCAATGGCCTTCCTAGTTGGGTTCTTACTTCTAATGTACTTAAAGAAGTCTTTGTTATTTCTCTGAGTATTTTTAGCTCTCGGCCCGAGGAGTCCCGGTTACCCCATAGGGAATGGGACACGGCCCGCGGGCCGTGGTCCCGGATCCATGTTGACTTCGCGGGCCATTTCCGCGGGGCCATGTTTCTGCTGGTAGTCAACTCCTACTCCAAGTGGTTGGAGGTAATCCCCATGAACAGCACCTCCTCTGCGGCAACCATTAAACAGTTGCGCAAGCTTTTTGCCTGTTTCGGCCTGCCAGACGTCCTTGTTAGCGATAATGCTAGTACCTTCATGTCTGCAGAGTTCAAGACGTTCATGGAGCGGAACGCCATCAGGCACATTACCGCTGCCCCGTTTCACCCTGCCACAAACGGTCAGGTAGAGCGCCAAGTGCGCACTACGAAAGACGCACTGCGGCACATGGGTCCCGGTGAGTTGAACCTTCATCTGTGTCAGTTTCTCATCTGTTACAGGACAACCCCCCTAGCCTCAGGATTCTCCCCAGCCGAACTCCTCATGAGGAGGCGTCCGGTAACACTTTTTGACCGGATGGATCCGTCCAGGGTGGAGGATGAAGGAAGGAATATAAACATAGGGGGAGAGAGCTCTAAAAGTTTTTCGGTAGGGGACCCGGTTCACTGCAGGAACTACGTGGCCTCGGGGCCAGCGTGGGTTCCAGGGACAATCATTGAGCAGACGGGGCCAGTATCCTACAGGGTCAAGACTAGCTCGGGTCTACTCTGGAGAAGGCACGCCGACCAACTCAGAAGGCGAGTCACCAGTGAAGGGGAATCAGCGTTAGGGTCCTCCCCCACCCGCATTACCCAAGGGGGAGACACGGCGGAACCCGCGGATTCAAATGCATATCCTGGGTTCTCAACCACAGAGGAGGATACTTTGAAAGAGAGGGATCAGTTTGGTTATGATTATGAGTTGCAGTACCAGGGGGGTGTAGCGGAGTGGTCCCCCACCCGTCCTAGCGAGAAGAGGGGTTTCAGTTCAGCCCCTGGTACCTCCAGTCCCCCCAGTCCCTTTGTTTTAGAATATCCCATAGCGCCAGCTCCCCGGAGACAAACACCCCCAAGACAGGCAACGGGGGGGGGAGTCCACCCACCACAGTCTCTAGAACTCCCGGGCAGGTAACGGGGGGTGGCGAGGCCACGAGGGCCTCTTCGTCGGTCCCGAGATTCGTACTGGGGGGGACCCCGAGCTCCTCAAACGGTAGGCAGGGGTTCACTTCCCAACTGTTCATTCCATTCCCGTCCCCCAATGCAAGGTTACCGCAGAGCCCACACCGAACCACTAATGAGTCCCCCCTTTCCGTTGCAGGACAGGACTCCGCAGAACCAGGCTCCCCAGTGTTAAGTCAAGCGGCCGCACGCCCCAGGTGCACGTGCGGCAAGCCACAATGGTTGAGGGACTTCGTCCCATCCTAGGGGGGAGGGATGTTATGTATGTACAATGTTGCCTTAAGAAATGTATAAATGTAACCTGACCACAATTACAATGTAGCCCAGCTGTTAAAGGAACGCGAGTAAGCTGCCCATGGAGGGCAGCTGCGAGCGTTCAACTCACATGGTTCTCATTCCTCAAATCGCCAGCAGCCACGGGAACTCTCCCGCACTAGCAAACAACTACGGAAGAGGGGCGTGACTTGGACGGCATTGCGCCGGTAGCGGCCAATAAGCTACCGTGCAACAAGATTCAAATGTATTGCACTACTGTATATAATGTGATGTACCTCCGCCATTGCCACATGTTCATCCTGATCATCAACCAATAAACCTGTGTTAGTCCTCACTGCGACTCCTTCTTTGTCTTCCGTGCAAGACACCAAATTTTTCCTTTTGGGTATGCATTCCAATTGGGCCTCTGTTATTGTTTTTGTAAACAGCTTCCATGCCTCTTGGAGTGTTTGGACTCTCTCAATTTTCCATTTCAGCTTCTTTTTTACTAGTTTGCTCATCTTTGGGAAATTTCCTTTTTAAAAATTTAAGGTCTCTTTATATCACACATATGTAAACCAGAGTGGTTTTTTAAATGAATTGAATATTAAATTAAGCTGAACATGGCTTTCTGTTTAACTTATGGCTGCTCTGTTTGAAGATAATTTGTATAATTGGCCAAATAGAAAGAACATTAGTCTTGTTGCTTTCCCCCTCCTTCTTCTGTCTGTCTTCTTACAAATTGTATCAGAAGTATGTTTAAGTCAAATGAACAAAGCAAAGCAAATGAACAAGGACTATGGAAAAGACAATGCTTGCTCACAGAACTTTCTTAGCCAGAAAGTGTTTTATTTTATTTTGTTTCATTTCTATTCTGCTTATATAATGGTAAACACTAGTTTGGGCAGTTCACAATAAAAATAAACACCATATCCACCCAGTCCTACAACAACTAGACCCAACAGCCCACAAAGAATAATAACAAGCAAAAATAAAATCAAAACCACAAATGGCAACAAAATCTTTGACCGAACAAGGGTCATAAAAACACCCAATTCACAGAAGGGGCAAGATGTTAGTGTTACTCTCTGTATAGTTCAGATTTAACTAGAGGTAGAGGGCCTGTCAAACATGGGATGGTAAAGAGCTCTATAATGTGGGAGCCAGCACCAGGAAGGTTCAGTTCTTTACAGCAACTTTCAAAACCTCCCTCATTGTGGGAACCCCTCATCCCAAAGCTTGTAAAGCAGGAGTCCTCAACCTTTTTAAACCGGGGGCTGGGTCATGCTTCCTCAGACAGCTTCGGGGGCTGGACAGCCATTTTGCCCTTCCTTCACTACATGGCACTTCCTGGTGTGGTGGAGGCGGTGGGGGCCACATGAAATGGCATCACGGGCTGCATCCGGCCCACAGGCCACAGGTTGAGAATCCTTGCTGCAAAGACTGGGTGGCTCAGGACCATTTCTCCAGGAGAGTGGCTTCAATAGGTATTGTGGTCCTAAACAGCTGAGGGCTGCTTTTAAATGATGTGATGTTCCCTCATTATACTCTAGTGAGGCAATTTGATGTTCGAAGATTGATAAGCGGTAGGCAGCATTCAGGGGGCCAAACACATCTTTATTGCAAGGTATGCAATCTGAACATGAGGTAATGGTGGAGACACAGCTCCTTATATATGCTTACAGTACATTTGAATTTCGCCCTAGGGGCGCCTATTGGTTGCGGTATCAGTGACGTCCTTGTGATGTACTGAATACCTTACAAGGTTTACCTGTGACGGGAATGTTTCCTGCGGTACTCCGTGATTGGGTGATCTGAACCATGTGGGCTGAGCTCTGCAGCTGCCTCTAGCGGCAGCTGAATCGCTAGCAAGAACAGCTGAGTTACATTGTAATCTCTGGGACTCATTCACAGTCATTTGGATCTAAGGTTACTTGGAAGGCAAGGTTACATTTCTTAAAGACACAAGTTCCATACACAACAGGCCTGGACTGCTTTTGTTCTTTTCTTGGTATTGGTTTGCTCCAGTGATTTGTTTTCATGTGAGCGGGCAGGTGTGAATGAGCTGCCTTTCTGCTTCTTGATCTACGGTGACTATTGAAGTGATGAGTACAACATGCTACAAGATGAGAAAAGAGATTGTTCTTTTTTAGTCAACATTTACTTCTGTCCTGCTGTTGTGTATGTGGAAAGAACAATGACTTGTTGAGGAGACAGGATGCTCTTAGGAAGAGTCAGTGGATATCCCCAGGTGGCAAGTGAAGAGTAAAGGGGACAGGGAGCAGTAGCTAAGTGTTAGAGAACAAAGATATTTATGCCATGCATTTTGTCTTATACCCATGATCCCAGCAGGGGATACCTATTGCCCTCAGGTATGATGACAGAGGACAGTATGATTCATCATCTAATCTGATCACTAGTCAACTTCTATGTGAGAGACAGAAAGAGGAGTCATGGCCATGTTTTACTTCCACTTCTGGGAGCAACAAGGGTGGTGTGGGCTGGATGAGTTGGTGTTGGGGACTGGATCCGGCCAGTGGGCCATAGTTTGGGCACTCCTGGGTTAAGCAGAGAAAATGGCAGCCTAAAATCTATCTCATCCTGTTGTAAAACAGATTGCAAGGCACATTTTACTTCCACTTCTGGTGGGAGGAACCATATGACCGACCTGCTGAATCACGTGACTGGCCCATGGCCTGAAAAGTTTGGGCACCCCAGCTTTAGGCCACCAGTCTTTCACTGTTCTGGTAGGCTTTCCCAATTCAATACTTCTAATAAAATACAAAGTAAAATAGCTAAAAATAGAAAAGCAAATGCAGAACATCCACACTGTAGTATATGAACACCAGAATGTTCAACGTGCCCCGAGGACAGGAGAGAGCCAGCATTTTATTTCATTGGCCTTCTGAGAGAGGAGGACTTAATTAACTTTCAGAGCAGCTGCCAAGGCTGCTTAGGGGCCATTCAATAATTATGTGATCCATTTTTTGAGGGGAAATTGACCCCCTCCCCCCATATGTAATCTGACTGTAATTTTAGCTTCGACCCCCTCCCCCTTTAAAATTACGTAATCCAGAGCTTTTGTGTAGGAATGGCTGGCCGCAAGGAAGACACGTGGAGGCAGTTGTCCGGTGAAGTCCAGCCCCGACCAGAGTCAGGGGTACGTATTTATTACCCTGCCTTGGGGTGATACATGCCTATAACCTGCGTGACCCCCTAATACAGAAGGCTTGCATATGTGGCGTTTTCCGGTGGTCAGTGACAATGCCTGCTCTTGGACCTTGCCCTGTGGTTAATGGACAGCTCACAGTTAATTAAAATTGGGCTGGCGAAACCCATTATTCCTGCCCTAATCTCGGGGTCTATGTGTATTGACTCCGGGCACCTAACTTTGTCCGCTGTCTGGCTTGGCTTGTTTGCCTAACTCTACTGCAGCCAGCAGCTGAGGATCATGTTGCTCCACTAGAACCATCATCCTGGTTTTGCCCTGCTCTACTGTAGCCATCAGCTGAGGCCTTATGATTCACCCCTAACTAGCTAACTAGCCCACACCCCAATTTCCGAGCGAACCCCTAGGGAAAGGTTTAATTGCCAATTATTCCCGCGGGCAACCCACACTTTTGTATCGAAACTATTTTTTAGAGCTTTTCACTATTGGTGCCTAATGCACAACAGTTCCAAATGGATTACGTAATCTTTGACCTGACCACCCCCCGCCCCCCTGTAACATTTCCATAATTCAGATGGCAGACCCCCTCCCCCCTTCAAGGATCACGTAATTGTTGAATGGCCCCTTAGTTGAAATATCAGAAGTTTTTTTTAATTAAAAAAAGAGAGAACTCTCCTTCTACTTTAGACCTTTAACCAGGCTGCTGTGGTGGGAAATACAGGAAATGAGCAATTCTTTGGTTTTGCATTTGCTCAGAAGATGAATATACTTGTCTCTCTCCTCCTCCTGGCTAATCCTCATAGCAACCTATATGAGATAGGCAAAGAGGTCTAGCTGAGAGAATGCCTGTGGATCTTGTTTTTCTCTGGTTCACAAGTGTGCAAATGTGAGACCTGGTTTTCATTCATCACCGTGTGATCCTCTGCAGAAGTTTCGGCTTTATTGTTCTTACAATCCCATGTCATGCTGGCACAACTGTCAATATATATGTTTATCTTACTTTTTAAAAAAAACCCTCCTCTGCTGCCTTTTACATCTATTGAAAGACACATTTGATTTCAGATTTTAAATTGTAATCTGATTAAGGTCATTTAGATGTGGCATTTGTTTATAATGACGGAGCCTAAACAGGAACCATGCAAATCACTCTTTCGCTCTTGCTCTTCCTAGATTTATTGCAATATTGCAGGGTAATTTTAGTGTAAGGGACCAAAGACAATGAAACAGCCGAAGGGTTGGCTTAACACAGGTTTATTGCATGATGATCCGGAGGAACATGTGGTAATGGCGGATGGGTCGCTCAATATATACAGCTGGCTATACATTTGAATGTGGCTCGTCGACAGACTATTGGTTGCTGCCTGCGTGACGTCGTCGGAGGTCACGCCCTTCTTGACCAGGTGAAGAGGTGGCGGGGAATCTTCCCGCGCTGCTGAACCAGGTGACTATGAGCCATGAGAGCTGGACACTCGCTACTGCCCTCTGGTGGTCACTAGCTCGCGTCCCCTTATCAGGTTTACATTGATACAGCTGGTGGTTATAATGTTGCACACAGAAAGGTTACATTGATAACACATGGCAAAGGTACATTGTTAAAGGCACAGCTTTACAGAACACAACATCCCTCCCCCCTAGGATGAGACGAAGTCTCTCAGCCAAGATGGCTTGTTGCATGTGCGTTTGGGCCGTGACGAGGGCTGCCCCCCCCGGGGGCGTTATTGCTTCTTTGTTCCCTGGACCCTTGTCCTGAAATGGGAGAGGGAGACTCGTTAGTGGTTTGCCGCTGTCTGGCGGCCTTAGGGGAAGGGAAAAACTCCATTGTGGGCAGACCGGGGGCCGTCGGGGCTAACGAAAAACCCCTCTTCTCGCTTGGACGGGTGGGGGACCACTCTGAAAAAAAACCCCGGTTCTGAAAATCAAAATCTAACTTGGTAGGGGTACCCGCATTTGTGGGGACTTTCCGCGAGATATGTATGGGGTCGGGTTCCTCCTCCTCGGAAAGATCCCCCAGGGTATCTATGAGGATATCCTCCTCCCCCCTTGGTGGGGGCTCACCGTCCCCTTTTCCTCCCCCTTGGGCTGAACGGGTGGGGGAGAACCCTAACGCTGACTTATTTCCTGCGTGAACCGTGCCCTGCACATCGGAGACCCTGCGTCGGAGCTGGTCCGCGTGCCGCCTCCACAGGAGCCCTGTGCTGGTTTCCACTCGGTATGACACGGCGGTTTGCTCCACAACTACGCCCGGCACCCAGGCTGGGCCCGTGCTGGCGTAATTCCTGCAATGCACGGGGGCGCCTATGGTGAAACTCTTTGTAGCCTCTAGCCTGATGTTCCTTCCTTTGTCCTCTACCCTCGTGGGGTCTAGCCTAGTAAGGATGGTGGTCAGCTTCCTGCGCATTAAGAGCTCCGCGGGGGAGTATCCTGATGCCAATGGGGTCACCCTGTACCCTAGCAGAAACTGACACACTTGCAGGTTCAGATCCCCTGGGCCCATGCGCCGCAACGCGTCCTTCGTGGTGTGGACGAGGCGCTCTACTTGGCCGTTGGTGGCCGGGTGAAAAGGGGCGGAGGTGATATGCCGAACGGCGTTAATCTCCATGAATGCCCTGAACTCGGAGGACGTGAAACAACTAGCGTTGTCGCTAATTAACGTGTCGGGTATGCCGAACGTAGAAAAGAGCCTCCGCAAATGCCTAATGGTCTGGGCCGAGGAGGTGCTCGTGACTGGGATAACCTCCAACCATTTGGAGAAAGCGTCCACTACAAGGAGGAACAGGGTGCCTCTGAACGGGCCCGCGAAATCAACGTGCACCCGGGACCACGGCCCCTTAGCCGCGTCCCATTCCCTGTGGGGAAGGCGGGCCTCCTCTGGTCTGGAGCATTGGCAACTTTCACAAGTGCCGACCATGTGCTCGATGTCGGCGTCTAGCTGGGGCCACCAGAAGTAACTCCGGGCCAGCGCCTTGGATCGCACGATGCCGGGGTGACTGACGTGAAGCAGTTTGAGCACCCGCGGCCGAAGGGAAGTGGGAATCACCACCCGCTGCCCCCACAAGAGACACCCCCTCTCTAGGGACAGTTCTAGCTTTTTTCTGAAAAATGGAGCGAACTCCTCCGCTGGGGAGGACGCGGGCCACCCTTTCTGCAGCCAGGAGCTTACTGCCGCTAACGTTTTGTCCTTCTCTGTCGCTTTGGCAATGTCGGCGGGCATTACGGGGGGCGAATCCAGCACCTCAATCATGAGAACCTGACGGTCCCGCTCCCCCATGCTCACCTGGCTGGGCGTTAGGGGAAGGGGAGACCTCGATAGAGCGTCCGCATGGCTGATCTCTTTCCCGGGCCGGTAGACCAACGCGTGCTGATACGCGTTGAGAAAAATGGCCCACCTGAGCATCCTCGGGGACAGAATCTGAGGGGTGGGCTTATCCGTGGTAAAAATGCCTAGCAGGGGCTTGTGGTCCGCCACAATGGTGAAGGGGCGGCTATACAGAAAATCGTGAAATTTTTTCATCCCCGCGACTATCGCTAGTGCCTCCCTGTCCGTCTGTGCGTAGTTTCTCTCTGCTTGGGACAGGGACCTGGAGTAAAATGCTATCGGGGCCTCCCTTCCGTTTTCCAACACGTGGCACAGCACCGCCCCCACCCCCACTGGAGATGCATCACAGGTCAGAACTACTGGGCGTTTGGGGTTGAAGTGAGTGAGGATGGCGTCGGACGCCAGGAGGCTTTTTAGCTCGCTAAATGCCCTTTCTTGGTCATCGCCCCACTTCCATGCCTGGTCTTTCTTTAGCAATTTGTGTAGCGGCTCAGCGACCGCTGCCTTTCGGGGGAGGAAGGAGTGGTAAAAGTTGAGCAGCCCTAGGAACGACTGCAACTCGGGCTTGGAGGTGGGGCGGGGGGCTTTCTTGATAGCTGCCACCTTGGACTTGGATGGTTTTATCCCCTCAGGAGTCACACAAAACCCTAGGAACTCAACCTCGGTTGCGAAGAAGACGCATTTGTCCTTCCGCAGTCTCAGCCCCGCTTTTTCGAATATTGTCAGGACCTTCCCCAACCTCTTGGCCAATTCAACCCGGCTCCCCCCCGTTATTAACACGTCATCAAAATAAGGCAACACCCCCTCCAATCCCTTCAGGAGGCGTTCCACGAGTGACTGGAAAATTCCAGGCGCCGAGTTCACGCCAAACTGGAGGCGCGTCACCTGGAACGCCCCCTTATGGGTGACTATGGTCTGCGCAGCAGCTGCGGCAGGGGACACCGTAAGCTGTTGGTAGGCCTGTGCTAAGTCGAGCTTAGCGAAACACTTTCCCCCGTGTAACCTGGCCAGCAGATGGCTGACTACCGGCACCGGATATGCATTCGGGCAGATCGCCTTGTTGATGGTGCACTTGTAGTCGGCGCATATGCGGACCTCCCCATTGGCCTTTAGAGCGGTTACAATTGGAGTTTCCCACTCCGCAGAATCTACAGGCACAAGGATCCCCTGCCCCACCAATTTGTCCAGTTCCGCCTCTATCTTGTCCTTGAGTGCGAACGGCACCCGCCGTGGTTTTAGGCGAATTGGGCGGACCTCCGGGTCCAGGTTGAAAGTCACTGGGGGCCCCTTGAATTTCCCCAGTCCTTTTTTGAAGACTTCGGGGTGCGCCTCGCACACCTCCTGAATTGGATCAGTCCCAACAGCGTGCACCCCCCCAATAAACAACCCCAGGGGCTGGAACCATTGAGTTCCGAGGAGGCTGCAGTCTCCTCCCTTGAGCACGACTAGGGGAAGGGACGCGGCGTGCTCCTTGAATTTGACCTGAAATTCTCCAACCCCCAACACTGGAATACTGTTCCCTTGCACGTCCCGTAGTGTGGACCTCAATGCTTTGAGCTTGGGTTGCTTGTGGGGGGCAATTCCCAAAAACTCCCTCTGGGAAATGATTGAATATGAGGACCCCGAGTCAATTTCCATCCTAATGGGGACCCCTTGGACTAGTACCTCAACAAAGTAGCGGGGGTGTCTAGTAGACACGCTGAACACTGGGGCGTCGTCCTCGCTGCCGTCGGAGATGCGGCCCACGCCGTCCTGCTTCCGCGTGGCCTGGGCGCCATCCTTGGGTCTCGTTGGGCGGTCTTGTCCCGTGGAACGGTCTGCGGAGCTCCTCCGGGTTTCGCGCTTCTTCCTGCACACCTTGGCGATGTGCCCGCGGCGGCCGCAGTTGTGGCACTCGGCCTTCCGGAAGGGGCATTTCACGCGGTCGTGGGCCGCTCCACAGCCGTCGCATCGCCGGCTCTCCTTCCGGACCCTCTGGACGTCCTCGTCGTCGCTGCTCTCCGTGGACGACCTCGAAGTTCGCCGGGCCGCCTGTACTGGAGCCTCTGCTTTGCTCGCCTTTGGCCGCCAGTCCTGAAGTTCTTGGACCCCGGCCTTCGTAGCTTCTGCGGCCTGGGCCGCTCTGACGACCTCCTGCAACGTGGGAGGCGGCTCTTGGTTCATTAATGTGCGCTGGGTTTCGGCGTCGTTCAGGCCGCACAGCACGCAGTCTCGGAGGGTGATTTCGGCATTCTCCCATTTGCACGGGCCGGCCGCCAGCCGCAGGGCCGCCACGAATGCGGCGACCGTCTCCCCGGGCGCTTGGACTCGCCTCCAAAACGCACTCCGAGCGGGAAACATCGCTGTGGCGGGCCGGACGTGCTCACGCAGCATCTGCGTGAGTTCCTTGGCCTTGAATTCGCTCACCCTCCTCGGTGCAATCAGGTCCACCAAGGTCCTTTTTGTTTCTTGTCCGAGCATTCTGGTGAAGATGGCTCTTTTCTTCGCCTCTTCCGTGACTTCGGACTCGATCAGTGCGGCCTGGAAGTCCATCTCGAAGATCTCCCAGTCGCCCGGTTTCCTGATTTCGAAACCGGCGCATGTCTTGGTCCCGTGGGCTGCCATGATCCCACCTTCGTCGCCAATTTAGTGTAAGGGACCAAAGACAATGAAACAGCCGAAGGGTTGGCTTAACACAGGTTTATTGCATGATGATCCGGAGGAACATGTGGTAATGGCGGATGGGTCGCTCAATATATACAGCTGGCTATACATTTGAATGTGGCTCGTCGACAGACTATTGGTTGCTGCCTGCGTGACGTCGTCGGAGGTCACGCCCTTCTTGACCAGGTGAAGAGGTGGCGGGGAATCTTCCCGCGCTGCTGAACCAGGTGAATATGAGCCATGAGAGCTGGACGCTCGCTACTGCCCTCTGGTGGTCACTAGCTCGCGTCCCCTTATCAGGTTTACATTGATACAGCTGGTGGTTATAATGTTGCACACAGAAAGGTTACATTGATAACACATGGCAAAGGTACATTGTTAAAGGCACAGCTTTACAGAACACAACAGTAATGTACTATTCTCATTCTACAGGGTGACCTGTAAGATACTATTGACATTTTTCTCTAAATTTGCCACTTATTGTATCTAGGGTGTCACCAGTATTCTTGCACTCATGTACCCATGTACTTGTCACAATATGCTCTTCAAGTGTAAATGGGCTTCAATCAGCCATATTTCTCTGAAAAAAACAAAAAAACATTATAATACATATTTGCGGGTAGGGACTTACAGGCCACCTTGTACATGTTCTACCTGATTTGTACTTGGCTAGTTTCTAAGGAATACAGGAGACACCTTTAATTAATTACCTTTTAAAATCAAATCTCTTTTAAAATCCTGCATCTCTTTCCACAGTAGTCAACCACGGCACATGGTTTATTTCTGCACCAATGTTTTTTCTCAAGTTCATCCGTAGCTCTGATTTACATTTGACATGAGGGATGTTTAACCTCAAGAAAAACTACTTCCAGGAGAAAAAATTTCACATAAGTCAGGACCACTTAATGAAGACTCTGGATTTGGATGCTCAGTGTTCTGTCTGGCCTATTTATAGGCAGTAACCACAGTTTTTGCCCAATAATAATAATTTCATGTCAGAAATAATTCTGGGTTGAAAGGATTTTTTGCAGAAGAAACTTCACTCAGGGAATGCCCAAATGAGACTCCTTTCATATCCCCAAGAGCTGGGACAGAGATGGGCTCTCAATCTGTTATGCAGTACTCCAATCTTGAACTGCTAACTTGCCAGCCTTCCAGCTAACAAGGTGAGCTTAACTACTGAGCCACCACAGCCCCCAATATTATGTGGCTATTCTACTTGGCTTCCTCCTGCTATTTACCCAGGAAACCAGCAGAAGTTTTTGTAAGAAGGGTTAAGGAAGAACCAAAAAGCTAAACTAGCCTTCTTTTAAAATGTTTTTAATGGCTGGGAGCATGCTTTACATTAGGAGGATATTTTAATAAATTAAATTCAAATGCAAGACTGTTTTCTCCAAGGTCAGGAATGGTCATCACATTTCCAGAAAGAGCATACAGCTGATTCCCAAAAATATAAGTTGGCATCCGTTTTTCCACTCTGCTTTGAAACCAACACACTTATTAACTGGAGTTACTGACAGTTCCAATCCAGTTAGATACTAAGCCTTGCTGTCAGCACTGTGAGTGTATGATGAATTACTCTAATATAAAAGATGTTCTATGGGAAATTTTTGGCTGGGGACCAACATTCATATTTATCAGCTGTTTGGTAAATACATGCATGAGATTTCGTGAGCTTGGCAGAAGATTTGGAACAGTTCTCTCAACAACATATCCCAGACATTTGGGCACACCCTCTGTCTGAAATTAAGCATGCTCTGTCTCTGATCAACATTATTTCTTCTTCTTAATCATCTTGTTCTTGTTCTTGTTCTTGTTGTTGTTGTTGTTGTTGTTGTTGTTGTTGTTCTTCTTCTTCTTCTTCTTCTTCTTCTTCTTCTTGTTGTTCTTGTTGTTAACAATACTGTACACACAACCAAATATAAAATAATAAAACAATAAAAAAGAGAAATCCCCCTTTGCATACATAATTTCCATATTATCTATCTCTATAACATTAATGTGCACCCACCACCTTGGAACCATACATTTCCTACCCCTTCCTCCCACCTCCCTATTTCCAAAACCCCATAGTTTCTTTGTTTGGCCCAATTCCCTTCGAATCTTGTAGAACATATCCGATAAGTCATCCCATATATTTAAAAAATCATTTTTTCAGTCACTCCTTTTTTAACTCTCAGATCGCAGGTCAATTTATCATTTAGGGCTATTTCCCACATTTCTTTGTACCATTCTTTTATATCTATGGAGATGTTTATTTTCCAATTCTTTGCAATTAACAGTCTCATTACTGTTACCATTATTATTACTAATTATTTTTTTATTTCTATCAATTTAATATTTAGATCCATTAGTAATGCTATTTTTGGATTCATGCAGGTTTTTGTTGATAATACCTTATTGATTTCATCAATTTTTCCCCAAATTGTGTTTATCTCTCTACAATGCCACCATGAATGCAAATAGGTCCCATCTTCAACTTTAAATCTCCAACATTTTTTGAATAAGTATTTGATGCATCCAATTTGATGCATCCAAATTGGTGTCATATACCATCTCAATAGTAGTTTGTGACAATGTTCTTTAATTCTAATTGATACATTTTTCATAATTCTCCCTCTCCATATATTCTTCCACATTAATCTATCTATTTTAACTACAATATCTGATTCCCAAATTTCTCTTATGTATTCTGGGTTGTCCCATCTCAATTTCTTCCCAGATTAGTTTTTCATTTACAAGTATTCTTACGATTGTTCTGATTTGAAAAGCTCTATAGTATTTTTTGAATTCTGGTATTCCTGATCCACCTTTCTTTTGGGGCATATACCATAATTTTTTATTCAATCTTGTCTTTTTATAATCAAAAATATAATTGTTAATAATTTCTTGCCAATTCTTTAATTCTTGATCATTATATTTTACTGTAATCATTTCAAATAAGAAATGTATTAGGGGCAGTATTTTCATTTTGCACATTGCAATTTGCCCAAACTAGGACACTTTTTTATATTTATCTATTTTGTCTTTAATATCCCTATATATATTTTTATAATTTGTCTTTCTTGTTTCTTGGATGTCGTCTGTTATTAATATACCTAAATATTTTAACTTGTCTTTACTTTTATTCCATATTTTTCTTAATTTTTTTCAATTTCTGAGTTTGTTATTTTACAGGTAATTATCTCTGTTTTGTCCCAATTTATTTTCAACCCTGTTATATCCTCAAAATGTTTTAGATGTTTCTTTATTCTTTCTAAATTACCTATCAGATTCTTTACCATAAACATTGTGTCATCAGCAAAAAGACTAATTTTATCCCTTTTATCCCTTCTATGTCTTTGTCTTGTCTTGTCTTATCGCATTTGCTAATATGTAATTCCATTATCATTATGAACAGAATAGGTAACAATGGACATCCTTGTCGAGTACCGCATTTCAATTCTATTTGATCAGTTATCCTTGAGTTCACTAATACTTTAGCTTGATTGTTATTATATAGTTGTTGTACAATGTTTAATGTTCAAATGCTTTAAAAATATCAACTGATATTAATCCCAATTTTATCTTATTTTGATTGGAGTATTTTATTACGTTCAGGAATCTCCTAATCAGATCATACATTTGCCTACCTTTAATGAAACCCATCTGGTCTTGTCCTATATACTCTCCGATAAATTCATTCAACCTATTGGCCATAACTGCAGTAAAGAGTTTTGTGTCCTGGTTAATTAAAGAAATGGGGCAGTAGGAATCTATTCAACTTTTATCCTTTCCAGGTTTAATTATTAATTAATTATTCTTTCCATGATGATGGTATCTGGCTTCCTTCTAATATATAATTAAATAGCTTCTTTAATTTTGGTATTTTTTATTTTTTATAGAATAATGAATCTAATCCATCTACTCATGCAGCTTTATTTAATTTAAATTTCTTAATAACTAATTCAATTTCTAATTCTGTGATTGCTTCTTCCATTTGTTGTATATGGTTTTCTTGTAGTTTGATGTTGTTGTATCTATTCAAATATTGTCTTAGTTTAATTTGTTGTATATTTTTTTGCTGAATGTAGATTTTCATAGAACTCCTGCACTATTTTTATTTTCTCCTTCATTAGGTCACATCTTTTCCCTTGGTTATTCATTATTATACCTATTTCATTTTTAATTTTATCTTCTTCTATTTTAGCTAGCAATTTTGAGTTTTTGTTACTAAATTCAAAATAGTGCCTTTTCATATACAGTGATGCCTCATACAACGTCCAAACTTGGTTCCACAAGTTTGGACTTTATACGGATTTGGACTTTGTATGAGGCATGCAAAATCCTAGCCGCACTGCCTCATACAACGTCCGAATCCTTGCCGTGATGCCTCATACAACGTCGTTTCCATAGAGATACATTGTACTGTAACAGCACAGACTTCAGGCCAAAATCAAGGAAACAGACAGGAAACTGACAGAACTTTAAGAAAACATTGTCTAAAGGCTAAATACATTACAAAAACATGTCAAACAACCCTGATTGTCCAAGAACCTGAAGAATGCTGCAAAAATCCCAGGAATGCTTCTAAAAATTCTGATGAAAAAAATCAAAAAAACCCAAAATCGCGCTCAAAAACCACTCCTAAACACTCTTTGCCTTGTGCAAAACCCACAAGAGCAATACACTCATGTGTCCTGCCTTTTATACTGCCCAGGCACAATGCAACCTGGGAAAACTCCAATGCCTCATACAAAGTCGCACGACTTTGTATGAGGCAACTTTTTTCAAGGAATTAGGCAATGTTGTATGAATCCGATGTTGTATGAAGCGGACTTTGTATGAGGTATTACTGTATATGAGGTCTCTCTGCACTTTTCCCCAGTCTTTGTCTTTCGATTATTTCTTTAATGCTATCAGTCTATATCTGTCTTTTTGGTCCTTTGTATCTATACATTTGTTTCCTAACTCTTTAATCTCTTCTTCTATTTCTTTCCTTGTTATTTTGAACTTTAGTTTCTTTTATACAAAGTTCTCTTATAACCGCTTTCATAGCATCCCACAAAATGTCTTGTCTGATTTCACCGTTATCATTAGTATTCCAAATTTGAGTCCATTTATCTTGTAATTTCTCTATAATTTGTTCGTTGTTAAGTATTATTGTATCTACTTTCCATCTTTCCATGTTCTATGGGAAATTTTTTAGCCGGGGACCAACATTCATATTTATCAGCTGTTTGGTAAATAAGTGCATGAGATTTGGAACATTTCTATTAACAACACATCCCAGACATTTGGGCACACACCCCTGTCTGAAATTAAGCATGCTCTGTGTCTGATCAACATTTCTTTATTTCTGTGTCACAGGTGTGCTTCTGTGCAGTATGGTACAGACCTCCCAGCAACAAGCATCATCATTACCTTTCACAATGAAGCCCGGTCCACTTTACTCCGTACGGTGAAAAGGTAAGACATACTTTCAAGTCTCCTGAGACTTAAAGTCAAAGTTAACATTAAGGTCAAGGTTCTAAACATATTTTTGTGGAAGTAAATCCTTCTGAAATCAGCAAGGCTTACTTCTGAACAGAAAGAGAGTTAAGATTGGGCTAATATTCTGTGAGTCTATATTGTACACTATCTTGGGTCCTAGTTCTGGAAGAAAGGTAGCATATGAACAAAATAAATAACATCATAATATAGAATCATACAGGATGGAAGAGAGTCCCACTGAATTCAGAGGGACATAAACCAAGTATGGCAATCAGCTTCTTAAATATATATTCAAAAGAACATCAAGATCTGCATTTGTAAAAACCTTTAGGCTATTTTTAAAGCCTGTTAATACTAGTCCAATTAACTGCATGGATTTTTGCACGAATCTTATTCCAAGTAGCAATGTTGAATGGTGTGATTCCAAACATTTGTTTTACTACACAGAAGACCTGGGGCCAAAAGGTTTTGTAAAAGAACCTTCTAATACTGTACCTGTGCCTTCTTTCCTGGGGAAAATAGTAATCCCATAAACGATCATACTCAGCTAACATAATTTCAAAGAAGCTTCCATCTTAGTTGTTTGACAGTGGGTCCAGCTTCTTCTTCTAAACCCAGAGTATCTGTTCTTTAATAGTGTAATGCACACACGAGTAATGTACAGTATACAGCATGAAATCATATGGGAAGACTCAAAGGCTGAAATCCATTAATGCAATAGATTAAAGCAGGTTTATAGGAAGTGAGATCACTTGGAATTCAAAATATAAAAGAAGCTTTTTTTAAACAGCTTGTTTCTCCTGGGAGTTGAGCATATACTTGCATGAGTTCCAGAGATATAAAAGCTGGCTTCCAGCACTATCGAGTGTGACCACTTCCATCAGCCACGAACATGATATCTATATCCTAGATGAAGAAATGAGAAAAACCAAAGAATCTCAAGCAGTGTTTTCTCTTTTAGATGTTCTAATTAAAGTCTCTGTCTCAGAGGTGGAAAACTCTATCAGCCCAAGTATCAATTTCCTCTTGGAGATGTGTGCAGGGGCCATGCTGCTATTATGGTGGTAGTAGTGTAAAATGCAACCATATGGGACAAAAACTAGCAAGTGTATTTTAGCCTGGAATGATGTCTTGTGAGAGGAGGTCAACTTTTCAAAACTGGGGAAAACCCAAATCTGCTGAATGATGGTGTCTTTGAAGACTCTTAAAGGGCTGAATTTCACATCAGTTCCTGCAGTCATTCATCCTTCCTCTATAAGATTCTTGCCATTTAATAAAGAACTCTCTTTAGGATTCGACAACTAGATTTGTATATACAATAAATAATACTTTGAGTGTGATCTATGACTTGTCCCATAACATTTTTAGACTCAAGGCTTCAGCAGGCCTGTTTATTCTCTTCTTCCTCACCCACCTTGCCTGCCTAAATGTCCTCTGCTGTCTTGAAGATCTGAAAGGGTTGCTCAAAGTGTCCTTTAAGCTGCCTACCAGGCTGAAGTAGTGCTTGCTCTATGGACAGGTGGAAAACATCTCAGCTGGAAGGCAGCTGAAAGCACCTCTGGCAGTCATGCATTATTCATTAGAACTGGTTTTCCTCACTCCAGGTCTACAGGTCTTGCAGAAAACTACTTTGTGAATAAATAAAAGGCACTTTCAAGTGCAGCCTAGCCCAGCTTTATGAATACAAGGATTATTTTATAAGTCAGTCAGAAATATTGCTCTTGGAAGGAACCAACTGTGGGTCTTGGGGAAGTTTCCCATGGTGAGTATCTACGTTCTAAGACCATGCAGTAGGAAGATATTGTAGGCCCAAAACATTCTCTATCACACCCAGTAATTAAAACCCCAGATATCTGACAGTTTAATGATGCCTAGAATTTGCTGTTTAAGGCATCTGCTTTACTGTCCCTCAGAAGACAGCTTCGCTTTGAAACAGAAGTGCTAACCACACACAAAATAAGAGCTGTGTATCTGCTAGCAAAACAGGTTGAACTATTTAGCATTGGCTTAGGCAACACAGGAGGTGTTTAGCTTTGTAATGACTGTATTGTCCTTAATGCCGCATTGCGAAAATTAAAGGAATAAGGACTCAGAACATAAGGTCTGCCTCATGTTGTTGTTTTAGTATCTGAACCCCTTAATAAATAATGAGAAGACAGAGGCAATTGGAAGGAAACAGCATACTTTTAATATCGAAATAGAGGGAACAGGTATAAAAGAAGTGGCAGAGTTCAAATGCCTAGGAACAACATTTACTGAAGATGGCAAAATGGACAAAGAGATTAACATATGGTGCAGTAAGGCAAACCAAATAGTGGGACAGTTAGCTCTGTTCTTACAACACAAGGAACACCTCATACAAAGCATATTCATTCCTACCTTATACTACCAGTGCCAAACATGGACACTTACAACAAAACATAAACAAAAGTTGGTCACCATGGAAATGAGATGTCTGAGGAAGGCTGCTGCAGTGATCAGAAGGGATAAAATCAGGAATGAGGTTATAAGGGAAAGAATTGGAATAGACCCGATCTTAAACTACATACAAAGACAAATAAAGTAGTTGCCCATTTGAAGGGAATATCTTGTAATTTCATATATATTTGAAAAGAGGAGAAGGATAAAGAGCACAAGGCAGAGGTAGGTGGAGAGATAACATCAAAGAAATATTACAAGAACACCAAAGGGGTAAAAGAGGAAGTAAAGAGGAAGAAGAACCCCTTAAACCTTACAGGTATTCCTCTGATTCAGATTGGAAATTAGCTAGAAGCAAAAAGGATTAGAATTTTCCCCCCTCTCTGACAATTCTTTGTTAGAGTAATGACTCATCTCTTACCCAAGGTTATGCCCGGTGCAAATAAGGGCTATGTTTGCCCCTGCCTAATCCCTGAACAATGGGACTCCTAAATCCATGTTTGCCCCAGTTAATTAACTTCCCTTTGAGGTGTTCCCCATTAACCCGGGTACGTGGGTGAGGTAATTTTCCTGTCAGATGACGGTTCTGCCACCGTTGCGCTTTTTTCCCTATAAATGATGTTGCCTTTTCTCAATAAAGGACTGATCTGATCTCGCTCCGTTTGCCTCGTGTCGTTACTTGATCAGTCCTCCTCCGGGCTCCCCGGCCCCCCAGTGGCCCTGATTCCTTCACTTTGTCTTGGTTTATTATTTGACATCAGGTCATTCTAACTTGTAGCAACTCTAATAGGGTTTCCAAGATATGTGAGAGGTTCAAGCAGTGGTTTACAATTGCCACCCTCCCCCAGTGATTTTCCATGGCTATGCAGAGATTGGATCCCAGGTCTCTTGACTTCTATCTAACATGCTGTCCTCTGTCAGTATCCGTGTCCATCAGTCAGTAAATACTTATGTCCTCTACATTATGTTGGCTCTAGTTAAGTTTGTTGCTTTGTAGAAATGCCTCATGAGAAATCTCTGCATGAGTCAAGAAGCAACAGTTAGGACAGAACACAGAATGACAGAGTGGTTTGGAATAGGAAAAGGAGTAAAACAAGGCTGCATTTTATCACCCTGCTTATTCAACCTATACACAGAGCACATAATGCGCAATGCAGGGATGGAGGAATCATAATATGAGATCAAAATTGCTGGGAGAAACATCAACAATTTGAGATATGCAGACGATACCATCCTAATGGCTGAAAGTGAGGAAGACCTAAAGAACCTCTTGATTGGATTGAAGCAGGAGAGTGCAAAAGCTGTCTTGAGACTTAATATCAAGAAAACCAAGATAATGGCAACAGGCCCTATCAGTCCATGGAAAATAGATGGGGAAGAAGTAGAAGCAGTGACAGATTTTACTTTCCTAGGATCTAAATCACTGCAGATGGCAACTGCAGCCATGAAATAAAAAGACAACTGATTCTGGGGAGACAAGCTATGAGAAACCTGGGGAGCATAGTGAAAAGTAGAGACATCACCTTGAAAACAAAAATCCACATAGTCAAAGCAATGGTATTCCCAGTGGTAATGTACGGGTGTGAGAGTTGGACCATTAGGAAAGCTGAGTGCAGAAGAATAGATGCCTTTGAGATGTGGTGTTGGAGGAGAGTTTTGAGAGTCCCCTGGACAGCGAGGAGAACAAATAGGTCAATATTATAAGAAATCAACCCTGACTATTCCTTAGAAGGTCAAATAGTAAAGATGAAGCTTAAGTACTTTGAACATCAAATGAGAAGGGAGGATTCTCTTGAGAAGGCTTTGATGCTGGGAAAGGTGGAAGGCAAAAGAAGAAGGGGGCGTCCAAAGATGAGATGGCTAGATGGTATTGTGGACGCAGTGGGCACAGAGCTGGGTGGGCTGAGGAGGATGGTGGAGGACAGAGATGCCTGGAGGATAATGGTCTATAGGGTAGCAAAGGGTCAGAATCGACTGTGCGACTGAACAACAACAAGAAATGCCCATGTTTTTCATTCAGCAGGGTGTGGTAGAATACAAGTATACTTGAACCATATGGTATGTCTTTCAACTTGTTTAATGGGGGCATATTCCTGTAACTCAGATGTCCCAACTACACCTAAAAAGAAGTGAAGCAATTTCTCACTCCATTACAATCCCACACCATGATTTTGTTTGTCTGTTATTTAAGAAAGGAATTAATTACAGGCAACTAGTTCTTTATAACTTATTATTTCCAAGCTGTGTTGTCAATCTATCATTTTTAGTTTTCCAGATGAAGCCGTGTGGTTAAATACAGCATTGCCCTGAAGCTAAGCCCCTCAGAATCCTGATTTCTGTTACACACTGGTAGTCTTTCAGGGCTCTGGATAATTATAGTTCCTCATGATGCTAAAGTGCAGATTCTTATTACAGAGGAAGAAAAGGAGTCAAGGGTAACATGGAGGGCTAGCAGGCAATCATTCGCAAAGATATATGTTTACAATACCAGACTCAGAGGAATGGTTGGCCATGACCTTCATGTTATGGTTGAACTATAGATAATGTAAGGCTGTGGTAGCAACTGCTATGCTGCAAATCAAGACTGGAACTGTTTTCAATGCTGCTGGCTCATTATGCAGTTGATGTCCGAGACAAATGGATTCATTTGTCCAGTGAGAGCATGCCAACAGTTAAAATTAGGTGCCCCTTTCCCCATGAGCCTTAGGCTCCATTGCTCTCCCTTTCCTCCTGGAAGAAAAAAAGCAAAAGGAAATAGAAAAGGAAAACAGGCGTAAAAGGAATGGGAAATCCATCTTATTATCTAGATTGTTGTTGTTGTTCAGTCGCACAGTCGACTCCGACCCTTTGCCTGGACCATTTTCCTCCAGGCGCCTCTGTCCTCCACCATCCCCCTCAACCCTCCCAGCTCTGTGCCCATTGTGTCTATAATACCATCTAGCCATCTCATCCTTGGCCTCCCCCTTCTTCTTTTGCCCTCCACCTTTCCCAACATCAATGCCTTCTCAAGTGAATCCTCCCTTCTCATTTTATGTCCAAAGTATTTTAGCTTCATCTTTACTATTTGACCTTCCAATGAGCAGTCAGGGTTAATTTCTTCTAAGATTGACCTATTTGTTCTCCTCGCTGTCCAGGGGACTCTCAAAACCCTCCTCCAACACCACATTTCAAAGGCATCTATTCTTCTGCGTTCAGCTTTCCTAATTGTCCAGCTCTCACATCCATACATTACTACTGGGAAAACCATTGCTTTGACTATTCTAATTTTTGTTTGCAATGTAATGTCTCTGCTTTTCACTATGTTCCCCAGGTTTCTCATCGCTTGTCTCCCAAGAATCAGTCGCCTTTTTATTTCATGGCTGCAATCCCCATCTGCAGTGATCTTTGATCCTAAGAAAGTAAAATCTGTCACTGCTTCTACTTCTTCCCCGTCTATTTTCCAGGAACTGATGGGGCCTGTTGCCATTATCTTGGTTTTCTTGATATTGAGTCTCAAGCCAGCTTTTGCACTCTCCTCCTTCAGCCCAATCAAGAGATTCTTTAGGTCTTCCTCACTTTCTGCCATTAGGGTGGTATCGTCTGCATATCTCAGATTATTGATGTTTCTTCCAGCGATTTTAATCCCATATTGTGATTCCTCCATCCCTGCACTGCGCATTATGTGCTCTGTGTATAGGTTGAATAAGCATGGTGACAAAATGCAGCCTTGTCTTACTCCTTTTCCTATTCCAAACCACTCTGTTATTCCATGTTCTGTCCTAACTGTTGCTTCTTGGTTCATGTACAGATTTCTCAGGAGGCATATGAGGTGCTCTGGTATTCCCATCTCTTTAATTACTTGCCACATCTTGTTGTGGTCCACACAGTCAAATGCCTTAGTGTAGTCAATAAAACAAAAGTAAACTTGTTTCTGGTATTCCTTTGTTTTCTCCATGATCCAGCGTATGTTGGCGATGTGGTCTCTAGTCCCCCTGCCTCTTCTGAAACCAGCCTGCACCTCTGGTAATTCTCTCTCCACATGCTGCTGAAGTCTGTCCTGTATTATCTTGAGCATCACCTTGCTGGCATGTGGGATGAGTGCGATTGTTCGATAATTTGAACATTCTTTGGCATTGCCCTTTTTTGGGATTGGGACGTATACTGATCTTTTCCAATCCTGTGGCCACTGTTTTGTTTTCCAAATCTGCTGGCATATTGAATGCAGTAATTTGATGCCATCATCTTTTAGTGATTTGAAAAATTCAACTGGGATACCATCATCTCCACTAGCTTTGTTGTTTGCAGTGCTCTTTAGGGCCTTTATGACTTCGCTCTCCAGGATGTCTGGCTCAAGTTCAATTTCTTCATCATTGTGATTATCAGGAGTGTTGAGGTCCTTTTTGTAAAGTCCCTGTGTGAACTCTTTCCATCTTTTCTTAATTTCTTCTGCATCAGCTAGCTCCTTTCCGTCTTTGTCCCTTATCATGGTCATTTTTGCTTTAAATGTTCCCTTGATTTCCCCAATTTTTTTGAAAAGATCTCTGGTTCTGCCTCTTTTGTTGTTTTCCTCCATTTCTCTGCACTGTTCTTTTAGGTAGTTTTCCTTATCTCTCCTTGCTTTTCTTTAAAATTCTGTGTTCAAATGGTTGTAGTTTTTCCTTTCTCCTTTGACTTTTGCGTTCCTTCTTTCCTCTGCTATTTTAAGAGCCTCATCAGACAACCACTTTGCTTTCTTACTCTTCTTTTCTTTTGGTATGGTTTTCTTTGCTGCTTCCTGCATGATGTCCCTCATCTCCGTCCATAATTCTTCCGGTACTCTGTCTACCGAGTCTAAGCCATTAAATCTGTTCATCACCTCCACCGTGTATTCTTTAGGGATGCTGTCTAGGTGATATCTTTCTGGTCTCCGTGTTTTCCCTATTTTCTTTAGTCTAAGCCTGAATTTTGCGATCATTATCTAGATACTGCAGAGCATTTCCTTTTTCACAGAATGACAACACGGGCAGATGATCCTAGTGACATAGTCTGGCACAGGCTGTGGTGGCTCAGTGGTTAAGAAACTTGCCTTGTTAGCTGGAAGGGTAGGTGGGACGGCTGGGGTGTTAGAACAAGCGAAGAAAATGTGACACTCCCAATCGTATGAAAGGTAAAATGCAAGTGTTTTAATTCAAGGAAAAATTCAAGGGAAAATTCACATGTACGTCCTATGCTGAGGTATGTCAGGCAAGAGGTAAGGTGTGTAAGCTGAACGCAACGATTACCCAACTATAACAATATACCTGTACAGTATAATTTCATTCTGCACGCGAATCATGCTAATACACTAATGACAAAAATCAACACAGTCATTAACCTCAAACATACAAGACACACCGGGACCCTAGAAAGTGAACCCTCATCCCCATGGTGCTCGGTAAACAATAGGAAGCGTAGATGTAAAGCGCTATAACAGCAAGTTCGGTAATAAAGCGTTAAAACCGCAAAGTACAGTCTCTCAGAGTCCGTGATCGAGAACGATCTACTCAGCTCTTAAGGCTGACGCCGGGGGTGGGGGGTGCAATCCTGCTTCATACAAGGGTTCCCAGGTGATGAGCATCAGGCGATGGTAGATGGATTTACGTAGACAAAAACACGATGCCCTTCCGGTATATGGACATTTCGAATCTTCCTCAAGTGTCTACAACAATATGAATACATATAGTGTATAATACACAACCAAAATGATAAAACAGCGCGCCAAAAATGCATATCAAATCAATAGATCTAAGAATTGCATCTATGTAACCATTTAAATCTGATCGAAATAGATGACATACCTATAAACAGTAATTAGCGCATCTCGCACCTCTGCTAGCGTTTCTCTCCATGTGTGCACGCGTTAAATGCTGACTAGAAAATACTCTATATATAAGCATAAGAAGAATGAAGAATGAAGAGGGACATGTGATTTCATTTACTCAATAATTACATTGGTCTCTGCTTTAGAGCTCTCCAGCAATCTTTAAAGCAACATGTGCTTGCCAGGATGATAGTTGTGTGTTCTGTCTCTTATAAAAACGCCGAGAGGTCCCATTCAGTGTTAAGCCCATGCGGGGTCAGGGTATTAAAGCGATGGATGTAATACGCTTCTTTTTGTAGTAGGTATCGATCTACATCAGAGAGATAATATCTACTTTGCCTAAACGTTTCCAACACAACTACCTTGATGTCCTTAACCGAGTGTTTTTCTTGAAGGAAATGGTTGACAAGCGGAGCATTGGCAATCTTGTTCTTTATGCGAGAGAGATGCTCGCCCAGACGTACCTTAAGTGGTCGTCTGGACTGTCCCACATATGCCAACTGACATTTACAAATTAGCATGTATATGATTTCTTTAGAATTGCAATTTGAGAAACTTCCCAGATCGAGAGAGAAGTTGCTACTGGGCACACTTACTTTGTCGGTGGTCCACATGTGGCCACAATATTTACAATGGCCACAAGAGTGATGGCCACGAGTTATAGGTTGATGTGCCTCGCAGGTGCTAGTAATGTCAGTTCGTGAGACAAAGTTCGCTATGGTCTTAGTTCTTCTAAATCCAATTATAGGTCTATGTTGGCAGCCTGGCACAGAGTCCAGTATATGCCAATGTTTCAAAACAATTTGTTTGATTCGTTGGGCCATAGGGGTGTAGTCTACGGACCAAAATAACCCTGGTCGTGTGCGATGTCTATCAGTATTATAATTAAGTAAGGAGTTCCTATTCCGCAAATCTGTCCTGTATCTGGCAGCCTTAATCACGTCATTTGGATATCCTCTCCGCTGTAGGATAGTTGTAATTTTGGCAGCTGCTTCTACATAATCATGGGTTCGAGAAGAATTTCTTTTGGCCCTAACTAGTAGACTGTATGGAATATTGGCCTTTAGATGGTGCGGATGAAAAGAGGTATACTGTAAGTAAGCAAAACGGTCAGTTGGTTTATGGTAAAGCTTAGTCTTTAAGTGATTGTTGTCAATGAAAATAGTTAAATCTAAAAACGGAATAGAGAAAGCATCTGTAGTATGTGTGAATTTGAGTTGTTGATGTTGCGTATTAATCCAGGTACAAAAATTATCAATGATTGTATGATCCTTAATGATGAAGAACAGATCATCTATGTACCTCTTATAGCATAGAATGTTGGAAAAGAATGGATTAACACGCGGGTCCAAAATGAAAGTCCTGTCGAAATGACACATGAAAATGTTGGCCACCGAGGGCGCAAAATTCGAACCCATGGACACTCCCTGAGTTTGCAAAAAGAAAGAATGTTCGAATCTGAAAAAGTTATTCTCGAAGCATATATCCAGGAGGTCCAACAGGAACGTGGAGGATGGACACTTATCGGTACGACTGTCTAGGTGATGAGAAATAAGTGTGCGAATTTCCTCCAGTGGAATGTTTGTATAAAGAGACGAAACGTCTAATGTGAGGAGTACCGCATCTTGTGGAACTGGAACATCTTCCACCATCTGAATGAAGTGTGTAGAATCCTGGATATATGCAGGGGAGCGAGTGGCAAAAGTTCTTATATGATGATCTATAAATTTGGCCACCGGTTCTAACAGGGAGTTGTTAGCGGATAATATAGGTCTACAAGGAATGACGTGGTCATCCCCAGACAGCTTGTGTATCTTTGGTAAAAGGTAAAAAATAGGAACTCTGGGAAATTTATTGAGCAGGAAGCGGTAAGTTTTATCATTGATATCTTCCATAGCTAGACCTTCCTGCAACACTACTCTGATTATGTTGGTGACGTGTGAGGTAGGATTATGTTCTAGCCTGCGATAACAGTTTATGTTGGATAACTGGAAATGAGCCGCAGCCAGATAATCTTTCTTATTAAGGAGAACAATCCCTCCTCCTTTGTCGGCTGGCTTAATTACAATATTTGGGTCGTCTCCTAGGTTTTTTAATAATTGGATGTCATTTAAAGAGAGATTAAATTTTCTGTTGAACTGAGACTCCGCAGATATGATATCTCGGATGACCAATCTCCTGAATACCTCAATGGAGGGATTATCTATATTCGGTGTAAATGTTGATGAAGGGGCGAACGCTCCAGGCGTACGTGTGGGCTCTACGTCTTCCTTAAAGAATGCCCGCAGTTTTAATAATCTGACAAGTTTGAAGATATCAATCTTCGTTTTAAAGGGAGAGTAGTATGGGGTGGGAACATAGCCCAAACCTAAGTTCAACAGCTGAATTTCTCTTACCGTGAGAGACCGACTCGACAAATTGAAGACAAGGGAGGGATTCATTTCTTTCTTGTTCTTTTCTGGGGTCTCCGTCCTAAAAAATCACCCTGTTTGTTGGCTTTGGATGTGCCAGCCATAGCTGAACTTGTTTTGTGTCTGTTTGTCCGAAAGTTATATGGGTCTCTGCATCTCTCATCTGCTGAGGACTCCGGTCCATCCGAGTCGGTTGTTTCGAAGTCTGTTGTCTCAATAGGTTGTTTCCAGGATACCTGCTTCTGTGTGTTACGTTTATCAAATAACCAGCGATACACGCGTTCGTTTTGATAATCGCTGCGATCTCTTTGAAGCTTCTTATTTTTGAACGCAACTATCTCGTTCTTAAAAGTGCTCAGTTTATTTTCTAAGTCTCCTAGTAAGGAACGAGAGTCCTCTGTAGAAGTTGTTGTCAGAATTGTTTTTAGAGCGTCAATGTCCTTGTCTAAGGAAACCATTTCCTGGTGGCACTGGTCAATGATTAATAATATTAGATCGAATGAGCATCGATCCAGGATCGATGTCCATTTCTCCAAGAAATCCTTCTTATTGGCGAACAGTGTCGGACCTTTAGGTATGCGGAGACCTCTAGGAAGAATAGACGACTTGTAGTACTCCGACAGGAACGAAGAATGTAAATCAATCCGTATCCGTTTTCTTTCTAGAGCTTCAAGTTGGTTCATGTGTTCATTATGACTATCATTATCTAGGTTCAGAGGAGTGGCTCTGTTTAAAATCCTGTCCCTCTCTGCGGACGAAAAGGAGAAGCCTTTGTCCGTCATGCCGTAGAAACAATGGGTGGGTAGGTGGGACGGCTGGGGTGTTAGAACAAGCGAAGAAAATGTGACACTCCCAATCGTATGAAAGGTAAAATGCAAGTGTTTTAATTCAAGGAAAAATTCAAGGAAAAATTCACATGTACGTCCTATGCTGAGGTATGTCAGGCAAGAGGTAAGGTGTGTAAGCTGAACGCAACGATTACCCAACTATAACAATATACCTGTACAGTATTATTTCATTCTGCACGCGAATCATGCTAATACACTAATGACAAAAATCAACACAGTCATTAACCTCAAACATACAAGACACACCGGGACCCTAGAAAGTGAACCCTCATCCCCATGGTGCTCGGTAAACAATAGGAAGCATAGATGTAAAGCGCTATAACAGCGTAGATGTAAAGCGCTATAACATAAACTGTTATCGCAGGCTAGAACATAACCCTACCTCACACGTCACCAACATAATCAGAGTAGTGTTGCAGGAAGGTCTAGCTATGGAAGATATCAATGATAAAACTTACCGCTTCCTGCTCAATAAATTTCCCAGAGTTCCTATTTTTTACCTTTTACCAAAGATACACAAGCTGTCTGGGGATGACCACGTCATTCCTTGTAGACCTATATTATCCGCTAACAACTCCCTGTTAGAACCGGTGGCCAAATTTATAGATCATCATATAAGAACTTTTGCCACTCGCTCCCCTGCATATATCCAGGATTCTACACACTTCATTCAGATGGTGGAAGATGTTCCAGTTCCACAAGATGCGGTACTCCTCACATTAGACGTTTCGTCTCTTTATACAAACATTCCACTGGAGGAAGTTCGCACACTTATTTCTCATCACCTAGACAGTCGTACCGATAAGTGTCCATCCTCCACGTTCCTGTTGGACCTCCTGGATATATGCTTCGAGAATAACTTTTTCAGATTCGAACATTCTTTCTTTTTGCAAACTCAGGGAGTGTCCATGGGTTCGAATTTTGCGCCCTCGGTGGCCAACATTTTCATGTGTCATTTCGACAGGACTTTCATTTTGGACCCGCGTGTTAATCCATTCTTTTCCAACATTCTATGCTATAAGAGGTACATAGATGATCTGTTCTTCATCATTAAGGATCATACAATCATTGATAATTTTTGTACCTGGATTAATACGCAACATCAACAACTCAAATTCACACATACTACAGATGCTTTCTCTATTCCGTTTTTAGATTTAACTATTTTCATTGACAACAATCACTTAAAGACTAAGCTTTACCATAAACCAACCGACCGTTTTGCTTACTTACAGTATACCTCTTTTCATCCGCACCATCTAAAGGCCAATATTCCATACAGTCTACTAGTTAGGGCCAAAAGAAATTCTTCTCGAACCCATGATTATGTAGAAGCAGCTGCCAAAATTACAACTATCCTACAGCGGAGAGGATATCCAAATGACGTGATTAAGGCTGCCAGATACAGGACAGATTTGCGGAATAGGAACTCCTTACTTAATTATAATACTGATAGACATCGCACACGACCAGGGTTATTTTGGTCCGTAGACTACACCCCTATGGCCCAACGAATCAAACAAATTGTTTTGAAACATTGGCATATACTGGACTCTGTGCCAGGCTGCCAACATAGACCTATAATTGGATTTAGAAGAACTAAGACCATAGCGAACTTTGTCTCACGAACTGACATTACTAGCACCTGCGAGGCACATCAACCTATAACTCGTGGCCATCACTCTTGTGGCCATTGTAAATATTGTGGCCACATGTGGACCACCGACAAAGTAAGTGTGCCCAGTAGCAACTTCTCTCTCGATCTGGGAAGTTTCTCAAATTGCAATTCTAAAGAAATCATATACATGCTAATTTGTAAATGTCAGTTGGCATATGTGGGACAGTCCAGACGACCACTTAAGGTACGTCTGGGCGAGCATCTCTCTCGCATAAAGAACAAGATTGCCAATGCTCCGCTTGTCAACCATTTCCTTCAAGAAAAACACTCGGTTAAGGACATCAAGGTAGTTGTGTTGGAAACGTTTAGGCAAAGTAGATATTATATCTCTGATGTAGATCGATACCTACTACAAAAAGAAGCGTATTACATCCATCGCTTTAATACCCTGACCCCGCATGGGCTTAACACTGAATGGGACCTCTCGGCGTTTTTATAAGAGACAGAACACACAACTATCATCCTGGCAAGCACATGTTGCTTTAAAGATTGCTGGAGAGCTCTAAAGCAGAGACCAATGTAATTATTGAGTAAATGAAATCACATGTCCCTCTTCATTCTTCATTCTTCTTATGCTTATATATAGAGTATTTTCTAGTCAGCATTTAACGCGTGCACACATGGAGAGAAACGCTAGCAGAGGTGCGAGACGCGCTAATTACTGTTTATAGGTATGTCATCTATTTCGATCAGATTTAAATGGTTACATAGATGCAATTCTTAGATCTATTGATTTGATATGCATTTTTGGCGCGCTGTTTTATCATTTTGGTTGTGTATTATACACTATATGTATTCATATTGTTGTAGACACTTGAGGAAGATTCGAAATGTCCATATATTGGAAGGGCATCGTGTTTTTGTCTACGTAAATCCATCTACCATCGCCTGATGCTCATCACCTGGGAACCCTTGTATGAAGCAGGATTGCACCCCCCACCCCCGGCGTCAGCCTTAAGAGCTGAGTAGATCGTTCTCGATCACGGACTCTGAGAGACTGTACTTTGCGGTTTTAACGCTTTATTACCGAACTTGCTGTTATAGCGCTTTACATCTACGCTTCCTATTGTTTACCGAGC
Source organism: Bradypodion pumilum (assembly GCA_035047305.1). Lineage (NCBI taxonomy): Eukaryota > Metazoa > Chordata > Lepidosauria > Squamata > Chamaeleonidae > Bradypodion > Bradypodion pumilum. Next base: position 448,519,138 of record JAWDJD010000001.1, read on the forward strand.
ACCATGGGGATGAGGGTTCACTTTCTAGGGTCCCGGTGTGTCTTGTATGTTTGAGGTTAATGACTGTGTTGATTTTTGTCATTAGTGTATTAGCATGATTCGCGTGCAGAATGAAATTATACTGTACAGGTATATTGTTATAGTTGGGTAATCGTTGCGTTCAGCTTACACACCTTACCTCTTGCCTGACATACCTCAGCATAGGACGTACATGTGAATTTTTCCTTGAATTTTTCCTTGAATTAAAACACTTGCATTTTACCTTTCATACGATTGGGAGTGTCACATTTTCTTCGCTTGTTAGCTGGAAGGTCAGCAATTTGGCAGTTCGTGACCTAGGTACTGCATGATGGTTTGAGTGCCCAGCTCCTGCCAACCTAGCAGTTTGAAAGCAAGAAATTGCAAGTAGATAAATAGGGACTGCTTCGGTGGGAAAAAGATATTGGGGACATGAAAGGAAGCTCATTCAGGCATCCCCTGAGCGGAGTTTCTCCAGCAAAAATCCTTTCAACTCAGAATAATTTCTCACACAAAATTATATAGTCTGGCACAGTTCAAGTGAGGGAGGAGACACCAGTACCTGTTCTATAAATTCTGTGAGTAATGGGATTCCCACTATTGCATAATCCTTCCCCGCCATATTCCTGTCAAAATATGCTAATTTGCCTTCATGGTAAGCCTAGATCCATGATGGCGAACCTTGGCACTCCAGGTGTTCTTGGAATTCAGTTACCAGAAGCCCAAGTCAGTACACCTGCTGATCAGGATTTCTGGGAATTGAAGTCCAAGAACAGATGGAATACCAAAGTTCACCATCACAGATGGTTCACTATAGAACAAAACATCCAACCACTAAACATAAGCAACAATATTACCAAGCAATATACAACATAACAACAAACCTATCCAACCTATAAACAATTACCAACCTTTGAAACCTTGGTTCTTCCAAGCCTCCTGATACCTCCCTCTCGTGTCTGGATTGTGACTTTTCGGATAGGTAAGGATCATCGCTACTAGTCACCTGAACTTCACAAATGAAGGGAATGTTCTGTTCTCAATTTGCCTAACAACTAAAAACAAGAGCAAGTACAGGTAAATACATTGGAAAATACTTCCCATTTTGCTTTAGAATTAGCACCAATGATCACACAAGGCAAACGCAAATCAGCCCATTCTTTTTTTCCTTCCAGTCAGGATTTTCCCCCTCTGGGGGCTTCTGGCCAGGTTATCCTGCTATGGTAATAGAGTAGACCATACTGCCAGCGCCTTGTGTGTGTGTGTGTGTGTGTGTGTGTGTGTGTGTGTGTGTTTTGAACTTTGGAAAACATTCAGTTTTCTCCTACTGCTGTGCAACCCTTTAAACAGTCCCAATGGCTTGATAGCAGACAACAAAAGGACAGCCAGAGATTAGCAGGAGGGCACATTAAAGGAAGGAGGGCTGTGGGCAGGGATCGAACTGCATTGGATTGAGGGGCCAGTGTAGGCAATTTTATTGAAACAACCCAGAATCTTTGTGTAATCTTCTAAACTAGGTGTGCCCAAACTTTTCAGGCCATGGGCCGGTCACGTGGTTCAGTGGGCTGGTCATGTGGTTCCTTTCGCTGGAAGTGGAAGTGAAACACACCTTGCAATCTGTTTTGTAACAGGATGAGATACATTTTCAGCTGCCGTTTTCTATGCTTAAACCAGAGGTGCCCAATCTATGGCCCATGTGCCATATCCGGCCCCCAACACCAATTCCTCTGGCCCATACCGCCCTTGTCGCTCCCAGAAGCCAAAGAAAAAAGTGCCTCTATGGGCGCTTTTTGCTTCCGCTTCCGGGAGCGATGAGGGCAACATGGGCCAGATGAATTGCATCGGGGGCAGATCTGGCACATGGGCGGTAGTTTGGGCAGCCCTGATCTAAAGCAAATGCAATTGCAAAAGAGACTGCGAATTAAGCTGATGCAAAGTTGAATCACCCCAATTTAGCTTGCCAGTGTACCCCAATATAGTTTTTTTGTCTCTGATTTTCAGCAAGACTATAAGTGTAAGAACGGGTTGGATAGCTCAGTAGTTTAGGTGACTAGCTGCAGAGCTAGAAGTTTGATTCCCCACTGTGCCTCCAGGGAGAAGAGCCAGTCTGTGTAGTCATGGAGAAGGTGCACAGTCTCAGGGTTATATATACAGTATTCCATAAGGTTCTAAAGACTCTGCAATAATAACTGTTATGTACTGAATGCAATGCCAAGGAAATGTTGTAACGATCCCTTTAACGGAATGTAACCAGTCAATGTATCCAATTGTATCTAATCAGGAACACATTGTAACAGGCTGTATGAGGATGCAAGCTAAGTGGCCACAGGTAGCAGTAGCGAGCATCCAGCTCACATGGTACAGATTCCCCGAATACCTGAAGAGCGGGAAACCTTCCCGCCACACCACACCTGGAGAAGATGGGCGTGACGACCAATGATGTCACGCGGACAGTAGCCAATGAGCTACCACACCGGCATATTCAAATGTACAGTGTAATATAAATAGAGTTGTTTGTCCGCCATTACCACATGTTCACCCTGATCATCATGCAATAAAGTTGTGTTTAGCCTTGTTATGGCTCCTTCCATTGTCTTCCTTGCAAGACACTAAATTGGCGACGAAGGTGGGATGGCGTCCCGCAAAGTGAACATCGCACCCTTCGACACCATGAAGCCAGAGAGATGGGAACTCTACGAACAGTAGTTCCTATATGCAATGGACCTCGAGGGCATCGAGGAAGAAGCCCAGCGTCGAGCGTACCTGCTGGCCCAGTGCGGCCTGGAAGCGCTGGAACTGGCAACAAACCTCCTGACGCCGAGGCTGCTCAGAGAGGTACCCCTAGATGAGATCCTCACTGAGCTGAGGAAACACTTTTGCCCAAAGGTGTTGGTTTTCCTGGCAAGGCTAGCCTTTCAACAGCGGAGCCAGCGGGCCGGCGAGTCCGTGGCCTACTTCGTTGCAGCTCTGAGGGTAGCTGCCGTGCCTTGCCAGTGGGGGATGTCCCTGAGTGAGGCACTGGGAGACAGGCTCTTGCTTGGCCTGCGAGATGAGGGTGCCAGGAAAAAATTACTGGGCAAGGACGAGAGCATCTCCTTCGAGCACGTCCTGCAAATTGCCCAAGCCACCGAGTCAGTGCAACAAGGCGAGCGAGTGTGCCGGGCCAGGACCGCAACGGCTGGGGGGGGATCTGCGATCCCAGTCCACAGCTATTCCTCCCACGGAGAGCAGGGACACCCCAAGTTCACCACGTCCACCTCCGACTGCAACGATGACGACAACATGCAATGAGTACAGAGGAGGCCTGAGGTTCAAGACCGCGCCAGAGAGGACTGCCGCTGCGACGGATGCGGGGCATCCCATGACCGGAGCCAGTGCCCATTCCAGAAGGCAGGTTGCCACAACTGTGGGCAGCGTGGGCACATCACAAAGGTCTGCAGACGGCAACGGGATGACGGCAATGGCCTGGCGGAACGGCCACAACGGAAAGCAGATGGGGTTGGCAGGATTTTCGACAGCGACGAGCCGCAGGAGCACCGTGTGTCTCGAAGGGTTCCCAAAAACCACGACCAGGCAGTTCACAGCATGCCTTTGAGGCACCCCCGGTTTTTTGTTGTGGTACTGATACAAGGGGTCCCGGTTAGGATGGAGATAGACTCAGGGTCATTGTATTCCATCATTTCCCACCAGGAATTTTTGCGCATTTCCCCAAACTCACGCCCCAAGCTGAAAGCCCTAAAGACAAACTTATGGGACGTTCAAGTGAAAAGTATCCCAGTGTTGGGGTTGGGGGAGTTCAGGGTGCAGTTCAAGAGGCGCTCCGCGCAGTTGCCCCTAGTGGTCTTAAGGGACGGGTCCTGTTGCCTCCTCGGGACACAGTGGTTTGGCCCCCTGGGGTTTTCATCGGAGGCATACACGCCGTGCAGGCTGACGCAATCGTAGAAGTGTGTAACGCACACCCTGCCGTCGTCGAGAAGGCACTCGGGAAGTTCAAGGGCCCCCCAGTTTCTCTTGACATGGACCCCGACATCCGGCCCATAAGGCTCAAGCCAAGGAGAGTGCCTTTTGCATTAAAGGACAAAATTGAGACTGAACTGGACAAACGGGTGGGCCAGGGGATTTTGGTACCTGTAGATTCTACCGAGTGGGAAACCCCCATTGTTATGGCACTAAAGGCTAACGGAGAGGTCAGAATCTGTGCTGACTAGAAGTGCACGATTAATAAGGCAATTCGCCCAAATGTGTACCCAGTGCCGGTAGTAAGCCACCTGTTAGTAACATTGCATGGAGGGAGGTGTTTCGCCAAGCTAGATTTAGCGCAGGCATACCAGCAATTAACGGTGACCCCAGCTGCAGCCACCGCTCAAACCATAGTTACTCATAAGGGAGCCTTTAAAGTAACGTGCCTCCAATTCGGCATGAATTCGGCCCCGGGGATTTTCCAGTCCCTCGTGGAATGGCTTTTGAAAGGGTTCCCAGGGGTTTTCCCTTACTTCGATGACGTTTTGATAATGGTGGGGGGGTGAACAAGAATTGGCCAAGAGGTTGGTTCAGGTGCTAACCATGTTCGAGAAAGCGGGGCTCAGGTTGAGAAAAGATAAGTGTGTGTTTTTCGCAGAAGAAGTAGAGTTTCTGGGATTCCGGATAACCCCTGAGGGTATTAAGCCAGCTGAGTCAAAGGTGTCAGCAGTGCAGAACGCCCCTCGCCCCACCACCAAGGCCGAACTACAGTCTTTCCTGGGACTCTTACATTTTTACTACTTTTTCCTACCGGGAAAGGCGTCGGTGGCAGAACCGCTGCACAAGCTACTTAAAAAAGATGCGGCTTGGTGGTGGGGCGAAAGCCAGGAATGGGCATTCAGTGGGCTCAAGCAGCTTCTGTCTTCCGAGGCTGTCTTAACCCACTTCGATCCCAAGAAGCCCGTTCTGTTGGTCTGCGATGCCTCACCGGTGGGGGTGGTCTTATGCCACGTGCTAGAGAGCGGGCTGGAATCCCCGGTGGCATTCTATTCAAGATACCTGTCCAAGGCGGAGCGCAATTATGCGCAAACAGACAGGGAGGCACTGGCAATAGTTGCAGGAACCAAAAAGTTCCATGACTTCCTTTATGGCTGACCATTCACAGTCATGACCAACCATAAGCCCCTGCTAGGTATCTTCACCACAAACAAGCCCACCCCACAGATCTTGTCCCCGAGGATGCTGCAGTGGGCTATCTTCCTCAATGCATACCAGTATGCGTTGGCCTACTGACCCGGCAAGAAAATCAGCCATGCCGACGCCCTTTCCAGGTCACCCCTCCCACAGACAGGGGACCCCGAGTGTGAGGTAGAGCAGGACCACCAGGTGCTCCTGATCAAGGCCCTAGAGACTCCCCCGATACTGCCAGCGGAGATCGCTAAAGCTACAGCGAAGGACAGGTCATTGGCCCTAGTCAGTTCATGGGTACAAAAGGGGTGGCCAGCGACCTCCCCCACAGAGGAGTTCAAGGTGTATGGCAGAAGGAGAGACAAACTGTCCCTAGAGAGGGGCTGCCTCCTCTGGGGGCAGCGGGTAATAGTCCCCAAAGCGTTGAGGCCACAGGTGCTCAAGATGTTACACATTAGCCACCCGGGGATCGTGCGCTCTAAAGCGCTAGCCAGAAGCTACGTCTGGTGGCCCAAGTTGGACATAGATATAGAACACATGATTGGCACTTGCGAGGTACCCACCCCAAAGAGTCCCGACTTCCCCACAGAGAATGGGACACAGCCCGAGGGCCGTGGTCGCGCCTACACGTAGATTTTGCGGGACCCTTCAGGGGTACCCTGTTCTTAATAATAGTGGACACTTACTCCAAGTGGTTGGAGGTAATTCCAACATCAACAGCTGCAACGGTTAGGCAATTGCAGAGAGTATTTAGCTGTTTCGGATTACCCGACGTGCTTGTGAGTGATAACGCCACAACTTTCACGTCAGCAGAGTTCCAGGGGTTTATAGAGATTAATAGGATTCACCACATTACCTCTGTCCCCTTTCACCCCGCTACAAATGGTCAAGCGGAGCGTTTGGTGCGAACAATGAAGGACGCACTGCATAGGATGGGCCCTGGGGATTTGAACCTGCAACTATGCCAATTCTTATTAAGGTATCAAGTATCCCCCTGGGGTTGGGGTTGTCGCCCACCGAACTCCTTATACAGAGGAGACCCGCCACAATCCTCTCGCGCCTAGACCCAACCAGGGTGGAGGACACGGGTAGAAACATTGGACTGGGAAGGACTAAGAGTTTCGGGGTCGGCGAGGCCGGGCATTGCAGGAATTATGCGGCCGCTGGGCTGACTTGGGTTCCCGGAATAGTGGTCAGGCAAATGGGGCCGGTCTCGTACAATGTCGAGACAAGCACAGGTCTCCTCTGGAGGAGACACGCCGACCAGCTCAGGAGTAGAGTTGTAGACAGGCAAGACACGAGAGACCAAACAGGAGAGTCAACAATAGGGTTCTCCCCCACCCGCTTATCCCAAGGGGGAGACACACACCACTGGGGGGAGGGAAATGACCCAGATCCAAATCCTTTGGACCCCCCGAGCTACAGGAACGATTTGGAAGAGGGGGATTTCAAAGAGTTAGATTTTGAGTTTGGAAACCGGGGGGAGTTTTCGGAGTGGTCCCCCACCCGTCTGAGCGAAGAGTGGAGTTTTACTTTAGTCCCTAGGACCCCCGGTTTCACGTCCCTGGAGTTTACTCCTACACCTAGACCTCCCCAATCCCAGGCTCAGAGCCCGCAGCCAATCACTAATGAGTCACCCTCTCCTGTTGCAGGACGAGGACATAGCAATCAGGAATATGCAGCCACTCCAGGGCAAAGCACGGCTGCCACTCGGCCAAAGCAAACATGCGGGAAGCCTCATTGCTTGAAGGACTTCGTCCTTACCTAGGGGGGAGGGGTGTTATGTACTGAATGCAATGCCAAGGAAATGTTGTAATGATCCCTTTAACAGAATGTAACCAGTCAATGTATCCAATTGTATCTAATCAGGGACACATTGTAACAGGCTGTATGAGGATGTGAGCTAAGTGGCCACAGGTGGCAGTAGCGAACATCCAACTCACATGGTACAGATTCCCCGAATACCTGAAGAGCGGGAAACCTTCCCGCCACACCACACCTGGAGAAGATGGGCATGACGACCAATGACGTCACACGGACAGTAGCCAATGAGCTACCACACCTGCATATTCAAATGTACAGTGTAATATAAATAGAGCTGTTTGTCCGCCATTACCATATGTTCACCCTGATCATCATGCAATAAAGTTGTGTTTAGCCTTGTTACGGCTCCTTCCATTGTCTTCCTTGCAAGACACTAAAATAACAGTACAACAGAAATTAAATAAGACTTTGGCATGTTCAGATCCTTACAGATAGTTTATCTGTATTTCCTCTATCTTGCATGGAAGAGAGAGATTTTCACATGCCTACCTATTCAGCTTACAACTGAGGTAAGATTCAAACTCAAGGAGGCCTTGATGCTAGGAAAGATCAAAGGCAAAAGGAGAAGGGGTGGCAGAGGATGAGGTGGCTAGATGGCATTGTTGACACAATGGGCGTGGAGCTGATGGGGCTGCGGAGGATGCTGGAGGGTAGGGGTGCCTGGCGAGCAATGGTCCAATCGGGTCGCAAAGGTCAACTGTGTGACTGAACAACAAAAGATTCAAACCAAGGACCCTTCCATCTTAGTTGTTAATTAGTGTAGTCTATTCAACCCACACTTCTTTTCAACAAGGTTAGGAAGATTGCTTTTGTTGTTGTTTGGACCACCACTGTCAGAAAAGTCCTGTGGGTAGAATGGCCAATGCTCATGCTTACTTGGGGATTCCAGGAGCTGGTATTTCAAAAAGTAACCTTTCCCTGCTCTGATCAGCCACTTGCCACCAGTTTCAAATATTGGCTGAGTATCACCCTCTTGCTTCTTTGAAGCACTAGTCTTGTGGGAGCTTCAAACCTCTAAAGCCAGGCATAGAAACTCATTAGCCAGTTTGAAAGATTTTGTTATTAAAGTTTCCCATCAGATGGACTTCTTCATCACCGGCATTCCCCAAGGCAACATTAAGCTTCCATTTAGGAAAACAACTCTGCAATCATCTATAACTATTTAATTGCATGTAATTTTCAACAGGTGCTACTCAAATGGCTAATTAATCAAAATCAAATCAAACCCCTAATTGTTATGGAAGGCCTAATTTACTGCTGTGCTTTTGGAAAGAAATCAGTTCTGTTGTCAGATCTGCCACCAGGGAATGGGGAGGGAAAGCAGACAAATGCAGTTCTCATACAACTACCTTCTCTTTACCTGATTTTGCTCCAGTCCTGTGCTGCAGTAAGAAACCCAATCCTTAGTATAGAGCAGGGTTTTTTTCCATACATCATCTACTCCACCCCCACCCCCTTTGCTATTTCCAGTAATTACTTGGAGATAAAACCCTGGAAAGGGTTGCCATAACTCAGAACTGACTTGACATAACACAGTTATTATTATTAGGGGCACTGACTGTGTAGGTGAATACAGCAAAAATTATACTCACAGTAATAATTCCTGCCCAGCCTACTACATTTAGATCAGTTTTATGGAGATAAACGGTTTACCTCAAGCACCTTGGAAACTGTTGTTGGAGGATTTTTCAAATTTTGCCAGAAAAGCTAGAATGAGTGAATCAGAACAGAAGAGAGAACTCTGCTAACATCTTTTTTCATGGGAAACATCCAAAGGAAGTAAAGGGGTACAAAGTCCATAGATAGAGATTTTGAATTGATTCCAACATGCTCATTCCATAATAGGTGAAAACTACACTGGCCAGAATCCTGTTGCTTATGCTTGTCAGTGTAAATCTCAACATAACTCAGTTGACACAATTCTAAGCAGCGAATTGCTACCGGTTAAGAAGCCAGCAAAGGCATTTGCTATCACATACCAAGTTACACAGCATGGTGCACAACAGCAGGTGGCTACACTGCTAAATTAACGGTAATTCACCACTGCTGGTCTTATGCCACTGTTAAAACATAATCAGATTTTGATTATTGTGGTTTAGATCTTCTGCGTCAAAACTCAGAATAGTATGGATGCTGCCTGATTTGTGGAAGGAAAGGAATGAAAAGAAGATGGCATTGTTAGAACAAATGCAAGCGTGGCGCCAAAATGGCCGCCACGCTCTTTGCGCCCCCCCCCACCGGATGAAGGCATCCGGGTAGTTAGGGGCGTGGCCAGCTCCCTTATAAAAGGGGTGGCCACGAGGCAGCCGAGCTGCCATTTTGCGAAGCGACGGAGCGGAGAAGTTTTTCCCTCCTACCTCCGTCGCTTGTCCACCTGAGCCTCTTGGCTGCTGATTCTCTCCTTTTAGGCTTCCCATTGACCAGCTGCAATGCCCTCGAAGAAGAAGGTGACTGCGAACGCGGCTCGTTCCGCGCGGAGGCGCAATCCGGGTCGGAGGACCACGGCTGCGCCTCCCCAAGCAGCCTCCTCTGCCCGAACCCACCGGGACCGGTGGGATGGGGTTAATTCCCCCTTGGTCGGAGGCTGGGGATCCGCATGCGGGCACAGTAGGGGCCGCGGCTCCTGGCCCGCAAGCGGCGGCCACCGCTGCTGGCGTCACCCATTCTGCTGGCCCTTCCTCCGTTGGGGCGCAGCTTAATGCGGGGGCTTCCAGCCTTGGGGGGTGGGGTGGCCCCCTTCCATGGCAGGGTTCTTCCCTGGCCCTACCGGGCCCGGGCTTTGGATCGTGGCCCTATTCCGGCCCCGGGGTACAGGGACCTGTGCCGACGCCTGTAGTTAGTGGGCCGGCTGGCCCTTTACCCCCCCTTGGTTTAGGTGGCTATGTCAGCGTGGAGGCCCTCCTGGCCCGCGTTGCGGCCCTTGAGGCATCCCTGGCCCAGGTTAGTCACCCTGGGGCCCCTTTTGCAGGGCCGGTCGGTCCATCGTCTGCTGGGCAGCGGCAGGCGGTGGGACGGGTTGAGCTGCCTGAGGCGTGTGGCCCGGCTTCGGCCACTGCCCCGCAGCTCCCCAATCAACAGGCCGGTGCTGATCAAGCCCCGTCGACGAGCTCTAGGGCGGTCGTGAGCTCCGACGCTCCCAGTGGGTCGGAACCCCCGGTGGGGGCGGCCCATGGGGGCGCAGCGTGTGAGTATGCGGTCCAAAATAGTGCACAAACACACATGGCCACGTTGGGGGGGGCTTTTCAATGGCCTTGGCCTCGCACGGGTGGGGCGGCGGTCCAGTCACCGACGCCCCACCCGGTGACTTCAACTATCACCCTGGGCCCCGGGGTAGGGGGTCCTTCTTACCCGGTCGGGAATCTTCTAGGGGTGACCGGGTTAGTCCAGGCTCCTCCGCAGATGCCCGCAGTTTCCACCGTGCCTGTGTCGGCTTTGCCGACGGCAGGGTATACTTTGCCACTGGGGGACCATTTGGCACAGGCCACCAGAGAGAAGATCTGGCGGGGGGAGTATGTGGACATCTTCTCCCTCCTTAACAGAGAGCCCACCAAGGAGGAGAGGGAGGGGCAAGATGAGAAGGATAAGGAGCAAGCGCGTCGTCGCAAGCCACCACGTACGTGGGCCAACTGGTTGCCGGCCTACCTCATCTACATGGTGGTATACCTCAGGGCCCGGCCTGATTTGGCGATTCCGATGGTCCAGTATTTTGACAACATTTACCGGGCGATGGTTGACTTCCCGGGCCTGTCGTGGTTGGCTTACGACGAGGAATTCCGTATGCGGATTCCCCTGCACCCAGAAATGAGGTGGGACGAGCCCTGCCAGCGGCTGTGGCTGCTGTACATGACTCCCACGCGCCCTGCGCCCGGGGAAAGATACCATTGTGGACATGCGGTCCAGCGAGTGGCCCCAGCACAGGCTCCCCGCCAGGTGGCGGGGCAGGGGGTTCCAGCCCGCCTGCTGTGCTGGACTTTCTCGTCCAATGGTTCCTGCAACAGGAAGAATTGCAAGTACAGACATGAGTGTCCCTCCTGCGCTGGCCCCCATGCGGCCTCTGCCTGTTCCAGGCCTGGGGGGATGCGGGGCAGAGGAAGGGGCGGACAGGGGGCTGGCAAAACTGCCGTGGAGGGAGTTGGTTCACCAAAAGGCCCCCTCCCCAATTAATGTGGACATGTTGGAGCGTTGGCTCGCATTGTACCCGAGGGAGGAGGATGCGGTTTACCTTCTTCAAGGTTTTAGACGGGGGTTCCGTATCCCTTTTGTGGGCGACAGGTCCCCCCAGGATGCCCCCAACCTTTTGTCTCTTAGGGGGCGGGAGGAGGTAGCTGCTGCCAGCATTACTAAGGAGGTCGATATGGGCAGGGTTGCCGGCCCTTTCCCTACACCCCCGTTCCCCAATCTTAAGGTGTCACCTTTGGGCTTGGTCCCCAAAAAATCACCGGGCGAGTTTCGCCTGATTCATCATTTGTCTTATCCAGCCGGCCGATCGGTCAATGATGCTATCCCTGATGACCTTTGCTCAGTCAGGTATACATCTTTTGACCACGCGCTGCGCATGGTGCGCTCATGTGGCCCGGGTGCGCTGTTGGCCAAGTGCGACATTAAGTCGGCGTTTCGCCTCTTGCCAGTGCACCCGGGTGATTTTGAGTTGCTGGGTTTCAAGTTCCGGGGTGAATATTACTTTGATAAGGCCATGCCTTTTGGCTGTTCCATATCATGCTCGGCTTTCGAGCGTTTTAGCATGTTCCTACAGTGGGCTTTTGTCCGCAGGTCAGGGTCCCGGTCTGTAGCCCATTACCTGGATGATTTTTTATTCGGGGGTGAACGGGGCTGGGACACGTGCACGCGTCTCCTCAACACATTTCAGACGCTAATGGAGGAACTCGGTGTCCCTTTAGTGCCCGAAAAGACCGAGGGCCCATTTACTCAGCTAGTATTTCTGGGGGTGGAGATTGACACAGTAGCGCAGGCTTCTAGGTTACCGGGGGATAAGGTGTCAAGGATTGTGGCCCTTATCTCGGACTTGCTTGCTAAACGCAAGGCGTCCCTGCGGGAACTGCAGGTGCTACACGGTCACCTCAATTTCGCTTGCAGGGTGGTCGCACCGGGCAGGGCGTTTGCTCGGCGCTTGTGCGACGCCATGGCAGGCTTATCTAGGCCCCACCATAGGGTTAGACTCACCCGGGGTATCAGGGCAGATATGTTTATCTGGCTCCAGTTCCTGAGGGAGTTCAATGGAGTGTCATTTTGGAGGTCTGACCTCCTGGCTTCCCCTCGCTTTCAGATACAATCTGATGCTTCAGGATCCCTGGGTTATGGGATGTACTTCAATGGGAAGTGGGCCTATGGTGGGTGGCCACCAGCCTGGGCAGGCACGGGTCGTCTGCGTGATCTCACGTATCTGGAATTTTTCCCTATCCTGGGGGCTTTGATGCTATGGGGCGAGGAGTGGGCCAACTCGGTTGTCCATTTCTGGTGCGACAATGCGGCCGTTGTTCACATTGTCAACTCACAGACTTCCAAATCGCCCAGGGTCATGGACCTAGTGCACCAGTTTGTGTTGCGCAGCCTGCGCCTCAACGTCCTCTTCAGGGCCAGGCATGTCCCGGGGGTCAATAATGATATCGCTGACGCTTTGTCCCGCCTGCAGATCTCCCGGTTCCGTGCCTTGGCCCCGGATGCGGAGGAATTTCCCTCGCCACTCCCGGAGGAGATATGGACCATTGGCAAGGAGAGGTGAACCGGGCGATTGGCTTGTCACTGGTGCCACGCACGCGTAAGGCGTATCACCATGCATTCAATTCTTTCAGAGCCTTCTGTATCCAATCCCGGCTGCCAGAAACCTGGCCGATCCCAGTGACCCATGTACTTCAGTTCATGGTTTACCTGCATGCCCAGGGCCTTGCACCTCGCACCATAGCATCTAGGCTGTCAGCATTGGCTTTTATGGCCAAGGTGGGAGGTCATGTGGATAGTACCGCTGACTTCCGTGTGAGACATGTTTTGGAGGGGTGGGGGCGGGAGCGTGGGTGTTGCCCGGACGACCGCCACCCGATTTCCCCAGGGGTTCTTACCCAACTGGCCCGGGGTTGGCCTGGCCTCTGTTTTGATAGATATGAGGCAGCCCTATTTCACGCAGCCACAACGGTGGCATTTTTTGGAGCGCTCCGCATCAGCGAGCTTGTGATGCTGTCTAAGGCGGATGCAAGTCGTAGGGCACTGGAACTCGAGGATGTCTATGTTGCCAAAGACTGGGCTCAGTTGAGGATACGCTCCTCTAAGACGGATCAGCATGGCGTAGGCAGTGGTGTGAGACTGCTACGGTGTTCTTTGGCAGACATCTGTCCGGTTGGTGCCCTACATGAGTTTATTGCACTGCGTGGCACGCACCATGGCCCGTTTTTCTGTCACCAAGATGGGTCTCCCCTTACTAAGTTTCAGTTTTGGAAGGTGACAGGCAAAGCGCTCGCCAGTGTAGGCCTCCCGGGGGCCCGTTACGGCACCCATTAGTTCAGAATAGGGGCGGCCTCCACTGCTGCTGCTTTTGGGTACTCCGGGGCTGAAATACGCCGCATGGGAAGGTGGGGTTCGCGGTGTTTTCAATTTTATGTCCGCCCTCTCCCACAGTGAGTACCAGCCTGGTCACCACATCTTTTCTCTCCCTCGTTTTTTCCCTTGACAGACCCTGGGTGTCGTATTACACCGGTGACAGTATGGCTGGTGGGCCATAGCTACGTGCACAGGGCAGCGCGTTACGCTGCGGCGACAGAGTGGGGACCCCGACTGGGACTGGGTGCATACGCAAGTCTCACATGGTATGGTAAGCCTGGGATGTTATGGCGGGAGCTGTTGCCATTCCTTTTTTCAGGTCGGAATGCTGACCCGCCTGACATTCTCATCATACACCTTGGGGGCAATGATTTGGGCCAGGTCGCCGGCTTATCGCTAAAGCATGCGATTTGCGGCGACCTCGCCTACTTGCATTACGTGTGGCCCACCACCACCATTGTTTGGTCGGATGTGGTGCCGCGGCACACGTATAGGGGAGGGTTCGACCTCCCGGCCCTTGACCTGGCTAGACGCATGGTGAACAGGGCTGTGGCCCGGTTCATTGTCAGCAGGGGTTGGGGGAGGGTCAGCCCTCACCCCGCCATTAGTCTGCGAAATTATGACCTTTATGCAGGGGATGGGGTCCATCTGCCGCGAGGAGGTATGGACCTCCTGTTGGGTGATTGGCGAGCAGGCCTGTTGACCGAGCTGACGGTCTGGGGGGGGCGTCGAGCCTTCTTTGAAGCCCCTCCGTGTGGTGGGTAGCACTGGTAAGGTAAACATTATGACCCACAGGTATCCGGCAAGTTCGCAATTGACTGGACAACACTAGACAGGCATAAGTTGGTTAAACGTTGTCCGGTCAACGACGAACTAGGCGACGGGGTGATGGCTATAGCTAGACAGCATGCATCACCCCGTGATTTTACGGATACGCGTCAGAGGGTGGGGTCATTAGTTAGATATTGACTACGGTCAACAATTTGTTTGTTGTCAACAAACAAATTGATACAAATAGATACATTGTAGCAATTGCCGTTGGCAATTTTGGGTGGTATCTTACCAGTGTTACTTCGGCCTGCTTGCCTTAAGAATTATGATTGGTCAATTACCAATAGAAATTTATAATTCGGACTAGGGCATGAATCAATAAATGTGGCCCAATGCCGTTATCCACTTTTATCAGTGTCTGAGTCCTTTATTGGGGGGTGCGCCTGCAATGTAGTTTGTTGTCCCTATAACTGTGCATTCAAAGAAGCAATCTCTAGAAGAATATCTGGAACAGGAGTGGGCAACTTTGGTGATTCAGGGGACGTTTCCCCCACTCCCATGCACTAATGCCTGTCAGGATCTGAGGCAGCTCCAGTATTTTCAGGATGAGTTTCCCAGAGGTGGTTTGATGTTTGTTGGATTGGACCCCCATTCTTGAGGACAACTCTAGTGCATGCAGGATTGGACTCTGCGGCACATGCTAGGTTCCACCTGGGAGCCCTGGGGAAGGTTTTGGACCATCATAAGTTCCATCTGGAGATCCCGGGTAGCTAGTTGTATAAGAACTGGCTCTTCCCCCGGAAGCTGCCTCAGCAGTGAAGGTCACTGGACTTGTTGTTGCTTGGCTCCTGAATCTCTTGTCTTGTCCCTCCCTTTGAAGACCTCTTGCCCTGCTCCTGGTTTCTGTCTTAGAAGATCTCCTGCTTTGTTTTTGCTGCCACTTCTGAGGATTTCCTTCTCTGTTTCTACTTCCTATGAACTATTCTTGTTTCCTGCGTAGGTCCTCATTGTTTGAAACCTGTCCTTGCTGTGCTCCACCCCTTTGAGGCACTCTGCCTTGCTTGCTCTCTGAGTCACTTAACCTCTAGCTTGCTTGGACTAGGCTCTATTGTCCAGGCGTAAACCTGTATTCCTGACTACCTCAGGCTTGATTTTTGACTTGGACTCCAGATTATGGTACAGTTACTGTTTGGTCCATTGACTGGTTGTCCTGGCTGTTTGTGCTCATGCTACTTGTTGTATTGCACAGGATGCTGGGCTTTCATGGAAGACTTTTTTAAACCCAAGGAATTAAGTGGCATTCCCATTATCCCCCTTCAAGCTCTGAATTGGATAAAATCATATGTACTGTACCTGTATCGTAGAGTTTGCTTTCTTACCAATTAAGACATTTAATTGCCTTGCTGACTGTAACGAGAGGTTCTCCAATTAAGCTTATCAACTAATGAGATTTAAGCAGAGCTGTATATAAATAGCTTTGTACAAGAAGACAGTGGAGATTTTGATTTTAATTTATACCCCGCCCTTCTCAGCACAGGCCGATTTAGGGCGGCTTACAAACACTTATATAGGGATACAATGTAACAAGGCAAAATGCAATAAAGGGTCCAGTTACAAATTATCAAATTATAGGATGACCCTGAACTCATCTCTATCATTGACTGATGCATTACACCTGGGATGTCTAATTAGCAGGGGAAACTCTCTTGCCAAGAAGATGACAATCAGGAAGGTCATGATGTCCCTTTTGTAGACAATGACTTGCTATAACTTACATTTGTAAGGACAACCTGCCAATTAATAGATATCTCTTGACAAGGGCCAAAGGGCCCTTCAGTTGAAGGTATATAAGAAGAGGCTTAGCCTTCTAACTTTGGAGCTCTGCAGGCTGACCAATGGAACCCTCTGTTACCTGCTTCTGTACCTTATATATACAAATTGGTACCATGAAGTCTCACTCTTACGTCTGACAAGTGGACTTGATCCACAAAAGCTAAGATTAAAATACAACAGATAGTCCTTAGAGTGCCACTATTTATTTATTACAATTATACCCCGCCCATCTAGGAGATTTTCCCACTCTGGGCGGCTAACAACACAAAACCCACACATTAAAAAAGCAGTCACCAAAGTAGCCCACGTTAGGCCATTATATACAGTACAAGACGCACTCCATTTTCCAGTCTATTTTAAGGATGTGTGTGTGAGTGGGTCTTATATGCCAACAAATACGGTGTATATTAGAAAGAAAAAAAACTATTGGTGATGGAAAGAAATAAAATACCTAATGCTCACTGTTTTTTTTCTTTTTGTTTTGTTTCCTCTCTGATATCTTTTCTGAGGAGTTTCATACTGCGCATCTAGAGGCTGGTTATGACTGAATTCCGTAACTTTGGGAGGGGTGGTGACTATGTGATCAGAAATTCTAGGTCTAATCTTTAGATTTGTATTTATTTGCAGCATAGATTTTCAACATGACCGCTGAAAGCATTCTATGTATTTCACGTACAAAAAAAATGAATTGTATAGTACAAGCAGATTGGTTATGCTTAGTTTGTGCAGTCAGGTTTAAAACTCCTGCTGAGAGAGAGAAAATGTCTTTAGAAAGAATGAGAAGTCTCACATGGACCAGGCACTTTCTGAAATTGGACATTTTGAATGATTTCCCCCTGACATCTCTTGTTCTCTTCAGGGAATGGCTGTCAGATGCAAAACTTTTGCCCCATTTGACATCTTCTACGCCACAGGAAACAGCTGTTTCTCCTGAACAGTTTGTCTCTTTGGCATCCCTTGCTCCATACACCATGCATGTATCCTGGGTGTGTCTTCACCAGCTGTTTGACACATGATATGTTCAGGAACCTTGTCAAACAGCTGGAACAGCCTTTCCTCCTGCCCCCACTCTTTGTCTTTTGATTTTGCTGCTCTATTTTTGTAATGGTGGTTGGAACGTTTTAACAATTTACTATCTTAAAATTGTTTTATATGTTTCTATACTATGTGCTTATAATATACCTATTTTAATATAAATCCTATTATGTACTGTATATCTTATAAACTTACAGGAAATTTTGCTGTATCGTGCACTATAGAAATATTACAAATTAAATTATTAAAGAGAGATGGCAGAAAGAGTGGTCTAACTAGACAGTGTTGCCCATCACTTGTCAACAATGTTAGGTCAGGGCTCAAACTCACCAATGGGTCCTCTGTCGGATCCCTTGGGCCAGGTGAAAGTGGAGCACACATGTCCACCTAACCAGTGGGTGACGTGATATATAAATGACTAAAAACCGCATGCAGATGGAATTGACTTCTCAGGTCCATTTGCATGTGCGGAATGTCATTGCGGAGATGTCTTCCCCTGCTAATTAGACATCCCAATGAGCAGACTCCACACTGAATAATATGTGTGCAGTGCAACAAGTGCAGAGGTATACATTTCAGTGGTGAATTGCTGCTAGTTACAGAGTCACTGCCTGTATCCCTCGTTGTGTACCAAGTCATATGACTTGTGCATGATGAGGAATATGTCAGATTTATGCCATTGTATGTATACCAGCATACTTAAACAATGTTTCCAGGTATTCTTAAGTAGGTCTCTATTCATGTTCCTATGTTGTAGATGGGAGAAAGGGCAGTAGCTGAGAGAATAAAGGCTTGCCTAATTAATTCCTGTACTGTCATTTTCATATATGAACTATTCACCCAGAAATTCATCAGAGAAAAGGAGGGCAAGTTTAAAAAAAAACAACCATTCTTCTTTATTGTGGAGGTTCTGAGCAAAGAGGAAGATTTCCCCTCATCTCCACAATTTAATTTCCTTGCAAAGCAAAATTTGTAATTGGTGGCAAAGTGTTTCCCCAGAGGGTGGGTTTGCAGCCACAGATTTCTGGACCCCTTTCAGAGACCATACTATTTCACATATGGAATTCATAGGATTTCTTCAAACACTGGGTTTTCAAGAATACAATAGCATTTTAAAATGGCATCTCTCTGTACCTGTGTCTTGATAAGCAGTTGTTTGATGTCATACAGATACATTCATCAGAGAGCCAAGACTTAATTTGTATGCTATACAATCCTCAGAGAAAGCCCCTCTGGGGCTGTTTATTACATATAAGGAGCATAGTCTATACATAAAGGTCTCTTTGTAGTAATTATTGTATCAGGGTCAATAAGAAAGAAGAATCTGTTTTGTTTACAATGACAATGTGACTTCTGCTTCTACAGTGTCTTGAATCGTACTCCTGCAAACTTGATTCAGGAAATCATTTTAGTAGATGACTTCAGCGCTGACCGTAAGTATAAGTTTTCTTCACTTTCTTTTCTTAATTCTTTTTATTCCATGTCCAGGCCAGATGTGAAACAGCCAAAATGAAGCCACCTTTTGGTGAGTTCATTCTGCAGTCCCCTCCACCTGACCTAGTGTGAGAGAGATTAGCTGGCAACACAAGGTTGCTGTTACCAGGGTACGCCCGATTGTGGGTCAAAAATACCACAATCTTCAAGGAGACTCTATGTACCCCTCTTTTCTTAATTATCTTTGTTTAGATTTTGATATTTGTTCCTGTTGCTTTTATTTTCTCTATCTTCTCTCCTTGCTTTTTATTATATTGAAATGTTAAGGTTGAAGGGAAAAACAAAACCTTGTTATTTTTTACCCAATTTAATAAGCAAAGTTTTGCTGTGATTTCAAAAAAGGTTTTTAGAAGATAACTAGGTACTTTTAGGAAGCTGGGATGATTTTTTGTAGGCAATTCTCAGTGTGGTGTTCAGGGACTCTGAATGTGACCACGAAGTCAGAATGTTCATTTGGCTTCACTTCACCAACATTTTGTGATCCATAATCACAAGTATGGGAAATACTGACTCTTCTAGAAGCCCTGATTATTCAGGTTCCAGTAGGAAGAGATAATGGATTCCATAATGTGTCCTTGTCCTGCCAGCTAGAGTTGGTAACCACAGGTTCTTGCTGAATTTTTCATGGTGCAGCTCTACTTCAGGGCAACAAATGCATGGAATTAATAAGTGGCTAAGAAATGCCATTTCCTCAATTTCTGGGAATGCACTTCAATGACCAAATGAAAAGTGATACTAGATGGATCACCAGTGGTCATTCACAGATGTAGAGGGGGCATTTTCATTTAAGTCATGCACACAGGAAAGGAAGGCTTCTCTCATTCTAATAAATTGTGGTCTCAGGGAAAATCAGGGAGGTCTTTATCTGCTACTAACCTCAAAACAAGTGTCTGGTTTGCTAAACAGATGTTTGATGTCAAGTTTAGTTTTGACCTGAGCACTGGCAAAGATACTGGATAGTAGCCACCAAAATAAAATCATAGTAAGAACATAAGAACAGTCTTGCTGGAACAGGCCACAGCCCATCCAGTCCAGCATTCTGTCTCACACAGTGGCTCACCATTTGCTTCAGAGTATTATTCCCAAGGAGATGCCTTCACCTGCTTAGGATTCCCTGGAAATGGCATTGAGAGATATCCTGCCTATCTCTCCAACCCAGAGGTTGTCCTTAAGTATCCATAATTATAGACATCCTTTGCTTTAGATTTCAAGATGTGTAGAACATGTGCCAAACCTTAAGTATTTGTTAGTGCCAAGAAAATTGGGGGCGTCAAAGATTTCAGTCCAAACCATCAAAAGGATGAACAAGATAATTATGGTTACAAGAATGAAGAAAGTAGTTATGTATCTTGTTGGTGAGACTAAATTTATATATTCCATTTAGAGAGATTCAGAAAAGCGAGTCACCTGAACTTCGTGATGGAAGAGATGTTTTAATGGAGAAGGTCCAAAGTTCAGTCCCTGGTGTCTCCAAAAAGAAAGATCAGGAAGCTGCAGGTGACAGGCAAGGCATTGTCCAGAGACACTTAAGACATGCTTTCACCAGGACTATCACTGCGCTAGATAGACAGGCTAGTTTAACCTTATTTCCATGGTCCTAAATTTGTGAGGTATTCTATCTTCTGTTGTTCCTGAGTGAAAGGTTAGTGGCTGCCTGGTAGACTATTATTCTCTGACAATAGAAGCAACAGAAGCTAAAGCATCTCATAAATTTAGAAAAATGGAAGCATAAAGAGCTGACCTGTTACTATTGAGAGTTATCTTGCAATGTGGAACAAGTAATCTCACTGTCTCTGTTTATAGGTTTGAGCCCAGACATCACTCATTAAGCAAGCAGGGCAGCAATTTATTCCTTCTTGGTGAGGTGTGGAATAGAAATACAGACATCTCTACACCCATTGTTTCATTGCGGGGGCGGGAGCATTGTTTCATCTCAGTTGCACAGAGAAGCTAAAGAGTCAGCTAGAGATGCCTAGGCATTACCTCACATCTACCAGTAGGCCTGGCTGTTAAAAAGGTACAGTATAACTGAGAACATAGACCAGGACCATGCACACCCATAAATTGCTCATCCCATGCTTTCTTCCATCTCACAACACTATCGCACAACACTAGAACTAGGGGGCACTCCATGAAAAATTTGGGTACTAGTTCTCAAACAAATAAGAGAAAGTACTTTTTCACCCAGAGGATCACTGGTCTGTGGAACTCCCTGCCAGAAGAAGTGGTGACAGCTGTCAGACTTGACAGCTTTAAGAAAGGATTAGACAAGTTCATGGAGGACAAGGGTATCAATGGCTATAATTATGGATACTTAAGGACAACCTTGGGGTTGGAGAGATAGGCAAGATATCTCTCAATGCCATTTGCAGGGAATCCTAAGCAGGTGAAGGCATCTCCTTGGGAATACCCTGAAGCAAATGGTGAGCCACTGTGTGAGACAGAATGCTGGACTGGATGGGCTCCTGTGGCCTGTTCCAGCAAGGCTGCTCTTATGTTCTTATCTAGGTAGTCCATTCAGATTTGTTTGCATTTTCATTGTGATGGCCACAGATTATGTAATATCTCTCAATGTGTTGGAACGAAATGATCTACACCTGCATATAGAACACACTGGTTGATATACTTTATAAATCCTCAGTACTAAGTATATGCTAAACAATTCTCCAGAGTCTCCAGTTGTTATTTCTCACTATCTTTTAGAATACATTCTCCAAGCATCACTATCCAAAGAGAGTATTTCAATTGGGCATTGTTAGCACTGCTACAAGGAGTTTTTACTATGTTCTTAGAGTATGAATAACCTAAAAGGGGTTCATGGTCTTATTTTAAGATATGGATTTCCTTGCCTAGCTGATGTTCGGTAGTATCTCAATAGCCATAAATCAAGAGGATCTGTCACTGTTCCTCAGCAATGCAGTGCTTGACAAATAGCCCACATGGGAATGGTATCTGGGTCAGTGAAAAGAGTTGTGGAAATGAAAAAGCTCCAGGAATAGAGGTGAGAAGCAAAGTGCTTTGGCTGGCTTTGCCAAGGCTATGATAAAAGACAGGTTTTACAAGACATGGGGGGGAGAGGATATAAGTGCTGCTTAATGTTGGATCATGACAAAGAATCATATGAACAAAGAGGCAAACAAAAGAATGAAAACAGCATCAACTTAACTTTTGCTGACCCAAAGGCATATACAATGCTAAAATGCTCTCCCAACTTTTGGAAGTTGTTCAAATATTCTATCTCATATATAGTACTGCAGTTCTATAGATTAGTCCTTCCAGAGTTTGGTCAAAGAAGGACATGGGGACAATTTTTGTAGTGCATGTTCTGCAGCGTATTTCACTCCATGTGTGCTGAAGACTGATGGATACAGTATTAGAGCCAAATATATGTGATGTCAAATTTATCTTTACATGTAAAGAGTTGGGGCTGAATGTTTTGCCTATGACCTAAACCAGGGGTGCTCAAACTTTTCAGGCCATGGGCCGATCATGTGGTTTAGGGGTGGTGGTCACTAAGGCCCATGGGCCGGATCCAGCCCCTGATGCCAATTCATCCGGCCCACGATGCCCTCATCGCTCCCAGAAGCGGTAGTAAAGTGTACCCATACGGGTGCATTTTACTTCCGCTCCCAGGAGCGACAAGGGTGTTGTGGGCCATATGAATTGGTGTCGGGGGCCAAATCCAGCCCATGAGCCGTAGTTTGGGCACCCCTGACCTAAACACTATGAATCAGAATCTCTCAAAGTCAAGCGAAACAGCTTGAACATTAGATTGAATTGGGTCTTAATGATAGAAAATGTCCTGTGAGAAAGGACAAGTGTCACCCTTCTGTATACATCCTCTGGGGCACCTTTTTTGTGTCTTTTCTTCTCAATTTCACTTCCTCTGCTTTCTTGCTTTTAGTATCCAACCTGTATTATATTGCACATCTCTGTAGGGGTTTCCCACCCCACCCTTGTAAGTCACTGTATAGAATTACATGTTTCAAAGCAAATACAGAGTTCCTAGTTCTGCTTGTTCTGTAATGCTAATGCTGAGGCAGAGAAAAGAAAACTCAGCTCATAGAAAAAGGTACAGTACTGTACTTGTGTTTCCCCATCTCCTAATCCCTGCTACATCCCTCCACCACTTTGTTCCCTTATTTATTTTAACATCAAGTCAATTCTTACTTACTGGCAACCCTTTCCAGAGTTTTCTAGATAGAGAATAAACAGAAGTGGTTTACCTTTCCCTTCTTTTGGGAAAATCTTGGGATTGTGCAGTTTGCCCATGACTACACAAGCTGGCTATTGGGAATCAAACTCCCAATATCTGACTCTGTTGCCAAATACCAAACTCACTGAGCTTTCCAGCCAGCTAATAATGTTGTGCCATAAGATCAATGTTGACTTATGGTGACCCTTTTCAGTGTTTTCTAGGTAAAGAGTACTCAGATTTGGTTTACCATTCCTTTCTTCTGGGGGCATTTTAGGATTGTGCAGCTTATCCAAAGCCACACAGGGTAGCTGTACCAGGATGTGCATGAGGAACTGGCCTCTCAATCTTTGGTTCCACAGGCAGATAACTAATTCACTGCCAAGCTTATTTTCAGTCTCAAAGTTGGGTGTGGTGAAAAATATAAGGGATGAAAGAGTTATGGGAAATAATCAGTTGGCTTTTCCTTCCTATGTCTATAGTTTTCTCTACATAAACATTAAACAGTAAATGAGAGATTTATGAAATACATTATTTTGGATGTAGCATCAGCTGTTCAGGGCCATGTAAACTACATGCCAGATAGCAACTTGCATCTAGCCGAGTCTCAGCGACCCTTTCCCTTGAGATGTATTCTCAGAAAAGGCTGATTTGTGTTAAATATGAGGGACAGCATTTGCCTGAAACTTCCCACACACAATCCAGCTGCTTTTACTACCAACAGTTTTACCACAGAATGAATATAGGACATAAAGGAAGAGAAAAAAATCAGGTGAATATTAGGCAACAGGCAAGGGGGTCCATTAGAGCAAATGCTTCCAGTAACCCTTCCTCCTCTTCAGCTAAATTATAGAGTGAACAAATGTGTAAGATAATGTGTGAATGGATGGCTATGTGTTGTTTGTGTTCACGCTGGCGCATGAGAGAGAGAGAGAGAAATGTCTGCCCCCTTTTGTCCCTTGAACCGTCTGGTTACCTCTGGTTATGCCTACCATTGATACCTGTGTCATAGACTTCACGAAGAACAACTGGCACCAGTGCTGGAAGAAGAAGCGTCCCTTCACTTTCATTCCTATACAGTTTCAAAATGTTACTTTCTCAGACATTTTGAGAAGAAGGCAGGGCCTTTGGCCGTCCTTAGCACCTAGTGGCAGTGTAATGTGTAGCTTGCCCAAAAAAGTGAGAAAAATGCTGACTGGAATATTTGGGAGGAAGCTGATGGGCCAGCAGTGTCCTTTGGGTGACCCTTCAGGTAAATGGGATTAAGACTGTTTATTTTGGGATCAACAGAGTGATTGATATCATAGATAAAAAGCAAAGTTGTGCTCTCTGTTGAAACACGTGGGAAGAATGAATTACAGCTTTCTGTCATTGCCAAAGAAAAAGAGCACATGCGCCAACCTGTTTTCTTTTCTCTTCAGCTGAAGACTGCCAACTCCTTACCAAGATACCCAAGGTCAAGTGTCTACGCAACAGTCGTCGAGAAGGTGAGTGTGACAGATTTCCAGGCATCACCCACTTCTGCAGAAATCTAATGTCAGTGGGAATTAAAACTTGTGGGAAGGAGGAATGTATAGCTCCTGCACAGAACACATCGAGCTCATCTCCTGGGATCAGCGTTTTCAACATTTGTGCAGTTTCCTCCTGACTCTAGAACAGGGGTGTCATGGAATGAGGGTCCTCATTCCATGTTTCCTGCCTCCTGGAAGGGGGGGGGAGATGCCCCTTCAAGATGGCAACACATGGAAGCCACATGGCAAACTTGGGGAAGAAGGGGTGGAACTTGGTGTGTGATTGACATGTCTTCTTGCTGGAAGGTCATTGGGGGTAAACCCTAAGGAGGAGTGCCAAAGGGAGGATCCTGATCGGAGGAGTCTTGTGCGGGAGGAAGACACCCTCCCACATTCATTCAGTCTCTCTGGGGAAGCCTGCTGGCAAACAGCCAAAATGTAGTCTCTTGGAAAGAAGGGGGCGGCCTGCTTTCTTCTCCCCCCCCCCCAACAGATTGCTTTAACTATGTGCTTTTCATCTTTTACTGGAATGTATTTTGGACTTTGCTGTGCTTGTAATACAATTATGAAAATGCCTGAAGAGACTTGGAGTGATTTCTTTGCTCGACGCTACCTGATTTGCATGATGGAGAAGCCTGAACTGAGAGGGCCAGATCTGGCCCAGGGAGCCAGATCTGGTACACTCTTGCAATCCCATTGTCAGGAAGCTGGAAAGGCTTGGCCTGGGTGTAAGCGGATTGTCACAAGGGGTGCCCAAATTACGGCTCGGAGACTGGATCCAGCCCCTGGGCCATAGTGACCGGCTCCCTGAACCACATGACTGGCCCATGGCCTGAAAAGTTTGGGCACCCCTGTTCTAGAAGGTCATTTTTGGACTAGGGCTCCCACAATTCCCTCAGCCAGCTGCTGGGGAGCAGTTGTCCAAAAAGGTAACTTCCCCAAGCTCTGCTGTTGCCAAGAGAAAGCCCAGATCTAGGAGCACCACCAGCCTATGTCCATCCTCTCCTAAAGTAGGAATGATACATTCATGACAGGCAGCTCTACCACTCCAGTAAAAGGGCCACTGACCAAGGCCAATTATGTCTTGGTTGAATTTAGTTTCAATAGCTTTGCCCTCCTTCAGACCGCGGGGAACATCAGGCTGAGTCAATGAACTGCAAAATTGTTCAGATGCAAAGGGGCAATGAAGCTCATTGTCACTGTTGCGCTGATCACAGCAGTCTGCTCTGAAACACCACACACTTGTGTCATTTTGGGATAGTAGGGCCAAGGGGACCTAATGTCAGAGTCAGACAAAGCCCTATAGATGTCGGGTGTGCTTTCTGTCCTTCTCCCTTGCCCAGACTCTTAGTGCACTGAAGTAATGCATCCCAATTGACTAAATGAAGAATTATATCTGATATTGGCACAGAAAGGCCAGATTTGATTTTGTGTTGGATAATAAAGTTATGCGGCCTACAACACTCCTCACAATCATGAAAAGATATTTTAAACTCCTGCTCCTACATGGTTCTTGAAGATCAGGGGTCCCCAACCTGCAGCCATGTTCCATGTGTACCCCAAAACTATTTGTGTGGCTCTCTGACCTGCTTATTTACTGCTATCACCCTCAAGGCATTTCCCCCTCAGACCCACATTGTTCTTCCTGCCTCAAATGACACCATCTACTGCTGTTTCTCCTGTTCTGTTCTGCCAAAAAAGCACAATAGCAATATTGTTTCTTTTGGTCTTAATGGTTCCTTCTGTTAGCCCCCACTGGTCTCATATCCCTGTTAGCATTTTGGCCATTTTGGGTGCTTTGTTATCCAGCAGAGATCATGGAACTGTAACATTAACATTTCTTCATTGACCTCTGAATGTGTACTTTTGATCTAAATTGGTTGGTTAACAATTTTGTTACATTTCGAACAGGGGTTCCCAACCTAAGGCCCATGGGCCGGATCCGACCCTCAGCACCATTTCATGTGGCCCCCACCTCTCCAAGGGCATTTAAAAAACAAAATGGCCACCCCTTTGAAGCTGTTGGAACAAAATGGCCATCTCCATTGTGCAGGCAAGGCAAAATGGCCATCCATGACACAGAGCATGACACAGCCCCCAGCTTGAAAAGGTTGGGAATCCCTGTGCTAGAAGGTTGGGGAACACTGTTGTTCTTCCGTGTACAGCCAGACGTGAAACTGCCAAAATGAAGGCACTTTTGGCGAGTTCATTCTGCAGTTCCTTTCACCTGACCGAGTGTGAGAAAGATTAGCCAACAACACAAGGTTGCCATTACCAGTCTAGGGTATGCCCAATTGTGGTTCAAAAACACCACACTCTTCAAGGAGGCTCGGCTCTTTCTGTGTACCCCGGGAACACTGTTGAAGATGACTGAATCACCAGGCTTTCTTCTACGCCAGGAGAAAAGATGTGTGGCTGCTACTTCTCTTTACAACCTCTCCAGTTCTCCAGCTAGGCAACACCACTCTCTGAACAAAGAGTCTGGCCCTAGAGCTTTCGACCTTGCAAAACGGGAAAGAAGAAAAGGCAGAGGGGAAGTGAGATAAGAGCCAGCTCTATTAAACCAAGATTGTCACACTCCTGAGTAAAAAGCATAGGAATGAAAAAGGAATAGAAAGGAGCCCACAGAGAACCTGATAAAGACTCGAGATGCTCGGTGGGCATAAAATGTTATGCTGGCTGATGATATGAGAGGGAAAAACAGTGAAAAAGTAGGACGTGGGACTGGCGGACATTGAGAGGAGAATATGTTATCCTGGAAAAATCAGGCTGGCTGGCTGGAGCACTGGATGGAGGCACTCCGATACAACAACAGTTTGTCCGTGAGGAAAAACAAATGAACGCCTTCCAAAGCTCACAGTGGGACTTGCCTTTGAAAGGCAAACTGCCATTAGCACTCACATGCGTCTCGTACAGCATGGATACTTTAGACAGAAAAGTAAAATGAAGGAAAACAATATGGCTTTCACTGCAGAAATGTAAAGCGGGTGGTTGAACTCTGACTCCAACCTGCATAGCAAAATTAAGGCAGTCCTCAGGTCCATATCATTATGCTTCCAGTGGCCAACTTTGCACAGAGAAGCAACACAAATTGAGAGAGGAATTGAAAAATACTGAAAAAACTTCTGGAAGGACATCAACTATGTGTCCATGGATGTACATGCACAATCACGCTCAATTTTTCCAACTTTTGTCTTACTTTCTCTTCTGGCCAATGCAGTGCTGCTTTCCTCAGGGTATTCTGCTTCTGGAAGAGAATCTGAGCAGAAGAAAAAATGCACATTTTGTACTAGCACTCACCTCTTCAAACTGCTACTGCCTCACACCCCAACCAATCTTTGTACATGCTACTGACATTGACAAAGCCCAGGTGAACCTGTCTGCAAAGGGTAATAATTCAGAATTGTTGCAGCAAAGCCAGAGGACTTTTAGCCATTTAGTGGAGGAAATTTAGCTGTAAAAACCTCTTTCACCATGGGATAAATCTTCAGGTGGCCTCTGAGCTGTCCTTTGCTAGATTTACTGCAATTTCCTTTTCATCCTCCTCACCTTATTGTTCATAAGACAGGCTGCTGTGTTCTAGCAGCTAATAAAGGAATGATTGTGTCAACAGCTTTCTATTGTGAGGTATTGCAAGAAACCAAGCAACACAGTTCAATTTTCCATTGCCAGCAATGTCTTTGTCTGCATACATCTTGCAGGCAAAATAGGGGATCCAAGGCACCTGATGAGGAGATATGCATAATGGAAACAGAACCATTGCTGTTCCACAACACTGCTCCGAACTCTGTTGTCCTCTAGCACGTTTCCCAAACTATGTTCCATGGAACACTGGTGGACTTCAATTCCCAGAAGCCTAAGTCAGTACACTGGCTGATCAGTACTTTGGGGAATTGACTTAGGCTTCTGGAAATTGAAGTCCAAAAACCAAAGATTGGGAAACGCTGATCTAGCAGATGGTATGGCAACAAATAGCAAAACTGAGCTGACCTCACAACAGGAAAAAACAAACAAACTACGTTGCAGTGTTGACACGGACTTCTGATTACTGGATTTCTTTTCCTTTGCTCTGAGCCACCATACTGCGTGGGGGCGGGGGGGGGAGGAACCCTAAATGCTGCAGCTTACTTCTCTTATATCTATTGCAGGGATGTCCAAACCATGGCCTGTGGGCCGGATCCAGCCCCTGATGCCAATTCATCCGGCCCATGTCACCATTGTCGCTCCAGGAAGCAGAAGTAAAACTTTCACTTCTGGGAGCACCGAGGGTTGTGCGGGGTGGATGAATTGGCATCAGAGGCTGGATCTGGCCCACAGGCCATGGTGGTTTAAGCAGAGAAAATGGCAGCCTAAAAATCTATTTCATCCTGTTGCAAAACATAGCTGTTGCAAAACAGATTGCAAGGTGCGTTATACTTCCGCTTCCAGTAGGAGGAACCATGTGACTGGCCCACTGAACCACGTGACTGGCCCACAACCTGAAAAGTTTGGGCACCCGATCTATTGTTTGCATCTATGCCAAACTTAACTGAATTCTAAAGTTTTCGTGTTCAGGGAATGAAGAAGCAGACGAGTGAAGTAGTGAAATTCAGCTCTTTATTAGTGGGGTTTAAACACAGTTTGGATGGGGCAAAACTCGGACTTATATACACTATAAATGGTAACAGTAACAATAATACAACAAGCCCATTGGCTAACAGAGTGTGCACATTTTCGATCCACTTATTTGCATAAGAATAGATACATGAGAAAAGATACATTCCGCTCCCGTCAGAAAACACAGTTAACATACATAACAAAAGTGCTGATTGCTTGTAAAGTGATGCAGTCCACTGGGCTGAGGTTGAGGAGTGCCTGGGTGTTGTTGTTTGGATTAGAGTAGAGATGAGCAGTTTACAGTTCCTCAGTTTCTGTATTGTTAAACTACAATTTCCAGCCAGCATTGTTGAGAGCTGTTGGGAAGCTGTCCTCCAGCAACATCTAGAAGACCTGCTTTAGAATTGTGTAATATTGGCATTCTTCTACTCCCTCCCTGAAGATTCATGTGTTTCTCTTCCCCACCATTCTTTTCTCTCCATCCCTCCCCTCTTCTTTTTCAGGGCTAATTCGCTCTCGAGTACGAGGTGCTGATTTGGCAACGGCTGCTATTCTCACCTTCCTGGATAGCCATTGTGAGGTGAACAGTGAATGGTTGCAACCTATGCTTCAGAGAGTGAGAGAGGTGAGACAAAGCCTTCCACCTTCCTTGTCACTGCTTTATAGCTACCTGCAGCTCAGTAAGATGCAGCACAGGCAGGGGTTAGTTGTTTGATCCCCCAGTATGCCTCTCCTGGGAGAAAGCCCAGACTGTGTAGCCTTGGGCAAACTGTGCATTTCCAGGACACCTCCAGAAGAAAGAAAAGGTCTTATTTATATATTTGGTGGTTGCTTGCTTGTTTATTATCACATTTATATCCCACCTTTATATTGAAAGATGGTATTCAAGGCAGCTTAATAACAATAACTGTGTGCCATAAAGTGAATTTTGACTTAGGGCTGTGATGGTGAACCTTGGCACTCCAGATGTTCTTGGACTTCAATTCCCAGAATCCCAAGCCCCCATGAATCTGCACGAATGGGTTTACTCCGTGCCGCCCTCATCACTCCTGGAACATAAGAACATAAGAACATAAGAATAACCTTGCTGGAACAGGCCACAGCCCATCCAGTCCAGCATTTTGTCTCACACAGTGGCTCACCATTTCCTTCAGGGTATTCCCAAGGAGATGCCTTCCCCTGCTTAGGATTCCCTGGAAATGGCATTGAGAGATATCCTGCCTATCTCTCCAACCCCGAGGTTGTCCTTAAGTATCCATAATTATAGCCATTGATACCCTTGTCCTCCATGAACTTGTCTAATCCTTTCTTAAAGCTGTCAAGACTGACAGCTGTCACCACTTCTTCTGGCAGGGAGTTCCATAGACCAGTGATCCTCTGGGTGAAAAAGTACTTTCTCTTATTTGTTTGAGAACTAGTACCCAAAAGTTTCATCGAGTGTCCCCTAGTTCTAGTGTTGTGCGATAGGGAAAACAGTTTTTCCTTATCTACTTTGTCCACACCGTGCATGATTTTATAAACTTCAATCAGGTCACCTCTTAGACGCCGTCGCTCAAGAGTGAAAAGGTCCAAACGTTGCAGCCTCAGATGGTAAGGAAGGTGTTCCAGTCCCCTAATCATTTTGGTTGCCCTCCTCTGCACTTTCTCCAACTCCATAATATCCTTCTGGAGGTATGGCGACCAGAACTGTACACAGTATTCCAGATGGGGCCTCACCATAGATTTATAAAGAGGCAAAATGACACTTGCTGACTTATTTTCTATACCCTTCCTAATATTCCCTAGCATTGAGTTTGCTTTTTTCACTGCTGAGGCACACTGGGTTGACACCTTCATTGAGTTGTCCACCAGGACACCAAGGTCCCTTTCCTGGTTTGTCGCAGAGAATTCAGAACCCATCAGTTTATAAATGTAATTGGGGTTTTTTGCCCCAACATGCATTACTCTGCACTTACTAGTGTTAAAGCTCATTTGCCACTGTTTTGCCCACTCCCCCAGTGTCAAGAGATCCCTCTGGAGCTCCTCACAATCTCTCACAGTTTTCACTACCCTGTATAATTTAGTGTCATCAGCAAATTTGGCTACCTTGCTATTTACTCCTACCTCTAGATCATTTATGAAGAGGTTGAAAAGCTGGGGTCCCAGTACTGAACCTTGGAGGACCCCACTCTTTACTTCCCTCCACTTGGAGAAGTGTTCATTTAGTGCTACCCTCTGTTTCCTGTCCCTTAGCCAGTTGCTGATCCAGGACAAGACCTGTCCCTTTATTCCATGACTGGAAAGTTTATTCAAGAGCCTTTGGTGCGGGACCTTGTCAAAAGCCTTCTGAAAGTCCAGATAAACAATGTCAACTGGATCCCCCTTATCCACATGCTTGTTGACACTCTCAAAAAATTCTGACAGATTAGTGAGGCATGATTTGCCCTTGCAAAAGCCATGTTGGCTCTCCTTTAGCAGCGCCTTCTCTTCTATGTGCCTATTAATTCTATCTTTTAGGATGGTTTCCGTCACTTTACCTGGGACACATGTCAAACTGACCGGTCGGTAATTTCCTGGATCACCCCTGGATCCTTTTTTGAAAATTGGTGTTACATTCGCTACCTTCCAGTCATCAGGCACAAAGCCTGATTTGAGGGAAAGATTATATATTTTGGCTAGGAGATCAGCAATTTCATCTTTAAGTTCCCTGAGAACTCGTGGATGGATGCCATCTGGTCCTGGTGATTTGTTAGTGTTTAGCTTAACAAGACATGCAAGGACCTCCTCCCTGGTTATTTCTATCTGGCTTAATTCTTCGGTTTCCCTCCCTACGAAGATAGGCTCTGTTTTGGGCATGTGGTTTCTGAATACTGAAGCAAAGAATTCATTGAGTCTCTCTGCAATCTCTGTTTCCTCTTTAATAACTCCTTGCCTTCCATTGTCATCTAATGGTCCAATGGCCTTCCTAGTTGGGTTCTTACTTCTAATGTGCTTAAAGAAGTCTTTGTTATTTCTCTGAGTATTTTTAGCTATATGCTCCTCAAAGTCTTGCTTTGCTTTCCTGATTGTTGCCTTGCATTTGTTCTGCCAGAATTTATGTTTCTGCCTGCTGTCCTCATTTGGACAAGCCTTCCATCTTCTAAATGAGCTTTTCTTGCTCTTGATCACTTCCCGAACAGCTCCTGTAAGCCACATCGGAGTCCTCTTGGACCTGGCAGTGCCCTTTTTCCTTTTGGGTATGCATTCCAATTGGGCCTCTGTTATTGTTTTTGTAAACAGCCTCAATGTCTCTTGGAGTGTTTGGACTCTCTCAATTTTCCCTTTCAGCTTCTTTTTTACTAGTTTCCTCATTTTTGGGAAATTTCCTTTTTGAAAATTTAAGGTCTCTGTGTTAGATTTTATCAGTGACTTGGAGTCTATGATCAAGTTAAACATAATTGAGTTGTGGTCACTGTTCCCTATTGGATCAGTCACATTAACATCTTGCATTACTCAGGATCAAGTCAAGAATTCTTGTACCTCTAGTTGGGTCTTCAACCATCTGTCCCAGGGAACAATCATTTAGCATATCTAGGAACTTTATCTCTTTATCATGTGCTGAACAACAGTTCACCCAGTCTATGTGAGGGTAATTGAAGTCCCCCATTATAACCAGGCTTCCCTTCTTGGATGCCTCCTTTACAACATTCTCCAACTGCCAGTCTCCCTCAAGAGTTTGGGTTGGAGGCCGATAGTATATGCCTACTGTTAGACCATCCTTGTGGCCTGCTACTCTTACCCACAGGGCTTCTAATGGTGACTCCAAATCACCTAGATATTCCAATTCATACGATTTTATCACTTTTTTGACATACAAGGCTACACCACCTCCTGTTTGCCCCTTCCTATCCTTCCTGTACAGTTTGTAGCCTGGGATAGCTGTATCCCATTGGTTATCCTCCGCCCACCAGGTTTCAGTGATGCCAATAATATCAATATTATTATCTATTGCTAAGTGTTCCAGCTCCCCTATTTCGTTCCGGAGGCTTCTGGCATTTGTATGGGCGCATTTTACTTCTGCTTCCAGGAGCAATGAGGGCAGCGTGGGCCGGATGAATCGCAGTAAACCCATTCATGTGGATTCATGGGGGCTTGGGATTCTGGGAATTGAAGTCCAAGAACATCTGGAGTGTCAAGGTTCGCCATCACGGACTTAGGATAACCCTTCCCAGGCTTTTCTAGGTAGAGAGGGCTCAGAAGTAGTTTAACATTCTCTTCTTCTGTGGGACTCATGGGACTGTGCAGCTTGCCTAAGGGTTGGCAGGCTGGCTGACTCTTCTCCTGGGAGGCAAAGTGAGGAATCGAACTATTAACCTGTAACTCACTGAGCTATTCAGCAGCCAAGGCAGGCATTTAACAGGAGCGATTACAAAATTTTAAAAGAAGAAAAACGGATAAAACCACATTTTGCTTTAAAGGTGATAAAATCATATATCGCTGTAATAGTAAACCATGTCTGAGTACTTTATACTCTGAAAACCTGACAAGAATAGGCAAAAGACTTGATGGCTCACAGAGAGAGCTCACTTTGCCCTAGTGATGGAGGGCAAGGTGTTGTAAGCCACTGCAAGTAAGAGTGGGCTACTTTCTCTTCTCTTAGCTGAAGTCCCTCTTCTACCAACTATTGCTACTCCCACTGTAGTAAGAACTTTGTTCTCCAGGATAATTCCCAGCACAGGAATTCATTTCCTGAACTGTGGAATGATGTACTTTGTGGAGTCCATATGGAATGAAAGGCACTAACCCTGGGGTAAAAGGAGAAACAGAACATCTGAGTTGGCCGCTCTCCTCCTAGATTTGCTAGGCAGGTCAAGGTGAGGATGTGAGAGGGCTGCTGAAAAAAATCTGCTTTAATGGAGCAGAGCAGGAAAGGGCATAACTTTTTCCTTCTCCAAAGACAAACTCCTAGGTAGTTAACGGGGCCCTGGGGACAGGTGGGGGGAACTACAATAGATGCAAATGATGTAGCTGCTCTGCTTAGCACCAAGAGGAGGAAGGAGGTGAAATCGTAGAGCTGGTGATTTTAACAGCCGCTGCTCAATAAATCCTCCTTCTCAGTAGCCCATAAAAGTCTACTTTATATTTGGTCATAAAATCATGCTGCTGGCAGGAGCAGCAGTACCAGTGGTAATTCAGAGATTATTCCTCCGCACAGGGAGATGTTCCTGGGCAGCTCAGTAGTATGGAAAGTGGATCTGAGTCTTCAGTATTTATTGTCAGTTAGGCGGATGAATGAGAATTCATGGACTTCCACGTTTTTCAGATTACTGTGTATAAAGTTCAAAGTTTTTCATTGCTGAGCTAATCGAGTTAGTAAACTAAAGGGACACTAGGCAGAGAGAACAGTCTGGTCTTAGAAGTTTATATGTTGAGAAAAGCAGTAAGGTATCCCTCCTTGTGGATTCCTAAACTATATCTTCCAAACAAATAGTAGACAGAAATGTGTTGGTGTTCATGTACAGTTTGCAGAATTAGCTCCAGCTAATTGACAAAGTACTCAGGTGCATCTTAGTCACATACCTGATTATATGCTGTATTGAACAACCAAGATGCAGTCTGGCTTTTAGTTGCAACAGATTATGCAATCCTTCACAAACACTACTAGCAATCCAGCCACTGTATACAGTATCTGGTACATTCCCCCCCCCTCTTTCCAAGGAAATGAATTTGTGTGTAAATTCCCAGAATCCCACAGTAAGTGTGGTCACTTTCTAGGATTCTTGGATTTCCAGTTTGGAAAACTAATTTTTCCAAGTTCCGAGAAATCTCAACATCCTTGCAAATCCTCATAATTCTCAAGATTCTATTATGATGGATTTGGATGAGTCTGATAATTGCAATGCTGATGTTGCAGAAAGTAGACCAATCACAGCTTGTGTGGCTGTTGGTACCGAAAGGAATTCCATGCACCAAAATTAGGGGAGAAAGAAAAGCTTTTATTAACAAATACTTCTGCAAAAGGGTCCCTTCCATTCTCCCTCATGAGTTGGGTAGGGAAAAGAAAGAGGCAAAGAGTTCAGGTCTAGAAACCATATGCACTATTGCAGGGGTAGGCAACCTATGGCCCATGGGCTGGATCCGGGAAGGACGGTGCAGCAGCGAGGAACTTTTCCGGCTCTAGCCCCAGCTGCGGGTGAGCCACCACACTCCCAGGCCTCCGCCCCCACACCATCGGGGCCTCAAAAGCCGGGAGGGATGGTGCGGCGAGGAACTTTTGCTGGCTCTAGCCCCAGCTGAGGTTGAGCCACCACACCCCCGGGCCTCCGCCCCCACGCCATCGGGGATGCAAAAGCCTGGATGCTCTATTGTTGTAGTGTTTATGAGGATTGATGATGTTGTATTGCCTATTCGTTTGATGTAATTGTTTTTTTATGATATGTGATATGTTTAACTGCTGTAATTGTTATAATGATTATTGTATAATTATGCTTGATGCTATTTTGCATCTCTTGTGTTCGCTTTTGTATTGATTATATGCTTGTACTGCTTGTTTTGTGAACCACTTTGAGTTGCTCATTGGGTGAGTAAGCGGTATATAAATTAAAATTTCAATTCAATTCAATTCAATCTCACCAAATAATCCAGCCTTGCCCTCGCTCCAGCTGCCGCCACAAGAATTGGATGTAGATGCATTTACAGCAGCTGTAAACAGTGGGGTGGGGGGGAGGGGAGACCACCATTCTGGCCCCCTCAACTGTCTGAGGGAGTGTGGCCCAGCTCATGACTTGGTTGGCGACCCCTGCTCTATTGTCACCATATCCTCAGCTCTGCCCTCTGTAGCCAGCCAAATGGCATGGCCATCTCCTTTGAAACAAAGATCAATGGAAATTTCCACTTAAAATTGACTTGTGGTAAAGTGATGGTAGAAGTGACTCTTGGTAGGTACACAGAAGCATGGCATGGGGTGGGGTCCATGGGGAAGGGTCAATGGGGAACTTTTACCCCTTAGTTTTGGCTACACTGAGATAAAATGCTGAGTACACATATCCATAGACAGCTCCTTCCTCTCATCTGCAAATACAAGCCTCAAAGTCCTATACTGTCTCTTCAACTAATTTAATCATTTCTTTACCAAATCTTGGCCTTTTTCCACTTTAGATAGACAAACTTATACACAGGTTTTAATGTGTGTCTGAGTCCTCTGTTTCTGAGTCATGTACTTTCACATTTCTATCTCTTAGAACTTGCCAGCATTTACTCTGTTTTACTTATCCCCATAAACTGTTATTGCCTAAAACATAAACCATCTACCAGGTGTGTTGGCATTTCACCGACTCAGTTGGAGACCTATATCTGGATCTTTTGCTCATTAGTTTGTCTTTTGCAACCCTACCTAATTAAGAACCTCCAAACCTTTCCTGACAGTTTTGGTTGTAGTTTAGAAATACAAAACTTGGTGTCCCATACACCATCATTCCCTTCTAAATTTAATTCTGAACTAAAAGAAGCAAACTGTTATATTTGTGTTCAATAACGCCAATGGACTATGTAGCACTTGCGGACCACCACCACCA
Source organism: Bradypodion pumilum (assembly GCA_035047305.1). NCBI lineage: Eukaryota > Metazoa > Chordata > Lepidosauria > Squamata > Chamaeleonidae > Bradypodion > Bradypodion pumilum. The sequence goes on from JAWDJD010000001.1 coordinate 448,555,644, forward strand.
CCACCACATAACTGGAGTTATACATTTGAGGCATACTGTGCACATAGTACTTGTTCTATTTTAAGGGCTGAGTTATGCATTGATATCATCAGAAATTCCCCCAACAGCCAAACAATGTTTCTCTTATCTTGTGTTGTACTTCTCCCCCATGAGATTGTGCACTCTCCTTCCTCTCCAAATCTTTTGTACTTATTTTTTTAGTTCTGCTTTATACGGTACCACTAAATCAGTGTTTCCCAACCTTTGGTTTTTGGACTTCAATTCCCAGAAGCCTAAGTCAATTCCCAAAGCACTGAATGGCCAATGTACTGACTTAGGCTTCTGGAATTGAAGTCTCCTTGCGGGGCACATTGGGAAACACTGCACTAAATCTTAAGCCTCCTTTTGCTGGTACTGTATGCAACTGCATAACATCATAAGAACATAAGAACAGCCTTGCTGGAACAGGCCACAGCCCATCCAGTCCAGCATTCTGTCTCACACAGTGGCTCACCAGTTCCTTCAGGGTATTCCCAAGGAGATGCCTTCACCTGCTTAGGATTCCTTGGAAATGATATTGAGAGATATCCTGCCTATCTCTCCAACCTGGAGGTTGTCCTTAAGTATCCATAATTATAGCCATTGATACTCTTGTCCTCCATGAACTTGTCTAATCCTTTCTTAAAGCTGTCAAGACTGACAGCTGTCACCACTTCTTCTGGCAGGGAGTTCCATAGACCAGTAATCCTCTGGGTGAAAAAGTACTTTCTCTTATTTGTTTGAGAACTAGTACCCAAAAGTTTCATGGAGTGTCCCCTAGTTCTAGTGTTATGCGATAGGGAAAACAGTTTTTCCTTATCTATTTTGTCCACACCATGCATGATTTTATAAACTTCAATCAGGTCACCTCTTAGACGTCGTCGTTCAAGAGTGAAGAGACCCAACCGTTGCAGCCTCAGATGGTAAGGAAGGTGTTCCAGTCCCCTAATCATTCTGGTTGCCCTCCTCTGCATTTTTTCCAGCTCCATAATATCCTTCTGGAGATATGGTGACCAGAACTGTACACAGTATTCCAGATGGGGCCTCACCATAGATTTATAAAGAGGCAAAATGACACTTGCTGACTTAGTTCCATGTTATTTCTGGATATGTCTTCAGAGGATCATACGGTGACATCTAGGCATAGAATTTTCATACTTTTTTTCTCTGCATCTACCACAGTTTGCCAGGAGATCTAACTAGAATTTGTCCTCAGAAGAGTTCAAGCACACAATATAGCCACTGAAAAGGGTTATGCCAGGGATTCTCAACCTGTGGCCCACGGGCCGGATGCAGCCCATAGCACCATTTCATGTGGCCCTGCACCGCCTCCACCATACTAGGAAGTGTTATGTGATGGAGGAAGGGCAAAATGGCCATCCGGCCCCTGAAGCTGTCTGAGGGAGTGTAACCCGGCCCCTGGCTTAAAAATGTTAAGAACTCCTGGGTTATATGATCCAGCCTGAAAAAAGTCAGAAGGATGTTAACTGGTTATCAGAGTCTTATTCCAAGTGGAGGGGCTTTAATTATTAGGTTCCCTAATGGATTAGGAGGGGGAAATACCATTGAAAGTGGCAGTTCCCAGTATAATTAGTTTAAACCAGGGGTTCCCAACCTACGGCCCAGAGGCAAATTGCCACCAACACCAGAAGTGCCTGACATCACTGGAAGTGCCGAAATCACCGCATTTTCGCACCAAAACACTATGAAAACATGGTGAAAAATTCAAAAATGGTGCAAAAATGTTCCTCCCTTGCTCCCTTCTCCAAGGAAAGTGGCAGAGGTAGGGAAAACACCCAGTAACGCAGCGCAAATGCACATGCTGCTGCTGGCACCACCACCAGCGGGAAGAACCATGTAACCAGCCCCTCAGCTGACTGAGAGGCCGTGGTCAGGCCCCTGGCAGGAAAAGGTTGGGAACCCCTAGATAGCAAACAACCTATCTAGAATGACTATCTGATGATGAATGATCAATATCCCTTTCAAATGATGTCCTGTATATGTGATCAAAAGAGATATTTAGCAGTAGCCGTTGTACTGTGGAGCTCTCTCAGCATAAAATATTATATATCACTGCCACAAAAACAATAGTTGACAATCTTTTATGCAAATGCCATAGATGCTTTCTTAGTACTACCATCAGGAAAACTGCAGATAAGAAAGAGATACTGTACCATGTTTTTCTTATTCTGCTTTATGCATAAATCTCATGGTCTCTGATTTCCTGAAGCTTAATCTCTCTTTCTCCCTTCAGGCAAATTCTAATTTCCTCCATTTCCCCCCTATTCTTTCAGGATTATACTCGGGTGGTGAGTCCTATCATTGATGTGATAAGCCTGGACAATTTTGCTTACTTAGCAGCATCAGCAGATTTGAGGGGAGGTAGGTGTAATGAATGAGGGAATTCTGGATAATGCTCTCTGTCTGTCTGCCTCTCTCAGTCTCTCTCCACCCTCAACCCCATCTCTTTCTCTGTCACTCTCTCTTTCTTGCAAACCTTGTTGTCTATTAGCATTGCACCAAATGACAAAAAAGAGAAAAAAACATAATAAGAGTAAATATTGGTTACTGATACACCCAATCAATTTATCAAGCATAAATGTAGGATCTCCTAGCCCAGGGATAGCCAGCCTTTTTACGCTGTGGGCCTATCTATGCCCCAGGACACTGAGCGGGCCAGACCACGCCCCCCAAAAGTGGAAGCAGGCACATTTACGGCTGTCATGAATGTGGCCATTTCCATGTTTATGGCAGTCGCGGGCATGTTTATGCATGCACAGGCGCATTTTACAGCTGACATAAACACATCTGCTTCCATTTCCAAGTGCAGCAGCGCCAGTGCGGGCCACATGAAATGGTGCCATGGGCTGGGTCTGACCTGTGAGCCGTAGGTTGGGAACCCCTGTCCTGAAACCCCACACGCACACATTTATAGTAATGACATAATTATGCGCCATCCAGTCAATTCTGACTCATGGTTACCCTTTCCAGGGTTTTCTAGATATCCAGTATTCAGAAGTGGTTTGCCCTTCCCTTCTTCTGTGGGCACTCTGGGACTATGCAGCTTGGCCAAGGCTACATAGGGAGGCTTTACTCCTGGGAAGCTCAGTGAGGAATCAAACTCTGGGAATTGAAGTTTAAGAACACCAGGAGTGCCAAGGTTCATCATCACTGGTCTACTCTATTCCCCTAGCAAGCTAACCTGGCCAGATAGGGCATATACACACTTTTGCTGTTATTCTTATTCTCTTTCCATTCATTTGTGCAGATTCCACTTGCCTGCACATCCCACCACCCTTCCCACAGGATCTGCTCGATTTGCAAAAAGTGGTAAATCAGACAGTTTTATATGATGCACACAGGGAAAAGCCAATTATAACAAACAGATCGACTTTGTTCCCGGAAATACATGTCATCCCACTGAGCGTGCTGATTAATGTCTCATAACTTTGGCAGCCAATGAGGCATAGGACAGCCTGAGTGGAAAGCTGAAGCTAATTATTGCATTGCTCTCTGGGAACACTCATTGCAAGATTTGGTGTCTAATTGAGCCATGTAAAACCCCACTAAGGAACAGGGTGCATCTATAGGGATCTCTCAGATCATTGCTGTTAGTTTGCATATTGCTTGTTACATACAAGGATATTAGAAATCCTAGCGCAGGAGATGGTTTCCCACTATTGCTAGACTATATATGGGGATGTATTCAAAGTTATATAACAGCTAAGAATATGAGAATTGTTCAGTTAAAATAAGTTTTTAAGATTGGTAAAAATAAGAACAGAATCATTTATCTAGGTCCTTTATCAGTGACATCTGGTGAACTGAATGAAAGGTGTGTCCCAAACCCCCTCCCCTCAATTACGGGCACATTCTTAATATTGGCAGCGGTGGCAGACACAACTTGATCCGAGTATACATTTTCCCCTGCCTCTGGGTATCAATGGCTATAATTATGGATACTTAAGGACAACCTTGGGGTTGGAGAGATAGGCAAGATATCTCTCAATGCCATTTGCAGGGAATCCTAAGCAGGTGAAGGCATCTCCTTGGGAATACCCTGAAGCAAATGGTGAGCCACTGTGTGAGACAGAATGCTGGACTGGATGGGCTCCTGTGGCCTGTTCCAGCAAGGCTGCTCTTATGTTCTTATCTAGGTAGTCCATTCAGATCTGTTTGCATTTTCATTGTGGGAGGTATGATCTTGGAGGCCAGTTGATTCTGGGCTGCCTTCGCCCTCTGAGGCAAGCAGGAAAAATGCCTCTGGTGTGAATTTGTTTAAGGTGGATCCCAGCTTGCCATGAAGTGACCCACACACTATGATCTTGGAGCCATCTCCTGCAGTACATTATCATAGCCAGTCCATCTGGCTTGGCCTCTTCCGCCTCCATGACCGTTGGGGATCAGAGTTCCTCCTCAGCTCATTTTGCTGTTGGGCCCAATATGATGGTTTCCAGTGGCATTTCCTCAACTGAGGGGGACCATCACCCCCACCTAAAGGGGCTCATCCACCTGTAGCCATTGGCACCTTTAGGGAGTCAGGTTAGTTAACCACCGCCTGACATTCAGCATTGTGTCGCTGGCTGTACGGTCTATTCCATTACCGTAGCAGGATGTTCAGACAGACAATACTATATACTACCAATACAACAACAAAGCTGGGACAGGGATAGTCTTTCCAAGTTCTTTATTATGACTTAGGAAATGACTACATTGGCCATTTACTCCACAATCTGCATCAGATTAGGTACAGATGACTTCAAATTAAAACCTAGTGTCTATAAAACATAAACCTCGATGCATGGAAGCCCATTGTAGAATCATCTCTTTTCAATAAGGAACTTTTTTTTTTCAGATGGTAAGGGTGCTTTGAGGGACTGAGGTGGCTCAAGTGGTTAAGATGCTGAACTCACTGACTGGAAGGTTAGGCTTCGATTCCTGGGTACTGCAGGATGGAGCAAGCTCCCATCTCTGTCCCATCTTCTGCCAACCTAGCAGTTAGAAAGCAAGAAATTGCAAGTAGATAAATAGGAACGACTTCAGTGGCAAGGTAAACAGTGTTCCATACACTCAGGTGTCTAGTCATGCTTGCCGCATAGCCACGGAAACGTCTGAAAACACAGACAGTGCTGGCTCTTTGGCTATAAAGAGAGATGAGCACTTAACACTAGAGTCAGATACGACGGGCTTTCAAGCAATGGCGACCTTTACCTAAGGGTGGTTTACATTTGCTGTTTGTCTGGCATTGCTTTTCTCTACTTTCTACTATTCTGTGATCAAATCATCTGAAGGGAAAGAAGTGCTTGTGGGCATGTCAGTTCCCTTTGATCAAGTGCCCCTTGATGGCATAAACTGTTTCTTTTGGAGAGAGAAAAAAAGCTTTCAAGTCAGTGCTGAAGCAGTGGATTGCTAGGTGACTAAAGAAAAATAGATTACTAACAGATTAAATCTACCAATTAGCACCTTGTCAAAGACAGCGTCTACAGTTGGAGCTCAGTACAAACAGCTCTCTCCCCCTGCTGATTCCTGCAATATTTTTGTTGTTTGGATGGCTGCAGCAATTTAACCCATGGAAACACTGTTTGAAAAACTGTGGACCACAGTGGATTTAATCTTATTTTAACTACTTATTCACCCTTACATATTAGGCAGTCTCCTTCTGAAGACATCAACCCACCCCTGGACAGAAGAGCTAACTGCTTCTACTGCACTTAAGAACATTACACAGTTGAGGATCTAGCGCCATCATTTTTTGTTAGGAACTTGCCAGTATAAGAATACTGGATCAGACCAGAGAGAAGGAGACTGCTTCCAGGACTTCTCTCTCCAAACTGAGAGGGACAGGAAATTTTTCCCTGCATCCCTATTTTTAACTAACTGCTTTCTCATTAATCTTGCCCAGAATTCTATTCTCACTGTGGCCTTAGAAAGCCCACACACAGGATATGAGTGTGATAGCATCCTCTTGGCTTTGTGCCATAGCAACTGGTAGAAAGATATACATCTCCTCTGGTACAAGTGAATATACTGTATATTCATTATATATCTGTAACTTGGTAGTCTTCTCCTGTACAGTGGAACTCCGGATAACAACGGTACCAAATAACACCAAATCAGCATAACAATCCATTCGTTATGCACCACATGATGCTCCACATAACGCTGCAAAAAGCCAAAAAAAAGGTTGTTATGCAGGGCATTTGGTATGGATGCTCCGGATAACGACAACTTTTTTTGTCCTTATCCGGAGCATCTCCCAGTGTCAAAATCTGGATAGCACTGCACTCCGTGGAACAGAGTTTTGTTGTTATCTGCAGTTCCACTATATTTCGTGGCTCAAGTCGCTAAGACGCTGACTGGGAAGCGGAAGGTCAGCAGTTCGATTCCCGAGTACTGCAGGACGGAAATGAGCTCCCGTCTTCATCCTAGCTCCTGCCAACCTAGCAGTTCGAAAGCAAGAAATTGCAAGTAGATAAATAGGGACCACTTCGGTGGGAAGGTAACAGCGTTCCGTGCGCTCCGGTGTCTAGTCATGCCTGCCACATGACCACGGAAACGTCTGCAGAAGCAGACAGCGCTGGCTCTTCGGCTTAGAAACAGAGATGAGCACTGCACCCTAGAGTCGGATACGACTGGCTTTCGAGCAAGGGAAACCTTTACCTTTACCTTTAATTTGTTTTTAAAGCTGTCCAGGTAAGTGGTTGTTGCTTCATGTTGTGTTGATATGTTGTGCTAATAATTCCAGATTGATTAAACACTATATGAAGAACTACTTCCTTCTATCAGCCTTCAGCCTCCCACCATTCTGCTTCTGTGGACTGCCTTTGATTCTAGTATTATGAGGAGAAAAGAAAACTTCTCAGTGGCTATTTTCTACATACAGTAAAACCCCTACTTACATAAAAAGTCTGTTCCATAGGCTTTTATGTAAATCAGTTTTTTACTTAAGTCAAAGCAAACCTGTAGGAAAAATGAATTTTTACTTAACTCAAAGCAAACCCATAGGAAAAATGAATTTTTTACTTAAACTGAAGCAAACCCATAGGAAAAATGTAAATCGAAATGAGCCCATAGGAAATTGTGTTATGTAAATCGGGACATTTATGTAAATATGTACATGCTTTTAGTGTAAAAATCATTATGTAAGTCAAATTTTATGTAACTCAAAGCATATGTAAGTCAGGGTTTTACTGTACTACACATAATTTTATACATCTTTATCATGCCGCTCTTTCAGTGTTACATTTCATATATTGATGGGAAAAGTGATACTTTCATAAATTAATTCTATAGATACATCACATGGCAGCCTCTTGTTCCATGTGAAAATATCAGTTTTACCATTCTTTCCAACGCTAGTCTTTTCTTATTAGTCTTTTTTTCCTGGCAAAAATACCCCCAAACTTTGAAACATTCTTCATAGGAGGTTTGTTCTAGTTGCTTGACCATTCTAGATATGTTTTTCTGCCTCCTTTTCAGTTCTATAATAGCTCTACTCAGGTATTACTCACATGGAGAGAATCAACAAATATAGAGGGGAGCGTCATTGTTGACTTCTGTATGTAGTAAGTTGTTTCGCTGAGTGAGAGTCTAAAAATTTGCCAAAGCTTTTTTTTTAAAAAAAAAGCTTGGGATGGGTTAAAAGCCTTCTATCTAAATAACAAATAACACAGCTGACTTCAACTCTCTAACCCAAAAGAAGATTCAGATTCTTTTTGCAGGGAAAACCAAATGTTCCCCAAGGAAATTTATGACAGCATACCTACATAGCTATTCATAGATTTACACCCTGTTTGGTTTTCGAGGCAGTAATGACACAAGTTCCCTTTTAAGTAACTTTACTAAACATAATTATTAATATCTGAGTGAAACATTAACAACAAAGTATCTTATCTTGAAAGAACATTGAAACAAACTAGAAAGCATTTATAGCTTAAATCAGGAGTTATCAACCTTTTAAAGCTGGGGGCCGGGTCACAACAGCTTAGGGGCCTGGATGGCCATTTTGCCCTTCCTCCATCACATGGCACTTCCTAGTGTGGTGGAGGTGGTGGTGGGGCCACCTTAAATGGCACTGCGGGCCGCACGTTGAGAATCCCTGGCTTAAATCAATAGTTACATGAACAATTTAGATGTAACTAGCTTGGATGCTGGGAAAGGTGGGGAGCAAAAGAAGAAGGGGGCAGCCAAAAATGAGATGGCTAGATGGTATTGTAGACGCAGTGGGCACACAGCTGGGTGGGTTGAGGAGGATGATGGAGGACAGGGGTGCCTGGAGGACAATGGTCCATGGGGGAAAATCGACTGTGCGACTGAACAACAACAAAAAGAAGTAATGATGTAGTTGAATTACTTCAGAGCAAGATTATAACAAAATAAGTACAGTAAATGTATTCAAAAGAGAACCATAAAGCAATACATTCTAGACTCATGGTATATACTTTTTATAATACTGTACTCAACTATTTGGTTACATAAGATTAAATGTATCTTAGCAAAGCAATTAGTATGCTATTTGATATAAATGAGCGGTGATTAATTGTACTTTAACAACAAAACCGCTGACTATGGCGTAGTCTAAGTATGTGACTTAGAATAGCAAAGAACAACATTTATAACATTTATAACAGCTTAATCAGTTTAAGAACTGAACAGAATGAAAATACTACAGTATATGCAAAAAGTACTTTCTAGCTGAGAGAGCATTGATGAGAAACGGTTAACACTTCTCCCTGTGTGGCTTTATCAGAAAGACAGGCAAGGGGGAAAACCCCACCTACCTAGGTTTAGATTTCTTGGCTGCTGGCTACTTCACAAGGGACTGTGGTGGCTCAAGTGGTTAAGATGCTGAACTCGAGGACTGGAAGGTCGGAGTTCAATTCCTGAGTGCTGCATGATGGAGTGAGCTTCTGTCTCTGTCTCAGCTCCTGCCAACCTAGCAGTTTGAAAGCAAGAAATTGCAAGGACTGTAGATAAATAGGGACCACTTTGGTGGGAAAGTAAACAGCGTTCCATGCACTCAGGTGTTTAGTCATGCCTGCCACATGTCCACAGAGACGTCTGCAGATACAGACAGCACTGGCTCTTTGGCTATAAACAGAGATGAGCACTGAATCCTAGAGTCAGATACGGCTGGCGGTGGAGCAAAAATGGCCTTTACCTTTACCTAGCTGCTTCACTTTTGTTAGGCGTATATAACTAGTGCAGCTGGCAATTCAAAAGTAAAACATTTTTAAAAGATGCAGAAGTTTAAACTGTAATCTTCTTTCATAGCACAAACCTTAAACCTTATTTTAAACACCTTAGCAAAAACCATCAATGTTTACTTTTAAATGAAAGTAAAGCAATGAAAGAATCATGAGAGAAACTGCAATGCAGTCTCACAGCAACAAAACTATTTCCTGTTTGTAAGCTAGCAGCTCTGTATCAAATTACAAAACACAGTAAAAGTTATGCAAAACTCACCATATGATGGGAGATGTATCACGCGCACGCCCGAAGGCATGATGATGCCCTCAGCTATCAATTGACATTTCAGATCCTTTTATAGGATAATATGGATCAAGTGTCCATCCAATAAACCTTTAACATTGCTTCGCTTCGCATTGAAGCACATTTGGCTTCAAAACATTACTGAACTATTGCAAAGATATTTTCCTTTTGTTTAAAAGCAGGAAGGGTAAACCACTCTGTACCTCCCTACAGACATGTTTCATTAAAAACAAACCCTTTTTGAGGTTTTATTTCTGTGGCTAAATGCTGGCCTTTTGAGCTAAATGCCTTTTGGAGACACAAAGCTTCCTTAAGATGTTGACAGCTGTGATGATACCCAGGTATCAGATAGTTTCTTTGCTACACTGCTTTTCTTCAAATTTTGAAAAGGAAACTCTCAGGGAAGATGCAAGTGGCAGAAAACTACCAAGCCTCATGGGTTATCATGTGGCCATACCAGCACTCCAGATTGTCTGCTTTGGCAGAGCCCTCAGAGAGTTTTGCTTAACAATCGCATAGTTCAATCACAAGTGTGAATGAACACATGGCTTAATTTGCTACTACCACATCCTTGAACTTCCTTTTAGATTCAGTAGTGTGTGAGGCTAAGACAAGGAGTTCCCAACCGAAGGCCTGTGGGCCAGATCCAGCTTGTAGTGCCATTTCATGTGCCCACCCCCCGCCAAGGGCATTCAAGAAACAAAATGGCTACACCTTTGAAGCTGTTGGGACAAAATGGCTGCACCCATTGTGCAGGCAGGGCAAAATGGTCTCCTGCCTCCCAAAGCTAACTAAGAGAGAGTGACCCAGCCCTTGACTTAAAGAGTTTGGGAACCCCTGGGCTAAGATATTGGAGCAAAGTGTCAGCAATTCTCTCTATAAATCCAGCCAAACACTGGACTGTATTTTATAGCCTTTATTTTTTAAAAAAAGAGGGGAAGAGAAGGAAAAGTCATGGGGGAGGAAGAGCTCTTCCAAAGTGTTACTTCACTGTAAGGTTTCCAAAATAACACAAATAAGCACACAGTTGGATTATACAGAGATCACATATAAAACAAATTCTTTCTATACTCATGAGAAAGCAGTTAATTAAGGTTTGGCATACAAGAAAATTTTTCCTGTCCCTCTCAGCTTAGAGAGAGAAGTTCTGGAAGCAGCATCCTTTTCTCAAGAAGTGAACTGACACTCAACTTCACTTTCTCTGGGCTAGATTTTTATGGGTAAATGGCCATCAAGGTGATTAACTTCAATTACCTCAAGGATTCTTAATTCCACCTTTGAAGTCTATCCCCAAAAGATGTCCTTTGTGAAAATACACATATGACCCAACAGATGAACCAGTTTTTCTCAGTGACAGCTTATAGCCGTTATGGCAAACCTTAGCACTCCAGATGTTCTTGGATTTCAATTCCCAGAAGCCCAAGCACCCTGTGAATCCACACAGATGGGTTTACTGCAATTCATCCGGCCTGTGCTGCCCTCTTCGCTCCCGGAAGCGGAAGTAGAATGCGCACATACGGTTAAGGCTCTTCTGGGTTAACCCTTGCTCTGTACAGGCGTGTTTTACTTCCGCTTCCGGGAGCAACGAGGGCAGCGCGGGCCAGATGAATTGCAGTAAACCCATCCATGTGGATTCACAGGATGCTTGGGCTTCTGTGAATTAAAGTCCAAGAACATCTGGAGTGCCAAGGTTCACCATCATGGGCTTATAGCAACTTTCAATAGTCGCCTTATCTACAAAGAATCCGTTGAACTTCAATGGCCCTATCCTGTTCCAAAAGATTATACATGAGTATGATATTTTGTTGATCTTCTTCAAAGACCATGGGTATGACGAGAAAGTCTTCTCCTCCTCCTTTTCCTTTCAATCACTTTATAGCATACTTACAGAAACATTGCCAAATCTTTTCCTCATAGTCCACCTGTTGATCATTCAGGTCTTTAATAATGTGTAAGCTCTTCATATGAGAAAAATCCTGGTTTTGCAGGGTTCTTGTTCGCATATGAAGTCTACATATGAGGTGGGATCTTTCTTTGCAGATGCAGTGCTTTCATAAAATGGAAAATAATGATGGAAGAGTAAGGGATTCATGCTGCCTTCAAAGTGTAGTATCTTTGACTGTGAAGATAACACCTCAACAGGGCTATAATCTTGGTTGAAGTGGAGTGATCAAATACAAAATATTCTGAGGGTTGATCATAGGACAGTATGAAACTGGCAATTTTATTTTCCTTCTTGAGTATCTGTTTTAATGGAAATATAGAATATAAAAGACTCAACAGATTGGCTAATGTTTCTGTTCTTTTTTCTGAATATTCCAATTTGCCTTTTTCATTGCAGCTGCAAACCAGATTGACATTGTCATGTAGCTATCAAACAAATCCCCAGTATCCTTTTCTGGGTCAGGCACTATTAGTCATTCCAGATGTGCCCTGGATTTAGACCTGAAACCCTTTTTTGCTCACTTTCACATTACTCAGATATCCTCATCGGGCCTTCAAAGTACTCTTGTTCTATTCTGTTCACATTTTAGGGTTTGACTGGAGTCTTCACTTTAAGTGGGAGCAGATCCCCATAGAGCAAAAGTTGTCTAGAACAGATCCTACCCAATCCATAAGGTAAGCTCAATTATGCAACTTTCTCTTTGAATCACATTTCTAGACTTCATCTTTCATCTGATAGAGGCAGCTGCCATGAGAAGTGCTCAGAGCCCATTGAATGGTGCATTTAAGAGCCGCCAGTAATCAATATATCTTGTTCTCTGAAGAGTGTTAATATTCCTGACGAATACTTGCAACTCCATCTGTTGGCTTGAGTGGTCTGCATTAATATAATAGGCAACACATAGTGTATTGGTTTTCCAGACAGTAATGAATTTGTGCTGCTATCACGTTTGTGAGTTGGGGAAATATGACTAACTTTGTTTTAAAATTGCTACTGTTGTCTAGTAAGAATAGCTGACTTTTCCAATCAGGTGTGTGCTACAACTGCCATATTTATTTATTTATTTTTCAACTTATATGCCACCCCACTCACGAAATGCGACTCTGGGCAGCTCACAGACACATCAATACACATTAACACAACAACATATACAATAAAATACAGCCCAACACTAGAATATTGATATCAATAAAAACAAAAAATAAATCACAAAGTCCCTGCCACTCAACGTACCCAACAGAGCCCAGGGCTCAACATCTTCGACAGAGCCCGAGACTCAATGTCCTCGACGACGCCTAGGGCTCGGCGTCTCTTCTACCCTCTGGCCAGGTGGGGCTGGGGGCGGCGACGGTGGCCGCAGCTGTCTTCCATCTCGGGCCGATGGCGGGACAACTGCCATAGTGGCTCCTGTTTCCTGCATAGTTCCATCCTTTTTCTCAAGCTTTGGCCGTACCTTCAGCCTGTGCTTCTCACAGTGACTGACTGTCTCATTCATTTTCAGTCTATTAAAAATGTTGTGAAAAATGCAGATAACAAGCACAGAATGTAGCTACATTAACACAAATATTCTCCTTTCTCATGGTAGCAGGAACTCCTAAATGGCTGGTTAACAGTAATAACAGCTCACACTATATTTGTGAGAACTGGATTTCTGACAAAAAGTTTTTCCAGAGCATGTCCAGGTGGTCTGAATTTCAGGGACTTTTGACCTCTGCAGTTTCAGCCTGTGCTTGAGCTCTTTTAGATATTTAGCTAACTGCTGTCTGAATGGATTGGGCATTCCACAGCCTGTTTTCTCGTGCTGAGAAAAGATATATATGCTGGTAGGCACTGTTGGAACACTTTTCAACACTAGAAGCCAAGCTACGGAATGTATAATCCAATCAAATTTTTAATATACTTTTCTTTATCATGAGAACATAGGAAGGCTAATGCTGGCTTAGAACAAAAGTTTGCCTACTTCAGCATTTTTTTACACAATGGTCAGTATGGGAAGGTCAAAAGAAGACATAAGCACATTCTATCTTCCTGCTCATGTTTTCCAGAAGGTTCCACTAGCAGTAAACATAGCATCTCTTTAGTAGTATCTTCAGAGTACTGTGAAAAATTAATGGAACTTGCACTTTTGTTTCAGAATTTAACATCTACTTACTTGCTTCCTAGTCTTAGAGCTTGAACATACAGTAGACCCTCGCATAACGACGTTACTTGGTTCCCCAAGTAGCATTGCTAAGCGATTTTTGTTGTTAAGCGGGTTTCTATGGAGTTTCCTGCATAACAACGTTTTTAGTGTCGTTGTCTAGATAATGACGGTTATTTTAGCGTCGTTGTCCGGGCAACGACATTAAAAATGTTGTTATGCGGGGGAACACGTGGTGCATATTGGCACGTTGTTAAGCGAAAATGATGCTATCTGAACATGTTGTTATGTGAGGGTTGAACGACGGCGTCTAAGAGGTGACCTGATTGAAGTTTATAAAATCATGCACGGTGTAGACAAAATAGATAAAGAAAAATTGTTTTCCCTATCGCATAACACTAGAACTAGGGGACACTCCATGAAACTTTTGGGTACTAGTTCTCAAACAAATAAGAGAAAGTACTTTTTCACCCAGAGGATCACTGGTCTATGGAACTCCCTGCCAGAAGAAGTGGTGACAGCTGTCAGTCTTGACAGCTTTAAGAAAGGATTAGACAAGTTCATGGAGGACAAGGGTATAAATGGCTATAATTATGGATACTTAAGGACAACCTCGGGGTTGGAGAGATAGGCAGGATATCTCTCAATGCCATTTCCAGGGAATCCTAAGCAGGTGAAGGCATCTGCTTGGGAATACCCTGAAGGAAATGTTGAGCCACTGTGTGAGACAGAATGCTGGACTGGATGGGCTGTGGCCTGTTCCAGCAAGCCTGTTCTTATGTTCTTAGGGTTGACTGTACCTGGTTTTACCTGGCCTTGGAAGTTAAGGAGGATAAGACCTTGATAGTACCTGGATGGGACACACACACACACACACACACACACACACACACACACACACACACACACACACACACACACACACACACACACACACACACACACACACTGTTACAAATCTTCAGGTAGGGTTAGAAAGGAAACCAGGAAACCTATCTGAAGAGCTGCTGTCAGTCAGAACTGACAGTACTGGGCTAGGTGGACCAATGATTGGATTTAGCATAAGACAGCTTCCGGTGATGAACTTTTACTTTTAAGCAATCTACAGCATCTTAGGTCTATTTTATCTGGGGGGGGGGGAGATGAATCAGACAACTCTTAGTCATAGTTGTAAGTGACAGTGCTGTATATGTGAGCAATAGTTAAGCCTTAAACAATTTCCTGCATAACCAGCATTCTCCACCAATGTTTGGAACTCATTTCCAAACAGGAAATCAGGTTATCACTTGTGTTAATATAAACCTAATTGCAATTAAGACTTGAGTCTATTCGGTGGTTGTAGGTAGGGAGAGCAGCATAAGTGATCTAGCTGCATGTTTCTAATGTCTTAACATAGATATGATACTGTTCCTATTAAGTTTCTACCAGTTTTCACAAAATCTAAATATTATTTCTAAAGCTTTTTAGACATGGCATGAATGTAATATTTTCCATTATATTTAAGGTTAATTTACTAATATTATATGTTTTTTTCTTGTTCTCATTTTCACTAGAACACCTGTCATAGCAGGGGGCATTTTTGTGATTGATAAATCTTGGTTTAACCATCTTGGAAAATATGACACTCAGATGGATATCTGGGGAGGAGAGAACTTTGGTGAGTTGGTGTTATGGCTTCTCCTTAAGATGCCTTCTCTTACTGGTGTTATGGCTTCTCCTTAAGCTGCCTTTACAAGTCAGTCTTGCAGTCTGTAATCACACATTTGCAGAGGGTAACATTTTCTGCTGGTTGGAAACATGATCGTTTGAGGTTCTGTCCTTTGCTCAGTAGTTACTAGGAAGCTGAGAGCATCGCTCTGCAGACCTATGAATACAGCAGAACCATTCTACATATCTATACCTATAAAGAGGGACGTTAACCATTGGACTCCGGCATACATTCCCGCACCCGTCCATAGTATCCTGTACCGAGCCGCCTGCACTCGCCTTAACCCGGACCGCAGAGCGCCACAAGATTCCCAAAGTCAGCAGTGGGGCAACAGCCTCATGAACGCAAACAAAGGAAAACAACTTCAATTCCCAACGTCCTCTGTGCTGCGCTGTGCCTCAGCCAATCAGGCTGACAGACGCGAGCAAAGAGAACGTTGGAAAATGCGGCGTGCCCAATTGAAACTGAGCCACAGGAAAAAAGCCGCTGCACGAACGCGAACAAAATAAAGTAAACTTCAAATCCCAGCGTCCTCTGCACCGTGACCACTTCAGCAATCATGCTGAAGGGCACGAGCATGGAGAACACTGAAAAAGCCGGTGCATGAAAAATAAAATTTAAAACACCTCATGAAATGGGAGCATAAGGCCGCCGCAGGCGGACGCCGTGCCTCACGGCCTCGCAAAAAAAAAAAAAAAAAGAAACCCACGACAAGACAAATGCCACCCTTTCCTGGAGCAACGGGGAGAAGAGGGACTCCCTCTCCTACTCACTACCCCGCCGAAGTCACGGCGAGACCACTTCCGGTCTCAAGATAAGTTGAGCCGGGGTGGGAAAAAAAGCAGCAGGCAGCAATTCATCAGGGGAAGCACTCTCCCTGATGGATGACTGGATTTTGCCTTTCTACTACCCACACCACTATTTCTAGACCTAGTACGAAAAAGCAGTGGAGGTAATAGAAAAGCAGCAGCCAGCAATTCGCAAGGAAGAGCACCGCCCCTTACGGATTGTTGCCTGCTGATCCCCCTGTTAGGTAAGCCAGGTAAAAAAAGGAGGCCCAGAGAAGAGAACTATCATCAAACATATAGCTCTTCTCTCCCTCCTTTTCACCCGACCTACCTAAAGAACATTACCAGTTGAAGAGCGAGCTGACTGCCGTCTCTTCCTTTTCCCCATTGCTGCATCGAAACCTAATTTTGAAGCAGCAATGGGAAAAAAGAAGAAACGACAGACAGGCCGTTCTTCACACAACAAAACACAACAACAACAAAACCAAACAGTAAATCAAAACGCAAAGCACCAAAAT
This sequence comes from Bradypodion pumilum, assembly GCA_035047305.1. Taxonomy (NCBI): domain Eukaryota; kingdom Metazoa; phylum Chordata; class Lepidosauria; order Squamata; family Chamaeleonidae; genus Bradypodion; species Bradypodion pumilum. Next base: position 448,572,253 of record JAWDJD010000001.1, read on the forward strand.
TAATAAAACACAAATAAATATATAAATAAATAAATAAACCCATTAAACAACAAAACAATAAACAACAAAAGCAACAAAAACACCCAAAATACCATAAAAGCACACTAGAAACACCTATCTACAACATGAAAATACCTAACTCAAACAACAAAAATAGCACAAATAAAACAAATAAAGATGAAAGAAATAAGAAAAATATATAATAACCAGAAATAAACAAAACAATTAAACACATCTAAAACCCAAAATAAAAACAAAGGAACAAGCAGAAACACTTTGGAGGTTTAAGTAGAAACTCTACTTAAACCCCCAAGCCTAACGCCACAAAACCAAAACCAAAACAAACAAACCCCAGAACAAAAAAAAATCAAGAGAACTCACCAAACACGTCCTCCCTCCACGAGTCCGGGACAGAGCTGAATAAACAACAAAGAAAGACTACTCACAGCCCCACCTAGAGGCCAGAAGAATAGAAACAGTCATTATTAAATAATAAAAAGCATAAGCAGTACTCTTAACCACAGCCCCACCTAGAGGCCGGAAGAGTAAAAACAGTCAAACAAATAATTATTAAAAACAAAAACGAAAGCAGTACTCTTAACCACAGCCTCACCTAGAGGCCAGAAGAGTAAAAACAGTCAAAAAATAATTAAACAAACAAAATAAATAATAAATAAATAAAAACACAACTTCAAATCACCCCCCCCCAAACTATCCCTAACCAAAAAAACAAAAAACAAAAAAAATGCCTGGCAAAAATGTGACTGATCCAATAGGGAACAGTGACCACAACTCAATTATGTTTAACTTGATCATAGACTGCAAGTCACTGATAAAATCTAACACAGAGACCTTAAATTTTCGAAAAGGAAATTTCCCAAAGATGAGGAAAAAAGAAGCTGAAAGGGAAAATTGAGAGAGTCCAAACACTCCAAGAGGCATGGAGGCTGTTTACAAAAACAATAACAGAGGCTCAATTGGAATGCATACCCAAAAGGAAAAAGGGCACTGACAGGTCCAAGAGGCCTCCGATGTGGCTTACAGGAGCTGTTCAGGAAGAGATAAAGGGCAAGAAAAGCTCATTTAGAAGATGGAAGGCTTGTCCGAATGAGGACAGCAGGCAGAAACATAAATTCTGACAGAACAAATGCAAGGCAACAATCAGGAAAGCAAAGCAAGACTTTGAGGAGCGTATAGCTAAAAATACTCAGAGAAATAACAAAGACTTCTTTAAGTACATTAGAAGTAAGAACCCAACTAGGAAGGCCATTGGACCATTAGATGACAATGGAAGGCAAGGGGTTATTAAAGAGGAAACAGAGATTGCAGAGAGACTCAATGAATTCTTTCCTTCAGTATTCACTGAAGAAGACAGAGACCACATGCCCAAAACAGAGCCTATCTTCGTAGGGAGGGAAAGCGAAGAATTAAGCAAGATAGAAATAACCAGGGAGGAGGTCCTTGCATGTCTTGTTAAGCTAAACACTAACAAATCACCAGGACCAGATGGCATCCATCCACGAGTTCTCAGGGAACTTAAAGATGAAATTGCTGATCTCCTAGCCAAAAAATATATAATATTTCCCTCAAATCAGGCTTTGTGCCTGATGACTGGAAGGTAGCGAATGTAACACCAATTTTCAAAAAAGGATCCAGGGGTGATCCAGGAAATTACCGACCTGTCAGTTTGATATGTGTCCCAGGTAAAGTGATGGAAACCATCCTAAAAGATAGAATTAATAGGCACATAGAAGAGAAGGCGTTGCTAAAGGAGAGCCAACATGGCTTTTACAAGGGCAAATCATGCCTCACTAATCTGTTGGAATTTTTGAGTGTCAACAAGCATGTGGATAAGGGGGATCCAGTTGACATTGTTTATCTGGACTTTCAGAAGGCTTTTGACAAGGTCCCACACCAAAGGCTCTTGAATAAACTTACCAGTCATGGAATAAAGGGACAGGTCTTGTCTTGGATCAGCAACTGGCTAAGGGACAGGAAACAGAGGGTAGCACTAAATGGACACTTCTCCAAGTGGAGGGAAGTAAAGAGTGGGGTCCCCCAAGGTTCAGTACTGGGACCCCTGCTTTTCAACCTCTTCATAAATGATCTAGAGGTAGGAGTCAAAAGCAAGGTAGCCAAATTTGCTGACGACACTAAATTATACAGGGTAGTGAAAACTGTGAGAGATTGTGAGGAGCTCCAGAGGGATCTCTTGACACTGGGGGAGTGGGCAAAACAGTGGCAAATGAGCTTCAACATTAGTAAGTGCAGAGTGATGCACTTACTAATTATATTTATAAACTGATGGGGTCTGAACTCTCTGCGACAAGCCAGGAAAGGGACCTTGGTGTCCTGGTGGACAACTCAATGAAGGTGTCAACCCAGTGTGCCTCAGCAGTGAAAAAAGCAAACTCAATGTAAGGGATCATTAGGAAGAGTACAGAAAATAAGTCAGCAAGTGTCATTTTGCCTCTTTATAAATCTATGGTGAGGCCCCATCTGGAATACTGTGTACAGTTCTGGTCGCCGTACCTCCAGAAGGATATTATGGAGTTGGAGAAAGTGCAGAGGAGGGCAACCAGAATGATTAGGGGACTGGAACACCTTCCTTACCATCTGAGGCTGCAACGGTTGGGCCTTTTCACTCTTGAACGACGGCGTCTAAGAGGCGACCTGATTGAAGTTTATAAAATCATGCACGGTGTGGACAAAATAGATAAGGAAAAACCCTATCGCATAACACTAGAACTAGGTGACACTCAATGAAACTTTTGGGTACTAGTTCTCAAACAAATAAGAGAAAGTACTTTTCACCCAGAGGATTACTGGTCTATGGAACTCCCTGCCAGAAGAAGTGGTGACAGCTGTCAGTCTTGACAGCTTTAAGAAAGGATTAGACAAGTTCATGGAGGACAAGGGTATCAATGGCTATAATTATGGATACTTAAGGACAACCTCAGGGTTGGAGAGATAGGCAGGATATCTCTCAATGCCATTTCCAGGGAATCTTAAGCAGGTGAAGGCATCTCCTTGGGTATACCCTGAAGGAAATGGTGAGCCACTGTGTGAGACAGAATGCTGGACTGGATGGGCTGTGGCCTGTTCCAGCAAGGCTGTTCTTATGTTAAAAATCTTAATAACAGCCCCACCTAGAGGCCGGAAAAGTAAAAACAGTCAAAATAAATGAAAATAATCAGAATTAAAATGACAAATATAAATTAAATAAATCAAATAAAGTCACAAACCACAAATGCAAAACACCCCCACCCAAACCACCCCTAACAAAACAAAAAAAAACACAAATAAAAACTGCCCGGCTGGCCGGGCACAAATATGCTAGTTGTAAGATAAAATGCAGAGGTGTGTGTGTAGACATGTTTATCTCAGTAGGGATCCAGAAGCAGGATGCATCTTAGAAACAGTTACTAGGTTAACTGTTAGAAAAACAAATTGAGAAATTTGCACTGGGTGCAGTTATCCTGGATGCTTTTAAGTAGGGATAATAAGTTGGAAAGGACAAGGGGAGCTGGGATAAATAATTGAGCCAGAATTGGAAAATGAAGGAACATGCTGAGATTTTCAGAAGGTTCTAAGATTCTGAAAAATAAGAAAGCATTTAAATGTTGTAATCAAATCTTATTTTATTGATTCCTTGTGTTTCCGTCCTCATGCTCCCAAAACATTTTACATAAATAATTTAATACAAGAGAACATCAATCAAGTATCATTTAAATACCATGAAAATCAACACGGATTGCAGAGTGATACAGATCATTGTTGACTGCAACTCGTATCTGAGAATGCATTTTTTTTTCCTGAAGCAGGAAAAATGTCATTGGTGTGAATTTGTTTAAGGTGGATCCCAGCTTGCCATGAAGTGACCCACACACTATGATCTCGGAGCCATCCCCTGCGGCACATATGAAACGTGACATGCTGGATTAAATACTGGAACTGCAATGGACTGCCACAGCCTTGAGGATATGGACAAGGTGTGCCTTCACAGCCTGTCCATCTGGTATGGCCTCTTCCGCCTCCATGACCATTGGGAATCGGAGTTCTTCCTCCGCTCATTTTGCTGTTGGGCCCAATATGATGGTTTCCAGTGGCATTTGCTCCACTGAGAGGACCATCACCCCACCTAAATGGGCTTATTTACCCGTAGCCATTGGCCCCTTTAGGGATTCAGGTTAGTTAACCGCTGCCTGACACTCAATGCTGAGTCGCTGGCTGTAGGGTCTACTCCATTACCTTAGCGGGATGTCCAGCTAGATAATGTTTCATTATAGTTGGTTTACCATGACACCTATATTAAAAAGAAATATCTGCCCCCCCCTTTCTGATATAAGATGGCCAAAAATTATCTAGAGTGGTTGGCATTATGATGATGCCCTGGATGAAGTTGTTATCCACTGCACTTTCTAAAGATGGCCTCTAGAAAAAACTAGGGGTTCTGAGGAAAGACCAGGATCTTGGGCAAGGATTGAGAACCCGTTGTCCTTTAAAAGTTGTTAGAATATAATTTTCATGATCCCAGCCACTGCTTCCCATCAGTTAGGGATGATAGGATTTGGAACCCAATAACACCTGGAAGCCACAGATTCCCCTCTCCTAACCTAGGTGTCCTATTAGTATGTGTTGGTTGGTCCAATCTTTTTGCTCCACCATACGAAGGAAAGAGCATAGGAAACTGCTTTATACGGAGTCACACCACTGGTCCTTTAAGGTCACTTTTGTCAACTCATGACAGGCAGCAGTAGCTACTAGAGTTTCAAACAGAAATTCTAGCCCTACATGGAAGTCCCTGGTATTATCTCATAGTCTCCTGTCCAACATTGATTGGGTCTGATTTTTTTTGCTTCTGAAATCTGACCTCATCTGATGTGTTCCAGGAAGTTGCATATGCCACTTACCAACCTTCTCTTCACACCCTCTAGTATAGCTTCCCTTGTTTTAGACATAACTGGAGTCATCCCCACCCTTTGTCTGTGGATGATGGGAGCTGTAGTCTGAGACATTTGGAAGAATGTTAGTTAAGGAAGGCTAGTCTAAAATCAACATAAGATGAAAAGCACATCTAAGGCAATTCATATAGAAATCTTTCTAGCTGCCTCCTCTTCTGATGTTTTCTTGGTATCTCCAAATAAATATGCAGATTGAAAGCTTGAGTGACCAGAGTGACAGTTATTAAACACAAGAGGAAGCCTTGGCAAGGTCACCTCTCTTCAGTGATTCAAATGAGCTTTTGAACATCAAAGCCCTGATGGTCCTCTGATCCTTTTAACAAAAAAATTGTATTTCACTTCAGAGCAGTAAAACATTGCAAGCACATGAGGAGGGGGAAAGAATTTCTCTATTTAAATAAACAGGGTCATCCTGTGCATCAAGAAACTGAGTGAAGTTAAGCCCGAAGTTGAGTCGGAGGTTTTGGAGCAAAATTACACAGAAAGGATAAGCTCCAGCATGGGAATTGATTGAAAGCCAGGGTTGTTCAAATGTTTAGAGAAAGAGAAATGTTCAGATGGGTTTTAGAATTCATTGCTTTTTCAATTCCAAAGTAATAGGTATGGATTGCAAGCATGATAATGACTTTAAAGGCCATGAAAATTGACCATTGCAGGCTTTCCCTTAAGCAGTGATTAAAGAGGATTACATATTTTTCCCCAGAACTCCCATAAATCTTTTGCTAGCTCTTTATTCTCAGGGATGCATGTGGCTTGAAACTCCACAATATTTCCTAGGAGCCAGTAGCTGCCTGTTTTCACTAGTGCTCTTAATTTCACACAGATACATTGGCCCAACCACCCCAATGGCATAATTGTGGCACCCCCTTTTTGCTTTCCCCATTGTCAGTGTCTTTGGCATGTGCAGAATAAGACACTCCACAGGAAGATATGAAATCCTTGATGGCTGTTGTTTCATCTAATTTTTCTCTTTTTAGAACTTTCTTTCCGAGTCTGGATGTGTGGAGGTAGCCTGGAAATTGTTCCATGCAGCCGAGTGGGTCACGTTTTCAGGAAACGGCATCCATATGACTTCCCTGAGGGCAATGCTCTGACCTATATTAAGTAGGAGTGGATCATTTCTTGACCCCTGTTAAGGAAACAGGAGGGGGTGGGAGCAGTGGTGGACTCCAAAAAATGTTACTACCACACTGTGGGTGTGGTATGGTGGGCCTGGCCAGGGGAAAAGCCCTGCATTGCACCCGAATTAGGACTACAGTACTTTATTTCAAAACCTGGATGGGCGGGACCAGCCAGAATTTCTGCTACTGGTTCTGGCAAACTGGTGTGAACCTGCTGAAGCTCACCACTGGGTGGGAGGCATTTGAATGTAACAGAGGCCCAAAAAGGGACAATGGCATTATTGAGGCATTGTCCAGAATTTAGACCAATCTGTTTTTGGGATTACAATTTTAAGAATCCTCTAGTGGTCAAGGAACTGTGGTATTTGTGAGCAAGAAGTATCAAGGCAGCCCCAGGAACTCAGTGACTGGTATACGAGAGCAGGGAAATTTGCCATGCCATTGCAACCTCCTATATGTTCTCACAATAACACAACATTTCTTTGTATCCGTGTTTGCATTTTCATGTTTAAACGTGTGAGATTATGTCCTGATATTGTGTTGGAGGTTAGATAAAAATTAGGAATGCTGCAGTTTTTGTGTGTCTTCATTGAGGGGGATGAGAAACAGAGAACACTGCAGGTCCATGGATTCTTGCTGTAGGAAATCTTTCTTTTTCTGCTTTTCATGATGACATGCCAATTAGTAAGAGTCAGTGTTTTTGTAAAACATAAGGATTGTTAGCCATATAAATATGGCTCCACCAAGTTTCCCTAGATACTTTACCATCAACATTTGACAGCAAATCACACCATAGAATATCAGCCAAATTAAAAACTTCTTCTTCCATGTCTAGGCCAGACATGAAATTGCCAAAATGAAGCCACCTTTTAGTGAATTCATTCTTCAGTTCCTTTAGTCTGATCTAGTGTGAGAAAGATTAACCAGCAGAACAAGGTTTCCTTTGCCTGAGCTATGTATGATTGTGGTTCAAAAATACCACAATATTCGAGGAGACTCTTTCTGTGTATCCCATTAAACTACTAAAACCCATTAAAAGGTGCATTAAAGCACAAATTCTTAATATGTGGCTCTCCAGATCTTTTGGTTTTCAATTCCCAGAAGCCATAACCAGCATGACTTATCAGGTATTCTGGAAGTAAAACCCAAAATGTCTGAAGGACCAAAGATTAAAAACCACTGGTTTTTCATAGCTTGTTCTCTAAATTCAGCAGTCTCCAGAGAGTATAATTGGCCCCTAGACCTGATATCATTTCAAGCCATAGTATCCTGAACTGGAAAATAATAGCTGTTTCACCTGCAGAAATACCAAGCGTACAGCAGAAGTATGGATGGATGAGTACAAACAGTATTACTATGAGGCCCGGCCATCTGCCCTTGGAAAGGCATTTGGAAGGTAAGAATCTCAAAACAAACAAATGGGCATTATGTCTCATTTAAGTTGCTCCGGTGGAGACAAAGAGGCTTGAATTTCTTCTAGGTTGCAAAATAAACTGATCTGAACTGAACTTGCTGAATTAATACTCATAATGCAACATAGTTCTCCTTTTCACAAATCTTGGAGGGTTTGTCAAAATGTTTTTCAAACAGAAAACACATTTAGAAATCTGTATTTTGAAATAACAAATGTTTCCAAGTACAGTGGAACCTTGGTTAACAAACGGTTCAGTTAACATAAAAATCACATAACAAAAGGAAATCCATAGAAAATAATGGCTCAGTTTACAGATATTTTTTTTTTGGGGGGGGGACAGATTAATTAATTTCCAATGCATTCCTATGGGAAACCACATTTTGGTTAAAGTACAGTGGAACCTCATACAATAATCGGCCTGTATAGCAACGAAATCGGATAACAATTAGGTTTTGGGGGAAATGGCATCCCACATAACAATTTTCCCTATGGAAAAAATCATGCAACATTTTTTCAATGGGAAAAACCACTTAGCAAAAAAAAAAGTGTTGTATGATGCATCCCATTGGGAAAATCGCTATGCGATGCATGCATCGTATAGCAATTGTTTCGTACAACATTGAGCCCAATGGAATGGATCGAAATTAGGTACCACTGTATTTTAGTTTTCAATGCATTTCTATGGGAAATTGCATTCAATTTGGTTAAAGTAATTTTCACTGTAAGAAATGTCCCGGAGAAGGTATTAATTACGTTGACCGTGGTTCCACTGTACCTACTTAGTTAGCAAGTGAAAATAGTTTCACTATATAATTTCAACTGCAGAACCTCCAAAGTGGTTTAATTTCAGTCACAGACATTATATGAATTTAATAACTTTATTAAAATATTTTATAGAGACATATGTCAAATATGTTTTGTCTGTGTTTGCAACAAAGTTGAACACAAATTGCTCTACTTCTAGTATTGTGGACCGAGTGGAACAGCGGAGGAAGCTGAACTGTAAATCTTTCCAGTGGTACTTGGAGAATGTCTATCCTGAACTGAAGTGAGTCATTTTTTGAATGTGAAGAAGAAATGTGGGATGAATGTTTTTGGGAACGTGGAATGTGTTGGGTGGCTTTTGCAATAGGTTAATATAGCTGTGGTGATTATCAGACATAAGAGATGGAATGTTTCCTGAGACAAGCTTCCCCCATGGTTACATGGCCAATCTTCTCTGTTGTTTCCATTTAAACCAGGAGTTCTCAACCTTTTAAAGCTGGGGGCCGGGTCACACTCCCTTAGACAGCTTTGGGGGCCAAACAGCCATTTTTCCTTTCCTCCACCTCATGGTATTTCCGGGTGTGCTGGAGGTGGTGCTGGGCCACATGAAATGGTGCCATGGGCTGCATCCAGCCCACAAGCCACATCCAGCCCATGGGCCACAGGTTGAGAATCCCTGATTTAAACCAAGTAGCTTTTTGCTTTGCTGCTTGAACTAGAGAGCAGAGATCAGAAAATGGGGAGGAAAAAGTTATTATAAAGAAAGCTAGCAGGTTTAGTTTCAATTTTTTTGCAAAGTGAAAAACTAGAAGCACACTTTCACAAGAAAAATATGTCCTACTTTTGTAAGGTGTTTCAGGAAGAGGACAACAACAACAACAATAATTTCATGTCAGAAATTATTCTGGGTTGAAAGGATTTTTGCTGGAGAAACTCTACTCAGGGGATGCCCGAATGAGGCTCTTTCCATGTCCCCAAGAGCTGGGACAGAGATGGGTGCTCAATCTGTCATGCAGTACCTGGGTCTCGAACTGCCAACTTGCCAGCCTTCTAGCTAACAAGGCGAGCTTCTTAACCACTGAGCCACCGCACAAAAATAAAAATACACAATACACTAAAATAGCCAATGAAGTTGGGCATTAGTATAACAGTGGTAAAAAAAGAAATTTCTTGACAAATAACTCTGAGAAATATGTTAAGGAGTCTTGACTCATTGTTAAAATGAGTTAGATTTGTTGTGAAACCATTTGCTACAATTTGAAAAAATCAATTTAAAATTTACATTACGCAGTGTTTCCCAACCTTTGGTTTTTGGACTTCAATTCCCAGAAGCCTAATACAATTCCCCAAAGCACTGATCAGCCAATGTACTGATTTAGGCTTCTGGGAATTGAAGTCCAAAAACCAAAGGTTGGGAAACACTGGATTAAGGGAACAGTGGTAGGAAAGGACATTGCCATCTACCATTTGGAAGCCAGAGTAGACAAAGAATTGCAAACTAAGTTAACTTGTTTCAACAGTATGTATCTGATCTGCCACATGACCATGGAAACATCTGCAGATGCAGACAGTGCTGGATCTTTGGCTATAAACGAAGATGAGCACCAAACCCTAGAGTTGTATACCACTGGCTTTCGAGCAAGGACGACCTTTACCTATCTGATCTAACATGCAACTATGATTCTAATAAATAATAATCATAGGGTTGCCATATGTCCCGGAGAACCAGGATTGTTCCAGATTCAAGGTCAGAAAAATTGTCCCGGCCAATTCAATAAAAATCATGTTAAAGTCCCGGATTTTAAAAACTTACTAATTGTGTATTATAACACACCATTAAAATAAATTCGGACTCTGGCCATCAAATAAGCGATTTCCTGCCACATTCCCTTGGCTCATACCACTGCCCGATAAGTGTGACCAGTGTGTTTTCTGGAACTGAGGACGTTAAGAGTTGACCGTGACACGACTTTTCAGAATTACAACAGATCATCTTACAGTAAGAATTAACTGTTGTAAATAAGTTCATTTATGTACTGATATATTTAATGTGAAAGTGTTTCATAGTGGTCATGATATTAGGCTTCTTTTAAAAAAGGCTATTTTGTAGATAACCCGCCCATTTTTGTTAAGTATACTTCTGTCCTGGTTTTGTGGGAGATAATTATGGCAACTCTAAGTAATCATCAGTAATTTCAGTGTGCCATAGTGTCCTGTTTTCATTCTTTTTGGGTAAAATAACTAACAATATTTTTTGCTTAGGAAGGCAATATGTCACTCTCTATAGAGGATAATGGTTTGTTTTAAGGGCCATTCCCTCCATTCCCCAAATAGGCTGAGGGTTGGAGTCCCTAAATGTAAGCCCAACATGTTCATGTGGGGGCTTTTGGTGACATCAACACGTGGTATGAATGTGGAGAGATTTGCTGATTACTTCCAGAAACATGCACCAATGAAGACTTACGTTTGGCCAATGACCAAGCCATGGCTTCATTTTGGCAATCTGTGGTTTGATTGGGACATGAAAGATGAAGAATCAGACTCATCCCCATGATAATCAATGGATTGTATTTCTATTTTAGTATGAAGAGTGCTTAACCAATTAAAATTGCTGGGAGAAACATCAACAATTTGAGATATGCAGGTGATATTACCCTAATGGCAGAAAGTGAGGAAGACCTAAAGAAACTCCTGCTTAGTTGAAAGAAGAGAGTGCAAAAGCTGGCTTGAGACTCAACATCAAGAAAACAAAGATAATGGTAACAGGCCCTATCAGTTCCTGGAAAATAGATGGGGAAAAAGTAGAAGTAGTGACAGACTTTACATTCTTAGGACCCAAGATCACGGCAGATGGTGACTGCAACCATGGAATGAAAAGGCGACTGATTCTTGGGAGACACGCTATGAGTAACCTGGGGAACATAGTTAAAAGTAGGGACATCTCCTTGCAAACAAAAGTCTGCATAGTCAAAGCAATGGTATTCCCGGTGGTAATGTATGGTTGTGAGAGCTGGACCATAAGGAAAGCTGAACACAGAATAATAGACACCTTTGAGATATGATGCTGGAGGAGAGTATTGAGAGTATCCTGGACAGTGAGGAGAACAAATAGGTCGACCTTAGAAGAAATCAACCCTGACTGCTCCTTCTAAAGTCAAATAGTAAAGATGAAGAAAAAGTACTTTGGACATCAAATGAGAAGAGAGGATTCACTTGAGAAAGCCTTGATGCTGGGAAAGGTCAAGGGCAAAAGAAGAAAGGGGTGGCAGAAAATGAGATGGTTGGATGGTATTGTGGATGCAATGAGCACATAGTTGGGCAAGTTGAGGAGGATGGTGGAGACTAGAGGTGCCTGGCATGTGATAGTCCAGGGGGTCGTAAGGGGTCGGAATCGACTGTGCAACTGAACAACAACAAACAAAAATAAATAAATATTAAATTACATATCAGAAATTGCTTCTATGTTGTCCTCTGTAAGTTGGCATGTGCAAACATCACAAAAATCTTTGTCCTATTTTTGCTTCTGCTTTATGAGAACATCAAGGTCTTCCCCCCCAACTGTGCTGCTGCTGTGTTTCAGTCGAAAAGCAAGATAACCTTTCTTTGCTCTTGAAGCTGCAATTCTCATATGGATATGGAAAATGCAGTGTGTTGCCTTGGGATAAGCCATCCAAATTGACTCCTATTAAATATAAAGGGAAGGTTAATAATTTTGAGTTTTTGTTTTGTCTTTTTGGTCCCACAGAGTTCCAGAAAAAGAGCTGATTCCAGGGATAATCAAACAAGGAGCAAATTGTTTGGAGTCTCAGGGGCAGGATACGGCCGGAAACTCTCTAGCAGCAGTTGGAAGCTGTAAAGGGACAGTGAACAATCCTGCTGCCACTCAGGTGAACTTACCTGACACTCACGTTTATATGTTTTCTAAAACCTACTAGGGAAGATAAGAATGTTTAATTGAAGTGTCCATGTCTTGATAGGTCTGTGGGGCTGACAGAGTCAACCATTAATTTATGGCTAGACTAGCATGAAAGAGTTTTGACAGTATTGCAAAAATAAAAAGGAAAGGATGGTGTCAGTTTAAATACTAACAGATTTATTTCAATGTGTTGGATGTGGTTTTTTGTATTACAATCCACTTCCTCAGGTGCAGGCCTTCTGTTGGACACTTTTATTTTGATTTTTCTTGTGCATGTAGAAAAAGGCTAACATGGCTATGTAACTGAAAAAAATCTTAGATCTGTAATGGAAAATCTTGGCATTCCAGGTTTCTTGGAATTCAATTCCCAGAAGCCCAAGTCTCTGTGAATTCACACAAATGGGTTTACTGCATGTATGCGCAGTAAACCCATTCATGTGGATTCACAGAGACCTGAGCTTCTGGGAATTGAAGTTCAAGAACACCTGGAGTACCAAGGTTTGCCATCACTGGCTTATTAGGTTATTTTTTAAAGTAGTCCATCCATAGAATCATAGAATAGTGGAGTTGGAAGGGGCCTATGAGGCCCTCACATCCAGGGCAGGAATCCAAATTAGAACCAATCTGACAGATGGTTGTCCAATTTTCTCAAATACCACAATCTTCAAGGAGACTCTTTCTCTGTACCCCAAGAAGAGTACTTATTTATGTGGGAGGATAAAATCAATGAAGTCAGCTCTCACTCTTTGTTTTGTTCTTGTAGGAGTATGGATGATGTTTGTATGTTCCTAATGGTAATACAGTACTGCCTGTTTTGACATCCCAGACAATAGCTCCTTGTGGAGTTTCCTTATTGCAAAAGAGTTACAAACTCTTTCCTTTTCAAGAAATTAAGAGAAACAAGACTGAGTGGTCAGCTATGTGGGAGATTAGCCCTCTTTCTAGCCCTCTGCCTGAAGAGTTGTGAGGGTTCTTAACAATGTCAACTACACAATTTTTTTTGGCAGAGTTTTGCAAATCACTGCTAATGTAGACCAATTCGTCCCAGATTGGTCTCGGGTTGGAGCCTACTGTTTGTTTGGAATGAGTAAGGATTGTTTGAGATAAACCCCTCTTCTTGGTGTGAGATCACCTAGATCACACCAGTGTCAATTTGCCAGTATCAGGAAGTGGCTCAATAAGTAAACCAGTTCCTGGATATTGGCAAATTAATCACTTCCCCCGCCCAGCAGTTCCATTTGAAAGTTGGGACTGGATTGGACCATTCCAATCTGAGTCTGAGGTTAAATCACTCCTGGGTGCTAATGTAGCTCTACTGTGACTCTGTTCCACTTACACTTCATTAGGCTACCCCAAATTGGTGCCCTCCAGCAGTGCAAGACGGCTACCCCACCGTTGGCCTGTGCTATAGCTAGCAAGGTCAGTGAGGAAGGTTGTAGCACTATTCCAAGGGCAAGGAGAAGCAGAAGGTAGACAAACAGATGATTCAGGTCCAGCTTCTTTTCTGCTGGCACAAGAATTCCTTGAGAGGAGTTACGCTCGGGATACACCTATTGATAGAAGGTGGAGGCAGGAGATAGGTGGCTTCCACCCATTTTCTCTATGTGTATTCCCTAGTTTCACCTTCTTCGCTATTCTGGACAGTCTCCAAGAATGTGTTTGGAATGGCATAAGGCTGTGGTTGCGAACCTTGGCACTCCATCTGTTCTTGAACTTCAATTCCCAGAAGCCCTAATTAGCAGGTGCACTGACTTGGGCTTCTGGTAATTGAAGTCCAAGAACAGCCAGAGTGCCATGGTTCACCACCACTGGCATAGGGAAAATGTAGGGAAAGCAGAGCATGAGGCTTAGCTCCTCCTTACCCTCAACAGAAGGAACCTTTCTAGCAAAAGAAGGCACATTTTGTATCCAAGACCTTGGGATGGGGGTGAGAACTATCATACTTCAAAAATCATATTGGAACTTTGTCTCTGAGCTTTCAATATGGGGTGAGCACCAGGTTTTTCTGATAAATTTGAAACCCCAAACTGGCCTTTCCCAAAACATTTCAATCTGTTTGTCTCTGATTGACTGTCCTTTATATACGCAGGGTCTCCACCTTTGTTCCTTTTGGAGTTTTCTGCCTTTAGATTTTTTTCCCAATTTTCAGCACAGCATCTGCTAAAGAACTGTCTGTTGCAATTACGGTGATACCAAAAAGTACTACTGCAATTTCAGAAATTTATCAAGAAATGTTCCTGTCCCCAAAGCTCATGCTGTGCTTTCTCCATACAATCTTGGATGCACGCATAAATGCCCCATACAAATTGAGGGGGGGGGAATGCTTGCATTAGGCCTAAAAATAACCCTAAAAGATGCACGACTAGTTAGAGATTCCCAACCTTTTCAAGTCATGGGCCAGGTCACGCTCTCCAGTCAGCTTTGAGCGCCAGATGATCATTTTGCCCTGCTTGCAAAATGGGGGGTGGCCATTTTGTCTCAAGAGCGTCAAAGGGCTAGCTGTTTTGTTTCTTGAATCCCCTTGAGGGCTAGGGGGGGCACATGAAATGGTGCTACAGGCTGGATGCAGCCCATGGGCCATAGGTTGGGAACCTCTGGGTTAGAGGAAATGTCTTATTTTTGGCTCTGTTTGAACTCTTTCCTTTCCTTCACCTTCTCTCCCTCCCCTTCTTTCAAAGGAGTGGATATTCAGTGATCCATTAATCAGGCAGCAGGACAAGTGTCTCTCTATCACCTCCTTCTCCACTGGCTCCCAGATCACAATCGAGGCATGCAATCAGAAAGACGGCAGACAGGTACTGCACGATTCTAACAGCACACTTTTTACTTGCTGCTGCTTGAAGTGCCATCGGCACTGCTTTTAAATATTGCATTGGACACAGGGGTTTGATGACTGTGGAGAAAACATACAATCTGCTAAGGTTTTGGATTGGAAAAAGCTATATTTTGGATTCAAGCTCACAAAATTCCCCATCCTGGGCAGGGTATTGCAGGAGTCGTAAGTCCAAAGAGAAATTTTATGTATGCACATCACTGTCTAACACACATAATTCAAAATGGAAGTGGCTGAATATTAATGGGGAGATATGATTCTCCTAACAGTCTTGAATGTGAATATGATACTACGATCCAACAACCTTGCAGTCATATCTAGCTATGAAGGGGTTTGTCTCATCTTGGGGGGATGGGGATCATGAAAAACACCCTTGTGTCATCCATGGACAGAATGATGAACTTGGTGATTGGAAATTCAAGACCCAAGTGCTGCACGACAGAGTGAGCACCATATATTAGAGTTGGATACAACTGGCTTTCAAGCAAGGATGACCTTTGCCTAACTGGCTAATGTCTAATGCCCAACAAGTTTAGGGCTTATATATCCTTGGCCTCCCTTTCCTGATAGCCTGGACCAACTGATGCAGCTAATGAAACTGGTGTCCCCTGCACAGAGCATGACACTGATTTGGAGTCAAGCTCTCCCAACTGACCTCTCCCTCCTTTAAAGTTTGTCTGGCATTCTGCAGTTTCAGTTCAGTTTGCTTCTGGTGCTTCTGGGTTGAAAGGATTAGCCAGTGAAAAATCTCCATTGCCCGTGATAAATCTCCATTCCCAGGGGACACCTACGCCTGATTGCTGAAGTAGCAATCTTCTGGGAGGCTCCTTTCATGGGTAAAAGCAAGCTCTTTGGAAACACACCTGCTATTTGATCACCAGCCACCAAAGCAAGGCACAGTTTCTTCCTCATAACTTCTGCTCTCCCGAACAACCATCCCACACAGACTTCCCTAGCAGTTTGGAAGGCAAGCAAGGAGCTACCAGATTACTGGGCAGAACCACATGATTCTCTACCACCTGACCATGAACAACCATGGCCTGTGTAGAAAGCTTCAGATAGACTGTGTGTCGGGGTAGGAAGATCAAGGGCTAATCTGAGAAAGTGGGGTTTCACTGTAGATGACAGCCTGTGTGAATGTGGAGAAGAGCAAACAATCACCCATATAATACAGTGCACATGATGCCCTTCAACATGCACTGAGGAGGACCTTATGTTGACAAGAGGAAATGCTGTTGAGGTGGCCCAATATTGGGTGGATGTCATCTAGTCCATTTAATTCCTTTCTGTTTTAGATATGTTAATTTTAGCTTTGTATGTTATTATATGCTGGTGGTGCCTCTGACACGAATAAAGAAAGTTCAGTCTCAGGCTGAGCTCCTTCCCATAGTTCAGGACCCTGTCAGCCAGTGGAGGCCTGCCTCCTGAATTCATGAAAGCAGCACATGCCACACACACCACGTCCCTTTTCCACATTCAGGGGCCTATTCCCAGCCTTCTTGATCACTCTTCTCCTCATCTCATCCTTCAACTATCTCCAACTCTTCCTTTGTTGGCTCCTTTATACTCCCCGATTGGCGGGAGGCTTCCTCTGTGGGCTTCTTCTGGCCTTCTTTCTCCTCCCCTAGCGTATTTCTCCTGCCTCCTGTCTATAATGTGTCATTCCCTCTTGGATAGTGTCCAGAGGAGGGAATTCAGTCTGTGCCCACCATGTAATCCTGGTAGGGCCATTAGGACATAGAGACAGAGCAACCACATTCCTTTCCATACAGAAAAAAGTATCCAAATTATATGGTCTCATGGGACTGCAGTGGCTCAAGTGGTTAAGACACTGAACTCGCTGACTGGAAGGTCGGAGTTCGATTCCCGGGTGCTGCATTAATGAGTGGGCTCCCATCTCTGTCCCTGCTCCTGTCAACCTAGAAGTTCGAAAGCAAGAAATTGCAAGTAGAAAAATAAGGACCATTTTGGTGGGAAGGTAAACAGCATTCCGTGCACTCCGGTGTTGAGGCATCCCTGCCACATGTCCATGGAAATGTCTGCAGACGCAGACAACGCTGGCTCTTTGGCTATAAACAGAGATGAGCACTGAACCCTAGAGTCAGATATGACTGGTTTTTGAGCAAGGGGCGACCTTTACCTTTACCCTGTATTTTTAAACTGGTATAGGAAATTCAACTTGTCCTGTTATGAAAGCAGAGAATCTACATTTGAACAAACTACTTTGTCATAGTGTTGTCATAGTGTTGTGAAGGAAGCACAGGATAGGCCTTCTCTAGATCAGGAAGGAAAGAAAATCTATGTGGCTTCTGCAACACTGTTTGATTTGGGGGTAATTTTAATTGCGTGCAGATTTCTGTTGCTCTGAACGAAGACTGGAGTGCTTGTGAAACCTTGTGCATGGGAAATGTAAACATATATTCTCCAAGGGATCAGGCTAATGGGAAAGTCTCTGTTAAAAACTGTCATAGCACGTACTCTGGGAAAAGTTTTAACAGTTGAAGGTAGGGCTGTGTGAAGTCCCCTGGTGAGTTGTACATGCTTACATGTACTTTCTGAATGACCATATGTACACCAGCCTGTTATGGAATCAGGTCACCCATTTTGTTGTTAAGTGCTTTCACAGAATTCTCCTTTCACTGGTATTGAAAGGAATCTTGGAGCAAAGCTTCCTGTACAGCTAACAGACACTTCTCTAATAGCAATATTCACCCCTTTCAAATGTTACTTACTTGGTTTTCTATTCATATGCAAACAGCATGTTGTTGTCAGTGCTTTCCACATACAGAAAGCAGCACATCGGAAGAGAAGAAAATGTTCCCCCAAATATTATATTCTGCTGCTTTTGGTGTAACCTCATGTGAATTGCATCAGACTACCATTTTACATAGACCTTAAATTTCAATACAGGATTACAACAGCCATGCGGGTGGCAGCTTGTGATGAACGTTTTTGAACTTCCCCCCCCAAAATATTCCCCTTTGTGTGAGCGACACATACAGGGGATTTTAAATAGATAAAAGGGCAACAGCTGCATTGTTATATTTGAGATCTGTTTAAACTAAGTGGGTAAGTTCCCAGAATCTCTTGGTGAGAGGCTGGTGCTTTAATCAGCGGTAAGCAACTGTGATGCTATACTATACCTATGTAATACTGTTGTGTAAGCTAATAATAATTTCCTGTCAGAGATTACTATGGATTTTTGCTGGAGAAACTCCGCTCAGGGGACACCCGAATGAGGCTCCTTTCATGTCCCCAAGTGCAACTATCAGGTATCGGAACCCAACCTTCCAGTCTCCAGCTCAGCGTCTTAACCACTAAGCCACCAGGGGAGATAGGTAATCCAATCTGCATGGTTAATTCAAGATTTTGGAGGAGTGGAGGCAAAACCCACCTTCCCCCCCTGTTGAGGTAATATGAACCAGGCAGTAAGGACCTAATCTAATTGTTATTCTCCGGTAGAGTAGGCCTATTGAATAAATTGTTCAATGCTAAATCAACAAATACTTTTGGGGGGGAAAATAAAGACCTCTCCTGGTTCCAGCAATGAAAGGGATTCTCTGGGAGCTTGGAGATGGGAAATGTTTTCTTTCTGAAAAATTGCCATGGCTGATGAGGTCACCTGCCTCTCACAGTGTCCATGTGCAAACAGGAATTCAGCTGCTGAGTCCTAATAAATACCTGGCACAGCCGGTGACTTGCCTTTTGAAAAGGGCTTGACAAGGCCATTGGAAACAGATCTACAGTGTCTGGAAACATCTTCTCTTGTGAAGTTTGTACATAGTTTAAGTATTTCTTTCAGACCAATGATCACCAGCATCTTCCTGCAACACTCTGCCTTTCTAGCCGGTTATTTCTATGTGAGAGATAAGGGCAAGTCACCAGCTTCTTCAAATAAGGAGGTGACTTGCCCATGTTTTGGATGCCACTGTTAAAATTGGAGGGAAGGGGGGTGTTTCTCTAATTTTAAACTTTGAAGGGTTCTGTTTATTCCTTGCTTGCTTAATTCAAAGAGACAACAGTGCCCAGAATCACACTAACCCAGGCGTACCCAAACTACAGCCTGTGGGCTAGATCTGGCCCCTGATGCCAGTTCATCTGGCCTGCAAAACCCTCATAGCTCCTGGAAGCGGAAGCAAAACACGCCCGCATGGGCGTGTTTTGCTTCCGTTTCCAGGAGCGACGAGGGCTATGCAGGCTGGATGAATTTTCATCGGGGCCTGGATCCAGCCCGTAGGCCATAGCGACCAGCCCCCTAAACCAGCCCATGGCCCAAAAAGTTTGGGCACCCCTGCACTAAACAAATGGTTGACGGCTGTGTTGGCACAGGAATGTGGTTCAGAAACAATTCTTCCAACCCATTGGCAAAAGCAACATGCTTTCAAGGGCTGCAGAACTGCAACAGGACAAGCAGTGATTGTGTGAAAGGGAAATCTGGTATAACTGGTTGAACTTTCCGAGAACATGAACTAATATTAACTAATATTAACATCTGCAACCTACAGCGTTGTTCTTGACTGCTCCAATCCATTTGGCATGTCAGCCTCACGGGGTTGTGTGCATTATAAATGCCTGCTGCCTTTCAACACTAATGTACAAGAGGGGACCATTAGCTTTCAGTACCTCTTGCCTCCGGGTGCCACATCCACCACATCAATATAAGGCTAGTGAGACGTCCTCTTTTTTGCTTTCATCAAACAGGCAGGTGAAACAAATGTCAGTTCAATGTCCCCCTGATGTCAGGCTGCTGAGAATATTAGCTTTCTGTCCTAAAAGGACCATCTGTCTGGCTGAAGGACAGAATTTGGAATGGCTTAGGCCATTCAGCTGGCGAACAGGGACCTGTTAAACTCATAAACATGTCATACAGCTGGCATGACTTGGCTTCACACCTAGACTTGTTGCTGTTTGTTTTAACATTTCATAAAGCATTCCTAGCTGGCTTCCAGACATGGGTGTTAAAATAGAAATCTGTCACATGTAGGTCAGAAGAACTAGAACAGGGGTGCCCAAACGTTTTGGGCTGTGGGCCAGTCACATGTTCAGTGGGCCGATCATGTGGTTCAGCTCATGTGGTTCCGCCGACTGGAAGCAGAAGTAAAACACATCTTGCAATCTGATTTACAGCAGGATGAGATAGATTTTAGGCTGCCATTTTCTCTGCTTAACCAGGGGTGCCCAAACTACAGCCCGTGGGCCATAGTTTGGGTACCCCTGAACTAGAACCTCAGTTTTGTGGTTATATTTCACAAGACGTAAGATCCTGCATTTAGAAATGGGATCAAAGAGTTCAAAGGAACCCATTAACGTTCATCATTTATCCAAACATCCCTTTACTGCTGTGTTCCATGAAAAGAAAAACAAGTGTATACTGTATTACAAAATAGTGCCTACAAAACAAATAGCAGAGAATGACTTGTACAGGTGAGATAAACCACAGCTGTCAAAAAAAAAAAAAAAAAGACTGAAGGGTGATTAAAAATTAATGAACCACTCAGTCCAGAAATAGAGTTTTATACCACCTGTGGTTAGATCTGGAAGCCCTAGTCATGATTCAAATAGACTTTTGTTTTTGAGAAATCACATTTTCAAAGGAATCCCATGGGAAGGTCAACCCTTAAACAAAACAAGCTAAACTGCAAATTGAGCCAGAAAAGTGCTTGTTTGTGCAATCAGATGTTTTCTTCCAATGATGAGTTCTACATGATGTCTGTTTCTGTTCTCAGCCATAAGAGACTGAGCTGATTTGCATATTAGGAGCCTGACATATCAGTAGTTCTAAGAAACTCAATTAGAGCTTGTATGCCAGACTCGTGGTTTCTGTACCAAGAGATAATCTTATTTGTTTGGGGTTGCAGCTTCTTATGAGATGATTTGCATTTGACACAGATACAGGTAACCAAGCACAACATGTGGACAGATTGCCTCAGTGGTGACGTGTGTTCATATTAACAAAAAGGTGCCTTTCCCTTCAGATATATACCTGGTGGTTGGGAACAAGACATATCCCTAGCTGTGGGTTTTAAAAGGGGGGGGTCCATTTTTGTACCCTTTTAAGTGCTCATATGCTTTGAACTTGGGTTTTATACAATTACCTTGCTAGAAACAATTACCAGTTAATGGAAATTTGTAGAAATCGATCATACATTGCACGTAAGACAACCTAGGGTAAAGGCAAAGGTCACACCTGCTCGAAAGCCAGACGTATCCAACTCTAGGGTTCAGTGCTCATCTCTGTTTATAGCCAAATAGCCAGTACTGCAGATGTTTCCGTGGACATGTGGCAGCCATGACTAAACACCAGAGTGCATGGAACGCTGTTTACCTTCCTGCCGAAGTGGCACCTGTTTATCTATTTGCAATTTCTTCCTTTCGAACTGCTAGGTTGGCAGGAACTGGGACAGAGATGGGGGCTCACTCCGTCACGCAGTACTTAGGTCTCAAACTGCTGAGCTGCCAACCTTCCAGTCATCAAGTTCAGTGTCTTAACCGCTAAGTCACCGCAGTCACAACCAGGGAGTAAAAGCAATCCAGTGTGAGTGGCTCAGAAAGAGGTTTAATCCTCTTCTCATCTCAAAACAGAACTCCAGTTTCCTGATTTCCACTTGTTCCAGTTATTTGAATGAGATCATCCTTGATGCCACCCATTAAATCGAAATCTAGTTAGGGATGCTGTGAGACCATGGAACGTTTTCGCATTGAGACATCTTTTCTTTGTATGCAAATCAGTCCTGATATTTTCATGTGTTTCCTTGAAATGTAATACCATGATGGCTCCATAGAACGTCAAAGAGAGAAATACCTTGCATCATCATCATCATCATCATCATCATCATCATCATCATCATCATCATTGCAAATGACCCATCTGTTCCCTTTCTTTTCCATTCATGTGGGTTACAGGCATTATCTCTAGATTTCTTTTGTACTTCAAAAATAAAAAGGCAGGAAACTCAGAGCAAGAGGAAGATTGGTTTTCATATCTTGATGTTGTTCCTACTCTTTCTTCCCACCCTCCCATTTTTCCTTCTCCCACCTGCAGAAATGGAAGATGAAAAGCAGCTTCCTCCAGCACTTTGTCAGTGGTTTATGCTTAGAAAGCCAGTCCAGCAGATTAGTGACCAACATCTGCCAGTCCGATATACCAGGCCAACAGTGGGAGCTGCTTCAGGCCACATGATGGTTGCCCAGCTACTTCACCGATGCTTTCTGCATGAGACTCTCCAGGAATGGAAGGGGTTAGGGTGGGGAATGAAATTTGGTTCTCTTTAAACCTTCAGTGTTTTGATTGTGATCCTCAGCCCATTACCATTTTAGCTGAAATGTCAGTGTTTTTGGATTCATTAATGGAGCACTCCAAGATGTATGGAACCATCACCGGACATGGCCTGTCTGTTTGCCCGTTTGCCCACAATGAGTTCAGTGCCGGGGAAGGTTTCATCCAAGGAGCCAAGACTTAAATATTATTCTGACATCCCCCCCCCCTTCCATTCATTCCTCTCCAGGGGAACTTGTGGTCTGTGGTCCCATGGAGTTGTTGCGATTGGTGTTTGTGCCAATGCTTACTGTGAACTCCTAATGGATTTGCTTGATCTCACTGGCTTTCAGACATGATGTCACCTTTCATTTTGCATGTGTATTGTACAAAATGCTTTATGGGAAAGCAGGCAAACATAGTTATGGCTAAGTTATAGGAAAATGCATCACTGTGGGCAAATAGAAGGCTAAGGCCTTTATTGAGTTCTGTCTGTTTTTGAATTTGTTTCGTCACTAGAGTATGTTAACACCACTCCTTGCAGCGATATGGATCCTTGTTTTCTCTGGCTGATAGAGTTGTGGTTATGTGGAGGGAAGTTAAAGCAGGTCGTGACAGCCCAAGTGGTCTGATATGTTTTTAAAGGGTTGAGTCCTGGAGTACAAGACAAAAGCCTCTTCTTTGAAATTACATGAACCAGAAGTCACTTTTTTATTTATACAGAAGGTGTACATTCATATCACCTGTAGATACTTAACTGTGTCTCCATCCTGATCACTCCTTTCCCACAGAGAAGCAAAATCCAGAAAATTACTGCCTAATCTTTAGCAGATCATCATTGGAGCCCTCTCTTGGGACTTACAAAGTATCCATTAAGACCCATCCAGAAGACATGCTGTGATGGTTGTCCTGACAGCCTGAGTTAAAAGTATTGGTGATTTCTGTGCTAGGCAAAGGGGTCATGAAAGACTTTAAATGCTAAAGGCAAAAGCTATTATTTTGATTTGCCTTTGCTAACATATATTTGGGATTCATTACTGTTGGGGGTGGGGGGATGCATTCCACTACAGACTTACCCACATTCTTGTAAGCATGGTTTGCGGTGAATGGCAGATGGTGAAATGGTCAACCTATGTTTATGTGTTCATCCCTTGCTAAGAAATCAATGACAGTGAGGTTTCCTTTCTAAGCTAAAACTTATGAGTTACTATCCAGCCCATTCTAGAAAGCATTCTTGTTCTAGAAAATCTGTTTTTAGCCTTTTCCTGCAATAAGGTCATCTTTGTGTGTGTGTTTCTTCCCTTGAGTGCAAAACATGAATTCCTACCACTTCCTGATTTGCATTGGATCCCTTCACATTTCCCAGAAAAGTATTAAGAGAGGGACACGTTGCCCCTTGGCTGCTAGAAGAAAATCTGTGATTATTCTATATTCATTAAAGACACTGGCCCTAAAAGCACTTGCTTGGGAGCCAGAGCCTAGAAAACCTTTTTAAAAACAAACTTTCCCAGAATCTCCCAGGCAGAAAAGCCACTGGACATGGTAATTACCAAAGCTGGAACCTGTAGTCCAAAAGGAATATTTCCAAATTCTGTTGGGAGTACACATATTAAATTCAAGTCTGCTGTAGCGAAGAGGGTTGGATTGGGATTCAGGAAAACTGGGCTCAAATCCCCTTTCAACCATGGAAACTCACTAGGGACTTGCAATGGTAAACCACGCCTTGCCTCAAAAATCCTATTAAAGCCACCATAAGTCAGACGCAACCTGATGGCACTGAAAAATAAATCTGCATAGGATAGAGTTAATGGCATGCCGTTGTTCAACAGACCTGCACCACTATGTGTGCTGGTTAATGATGATGTGTGGTTAAAAAAAGATTATGACAAGCCAGTATGAGTTCTGGAGCTGTCGTGTTGTCAGGATTTGAAACCAAAGCAGGGCAAATGATTGATGGCAAGTCCCTTCACCCTAACACGGTTCTTTAATCAAAAATACTATATCTCTCCTCCTGGTTCAGTTTATTTTTGAGTTGAAGCAGTGAAAAGCCAAAGCTTGGATTCTGAATGCCTACTGAGTCTCAAATTTGTGAATTGTTCCACTGTTCAGCAGTAACCCTGTTTCACTTGCATCAGTTTTAGGGAATCAGTTCTGTATTGATAATGATTAAGTTGAACAATATGTTACCTTTGTGCTGATGATAGTATTGCCCCTTAAAATTTGCTGGATTCAAATCTCCTATGTTTTACACCAAAGGTTTTCACTACTAATAAAATCAAAACGTTAATGTGAGAAGCTGAATTCAGGTATGTTTTCTGTCTTAACAACACACCCATGAGCAAGGAAGGATAGCACAAAGAGGTCTCCAGCTGTTGATCACCCACTCTAATGTTCATTATTTTTCTGTTTAAAAATATTAAAATATTAATTTGGCTGTAGTCCTAATTCTGGTTTTATTGAGCTTCCCCTTCATCCTTTTGTTTGATTCCAACACCAGTCTCCAAGATATCCAAAGCCTTGCTGGAGTGGAGTTTTCATCTCCCACCCCTTCATAATTGTTGGTTTCTGGATTTACTTCCATTCCACTAAATAAGCCAGAAGGAAATACAGTAAACCTTTTCAGCTCCAAGGCTGAAGTAAATGTTTGATTGGTTTGAGAGCATGGATGTTTAGTGTCCAAAAAGAATATTTCAGTCCATAGCATTTCTCTGACACACATCCTTTCGGAGAATGTCTTACGAGCACAGATGCTTCTCTGAATGTTGAAAAGTTGACCCAGTAAAAGTGAGAGAGGTTCCCAGATGGGAATTTTAGACCACTCTTGAAGGAATATATGTCATTACATCTGGAATGAGATCTCAGAGATTGTAAACAACAATACTGTATTAATATCCCAGACTTGAGAAAAAAATCCAAGATTGTTAATTATAACCAATTCTCTTTGAAATAAGAAAAGGGGAATTTCCAGCAAGGAGATACTGCCTTTTGTGCCTAGATACATCTTATGAATTTGGTTAGACTTTTGCTTTTCCCCATTATAAGACAAATGATTATCATGTCATTTTTATGGTGCAATTAAAATAGTTCAAACTCATCAAGCTTCCCAAAATGCTTTGGTATCTATTCATCAACAGTCAAATTAATTTAATATTAAACTAATGGAGAACCCCTACATAGGGTACCATTGGCCATATCTTTCCATTGGGATTGTATACTGCAGCTTTATCCCAAATGCCCATTCTTTTGATCTGGTTGGCACTTTTGTATTCCATTAATAGCATTATTGCTATTTGTTTACATATTTTATAATGGTAAAAAGTTGCCCACAGGAGAATAGACTGCAGTAGAAACAGAGGCAGGTGCTTTTAAAAAATTGGTTTTCAACACATAAGGGCCCTTTTCCGATCTCTGCCCTAAGCACACTGGGCAACCCTCCTCCTGAGAATCAGGAAGGAGTCTTGCCTGAGAGTAGAAATCAGTCGGAGAATGGGGTGTGTGAGAAATGAACAGAAGTGAAGTGTGAGCTTCAATCCCTCTTGGGAGGTAACTGTTACATGAAACAGTCAGCATACCTGTCCAGTTCAGACGTGCTACTACACCAGGAGTTCTCAACCTTTTAAAGCTGGGGGCCACTTCATACTCCCTCAGACAGTTTTTGGGGGCAGACAGCCATTTTTGCCCTTTCTCCACCACATATCACTTCCGGAGGTGGGAGCGTGCACACATGAAATGGTGTGTGGGGCGCATTCAGCCTGCGGGTCGCAGGTTGAGAATTCCTTTCAGCAAGCAACCAAAGCTCGGGTGCTGCCATTCTATGAGGCCAGCCATGACGAAAGGGCCCAGCTGGGTTGCAACTCCTCAGGAGAAAGGCCCAGCCCAATCCTCAGAGGGTGACAGGTAAAAAAGGAAGAGCCTGAGAAATGTGGGACATAATAGGGCAAGGGTGCCCAAAATACATAGTTTGGGCACCCCTGGTTCAAGCAGAGAAAATGGCAGCCTAAAATTGATCTCATCCTGTTGCAAAACAGATTGCAAGACATGTTTTGCTTCTGCTTCCAGTGGGAGGAACCACGTGGCCGGCCCGCTGAACCATGTGACTGGCCCACGGCCCAAAAAGTACTACCCAGCGAGGACTGTTCATTATCTGCTAGCCCACTCAGTGAGGAGGGATAAGTCAGATCACCCTCACTTAGCAAAGATAATGGTGTTGGAAGCACCAGGCATGGCAGCTGCCTCCCTGAGAGAACTGCTGGCCCAGAAGTAAGAAGCATGTGCTTTGCTGGCAAAGGCCAAATGGAATGGGAACTGTGTATGTGTCGTGTCCAGCCCTTATAAGTAATAGTCCAGGCAATGATGAACAGAACACCAACTGGAGTTTATTTAACAGTCTTTCAGGTTACACTTACAAGGCGCTCCAGACATAAGATGGCTATACGAATCCCTTGAAATCAGTCCCTCCGGATTCTGCCGTAGAAGAGGCAATGCCTAAGCTACACCCTTTGAGTGATAGCATTTAGAGGAGACCCAGGTTTAGCACGTTACTGGCTACCTGTGCGTGTAGGGAAGTATAGATCCGGTCCGGCCCCACCCTTGTTTACCCTTGGCGGTGGCTCCTTGATACAAAGTAGCGACCCGCCAGACAAGCATAACCAACCAATCATAACAAGATATACAAGTATTAACCAATCAGGAACAGGATCCAAAAGTGTATCCAATCATAGAACTCTAATTAGCATAATGAGCACGCTCAGAGAGGGAGATTTCACACCAACTTTTGCTCCTAATTTGGATGGCGGGAAACCGCCATTTTCTCTTTGCAAGGCGTTGCTTGAGCAACTTGCAATTCTGCCTTAAAACACAACAGTATGGTTCAAGGACGGAATGTAGAACCATTTCTGGGCGGGTCAAGAAGAATTCTGAGAGACTTGGATGGGAAATAGCACAAGGGAAGGTGGGAAAACTAAAGTGTGGTCTTCAATAAAGGAACACGAGGGAACTCTGCCATTTGCTTGGTTCATTTATTGTTCCCTCAGGGCTCTTGTAACTCTCCTCTCTCGAGGGAGGCTTGTCCTTTACCATTGCATTATTCATCTCTGTCTTATAAAGAGTCTTGCAACCAGACCATGTCTCCTTGTAATTTTATGGGAAGGATGGTGGATGACTACCCACTGAAGCAAGGACCTCGTGGGTCTTGACAGGTTATCAGGTAACTGTATCTAAAGTCTAGGCGAGGAGTTTCACTCATCCAATAAGATGACATAGAAATCCAACCATATGGTTGGAAAAGTTACTTTTTAAGACTTGAACTACAAGAATTCCCAGGACATGAATTGTAGTCTAAAAAATAAAAGTCTGTTCCAAAGCTCAGATTCAAGCACTCATTTTGGTGGTCAAGTGAGGGTTTTAATCTGTTTTGTTATATTTTTACTGTATTTTATCTGTTTTTACCGTTGTGCGCCACCCTGAGTCGGGTTTCCCCGAGTGGGCGGCATAAAAATCTAAGAATAAATAAATAAATAAATAAATTTTGAAATTCAAATAAAGTGAAACTGTTTCCAAAGTGGCCAGCATCTATGTTTGTGTTAAAAAAAAGTTGTTTGGTTGACTTTTTTTGTTTATGTACCGTACTCTGTTAGAGGTAGACATTTTTGGTGTGGAGGGGGATTGTTCTGTTTGGTGATTGTTGGTTGTACCGTTGCCCACTTTTCAAACAAATTGATCACCTCTGCTTTTTGAGGAGTAATTTTTCTAGTTGGTTTAAGGCTGTTTAGGACAAGTGCCAGAAATCAAGAATGGGGAAACAGAAACAAATGATTAGAACAGGGGTTTCCAACCTTTTCAAGCTGGGGGCTGGGTTACACTCTCTCAGTTAGCTTCGAGGGCTTGACGCCCATTTTGCCCTGCTTGCACAATGGGGGTGGCCATTTTGTCCCAGCAGCAACAAAGAGGGTGGTTATTTTGTTTCTCAAATGCCCTTGGAAGGATGGGTGGGCCACATGAAATGGCACAATGGGCCAGATCTGGACCATGGGCCTTAGGTTGACACCCCCTGGATTAGAAAAAGACAGCCCCTCTTGTGTTACATGAAAGGATGCAAAATGAAGCGAACGCAAAAGTTTTTGCTCGCACATATTCCTATTTCCTAGCTCACCTGTGAGTGGGAAGCATTACTAACAACAGATTGTTGTTTAGTTTTTCTCTTTAAGAATCTAGAGTCAGTTGAAGAGAAAGAAGCAGGTAAAAGGATGACTGGATGAAGTAACAACCAGTGCAGGCTGATATCAGCAGCTACTTGATAGATTTTATGCATATTTCTTTCAGTCCAGGAAGATAGTCCTGCAAATTTTCTTGGACTACAGCTCCCATTCTCCCTCTTCATTAGCCATGGGGTTAGTGAGATTTGGTGCCCAATAATCTCTGGATGGCCACTGCTACCAGTCCAGTGCACTGGGAACCACAGACATGGCAGCCTTCACAAGGAAAGATCTGATGGCCTGTTCTGTGGTTGGTCTTTGTGATTCAACAGAAGAGACTTGTGTGGGGAATATTCACCTATTTCCACAGGCACCCACCATCTTCTTGAACAATAAAGTCCTCTTTCCAGCATGAAGGCTTAAGACTGTAGAAAAAAGGATGCTGAATTCAGCCTTCCACTTGCAAATGTAGTTGTGCTGAACAATTGTGCTTTCCATGGGCACAGCTGTATTAATTGTTGCAAGAACACCTGAATGCATTGGTTATAGAATGAGGTTTCGTGGACTGTAGTGGGCTGTAATTCAAAAAAGCTCCTGCTATAATAAATGTGTTTGTCTTTAGATGCCACAGAATGATGACAAATAATTTGTTTAAAGGATAAGGATAGGATGGAGGATAAAGAAAACGAGATCCGGTAAATCTTATCCATTGCAATCAAATGTACCCGGTGAGAAATTATTAGGATTTTTAAAAACAAGAACTCAAAATACTGTACAAAAATCAGTTTGGAAGGGTTTATTTTTCCCTTTCTCCCCCACTTTTCAATACAAAATTCACTTCGCCAAAGCTCATTTATGTGAATATAGCGGGTTTGCTCCCTTTCTTCCTATTTCTTGACCAAAGCATGTACCAGACTTTGTCTGTTAAGATACTGGAATAAATTTAGGTGGTTGTTTGTTTGTTTTTTGTTTTTTTTGGGGGGGGGGAGTTTTATCATTTAAATTGGGTTCCATATTGGCCTCCATACTAATGCTACTGATAGATTACTTCAGGGACTGTAACAACAAGTAGGCAAGCCTTTGCATCTGCAAAATCCACAAGTCTCCAGCAACAGTTCCACCAGTGTTACCACACATTTAATTATTACAGAAAGATCTAAGAGTAGATCTGTACAGTATCTGTACATGATGAGGGAAGTCCAGAAAGATCTGTGGATCAGCATCCATGAGCTAACTAGGCAGTGTTTCTCCTCTGGAGCATCCTTGCATGACTTGTTTTAATGTGAAGTCATGTTTTCATGACATAAAATATACTTTGGGGACAACCGGGGTTACCAAAGAACTTCTCACATTAATTATTCTGTCCCTAGAAATACTTATGAGTATTACAAACTGGTGATTAAAAGAAATGTGCTATCAGGAATAAACAAAGTTCTAGTCATGTCTACTCAGGGTAAATCCAAAGGCATTTAGTGGTTATATAACTATAACCACACCATCTCCCAGTGTCAAGCCTCATATAGCAAAAACTTAGCATATGTTTGCTAGATGCAAGTCCAGGCCAGCTTCTGTGGGTATCTGTACTACATCCTTTCTTTTTAATTGCCCAATTAGTTGCTCTTGTTCAATCTGGTGTTCCTAACTTGGCCTTAATTAATCAGACCCTGCCCTTGTAAAAGCCCATTTTAATTACTAGTCTCATCTTTGCAGCCAGAACAATGGTTCACTAATGTTTAGATTTGATTTTGTTTAGTATTATTGCAATTTTAAACATTAATCTTCCAAATAATCAAGAAATCCTAGATAACATCAATAGAAAACAAATCTAGGGCAGACAGACATCCTGTTTAGGTAAAAAATATGTCTCACTAAGCACAAGGGGGATGACTCCCATACAGCCTTTGTGGAGTTTCCTTTCTTTTCCTTTCCTTCTTTCATTTTTCCTCTCCTTTTACTTTGTCTTTGATTTCCTTGAAGGAAAGGAACCTAAGGGTGATTTGATCAATGGCAACAAAGATCAAAATGGTGAAGATATACAACCTATCTGGCAACCTACCTGCCTATTTCCCTGCCCTTCTATTACTTTAAATGACAATGTTGCTGCATTTACTCCAGCAGGACCTGATCAAAAGGGGGATAAAGAAGAAATCTGGTAACTAAAAGGTGTGTGAGATTTGTTGAATTAATAATTGCTGTTCGCTGAGATAGATTTTTAAAAGGGAAATAATCAAATGCAGACAGAATAAACCTATCACTAGTTATTGGCCATAAGAACTCTGTGGAACTTTCATGTTCAACTATTGGAAGTGCTAATGTTTTTGGACTACAATTCCCAGAGTCCCCAGCCAGCATAGCTGTTTGACATGTTGGGTGGGGGATTTGTAGAAATTGTAGTTCAAAAAGTAAGTTTTCCAAGCTCTGTTCTGA
Source organism: Bradypodion pumilum (assembly GCA_035047305.1). NCBI lineage: Eukaryota > Metazoa > Chordata > Lepidosauria > Squamata > Chamaeleonidae > Bradypodion > Bradypodion pumilum. The sequence continues at coordinate 448,603,142 of JAWDJD010000001.1, forward strand.
CTATAGTCTTTGTTCATTTCAATTCACACTTCACTTTTCTACGTTTGATACAAGGGCATTTGTTATGTGCTGTCAAGACAGAACCAACCTATAGGGCAGTGATGGCAAACCTTTTAGAGACTGAGTGCCCAAACTGCAACCCAAAACCCACTTATTTATCGCAAAGTGCCAACACAGCAACAGGGGAGGAAGGAAATGCTTCCATTGGGCTGCTGGGCAATGGGGCGGGGTGAACTCTGTTCGGGGGGGGGAGTGCTCCCATTGGGCTGCTGGACAGAGGGGCGGAGCAAACTCTGTGCTGGAGTGACTGCATGGGTGCCCACAGAGAGGGCTCCGAGTGCCCCCTCTGGCACACGTGCCATAGGTTCGCCATCACTGCTATAGGGCTTTTGAAATTTATTTGTTTATTTAATACTCTGCCCCAACTGGTGCAAGCACAACTTTGGGTGGCTTGCAACAATAAAATAGCCAACCCACAAAACAATAATATCAAATAGAACAATCCAGACAAAACAGAATCAATTATAAACAATAATAAAATAAAACATGTAGGTTATTTTTTGAGTGGTTTTACCAGTTCCACTCCCACAGTGGATTTCCATGACTGAATGGGGATATAAACCCAGGCCTCCTGAGTTCTAGTTTTTCACTCAATCCATTACACCACACGGGCTATGTTGCTCAAGGCACCTACTGGATACTAAATGCTGGAGATCATCAGTGTGAGAGGCCTTTTGCTTTTCTATCTCTGCTTATCAAGCTCCTAAAGTTATTTCTCTCACCACTATAGGAAACAGAACATTAAACAATTTGGACTACCTACCCTGGTCCTGGAAGGCCCAGAACATCTAATCTAGGGGTGCCCAAACTTTTCAGGCCGTGGGCCAGTCATGTGGTTCAGCAGGCCGGTCACGTGATTCCTCCCACCGGAAGCGGAAATAAAACACACCTTGCAATCTGTTTTGCAACAGGATAAGATATACTTTGAGCTGCCATTTTCTCTGCTTAAACCAGGGGTGCCCAAACTATGGCCTGTGGGCTGGATCCAGCCCCTGATGCCAATTCATCCAGCCTGCACCACCCTCGTCGCTCCCAGAAGCAGAAGTAAAATGTGCCCATGCGGATGTGTTTTCGTTCAGCTTCTGGGAGCGACGAGGGTGGCGCCGGCTGGATAAATTGACGTCGGGGGCCAGATCCGGCCTACTGGTCCCTGATCTAATCTCTCTCTGTACTTCCATTATAAAAAGACCAGCACGCTTTCCAAGAGTTTTTTTAAAAACCAAATATATTATATGCGCTACTATAAGTAGCATAACATTTCCATGCACAACGTCATTGAATGTGCTCTGGAAATTTAAGTGTTAGAGGGAAATGCATAACCAATTTCTGTATAATTGAATCTTTTAATTTTATAGCTACTCATTTCTTCAGTTTCAAGCACGTAGTTGTCACATTAGAGTGAAGGGTCTTCAAGAATCCTATGACACCCACTTATCTCTTATTCCATTTGTCAGTCTTCCCTGGGGCAAACAGAAATTAGATCAAGAAAACCAAATGATATTTTCTTACTAACAGGTTTATTTTTCAGGGCTGAGCACAGATAAACACAATCTCCCACTATGAAGCCGAATGAGTGGCCCTCCAGAACTTATTGGTCTGCACCACTCATCAGCATTGGGCAACATAGGCAATGCTCAGGAGCAAAAGAAGTTCAAGTCCAACATCTGGAATAGCACAGTCCACTCTCCAGGCTTAAGCTATGAAATTTATCCACCCAAGCAGAACTTCAGAACTGGAACCTGTACTTCTCCATTGTAATTTTTAGTCCTAGTAGTACACTGCACTGCCAAGTTAAAAAAAATACTGGCATTGGTATCTATATTTTGGAAAAGTTACTGGTGGGGATACCAATTCTTAGAACTCTTCAGGCAGCAAAGGCTACTGGCCATGAGATCCTGGGAGTTGAGGCTTGTTTAAAATCCCAAACTCTGTTTCTACTAGGACAGATTGTTGGTCTGGCTAGTCTAATATTGTCAACTATGATTAGTACTGTTTCTCTAGGGACTCAGGCCAGAGGGGTTTTTCACATCCCCTGCTGTATAATCCTGTTTAACTAGAGGCACCAGAGAGTGGAGACGGGACCTTCAACAGGCACTGTTCAGCTCTGCAAATGAATTTTAATCCCTTGTATTATCACTCACAAAATACCTAATTGGCAGTAAAACCTACAAAAGTGAAACTAACTCTTGTGAATGAGTGGTGTGAGATTTCACAGGCACTAACCCCCCACCCCACCTCTTTGTCAAACTGATGAACTGTTCAGAATTTCATGGCACACACATGGGTGTGTTGAGGGCAAGTACCGATGGAAACATCTGACAGTTAAACTACACTTTGAACAGGGCCAATCACAAAACTGACACTAATGTTGTAAATAATCAGAGCTTAGAAAAGGTATTTTCTTGAAATACAACTTTTGAGACTTTCCCAACTGGCAAAGGTATCAATTGTGATGTCTGGAGGGGGCTGGACAATATATTGACTTCTTCAAGCCCACTGAATATCCTAGCACAAAAGAAGCCAATTAACACATGCAGTGTGCTAAGAAACCATGACCCTAACTGGCACCTTGGAAGACAAAACTGGAATGTCTTGCTGAATTGTAACTTGACACTCTCTCACTCAAATGTGCTTTTGGGGTTTCTTTTTTCTATAATGACAACTTTAAAGTCAGTGACAAAGCGTCCAGATTGGTTGAATTAATCTCCTGTTGGCTTATAGATACTACCCTCTTCATGTCAGGCCCTATCCATTCATTTTAATTTTTTATTCTGCACAGAGTCTAGCCCAGTGGTTCCGAACGCGGAGCACTTCAAATCCCAGAAGCCTAAATCAGTACCGTACATACTTGAGTACAAGCCGACCCAAATATAAGCCAAGGTACCTAATTTTGACCCGAAAACCCAGGAAAATAGATTGACCCGAGTATAAGCCGAAGGTGGGAAATGCAGCTGCTGCTAGTAAGTTTCAATAATCAAAATACAGTGATACCTCATACAACGTCCAAACTTGGTTCCACAAGTTTGGACTTTATACGGATTTGGACTTTATATGAGGCATGCAAAATCCTAGCTACGATGCCTCATACAACGTCCAAATCCTTGCCCAGATGCATCATACAATGTCGTTTCCATTGAGATACATTGTACTGTAACAGCACAGACTTCAGGGCAAAGTCAAAGAAACAGACATGAAACTGACAGAACTTTAAGAAATCATTGTCTAAATGCTAAAAACATTACAAAAACATGTCAAACAGCCCTGATTGTCCAAGAACCTGAAGAATGCTGCAAAAATCCCAGGAATGCTTCTAAAAATTCTGACGAAAAAATTCAAAAAAATCCAAAATCATGATCAAAACCACTCCTAAACACTTCGCCTCATGCAAAATCCACAAGAGCAATGCACGCATGTGTCCTGCCTTTTATACTGCCAAGGCACAATACAACCTGGGAAAACCCCAATGCCTCATACAAAGCCGCGTGACTTTGTATGAGGCAGCTTTTTTCAAGGAATTAGGCAATGTTGTATGAATCCGATGTTGTATGAAGCAGACTTTGTATGAGGTATTACTGTACATGAAAAAGTGGCAAAATTAATTAAATTGTCGGTACATCTCAATCCGGCACGGTCATGGGACCCTCATGGTCATTGACCTGAGTATAAGCCATGTCCCCTATTGGAGGCTCATTTTTGGGGTTAAAAAACTCAGCTTATACTCGAGTATATATGGTACATTGGCTATTCAATGCTTTGGGGAATTGACTTAGACTTCTGAGTAGAGAAGTCCCAAAAACAAAGGTTGGGAATTACTGGTCTAGCTTGTTTGGAAATATTCTCTTGAGACTACAGCTGGTCAGAAGCCACACCCAACCCTTTCCCAATATTATTGGGTTTATAGATCACAACCAAGGGATTGTGGTGGCTTAGTGGTTAAGATGCTGAACTTGACAACTGGAAGGTTGGCAGGTCAGCAGTTTGAGACCCAAGTGCTGCACAACGGAGTGTGTCCTAGCTCCTGCCAACTTAGGAGTTTGAAAGCAAAAAATTGCGAGTAGATAAATAGGTACTGCTTTCTGTGGGAAGGTAACAGCGTTCCGTGCACTCTGGTGTCTAGTCATGGCTGCCACACGACCACAGAAACATCTGCAGATGCAGACAGCTCTGGTTCTTTGGCTGTAAATGGAGATGAGCACCGCACCTGAGACGGATATGGTTGGCTTTTGAGCAAGGGCAACCTTTATCTTTACCTAGCTCATAATCTCTCCTCCGTCACTACAAATTTGAACTCCTAACCCATCCTCTTAACTGCTGAGGCAAGACAGAGACCAGGGGAAACAGTACCAATGCTGTCTCTGAAGGGCCTGCAGGCATTTCTATTTCTCCCTAAAGAGCACACAGCTACCTTTGCAGAATGGCGTCTCCAGCAAGATCACTAATGGCTAGAGAAGAATTATCTTTTAACACCTGACAGATGTAGCTATGAAAAAATTGTACTAAAATGTTTGCCCTTTGGGTTATAAATTACATCGCGTGAGTCATTCAAATTGTCTTTTCCCAGAGCTTTTTGTTCGTTTGTTCCCTCCTTTTCCCCCCCTGCAGACTTCAGTACATGTTTAATGTTGATGGTTGTGAGCTTTTCCAAGCACTCTTTAGTTTGCCGTTTCTTGCCTACCCAATCCATTCGCTTCCCCCCTTCTGATTCTTGAGGCTAAATGTTATCCCACCATTGACAAGGGCAGCCCAAAGATGCCAAAGCCCTTCTAATTATCCCAGCTAAAGTGTCACCTCTGTTTTCTGTCTGGAGAGATGAAAGCTGCATTCAAGGGGATCCATTTAATACCAGAGCAATTTCCCCTGTCTTCTTCTCTCAGGCAGTCATTTGTGGGAGGCTTTTTGCTCCTCAAGCAATCTAAATGCTAAGTAGATCTTTAAAATAATTACCACACAGAAGATGAGGAGTCAGGTTCCTCTTTGCAAACACCTGATGTTCATTATCAATATTGAGCGTGGCACACATCACCTTAGGTTATCTCAGACTTTCTCCGGCCTTAGCTTAGCAAGCGCTGTAAGACAGGGCAATAGCTCCTGATGAGCCATTAAAAAGCCCACTCCAACAACTCTTGACCACATAATGTAGCACTGAATCAAGTTATCAAAGCGAGGGAGGAAACCCCAAATTTCCTGCAGACTAACCTGTTTTTCTCTCATCTGTACCTGAAACTGACTTGATCCTTGCCATACGCCGTAGAAACCAAATCCTACCTGAATGAGGAAGAGAAATCCTTCTCTACCATTCTCTAGCAATGCGGGTAAAAGAATAAACAGCAGTCAAATGAAGTCGGACTCTATTAAATGGCCTTGGGTGGAAGGAGCTCAGGAAAGGTCAACTGCAACTAATTTGGAACAACTGGGGCTTTCTCCCTTCTTCTTCTTCTTCTTCTTCCTCTGTGTGTAGGCCAGACATGAAACTGCCAAAATCAAGGCACCTTTTGGTGAGTTCATTCTGCAGTTCCTTTCGCCTGACCCAGTGTGAGAAAGATTAGCTGGCAACACAAGGTTGCCATTACCAGGGTATGTCCGATTATAGTTCAAAAATACCATCATCTTTGAGGAGGCTCTTTCTATGTACCCCAGGGCAGCTGAATTTTGCCTCTTTTTTTCAGTCCAAAAGAAAATCTGGGAGTTAGATATTTGGCTGCAAAGCAGAGATTGGATTTCAGTTTCCTGCCGTGCATTACCAGATGAGCCAACCTATGTGGCTTTGGGTATAGAGTCCCAAGGTATACCTAAGAAGAGAATGGTAAACCATTTCTGAGAATTCTGTACAATGGAATCTCGGTTAACAAAGGGCTCGGTTAACATAAAAGTCATGTTAACAAAAGGAAATCGATAGAAAATTAGTGGCTCGGTTTACAGATTTTCCCCCAGAATGGATTAATTGGTTTTCAATGCATTCCTATGGGAAACTGCATTTCGGTTAATGTATTTTGGTTTTCATTGCATTCCTATGGGAAATTGTATTCAATGCATTCCTATGGGAAATTCAGTTAAAGTAATTTTGGCTGTAAGAAACATCCCGGAGAACACATTAATTACGTTAACCGAGGATCCACTGTATCTAGAAAACTCTAAAAAAGGGTCACCATAAGTTGGTATTGATTTGATCGAGTAGAACTATTATTCTTCCTAGGAGAGATATACACACTCCTCCTTAGGGTGGCCAGGTAAGTGCCAAAATGTACCGCTGTTCTCTCACTAATGATAAGGGTGGCTGAGACCAGGGTGATTAAAATTACACACTTTCTGCATGTTTATGAGGCTGTTTATGTTAATAATATTGAGAGTAGTGTCAAAGTTTGAAATACTGTACAAACAAAGTATTAAATGAGAGATGTGAAAGGTGATCATAAAGCAAGATGTGATCATAAAACCAAGATGTGAACACTAATGCACTGTCTGTTAGAGGTTTCCTCAGGCCAAACAACTGATTTTGCCAGCAAACTAGATGCAAATAGCTATTGGTTCACTAGACTAGCAAAACACATTGAAATCCAATTGGGTTATGTACAATTTTTGCAGCACTAGCCAGCTCCATTGAAATTTTAATTGTATCTACAATTGTAGCTGCCAACCAAGTAAGTGGAGCTTTGCTTGTTTATCTAAAGAATTAAAAACATTCAGATAAGTATAAACGTACACAACATTATCAAGAAGCAAGAAGAATTAAGTAGACAAGAGACACAGAAGCACAGAGGCGACACACAGAGATCATGGATCTTCCTCCATAAAAAAAACTGGCAAATAGCTGGCTTGGCTTGGGTGGGTGATAACATTGTTTAGAGTATACAGAAGGAGCCTCCTTGAAGATTGTGGTACTTTTGAACCACAATCAGGCGTACCCTGGAACTGCAGAATGAACTCAACAAAACGTTCCTTCATTTTGGCAGTTTCATGTCTGACCTAGAACACGGAAGAGCAGAGATGAGCACAACCCCCTAGAGTTGGCTACGACTGATTTTGGAGCAAGGGCGACCTTTACCTTTACCTTCTTAAAGCCATCCAAATTGGCACCCATCAGATTTTCTGTAGTAGTTAGTTCCAAAATTAGCTATGTGTTGTGTGAAGAAATTCCTTTCATTTTTCTTGAATCTCTCACCATTCTACTTCAGAGGAAGAACCTGGGTTCCAGTATGAAAGATTTTTTAAAACCTCCCCTTCTTTCCCTAGACCAGTGGTTCCCAACCTTTGGTTTTTGGACTTCAATTCCCAGAAGGCTTAGTCAATCCCCCAAATTTCTGATCAGCCAATGTACTGACTTAGGCTTCTGGGAATTGAAGACCCCCTGTGGGGCATGTGCCCCCACACTGGGAACCACTGCTCTAGACCATACCCAATTTAATACACTTCTACCATGAACCTTGAAAGTTGAAACACAAGTCAGTGCCCAAATTCTGTTGCTGAGTACAGTAAAAGCCCTACTTACGAAAAAAAGTCTGTTTCGTAGGCTTTTGCTTAAATCGTTTTTTTATGTAACTCAAAGCAAACCCATAGGAAAAATATTTTTTTATGTAAATCGAAGCTAACCGATAGGGAAATGGATTTTTACATAACTCAAAGCAAACCCATAGGAAAAATAATTTTTTATGTAACTCGAAGCAAACCCATAAGAAATTGTGTAAATCGGGATATGATTTTAGCACAAAATCATTATGTAAGTCGAATTTTATGTAACTCAAGGCATATGTAAGTTGGGGTTTTACTGTACAATAAAATTGTAACTTTCAGTCTATTCTTCCCTGATAAACAAACCATTCCTGCTGCAATTCTATGTGCATACAGATTGGCTTGAACTCAGTGAGAATCAATGGTGAGGATGCTTTGATCACCAGGAAAAAATAGACCAAAAGTTGAAATATGGCTTGCACTAAGCAACAGGATTTTAAACATTATTATATAAGTCTTTGAGTCTGGGCAGTCACCAAAAACCAAACAAAAAAAAACCTCACCCCATATTAAAAACAAAATGTGAAGAACATGGATGTGAAGAACATTTCTATATGGAAGATGAAAATCAGGGCCTGGATTTTTATTTTTATTTTTTTTGGGGGGGGGAATGTATGACACAAACAAAATCTATGAATACGAGATAGAAAGGCTGGACTAAGTAATAGCTCTTTGCATAAGATGCATGTACATAAACTAGAACAGACCCTGGAAAATGCTAGATAATTTTCAAGTGCTACATATGAGATTGGGTATATAGACCCCCAGGTCTCAGGGAGAATCTATACCTATAAATCCAAGGGTTAACCATTGGAACTTGCTATACGTTTCTGCACCCATCCATCCTATCCCATACCGAGCCTCCTGCACTCGCCCGAACCCGGTACGGAGGTTACTGAATGGTTGAAAAACGCGCCAGTGGGGCAAGAGCCCTACGAACGTGAACAAAGGGAAACAACTTCAATTCCCAATGTTCTCTGTGCCGCGCCTCAGCCAATCAGGCTGAGAGGCGCAAGCAAAAAGAACGTTGGGAAATGCAGCGCGGCCAATTAAAATCGAGCTGCAGAAAAAAACCGCCACACAAATGCAAACCACAACGCTGAGAAAGCCGGCGCGTGAAAAATAAAATTACAAAACGCAATGGGACCGCAAGTCTGCCGCAGGCAGAAACAGCGCCTCACAGCCTCACAAAACAAACAAGCCACAAAACTCCACCGCGAGACACCCGCCGGCCTTCTTTCCCGGAGCAACGGGGAGAAGAGGGACTCCTTCTTCTCCACGCTACCTGCCAAAGACACGGTGAAACCTCAATAAAAGTTGAGCCGGGGTGGGAAAAAACCCCAAAACCAGGCAGCAGTTCGTCAGGGGAAGCACCCTCCCTGGTGGATGACTGGCTGATGCCTTTGTACTTCTGAATACAAAAGCAGCAGCCAGCAATCCGCAAGGAAGAGCACCACCCCTTACGGATCGCTACCTGCCCATCTCCGGTTAGCCTCCTTCTCCCTCGACCTACCTAACGAACCTTCCTGGGAGAAGAACGGGCTGACTGCCTCCTCCTCCTTTCCCCCATTGCTGCATCGAAACCAAAATTCAAAGCAGCAATGGGGAAAAGAGGAACCGACAGGCAGCCTGTTCTTCACGCTAAAGTAAACACTAAACACAAACACCAAAATTAATAAAAAATAATAAAACAAAAATAAATCAATAATTAAAAAACCCCATTAATAAATAAAAAAGTAAACCACAAAATACAGAAACAAAAACATCCACAATACCACAAATCCACATACAAAACAACAAACTACAACACAAAAATACCACAAAGTACACAAATAAACAACAACTAATTACAAAAATAAACAACAATGAAATAAGAAAAATTAAACAAAACCAGAAATAACCAAACCAATTAAACAAACCTAAAACTCAACCAAAACTAAAAAGAACAAACAAAAAAACCTCCCAGCCCACCACCACAAAAACAAAACAAACAAAAAACCCAGAAGAAAGAAAATCAGAGAACTCACCAGCACGTCTTCCCTCCACGACGACCAGAACAGAAATGAAGAAACAAAGACTACTTACCAGAAGAAGCCCCACCCAGAGGCCAGGAGAGAAAAAACACGTGAAAGGAAACCAAAACCACTAGCAGCCCCACCATTAGGGCAGAATAGTAAAAACAACTCAAAAACATACAACAGCCCTACCTAGAGGCCACAAGAATAAAAACAAGTCAAAAACATAGCAATAAATCAAAAGTTTACACAAATCACAAACATGTTAAATAGGTAAAGGTAAAGGTTTCCCTTGCTCGAAAGCCAGTCGTATCCGACTCTAGGGTGCAGTGCTCATCTCTGTTTCTAAGCCAAAGAGCCAGCGCTGTCTGCTATTGCAGACATTTCCGTGGTCATGTGGCAGGCATGACTAGACACCGGAGCGCACGGAACGCTGTTACCTTCCCACCGAAGTGGTCCCTATTTATCTACTTGCAATTTCTTGCTTTCGAACTGCTAGGTTGGCAGGAGAACATGTTAAATAAATAAAATAAAAAGATTTATAACATCCTGTGTTGTTTTAACTCAATAAAAACCCAAAACATCTAAACACAGTTTAAAAACCGTGAATGTAAAAAACATGTACTTTCACATTTTTAAAAAAATTACCTATGGTACAACTATTAACAAAAAAACACCTAAAACATTATTTGGATAAATAAAACAATTTGAAACAATTATATCATCCTTTGTTCTTTTTTAATCCCCCCCCCCCCCAAAAAAAAGCTGATCACAGTTTATAACAGCCCGGCAATGTCGGGTAACCTATGTAGTACTATGCTAGTACTACATAAGAACAGCGTTGCTGGAACAGGCCACAGCCCATCCAGTGCAGCATTCTGTCACACACAGTGGCTCACCATTTGCTTCAGGGTACTTCCAAGCAGATGCCTTCACTATGTTATGCCTTTACTAATACTATGCTTTGCCAAGTCTCCACATGGAGAAATAAATCCCAAGGGTATAGCAATGGAGGCAAAGAATACATTTTGTGTAGTCTGGGCATGCCATCTCCACTCATTCCTAGCTGGCACCCAAACTTGCTGGCTCTGCACAAATATGTGGTGGAGTTGTCCAACATCAGGGAACTAAAACACCAGGATGAAAGGAAGGGGACTAGGAACAATGTTATCAAGGGGTCGCTTGGAACAAAGTATAGAGTGATGCAGCAGCTGTATGACTTATGAGCCCTCTACTTGCTTCATAATCCACAGCAGCAGAATCTGGCGAAAATCCCACCAAAACAATAGCAGTGAATGTCCCATCTGGGCTACGTGCAACATGTGTCCTAGCTGGAATCATGGGAACCACTATAGCTGCTAGGTGTGTTTTGCTGCTTACTCTAACCAGAGACACCTTTTTATTTCTGACCCTGGGTGGCCCTATTAGCTGGTTGTCTATATTTTAGCACTGTGATCTTAATTTCTTCTCATAACTGTATTTACAGTCAACTAGCCCAAAAGCAGATTTCCCCCCTCCTAGCTTTTCCTTGTCATCTTAAGAAGGGGTGCCCAAACTTTTTGAGCCGTAGGCAGGTCACATGGTTCAGGGGGCAGGTCACTATGGCCCAGGGGCCGGATCCAACCCCCAACACCAATTCATCCACCCGTATGGGCACATTTTACTTCCACTTCCAGGAGCGACGAGGGCTTCGTGGGCCGGATGAATTCTCGTTGGGGACCGGATCTGGTCACTGGGCCATAGCTTGGGCACCCCGTCCTAAGCACACATCTCTGTGATATCATAGAAACCCTAATGTAAGTGAATAGGATGCAGCTCACCAGGCAATGCAGAGCACAGTGGCTTGTGACAGAGTGTTAGCCAGCAAGAAGGGCGGGTATTAACAGGATCTGTTGTCAAAACATGAAATTTAGACAAGGTGGGATTTCCCCACACCCACCCACCCGGTGTGTGTCAGTAGACATTTTTATTCCATGATACAAAGGAGTAGATGAAGACCCAGCACTGCCTGGATAATGAAATCAACCCACATATGAGGAAATCTTCAAATGGCCAGTTAGACTCCTGCTGATGCTCAAGATACCATAGCAGTGATGGGAGATGGAACCTAGTTGGTTGTACATGCATATATCAGACTCAAACAGTCTTCCTAGGAAGAAGAAAGTAAGAAATTGGAAAACTGCCTGCAACCCAGCTAGCTAAGTTTTTTGCACAAGCATAACTTTCTTAGATTACAGTAATTAGAAGGAACTAATTGCTGACATCCATTGTAATCTCTCCAGATGGGGTTTTCTTTAGCTTCAGTGATTTTCAATTTTGAAACCACAGAAGAAATAAATGCTTATTAAGAGGATATAATAAAAGGATCACTTCTCATAATACGCAACGGCAAACAAATATTCTAATTTCACAGATGTGGTGATAGAAATCTTATTTCTTCAGTACCTGCACAGTGCAAGAAATTGACAACTTGCCAAATAAGGCAATGATTGAAGTCTTTATTCAGGGCATAAACATCCCTTCCCATTACAACAATCTCCTGAATGTCTAATATCCTTTTCATCGTTTTGACTAAAGCCAAATTGAAATTGGATGGGATGGGGAGGCGTTAATTTACTTTTGTGCTATCCCGACTGCAGCTGAAATTTTATGATCCTTGGAAAGCTTGCTCTTGATCACATACCCAGTCTTTCCATAAACATCCTAAAACGCAGAGTGGAGAAACTGAGGTTCATTCCAAAGGATGCTGTGCTTCTCCTAAGACTTGGCTGATGGCAGGAAGAGTGTCAAAGTTAAAATATATTGATAAATTTGGTACTATGTTTTTGTCTTAGGCCCCACACACCCCTGGCATGCAGCCCTAAGAGCTTTTCTGAAATTGACTTTCACCTTGGACTGTAAAAGGTTCCCCATCCTGACCATTGTGCTAAATCTCAACCCAACAAACTTTGCTCTAGTAAGACCATCATGAAAATGGATTCCATCTGGACAGGTGAAATATACATAAATCTTCAGTGGCAATTCACCATATATACTCGAGTATAAGCTGACCCGAATATAAGCTGAGACACCTAATTTTGACCTGAAAACCCAGGAAAATAGATTGACCCAAGTATAAGCCAAGGATGGGAAATGCAGCAGCTGCTAGTGAGTTTCTATAATCAAAATACATGAAAATATGGTAAAATTAATTAAATTGTTGGCAAATCTCAATCTGGCATGGTTCTGGGACCCTCGTGGTCATTGACCCAAGTGTAAGACGATTCCACTTTTGTGGGCTAAAGAACTTGGCTTATACTCGAGTGTATATGGTACCAATTTTTTTCACTACAGTATATGAATTCCTCTTGTATTTGCAGGTCAAAAGAAATGCAGAATGAGCTCACCAAAAGGTGTCTTCATTTTCGCAGTTTCACGTCTGGCCTAGACATGGAAAAAGAAGTGGATAGCTCAGTGGTTTAGGTATCACAACCATTTCCCTACTGTACACATGATGGCTTTTCTTCCTGGACAAACTACAGTCCTAGGGTGCTACCAAAACAAAGGTATGGTAAATCAATTCTATGTATCCTCTATCTAGAAAGCCTGACAAAAGTCACCATAAGTTAGAATTGACTTGATAGACAAGTGGTTGCTATTCTACCCATCTATCAAAGAGCAAAAGACGGTATACTTAGATTTCCACGCTCTACTTCATCCCTGTAATAACCCAGTGAGGTAACATCAGACTACCAAGTCTCACAGCACGTTTTATGGCTCAGTATGGATTTGAATTCCCATCTCTCATGGCCCAGTTTGACAACCTAGCCACAATGGCCATCTCGGATCCATAAAAGGTCTTCAAAATAAACAAATGACAGACATCATATCACAGGTGTATTACTGTGGAGCAAGGGTGTCCAAACTACGGCCCGTGGGCTGCTTCCAGCTCCTGATGCCAATTCATCTGGCCCACGACACCCTTGTTGCTCCTGGAAGTGGAAGCAAAAAGCACCCATATGGGCACGTTTAAGTTCCACTTCCAGGAACAACGAGGATGTTGCAGGCTGGATGAATTGGCATTAGGGGTCGGATCCAGTCCACGGCTGTAGTTTTGACACCCCTGCTGTAGAGGAAGGATACCCAAATAGCAAACCTACTTTAAAAAAAAAAAAGAATCTGAACTGAATAGCTAGAGACATTGATCAATCTATTTAAACAGCAGAAAAGCACGCATGAATCATGGTTTATAATATGAGATTCTTTAACATCTTTAAACAGAGAAGTGCAAAATATAAAAAAGGCAAGCAGAATGGTTGCTGTACCCCTTATTACTAATGTTTTCATGCAGACGCTACAACAGTAATTTCTAATACACATACAGCCGCATCCCACATGGGCTGACAATTAAAAATGATGGCATAGCCAAAAAATAAACTAACAAAGCAAAAACTCACAAACTTCAAGGACAAATGTTGCAGCATGAATACTAAGTGAAAAGAGCATCTTATTCAAGAATGCAAAAAGATGCCTGCAGCCACTCTAACAGCAATGATCTAGGAGTGTCAGCGGAATCTTGAGGTAAGTTACTTTTTATCAAGTTACTTTATATTTATGTAGGTAAGATAGTGAGATTTCTTTCTTTCATAGATTTAGGTAGTCTAACACTTAGTTAGAAAGAGCAATTGTAACTCCATTTTGCATTTTCCCAAAGCACTCACATTCCACAGTAGTAAGTCATTGTTCCAGACAGCTTGTAATTGCCAAGGTCACATTCTAAAATACCAAACAGGTGATGGTCATCTTAATCAGATAAGCAACACCTGAGAGTCTTGGTTGGCATGATAACCAGTCATAACAAAAAGCTCAGAAGACACCCTTAGAATTCCAGGGGGAGGGAGCAGAGACCCCAAAACCCTATATAAAGAGAGATCAAATCTGGGGTCCTATATAGATTGTTTGGGGATTACAGAGGTCGTTGGATAAGCCTTCTCACCTGGACCGATGATCCACTCATCAACTGCATGAGGGCAAACCTGCTTGCATGGATTTACAATTTGGATTTACAACATGGATTAATTTCCCTCTATTCTTTGGATTTACAAATATGCTCAATAAAGCCTATTAAGGGATATTTGTTTCCAGCGGTTTCTTTGCTCTCAAGAGAAGGGAGTAAACTTGGTGAAGCACTGATAAGAGCACCTGTTTAGGGATGCCAGCAGAAGCGGAGCTTCATTAAGTTTTGTTTCCTCGCCTTGAAGATGTCACCAGAGCAAGGAAGGTTTTGATTAGGGAAGGTAACATCCTTATCACCCCAACGTCCCCCTTTAGTAGCGCGTTGTCTTCACCAAGGAGAGTGTGGTTATGTTGTAGAGGGAGGTGGTAGATCAAGACTTTTTAATTGGCCATCTCAAATAGCTACCAAGATACCTGTGACATAGCGGGGGTGCCATCCTTCTACTTATGAGCCAGTTAAAACTGGACAGAACGCCCTACCAGCCTAGCGGGCCAGTAAAGAGGGGTGCATTCTTAGCATACCCCCAGACCAGCAGGCGGTCCCAAAATTGGAATAAAAAGGCAATTTGGGAGCATAGAAATTTGAATTATAAATAAATAAATAAATAAAAATCAGGGCAGGCAGACCCCCTGAGAGAGAGAGAGCACTAGAGCTCTTTGCTTAGAAAAGTGTAAAGGAGGTTTAGCAGACAATGGGATATTTTTGTGTGTGCAAAACCTCCACTTCTTCAGTCTGTTCACAACAGGATCTCTTCTCTTCCCACCTTATGCCAGCTCCATGGCCGGCATTTTTCTTCATTAGGGGTTCAAAAAAGCTTTGATGCTCACAAATGACAGGCTCCCCACTAAGACCCTTTACATGTCATACCAGAGTTTGGAAAATTCACTTTTTGGACACTTCCCCAGCATGATTGTTAGCAAGCTAGAAGGTTCTGTGAGTTGCCATCTGGAAAGTATACAGTATTTTCCAAGTTCTGCACCCTCCTGCTCTCAGGGTAGCAATGAGAACGGCCATCTGGAAGCTACTAGCAGACCTGGAGGATCACTACACTCAATAGCCTCGTTATCTTCTGCAGCTCAGGATTTCATCATAAACGCAAGGCTTTTATCAAAGCTGAACAGCAAGCAAAATCTTGCAAAGCTTCAGCATCTAATAAAAAACAACCCCAAAGTGCCAAGGTACGAGAATTGGATATTAGACTGCTAGTTTATGATGACAGTCACTGCCAATGAGAATTTCAATAATATACTTGTTTACTATTATTTGATCTGCAAGACTTCGTGTTCATATCACAGATTTGTACTAGAATATAAAAGTAATGGTTCAGCAGCTGCAAATGTTCCAACTGTATCTATAGCCATATTTTTAGTTTTAAAACTCTGTCTCTATCCCCATCCATCCATTTTAACTTGAAAAGCTGGTGTTGGAGTATGTTGGGGGCATGTGGGAATCTGATAGGGATGAACCATAAGCCAAGTTCATGAGAGTGCAAACATTCCTGTTTGGCTTCTGAGTTTCCCCCGAGAGATGTCCTGCATCCCTTTACTATGTTTCAATCTTTCCCTGAAAGAATGTCAGTACACATGTAATCAAGGTCTAAGCTTCTACTATGGAGAGACTGATCACGCAAGTTTCACAAGGCTAGTATACTATCTTAGCTGCTCTAACCAATCAGGACTCTAATCACGTACTGTAGCTTGCATGCTTCTCACATGGTATCCTGTTAGAAACAATGTATGCCGAATGTAACCTATGGCTGAATACTCTCTATTGTTCACTATGCAACCCATTTTGCTCCCTTTCTACTGAATGCACTATTGTTCCTGTATTCTTATCTGCTGTTGAATTTTGGCAATAAAAGATACTGGTTGGGGTTGTTCGAGAGAGCTCTCCCCAGACAGGCAGTTGGACCGTATCTCTGTCTGGGCATTTCATGGTGTCAGGATTTCCTCCCGCAACAAGCTGGTTTTATTTATCCGAAGAAAACACACAGTTATTTTTAATGACTCTGCAGCAGATTTCAATCTACTTTTTAAAGAACCTCTTTCAAGGAGATTGTGGTTGTGATGCAGAGGTCCTGGACAGCGTGAAAAGTCTGCCAATGCAGCAACATCCACATTTTTCTTGGAGCTATCATTCTAATGAATGCAGATCAGAACTGGCTAATAGCAGATCTAGGTTTCCCCGAGACCTCCACCAGTAAGTTTCTCTTTATCTACAAAAGGTCAGAAGCCCTCTCCTCTCAAATACAATTGTGGATTGCCAGAACCATCTAACCCGATGGCGAACCTTGGCACTCCAGATGTTCTTGGACTTCAATTCCCAGAAGCCCAAGCACCCTATGAATCCACACGAATGGGTTTACTGCGATTCATCTGGCCCACGCTGCCCTTGTCACTCCCGGAGGTGGAAGTAAAACACACCCATATGGAGGAAGGGTTAACCCTGAAGAGCCTTAACCGTACAGGCGCATTTTACTTCCGCTTCCGGAAGCGACGAAGGCAGCACGGGCCAGATGAATCACAGTAAACCCATTTGTGTGGATTCACAGGGTGCTTGGACTTCTGGGAATTGAAGTCCAAGAACATCTAGAGTGCCAAGGTTTGCCATCACGGATCTAACCTCTCTTCATTGCAGGCCATTATTACAGGCAACTTCTCATCCAAATCAGTTAAGATTTACTGTAAGATCACGATTCTGTTTTATAACTCAGTACTGTATTTGTAATTATACAAAGCTTATATGGTGTTTGAGATCTTAAAAGTTTTGAAGTCACACACAAATAGAAAAGTACTGTTCATCAATATAATTGAGAAGACAGTATTCCTCTTAAAAAGCTATTCCAGAGAATTTGGGGATCCGTAGAAAATCAGCGGATGTAGTACTAGTAGATGCTGAGGGGAAATAGAACAATAAGCTTTGTTCTCCCCTCCACCTCAGGTGGAACCCTTTGTTACTGAAAAGGACGGGTCTAGCCCTAATAGAGATTGGAATCTATCAACAGTAGGTAAGATTTTAAAATGTCTATTATTTGCATTTATTGACCGATGTCAAGTACAGTAATTCCTTTATACTTTTGAAGCAAAAAGTAAAAGTGTACAGTATAGTGTTAGTTGGGTTATACTGCAGATAGTGCTAAGAAGAAACAATTACTTCAGAGAAAGTGATCTAATAATTAGTACTTCAATTGCAGCAATGTATATAAAATAAATATTCTACTCCGAAACCATTTTCCTGATAAAGTATGTGCTAAAATGCCACTTGACAAAAACACAATGCTAGTTCAAAGCAGTAGCCCAAAAAGACTATTTGATTGTATAAGCAGCTCCTCTCTGGCTTAGTGGTTAAGGTGCTGAGCTGGAAACTGGAAGGTCGGGTTTCAATACCTGAGAGCTACACTTGGGGACATAAAAGTAGCCTCATTCAGGCGTCCCCTACAAATCCTTTCAACCCAGAGTAACTTCTAACACAAAATTATTATTATTTGTTTGCATAGAGATGTTACAATGAAGCCACTCAAGGTCTTTCATGAATCCATCAATATTCAAACATCAAGCCGTTTTTGTGAAGTTGTCCACATTTAGCATATATCTTACAAAACCACCACTCAATATATTTATTTAAAGAGCATTTATTTTATTTTCTGCTACAACTTACTGTATGCAAATAACATTGAAAACTCTCTAGAGAACACACTTAATGACTGTGTTGAAGCAGATGTGAACAATTCAGGGGGAGTTAAACAAAAAATAAACAATCTAATCAAAAAGAATTAAACTAAATAGCCAGAGAAGAAATTTTCTTTGTTTAAAATTTCCAAATGAACAAGACCGATGAAATTCTGACACTAATTTGAACATGCAAACTAACAAGAATGAACAGGGGGGCAATACAAAACTTTCGCTGCAGAATGCTGTACACACCTGTTGTTCAAACCCTCCCTCAAAATCCCCTTAAACATTAACTATATCATTTGCTTGCTTGCTGAGCTTGTCTACGGAGAAGAACATAGATCTTCTCCTTTATCCAGTCTTTATTGTAGGGCTGGTATGTCTGAGTATCAGCACGGTAACTGGTGGGGAAAGGAAAAAAACCAATTAACACCTCTTAATTGCCATTTTATTTATGTAATCTTCATACTGACACATTTTGTGAAAGCCACTACTCTGGGCAGTTTATAGAACAGACAAGTGAATTCCAACCACCACCACCATCACAATGTGTATATTTTCAAAGCAATTTTGTAAGAACTAATAATTCTCAATGTTTTGTACAGGAGAAAACATACAAAATTTCCAAACCGCGGGGTGCTGGACCTATGTGCACACCAAGAACCAGATTATAAGAAAGACGTTCTATTAACTTACCTGGGTCCCCCCCCCCGCCCTCTCACTCTTACCATAAGCCACTTCTTGAGCTGACCATGGCCTTCCATAGATAATAATGCTACCTACCCACACACTCAGTTTACTATACTGAGATCTTTGAGGATAATGTAACATGTGAAGGTAAGACAAAGTCAACAGGTCAAATATGTCAGAAATGTTGTGGAGGGTATTTTAATCTATGCGATTCTTCCAGGTAAACTTCCAATCTACATTAAAAAAAAAACTCCCAGCAACTACAGAAGTAGGTGATAATGTCTACTAACAGAAGGCAAGGACACTTTGGACCTGGGAGCAATTATGTGTACTAGTAACAGCTCAACTCCAGACGCACAAAAATTGTGCACTTTTAGAATAATGAATGCTCATAATACTTACCTTTTAAGACAATATTATTAATAACATTTGGACTCAAATCTATATTGCCTCTACATCTTGTTATAATGAAAGATCTAAAAACAGTAAGCTAATAAGCTGTTCTTTACATTTCTGTTTTAACTCAACTGTGCTCCATCAATGTGTCCGTGATTAATTTATTTTTGGCAACATGCCAGGGAAGAGAGCAGTACCAAAATCATTAGTTAAAGGCATAAAGTAAGTAAAATTGATGTGCATCAAGAGTGCCCTCTGGTGGCTTGCAAAATTTAAGCAGAACCTGAATACTCAAGAGCTTCTGATATAAAACATGTATGCACACAAGCTCCTAGAAAGGATGTGGGTCTACTCCAGTGTTTCTCAACCTTTGGTTGTTTTTTAAAAAACTTCAATTCCCAGAAGCCTAAGTCAGTACAATGGCTGATCAGTGCTTTGGGGAATTAATTTAGGCTTCTGGGAATTGAAGTCCCAAAACCAAAGGTTGGGAAACACTCCACAGTGTTTACTGTTTTCTTACACCAAGACTGCAGTGGATGGTGGAAGAAAATGATGACCTGTATTCAAGAAGTCCCGAGCTTTTGCTTGAAATTATAAGATTCTTCTAAAATACCTGCTGTAGGTAAACAAGAGTATAGCAACAACTGGTCAATTGCAAAATTCCTGGAGTGTAGTGTCAAAATATATGAGTAGCCATCAGCCATGTCACTAGTGCAGGAATAAGGAATTGTATATATGCTTTGAACCACAACTTATAAACACAATTACACAGTGAAACCAATGGTCAGAAAATTATAAGTTATACTTTATAACATCTGAATGACACCAGGTCACTAAATCCCATCATGATGGGGAAAAAACAATCTAGATCCACACCAATCCAGAAATGGCACTGAAACAGAAACACATGTAAGCAAATGACTGTTTTAGGGGATAATTTCAGAAAACAGACAAGGAACTGTGATTCCGCTACTTCTAGTAGGTTTGTGTGACTTCTGCTATCAACTGTCAGGGGAGACTATTACTAAAATGGTTCCCAAGGCAGGATACAACACTGGAATTCAGAAGCAGAATGGCACAATCCAACATAAATGAAAGAGAACGTTCACCCTCCACAATACAACCTTCTGCGCACATCTGCCCCAAACTATTCTGGAGGGCTGGGGAACCACGGTGAGGAAAAAAACAACATTTTTTAAAATTTAAAAATCAAAATTTTAAATTTTTTATCAGTTTTTGGAAAAAAATGTTTTTTGAGGGAAAATATTGAAATATAATTTTCTATTTAAGATACATTATAGTCTAAAGCAGTGATTCCCAATGTGGGACCCACACCCCACAGGGGGACTTAAATTTTCAGAAGGCTAAGTCAGTACATTGGCTGATCAGTGCTTTGGGGAAGTGACTTAGGATTCTGGGAATTGAAGTCCAAAAACCAAAGATTGGGCAACACTGGTCTAAAGGCTATTAATCATGAAATAAGGATTAGTTATTAATTACTGCATATACTTGAGTATAAACTGATCCAAATATAAGCTGAGGTAATTTTACTTGAGAAACCAGAAAAACTGATTGATTCAAATATAAGCCTAGGGTGGGAAATGCAACAGCCTGGTAAGTGCTGTGGGTGCCAGGGCGGCAAGACATGGTGTTTTGCCCGCTGTAGAAGTGATCAAGGCCAGCTTGAGTATAAGCTGAGTCTGCTTTTTTCAGCATTTTGGTGCTGATAAACCAGCTTATACTTGAGTATACAGTATGTAGCATGAGTGTATATTCATGCAATGTTTAAATTTTTTTGTAAGCAAACTCCATTAATCTATTTATAATGTCATGCTATTCCAGAGGCGTCTACAAGATAATTGGGCAGTTTTTCTGCCAATTTAAATTTGTTCAAACCCAAGATCCAGTTCAGAGTTGATATCAGGAGGGCAATAAAAAGAGGACTTTTTTGTAATGGAGATACCTATCATGTCTGATATAATTAAGGCCTTTCTC
This sequence comes from Bradypodion pumilum, assembly GCA_035047305.1. Classification (NCBI taxonomy): domain Eukaryota; kingdom Metazoa; phylum Chordata; class Lepidosauria; order Squamata; family Chamaeleonidae; genus Bradypodion; species Bradypodion pumilum. Next base: position 448,624,471 of record JAWDJD010000001.1, read on the forward strand.
TTCCAAGGATTCCATTCACTCCCCTTTGTTCAACAATTTTAAATACATTTTATCAATTTTAAGCAACCTGCTTTGCTTTACTGTTTCTTCAGTTACTTGGGGTGTTTTTAAGCAGAAAAACTATTTTAAAATGTTTAATTAAATAAATGTTTTCCACCCAGGGAAGCAAATTACTGGTGAATTAATATAATTATGAGTGCTAAAATTAAATTTGCAGTTTTAACTACAAATTTCACTTTTGAAGTGGTTATTTCAGACTGCTTATTTCATGTTAATGTGGAAATAACAGTGACTGATACTCCCAATGCAAGCCATTTAATATTCATTTCTGTTATATCATTAGACATAAACACCATGTGCATAGATCTAATTATTGTAGCTATTCATGTTGGAAGAGTAACATTTCCATGCTCTACTGTTAACAGCAGGGGAGAGGTACCCACTTCAGATATTTGAAGTGGTAGCTGTGTTAGTATGTGTAAGCACATCAAAGAGTAAACAAAACAGCAAAAAAAGAAAAAGAAAGAAAAAATGTTATGGCACCTTAAAGACTAACTCCTGTATTTAAATGTGAGCTTTCATGGATGAAGTGGATTTGATCCAAATTAATGAAGTGGATTTGATCCACGAAAGTTCACCTTTAAATACAGGAGTTAAGTTTTTAAGGTGCCACTTCAAATAGTTTCTCTCTCAAAGTAGTCGTATACCCTTTACTAAAAAACAAAAACAAAAAACACATCCCATATTACTCCAAAAATCGTAGTTGTGGCGAGCCTTATCCCCAAACACTCTCTCAAACCATTGTCCCCATAAACAACATTTCTATGTTATTCCATGAATGTGAACTCTGCTCTATTTAAGAAGTTAGGATCCAAAATAGCTAGTTACAAATTCCTTCCATGAAATATTCTTTGAGACACAGTAAGCCTTACAATGCCAACAATCCAAACAGCAAAAAAGACAAAGAACCAGCAAGCTTTGCAAAAGAGGTAGCAACAGCCTATGTGGTAATACAACATCTAATTTATATCACTACAGTTTTAACCCCAAAGACACATATTAATAGGAATGTGATCAGGAGGAAATTTAATAAATGCATTGGCATGGAACCAATTTCTTTTTTATGATATAGTAGCTTTCAACTGCATTTGAATTTTTTGGGAACAGAATCCAGATCAGTTGCCATATTCTAAATGATTTCATTTGCAAATAGCTTTTAATTATTGCCACAGGTCTAGCTTTTAAAAATATGGCTTAATCCAAATACAGTGGAACCTCATACAACAATCGTCCCGTATAACAACGAAATTGCATAACAATTAGTTTTTTGGGGTGAAATGGTGTCCCGCATAACAATTTTCCCTATGGAAAAAAACGTACAACAATTTTTCAATGGGAAAAACCACTTAGCAAAAAAAAAATTGTTGTACAATGCATCCCATAGGAAAAAATCGCTATACGATGCATGTATCGTATAGCAATTGTTTTGTACAACAACGAGCCCCGTGGAACGGATTAAAATTGTTGTATGCGGTACCACTGTATATAATTAGGTATAGACTTTGGACTCCTAGCATTTTTACAATTCAATCAGAACTAGTTCAAATCAACATGTAATTTCACTCAGCTTGTACTCTGGATGTTAAGATTTTCATGTGTAATGAAGCTCCCACAGTGCTTTGCACTGAATTAGCAGCTCAACAATTTAAGTACTGGCTTTACAATAGCTAATGAAATATGTAAAAATTCCAAAATTTAATCTGCATATAATGCATTAGATATTTTTTTTCCTTCTCTAATTAATGTTACATTCCAGATAACATTTCCATTTAAAACTTTGTCCCCGTACTGGTCATACATAGCAGCTAACAGAAGAGGGAATGTGTTGAGCAACAGCATCAAAACCCCCACTCACATATGCTTAGCTAGATGATATCGTTATATAAGCTACAGACTACTCACACGAGGCAGCTGAGGTCAGCCAAATCATCAATAAAATCAAACAACTGGCTAATATCATATGTGATTGAAGGACTGTTGGGGTTCATTCTTTTCAGGTGTTCTTCATACATTTTACAGACCCCTAAGAAGAAAGGATATCTTCAGTATTTTTATTAGAAACCAACAGGATCCCACCCTATCAAAGCATTCTTAAAGGATCCAGAAATACACATTTAAGAATCAACACAGAAGTGAGCAGATGCTTCAAGATCAGTTAATAATAATAATAATAATAATAATAATAATAATAATAATAATAATAATAATAATAATAATAATAATAATAATAATAATAATAATAATAATAATAATAATAATAATAATAATAATCAACCATTTGGTTCACAGTTGAGGACTGGAATAAAATTAACAGTTCAAATCAAGCCCTAACCTAGGACCTAAGAGCTGTTAAGTCTCTCAGTAGAGTTATTTTTTGGAGAGTTAGGATGTTCAAATCCGATAAGTCCAAAATTGCCAAATATCTAGGGAGCCCTTTAGGTACTGCTCCAAGGGCTCCGATCACTATGGGAACAATAGATTTCTTCTGCCATAGACATTCGACTTCAATTTGCAAATCACGATATTTTGTGATTTTCTCCAGTTGTTTGTCTTCAATTTGTGCATCTCTTGGTATAGCAATGTCTATAAACCAGACCTTCTTCTTTTCCACAACAGTTATATCAGATGTGTTGTGAAGCAGATGTCTATCTGTTTGAATTTTAAAGTCCCACAGTATCTTGACTCTCTCATTCTCTAAAACTTTCTCTACTTGATGTTCCCAATGATTTTTACTGCATTCAAATCCAAATTTCTGGCAAAGTTTCCAATGGATAATATTTGCAACCCTGTTATGACAGTACAAATAATCAGTCTGTGAAATTTTGCTGCATCCACTGATCAGATGATCTACTGTTTCACCTTTTTCATTACAAAGCCGGCATTTGCTACTGTTGGATATGTGCTGTATTTTTGTCTTCATCAATCCTTCCGTTTCCTTCTTTAAAACTCCTGCTCGTAACCATCCGCATGTCAGTTTTGGGTCAGCCTTGCCTTCTGTTTTTCAAATATTGACCATGCATTGGCTTGTTTTTCCAGTTTGCCGCTCGACTGTCTATCCTTTCCTTTCTGTATTCAGCTTTCTTCTTCATTGTTTTTAAAAGTTCTTTGTTCACTTCCTGAAGCATAGGCTCTTCACTTTTCTTAATGTAGTCATTCAAGCTATGCTTTTCGTCCTCTACTGTCTGTTTCACCTGTAGGAGTCCTCTGCCACCCTCAGCTCTTGGTAAGTACAAACGATCGACATCACTTTTTGGGTGCAGGGCATGATGCATAGTCATTAGTTTCCTTCTTTTTTGGTCTAGGCTGTCTAATTCCATTTGGGTCCAATCAATTATCCCAGCTGAATAACGTATAACAGGCACTGCCCAGGTATTAATTGCCTTGATCATGTTGCCTCCACTCAGTTTTGAGCTCAGGATTTTCTGGAACTGCTTTATGTATTCTGAATTAGTAGTTCTTTTGACTTGGTTGTGTCAGAAGCTTCCAGAGCTCCCAAGTACTTGTATCCCTCTTCTGATGTTATTACTTTGATATATTCTCCATTATCTAACTCAAATCCATCACCTTTGACAATTTTGCCTGCCTTAACAGTAATTGTTGCACACTTATCAATTCCAAATTGTTTTCCAATATCTTTACTAAATTTATTTGTAGTTTCCAGCACTGCTTTTAATTTAGCTCGTCTTTCCAAACAATTTTAGATCATCCATATAAAGCAAATGTGAAACCTTCAGTCCTTTCTTAGCCAATTCATATCCACAGTTTGTTTTATTTAGAATAGTTGTCAGTGGTACCATTGATAGCACAAATAGCAAAGGTGAAAAATTCCATGCTTAATTTCAACTTCACCAAATTCTTCTCCATAGGCCATTAACTTTACTCGCCATAGCTTCATTGAAGCCTTCATGAAACTTTGAATATTGTTGCTAATTCCAAAAATGTCAAGGCATTTCTCAAGCCAGCTATGTGGAATGGAATCATATGCCTTTTTATAGTCAATCTAAGCCATAAACAAATTTGTTTGCCTTTTCTTTGAATTCTTCAAAACCAATTTGTCAATTAATAGCTGATCTTTGGTTCCTCTGGAGTTTTTGTAGCACCCTTTCTGCTCTACAGGCAACAAATTGTTGTTTTTCAAATGTCCCTATACTGTATTTGATTTGCAATTATGCATTTGTAAATTGTTGGTAGACAAGTTTATTGGTCTATAGTTTCCAGGCTTATTTCAGCTGAATAATAATTTTTTTATTATTATTATCATCAATCATCATCATCATCATCTCGTGACAGAGATTGCTCTGGGTTGAAAGGATTTTTGCTGGAGAAACTCCACTCAGGGGATGCCTGAATGAAGCTCCTTTCATGTCCCCAAGTGCAGTCTTCGGGTATGGAAACCCAATCTTCCAGTCTCCAAACTCAGCATCTTAACCACTAAGCCACCAGGGGAGCAGAAAAGCAGCAGATTCAGGTTTTTATGTAGATATAAAGTTAGAACCATAATTCTATACAATTTCTATAAACACTAACAGAACCAATTATTTTCAACAGCTTGCAATTACATGTATGAATCCTCTGTATTAATCTGATAAAACCTGTAGGCTTTCACTCAAATCTCATTATTGATTTCTATCTTAAACCTGACCAAGTTACAGTAACTTCTCATATACGCTGCTTCCAAGGATACATGTGTACACTGTTAAAAAATACACTATGCTCACAATCATGTGGTACAGCCTATACCAGTCATTATTGCTTCTTCAAAGTAAAAATGCAGATATGCATGAAGCTAAGACTTCTACTAATTCATATTTTCAACCAGTGATTAATTCTTATTTAAGGCCAAATAATTTGAAATACTACCATATGAAGAAAGAATATTTACCTTCCATGCACTCATTCACAGATTCATAATCAGCATAAGTCCTGCCTTCTGGTCGTTTGGTAGGCTGGACAAGCAAAATTGTGTGAGACTGTACAAAAACAGATAGGATTTATTCAGAGTTTTGAAAATATCAGAGCAAAGCAACTTTCCAGCAAGTACTGCAGAAATGTGATGACTGGCAGTTGAAGTCAAGGTTCAAACTTTGGTCAAAATGTCTGTAAAATATACCATATTGTTATGCCATTTTTGAAGTAATATTATCAACAGATTGAAGCTTTTATAGCTAGTGTCTCCCTTATTGGTATTCAAGCAGAAATAAATTTTAAAACTTGCTGATACATTGATCTGTGGACTTGAGTCCAAATGGAATTATAAACCAGTTTGCTCATTTACATATTAAACCACTTGGGAAAGGAACAACAAAATTTAGATAGGAAGGTTATCATTATAGAGACAAAAATTGGAATGCTTGCAGAAAGAGGCACATTCTTGGATGAAATCAAATTGCAAGACAAAGGAACTAAGAGTAAAATCCTGTGTGTATTATTATTCTTACTAATCAAGACTCCCTCACACATATACAGTACTCTACTTCTAAAGCAGGGGTCCTCAACTTTTTAAAGCCAGGAACAGCAGGGCGAGTATACACTATATTTATTTCTGGAAACAGGACACGTGTCTGCATTTAAGGACAAAATGCTGTGTTAATACTGATATACACCAGAAATTAACGAGCTAAATTAACATTGTTTTACACTGTATTTAATGGTACAATCTAACCATATTTTGATATGTAGATTTTAAAAAGTAACCATAAACGCCCACCCTCACTCCTGCCGTCATGAAAGGTGGCAAAAGCAGCAAAAACGCACCATGAATGCACCCGCCACCAACACCACCAGAAGTGGCAGAAGCGGCGGGAAGCACCACGCCTCCCGCCCAGACATCTGCCAAGGGGGCGTAGTCTGGCCCATGGCACAAAAAGGTTGGCCATCCTTGCTCTAAAATAGAAATACGTTGGAAAACACAAACATCAGACAGATATACCTGTTACAAAGCCAACATAATTGATGCTTAACCAGAAGGTTGGTGTCTCACATCTATACAAGAGACCTGGTGGCACAGTGGTTAAACTGCTATAGTCCAGCCAAAATGTTGACTTCGATCTTGACAGGACCAAGGTTGATTCAGCCTTCCATCCTTCCAAAAAGAGTAAAATAAATACCCAGCATGTTGGGGGCAAAATGCTGATTACGTTGTGAACAGCTCAGAGAGTGCACTAAGTGCTATTGGGCAGTAAGGTCGCTCTTGCTCGAAAGCCAGTCATATCACTCTAGGGTTTGGTGCTCATTTCCGTTTATAGTCAAAGAGCCAGCGCTGTCTGCAGATGTTTCTGTGTCATGTGGCAGGCATGACTAACACCAGAGTGCACTGAACATTATTTACCTTCCCACTTAAGTTGTACCTATTTATCTTCTTACAATTTCTTGCTTTTGGCAGGAGCTGGGACAGAGGCGGGAGCTCATTCCGTCATGCAGTACTCGACCCTTGAACTGCTGACCTGTCGACCCTCCAGTCATCAAGTTCAGCGTCTTAACCACTAAGCCACTGCAGTATATAGGTATATATGGGCAGCATATAAGCGTGATTGATATTTTACTATTTTCATTACAGCTCACTCTCAATGCACACAATGCAGCCAATGTGAGTTTGTTACTAATACAAAATTAATATACTATATTTCTAACTTATCTTACACTACCTAATAACAGTGGCTCAAGTGGCATCTTAGCCACTTGAGCCACTGCAGTCCCAACATGACTTATTTCATCTAAACAATACAGTATACCGCTTTTATGAACACCTGTTGGTGCAGTGGTTAAACTGCTGTACTGCAACCAAAGGGTTGTGAATTCGATCCTGACCAGGGATCAAGGTTGACTCTGCCTTCCATCTTTCTGAATTTGGTAAAATGAATACCCAGCATGTTGGGGGCAAAATACTAATTAACTTGTGAACCTCCCAGAGAGTACACTAAGCACTGAGGCAGATTGCTTTGCTTAAGATTTAAGTTTTTTTATGTTTGATGCGTGTTTTCTAACATAATTACATTTTAACGAATATGGCTAGTTTTTAAAATCTGCACATCAAAATGTGATTAGACCCATGATGGTGAACCTTGGCACTCCAGATGTTCTTTGGCTTCAATTCCCAGAAGCCCAAGCACCCTGTGTATCCAACCGAATGGGTTTACTGCGATTCATCCGGCTCGCGCTGCCGTCGCTCCCGGAAGCGGAAGTAAAACGCGCCCCTTACGGTTAAGACTCTTCAGGGTTAACCCCTTCGTCCGTCCGGGCGCGTTTTACTTCCACTTCTGGGAGCGACGAGGGCAGTGTGTGCCGGATGAATCACAGTAATCCATTCGTGTGGCTTCACAGGGTACTTGGGTTTCTGGGAATTGAAGTGCAAGAACATCTGGAGTGCCAAGGTTCGCCATCATGGGGTTAGACTAAAGCACTAAATACTGTGTTAATGTGGTTTTAGTGTTTTAATTTCTGCTGTATATCGGTATTAACACAGCATTTTGTCATCAAATGCAGATACTTGTCCTGTTTACATGAATAAAGAATGGGGCTGCTGTTATTTATACTCGCAAAACGTCCCAAAAAAACCCACCCCCAAATGTGTCTCGTTAAAACAGGTTCCAACTTTCTTGAATCTCTTCGCAACAACGGGCGGGTGAGGAAGAAACCGACCCTCTCCCAGCCCACCATGCCCTGCTTAGGCCTCAATAGCACCCCTTCGAGTCGACGACGGAGCGCCACACGGAACACCCCCGCCCATCTCCAGGCGACTTCTGGAGCCCTTTTTCCCGCCTCATCCCAAAAAGCCAAATAAAACCACCACACATCCCAACCGTCGTCTCACCCCTCCTCCCCGCCCCCCAAACTCACCATGGCTCTTCGTTCTTCTCTCGGCGGCTCTCAGGCGCGAAGCAAAAAAAAAAAAAAATCCTAACGACTTCTACCCCACAATGCACCGCGACTACCGGAAGCCCTTGCGCGCGCGCGCGCGCCTCTTTTTGAGCGCGCGGCGCTCTCTCAACGCCCGCCCACTTCCCACCCTTTACGGAGGAGACCATAGAGAAGGCCGCTCCCTCGCCTGCTCCGCTAGCCGCGAGCAGCGCGACGCGCCACAACCCGTTCCTCGTCATCTCGCGAGAGTTGGCGATTGACCGAGATTTCTTCCCTCGGCTGTGCCTCGCCCGCCCTCTTTGGTGAGGGCCAGTCTCCGCCTCCTCTTCCCACAGAGAAAACGATGGAGGTATAAAAAAAATAGAAGATGACATGACGTCACAAACTTGAAGCCGACTAATCTGACAGTCCGCCATGTTAGTTGGCCCAAAATATTTCCTTATGGTGCTTTGATTGTGTGGAGTCGTGAAAGTAGATCGGGGTTTCCACTTTAATATCAGTAGGTGGGGGTTGCGACCCCCCCTCTCCGTTGGCCCCCCTGGGTCCAGAAGGGTTGGGGGGACAGGCCCCTTTTGTCCCCCCCAACCCTCATGGACCCACGGGACCCGGGAGAGGGGATCGAATCCACCCTACCCCGATCGGAGTTTCCCCTTTAATATCAGTGGGTGGGAGGTTGCGATCCCCCTCTCCGCCGGCTCCCCTGGGGTTGGGAGGTTTGGGGGTCAAAAGGGGTCTGTCTCCTCAACCCTTCTGGACCCAGGAGACCCGGGAGAGGTGATCGATTCCACCCCCTCCCAAACACTCCGTTTTCAAAGAGAAGAACCCGCTTGGTTTCTTCTCTTTAATAACGGGGTGTCCTGCGGGGGGGATCCCCTCTCTGCCAGGTCCCCTGGCTCTGGAAGGGTAGGGGGACAGACCCCTTTTGTCACCCCCACCCCCACCCCCCACCCCAGGGAATCCATCAATCCACCATCCCCTCCAACACAAGAAGCAATCGTAAACGGAAGTATGCTAATGTTTTGGTCCACCTAATATGGCGGCAGGCCACGCCCACTGGCTTCAAAAAACTTCCAGCATGAAGCCTGTAGTGCCATCTCCTGTTTTTTATACCTCCACGGCCTCGCCCGCCCACTTTGGTGAGGGCCAGTCTTCGCCTCTTAATATTCCCAGAGAAAACAAACAAACGGGCTGCAGCCTTCAGGCCACGTGACGCCCGTCCCTGTTTCCCTGGCCGCCATTTTGCAACTGGGCGGGAAGGGAAAGACCAAATGGAGGGACCAGAGAGGACGTGTCTTGCCCTCTCTTACCCCGGAAGTTAAACCGAGGGAAGAGGAAGTGAGGCCGGAGTCCGGACCGGAGTTGCCACTTGGCTTTTTGCATGGGCAACCGGGCACCTAAATGGCGGCCATGGGAGGCTGAGGGGCTTCTCTCTCTTCCCTTCCCGCCTCTCGGGTTTGGTTCCCCTCATTGGTTAAGCACTGGAAGTGGGTGACGGAGGCCCTCTTAAGCCTTCCCAGCCTCTCTCCGGTTAGCTTGGCTGAGGGGTTCTTTCTGCTGCTCTCTCGGGGGTGGGTGGGGGTGGGGAGACTCGGTGGGGCGCTGAGGGGTTTTGGGGTGTCGTTGGGCTTCCTTTCCCAGCCTTGCTGGCTTTAATGCAGCCGCTGCTGCCCGGCCCATGAAGCTTCCTCCTCCTCCTCCTCCTCTTCCTCTTCTGGAGCCGCCCAAGCGATTCCCTTGGTGAATTTGGACGCCCCCAATTAACGGCAGCAGCAGCGACTGAGGAAAGATCCGACCCCGGCCATGGATGACTTCTTGTCTATCAGCTTGCTGTCCCTGGCGATGCTGGTGGGCTGTTACGTGGCAGGGATCATCCCTTTAGCCGTAAACTTTTCCGAGGTAAGAAGGGCTTTTCCTTCCACGCACATCTGCTCCCTGCTCCCCCTTTTTTAAGGACGAGCATCCCCCACCCCATGGTTTTCTAGGCAAGGAATACACGTAATTATCTAGTGTTATTCCGGTGGTGCCACAGTGCAGCTTTCGCCAGTGTCAAAAACCAGTGTGGAAATTTAATTTTAATTTAATAGCCATACTTACATATGCCACCCACTCAGGTAGAACCCGACTCAGGGCGGCATTACAACAAGTTCTAAAAACACATAAAAACACTTTTAAAAAAACCATATCCCACCCACTATAAAAAGAAGAAGAAGAGAGAGTTCTTAATTGTTTACATAAGCCAGCAGGCGGGGACCGTGTTCCCATTCGGGCCCCACACCTGCCCTGCCAGCCAGGTCTTCAATCCTTTCCTGAAGGGCAGCAATTCTCTTTCAAGTCTTAGATCTGTTGGCAGGAGGTTCCAGAGCATTGGTGTGGACACGGAGAAGGCCCTCTTTCCATACCTGTCAACCTTCCCAGATTGGCCAGGATTTCCCGTTTTTTGGCGCCGATTTGCGCCATTTCCCACCCGCAGCTGCCAAAACCCCGGAATTTGGCAGCAGGGGAAAGAGGTACTGCGCATCCCTTCTGCACAAGTCGCCTTCTACGCATGCGTAGAAGGCTTTTACGCTTGCGTAGAACCCTACGCTTGCGTAGAAGGCTACACATGTGTAGAAGGGTTCTATGCAAGCGTAAAAGGGTTCTACACAAGCGTAAAAGCCTACGCATGCATAGAAGGCGACTTGCGCAGAACCGTTCTGCGCAGGTCCCGTATTGTCCAGAGCCGCGGTTGACAGGTATGCTTCCTTCTGGTGCTGGATAGATGTGCTCCCCTAGTTGATGACACTATTAGAGAGCCCCTCCGGTCCACTCTGGTTGGACAAGCAGACACTCTTGGGACGATGCGGTCTCTAAGGTATCCTGGCCCACTGCCATATAGGGCTTTAAAGGTCAAAACCAGCACCTTGAATTGGACTCGGAGGCACACTGGTAACCAGTGCAGCTCCCGAAGTAGTGGTGAGGCATGGGCATATTGTCCGCACATCATCACCACCCGGGCCACCGCATTCTGGACCAGCTGCAGCCCCCGAATGGTCATTAAGGGCAGCCCCATGTAGAGTGCATTACAGTAATCTAGTCGAGAAGTGACCAGAGTGTGAGTGACCATAAGCAAGGAGTCCCGGTCCAGGAGCGGGCGCAACTGGCGAATCACCCTAAGTTGGGCGAAAGCCCTCCTGGCCACAGCTGCTAGTTGTTCTTCTAGCAGCAGCCGTGAGTCCAGAAGGACCCCCAAGTTGCGCACCGGGTCTGTCTGGGGCAAAACAGCCCCACCCAGAACCAAAGATGGTAGCTCCCAGGATAACATGGGGCCCCTTATCCATAGCCACTCTGTCTTGTTGGGATTAAGCCGAAGCCCATTGGCCCCCATCCAAAGAAGTTGATGATTTTTTTAAAAAAAACGATTTAAAAATAAATAAATCATATTTTTGAAATTTCATTTTTTTATTTAAGTTTTAAAAAATTAATAGAATGCCTTTTGAAGAAAAATCCATCTAGAGATAATTTTTTATTAAGCTATTTTATATTTCAAGGTTTATTCACTGAAGAATAGCGCCGGCTCTTCAGCTTTGAAACAGAGATGAGAACTAGAGTCGGATACGACTGGCTTTCGAGCAAGGGAAACCTTTACTAGCCTGAGGCTGTATATCCATGCACCATTTAAACCTTTTATTTATTTATTCTTCAAATTGCTATTGGCGCCCAACTCAGCAACGACTCTGGGTGGCTAACAACAATTAAAAGCAACATCAAACTAATTTAAAAGCCCTTAAAAACCCCATTAAAAATTCTAAATAGTTTACCCAATCCATCCATTAAAATACAGAGAGAAAACTTTATATGTGCCAGCAGGCAGGGGTCACCCCTCCATCGGTGCCCCACACCTGCCCTACCAGCCAGGTCTTCAGTTCATTCCTAAAGGGCAGCAATTCTGTCTGCAGCCGTAATTCTATCGGCAGGAGGTTCCATAGGGCTAGAGCGGACACGGAGAAGGCCCTCTTCCTTGTTCTAGAGAGACAAGCCCCTCTAGCCGATGGTACAATTAGAGAGCCCCTCCGGTCCGCTCTGGTTGGATGGACAGATGTTCTTGGGGTGACATCTCTTAGATATCCTGGCCCACTACCATGTAGAGCTTTAAAGGTCATGACCAGCACCTTGAATTGCACCTGGAGGCATACCGGTGCAGCTCCTGGAGCAGTGGCGGGGTGCAGGCATAGCACCCCCACCTCATCACCACCTGGGCAGCCGCATTCTGGACCAGTTGCAGCCTCCAAATGGTCATCAAGAACAGCCCCATGTAGAGCACATTACAGTAATCTAGTCTAGAGGTGATCAGTGCATGCATGACCATGAGCAAGGAGTCCTGGTACAGGAGCGGGCGCAACTGGTGGATCACACAAAGTTGTGCAAAAGCCCTCCTGGCCACTACTGCCACTTGCTCTTTGAGTAAATGAATGCCACTAATCCATCCATGATGCCATGTTCTTCCAGAGTTTTTGTAAGATTACTGTGTTGTTGATTTTTCTAACAAGGTGATATTATTACAGATGCTGGGGTACACAGAAAGAGCCTTTCCAAAGATTGTGGTAATTTTGAACTACAATCAGGTGCACCCTGGTAACAGCAACCTTGTTGTGCTGGCTAAGCTTTCTCGCACTAGGTCACACAAAAGGAACTGCAGAATGAACTCGCCAAAAGGTGCCTTCATTATGGCAGTTTTGCGTCTGGCCTAGACATAGAAGAAGATCACAAATGCTTAGTTTCCCAGTACTGTGAATTTGTGTCTACAGAGATCTCATGCCTGTTCTTCACAGGAAAAAAAGTTATAAACATACAGAGTTGAGAAAAAGACCTTATTCCTATGTAGACAGAATCAACTCCTTCCCTTTTAGTGCCAAGTATAAATTACAGTAGTTCAATTAATAGGAGATTGTTGGGAGAGAATAGATCTTAACAGGAAGCTAAGTGTAAGGAGGAAGAGAGAGCAGTTAAAATGAAAGTGAAAACTTTTGTGCCTTTATTATATATAAAACTATGATTTAGATCTAGTGTTACTGACTAGTGATTTAAGTCTTGATTTAAATCAATTTAATTTAAATCAGGTCCACCGCACCATACATACTAGCTCTTCTCACAGGAGGTAGAGTGGGGAATTGAACTCCACACTTATGGCTCTGCAGCCAGATACTTAGACCACTAAGGTATCCCAACTAGCTTTTATTAATGGTGTGTCCTGAACTTAATTCTGACTTATAGCAATCCTTTTCAAAGCTTTTTTGTTAGTCAATACTCGGAAGTACTTTATCATTCATTTCTTCTGGAATTGCCCTGGGATGTAAATTTGCCCATGATTACACTGGTTGGCCCTTCTCCTAGGAGACAAGTGTGGAACCAAATTCCCAACCTCAGGCTCCACAGCCAGATAATGGAACCACTGAGCTATTTACTTTGTCATGTATTCTGGCCCTTCAGCACTGTGCAGACATCTTGTGAGATCACAGTGTACTGTATTGGATTTGTATTCAAAGCATTTTTGTATGCCCAACGTTTGCTCATTTATTCAAAAAATCAATTGTAAATATGCTTCTACAATTTCACATGATTTTAAGATGACGTATTTTGAATCACATGCACGTTACATGTTTTCAACAACCTTGAAGTACTTTAAAAGCAGTGTTGAAGAATAAATGCTTCTGGAATAGTCAAGCTGCCTTGCATTATTGCAGCATAAATACCCAGGTATTTATGTACTGAACTGAAATGGTACTGAACTTCTCACAATGTAACCTGTGGATAAAATAACTTTGTCAAGCTGAGAAAAAACCTAGACATCTGCATCATTATAGGTGGTCTGGCACAGTTACTGTGAGTAACATGCAGAGTATCCTTTATTGGGATCTAACAGAAGCAGTGGTAGATCAGTTTGCATCAATAGTGCAATGATAAATTAGACTCCATGTCTGTGAGAGAGAGGAGAAAAAAAGAAAGAAAGAATGTAAAAAGCAAATCAATCACAATTATCTACCACCCCATAGGGCTTAGTGTACTCTCTGGGCGGATCACAAGTTAATTAGCATTCACACCCCCACCTCCACACACATGCTGTGTATTCATTTTACCAACATTGGAAAGATGGAAGCCTGAGTCAACCTTGAGACCTGGTCAGGATCAGACTTACAACCTTTTGGTTGCAGTGCAGCAGTTTAACCCCTGCGCCTCCAGGGTTCTAGTAGTGGTGGATTAGCCAGGATAGGGGTGCCTGGGGTTTGATGGTCAGTGGGGTCACGAAGGGTCGGAATTGACTGTGCGACTGAACAACAACAAAAAGCCTATGTCAACTAGGGCAGGAGCTGTGTTGGCAGAAACCATGCATTCACTCCAGCGTCAGGATATTTTCCTCACCTCATTGTTATTTGTTGTGCCAACAAGGAGATGGTACAAGTATTCCTCACTCATATTCGACCTGTCTACCCCCGAAACAACTATCCATATGGTTAGGATTGCTCTGCCAATAATCTACTGTATATAGTATTTAAAGCATGATGGATATAGTATGTGGTTGTCCAATTCAACTGCATACATTGAATAAATGTTTTTTTTTTTTGAAAGCAAGAAACTAGTTTGTATTTTTCCTAGTCTGCACATACAAGAAGATTAACCAAGGACATGTACTAGAAAGTTAGGGCTGTAAACCTGTACAGTAGATACGTTTGAAAGCAAATGCTGTTATATAATGTAGTTATGCCTAATGGTCTAATGTTGTAATATGCCTTCGAAATCTTATGGTAGTCCTAAGAATGAATGGCCTCCAAAAGGTTGTGTCATTAACACCTGGCCAGGACTTGCAAATTACAAACCATGGCTTTATTGAGTCAATCCATCTCATGTTCAGTCTTCCTCTTTTCTTACTGTCTTCAACTTTTCTTAGCGTTATTATATTTCCCAGTGAGTTTTGTCTTCCCATGATATATGCAAAGTAGCATAGTCATTTTTGTGACTAACATTTCAGGATTGTTTGGTTGCAGAATTCATTTGCCATCTTTCTGGCCATTATTGTTATCCCTAAAGCTCTCCTTGAACATCCAACTGAAATGATATTTTTTTTCCTGTCAGCTTTCTCCACTGACCAGTTTTTGCATCCCTACGTAGTAATTGAGAGTATTGTAGTGTGGATAATCTTTTGCTTTTGTCTCCAGTGTCATATCCTGATACTTGAGGATTTCTCTGGTTTCTTCATAGGTGTCTTTCCAAGTTCTCTTGACTGTGGTTTCCGTCCAATCTTTAGCCAATTGATCAGTAATATATTTATGAAATTTTCCTATAAGAATGGGTAGCTTGTTACTGATAAAAGTAATTCTCTAGGGAAAATAGGTTTCTGTCTAGCTTTTTAGTTAGAAATAATACAGGACCAGCCACTTGAGAAATAGTTTTTTACCCAAAAGCGGTTCTGGCTTTGAATGCAGTGCAATGCTCTATGAGGGAGCTTCTGTATATAGTTTTTAGAGTTTTTAGTATTTTTAGAGTCTTAGAGTTTTAGAGCTTTTTAGGGGTTAAATGTGTATATGTGGGGTGGGAGTATGTTGATAATTTTGTATAGTTGTATTTTGTTTAGGTTTTGATGGGTTGATAAGTGTTTTTTTCCTATCTTGTTGTTCTGTGCAGGACAATGACAATAAAGATTTATCTTATCTTTAAAAGTGAAATTTTATTGGTCAATATAGATATATGAATTCAGAGGTCTAAAAAGTAGCATGTAACATGGAAACAATGCTAGTTTAGAGCAAATAGAACTAATTCAACAACTTGGGTATCTGACAAATATGAAAGAGGAATACAAGAGTGCCCATATTCATTCCATAGATAAGGATCTGTGGTCCTCCAAATGCAGATGACTATTACTCCCCCAACCCACACCACTGGCTAGCCTGACTGAGGTTGGTGGCAATTGGAGTTGAGTAGTGAGTTAAAAATGATGGTGGTGCCAGGGGTTGAGAGTTCAATTGATGACACACATTGTTGACATTTGAAGGACCATAGAATCCCCAAGCCTGCAGCAGATGAGCTTTGAAGATTAGCCTCCTTGAAGGCAAGTTAATTTATAAGGAAATATGAGATATAAAATAAAATAGGGATGAATGTCCTAGATTCTAACACTTTTCAAGTCTTTTGAGGCTTCCTATTAATGTGGTATGTAGGTCTTGGAAGCTGCTGTACAGTATTTTTTTAAAAAAAAAATCTAAAAAGTGGTATTTCATCAGTTAGTACAGATTCATCTCTTGTCCGGAGTTGAGCATTTAGAGGAATTGTTTTCAGAATAGGATTGTGTTGATTCAAATCTGAGAGGCAGTGGACTATGTACACCATTGGAACAGGCCAGGTTAATTTCTAACTTAGAATGCCAGTGTGTTCTCAGCATGTGAGAATTGAAACTGTAGGATTCAGATAATGTGTGTGTGTGTTGTTGTTGTTGTTGTTGTTGTTGTTGTTGTTAGTCGCACAGTTGATTCCGACCCTTTGCAATCCTATGGACCATTGTCCTCCAGGCACCTCTGTCCTCCACCATCCTCCTTAGCCAGCCCAGCTCTGTGCCCATTGTGTCTAGAATACCATCTAGCCATCTCATCTTTCGCCGCCCCCTTCTTTTGCCCTCCACCTTTCCCAGCATCAAGGACTTCTCAACTGAATCCTCCCTTCTCATTTGATGTCCAAAGTACTTAAGCTTCATCTTTACTATTTGCCCTTCCAATGAGCAGTCAGGGTTGATTTCTTCTAATATTGACCTATTTGTTCTCTTTGCCGTCCAAGGGACTCTCAGGACTCTCCAACACCACATCTCAAGGGCATCTATTATTCTGCACTCAGCTTTCCTAATGGTCCAGGCTCTCACACCCATACATTACCACAGAAAATTCAATTTTCCTACATGTACAAAGAGGGATTCTTGTTTCTCTTTATCATACTTGCAATGATAAGCTATAACATGACAATGTTACTTTCTTGCTGGAAGCTGCAGAAGAGACAAAGACTGTTTGTTCCTGAGCTTCAGGAGATACAGTACATATAATAGCATAAAGGATACCTGATTTTTTTATCCCCAAATTAGAAAGGAAATATGATTTTGATGGTGGGCAGAATAAGTAGAGCACCTTAGCCACCCACCACCAAATACAGCACTAGGTCTCCTTTCTGATTGTGTACATGTAGCTTGTGGTTTGCTATTTTAGCAGTGGGTAGCTGAAGCAGTTGAAGTGCCTCGACAGCTGTTACTTGCTGTCAAGTTGCTTTTACTTTGTGGTGACCTTGCAAGTTAATAACTAACAAAAAGTCCCATCATTGACAGACATGTTCAGGTCTTATAAACTAAAGGCTGTAGTGTACCTTCCTTTATAGAGGCAATCCATCTCATGTTAGGTCTTCTCCCTTTTCTGAGTGCCATCCATCTTGAGGGGTGAATTTTCTATCACTATCTCTTATTTCATTTTAGATTGTCTTGTTCTAAAGTTTTGAGGTATGAGTTTCTTAACATGGTTTGCCATTGTATAAGGAGTCTCCTCGAAGATTGCGGTATTTTTGAAACACAATTGGGCATACCCTGGTAACAGCCACTTTGTGTTGCCGGCTAATCCTTCTCATACTAGGTCAGGCAAAAGGAACTGCAGAATGAACTCACCAAAAGTTGCCTTTGTTTAGCAGTTTCACGTCTGGCCTAGACTCGGAAGAAGAAGACCAGAGTTAGCTTAAATGTTACTTCCATTTTCTGTGAAAGATCCTCCCCAGTGTACCTTCCCAATCTTGCCCTTCAAGAATTTCTCTGACCTAACACCATTGGGAACAACTTAATCTGATGTCTCAGCTTTGACCATTCCTCTTTGGAAGACACTGTTGGGAATCCAGATTCTTGATATACTCTGACAAGCCTTTACTCAGCTCCCTTTATTCCAAATGTTCAGATTGCTTGTCAAAAATGGCTTCAAGTGTTGTTGACTTCATCTATTTATTTCAGGTTTTTTTAAAAAAAACATGTACAGTAGAACCCCGTAAAAAGGATGCATCATACAGCGAAAAAAATCATACAACAAAGGAAATTTGAAAAACAACAACAGTGCATCGTACAACAAAAACTTTCATTGTATGATGCAATGCATCCCTATGGGAATCGTACAACGAAAAACTTTTTGTTGTACAATGCGTCTCATAGAGATTTTTGTTGTACACTTTTTCCCCCAAAGGGATTTTCGTTGTACGATGCATGCATCGTATAACGAAGTGCCTAGTGGAACCAATTATTTTCATTATACGGGTTTCTACTGTATCAAACTATCATTGTTTGTGACAGGATTTTGGTTCCATGGAATACTAACCATCCTGAGTTTTCCTTGTAGGAAAGGTTAAAGCTGGTCACAGTTCTCGGTGCTGGGCTCCTTTGCGGAACTGCCTTGGCTGTCATTGTGCCTGAAGGAGTACATGCACTTTATGAAGAAGCTTTGGAGGGTAAGCAAGCAAAAATATTATTCTGGTCTGAAAAAAAATCAAGAGAATTAAAGTCGACCATTTGCTTAGATTTAAAGTTCAGCTTAGTATGAAACAGATTCTCAGTTCCTGTTTGTAGTCATTTTACCCAGTGGGGTAAAAGAAGAAGCAAAGAAGTTAATAAATTTCTAAATTTTGTATTCTTAGCATAATTATAAATCCATAGTGATTCAAAGAACATCACCAAGATCCATAGAAGCAGAGAGCTTTCAGTAGCAGTTTATAATATGTCATTGCATGAGGCCCTTTGATTGTTTTACTGGAGCTATAACATAACTGAGTTGAATAGGTTACTTTTAGTGATCTTAGGGATTATGGAAAGCTGCACTGTGGGCGGCATCTGGTACAGAATATGATAACTGGAGAAAGCTTCTGTCTCAGTATTTTGTTGATGTAATTGGTCAGTAGAATGGTGCAGTGGCCAGCCAGAGGTTCGCACCTAGCTATGTGGTCTCTTGTAAGAAAGGCAGGCAGACCAGAGTTTGGTGCAGAAGAAAACCCAAAGCAGGTTTACTTATAAGGTGGAAGGGTGCAAGTATATACAGTACAACAACTGTAACACAAAACAGATATATTCTCTCTGGCTGCTCAGTTGACCTCACTGAGACAGTACAATTGTGCCATATACAAGTCCATTAACGGTTCAGCAACAGTTCACTTTAGCAGGGTAAAGGCAAGCTGTCATTGCAAACAAAGCCAAAGAGTTCTACAGCTTCTGTCCTCTTGGTGGAGGCTTATCCCAGTTACTTCTCCTTTGCCCAGTAAGCACAGATGGCATATCCAGCAAAAGCCATCAGCAGGAACAGTGGCAAAGGTTCAGTCCTTGTAGCAGGTTCCAGAAGATGCAGGAATCTTTGTCCAGACTGTCGGCAGAGGAAGGTGAGCATTAAAGCTTGGCATGGTGAGCATTACAGCTCAGGCAAGTTGAGCATTGTAGCTGAAGGTCTGCAATCCTGCTCTGTCCTACATACACTGGCCCTTGAAGCACATCAAGGAAAACCTCCCAGCACCTGTGTGCCCCAGCAGTAAAGTCTTTAAAGGCATCAGAGACACAATATGCCTTGCAACCAGTTAGGGAGAGCAGCAAAAACTTACATTCCCTAACAAATTTGTACAGCCCTGATGAATACACATGTGGCAGAAAGACTCCAGATTCCTGGTTATTTGAACACCTTTAAATTAGGCACATGTTGCTTATAGAACTATTCCCATGGCTTGCCAGCTAAGAAAGAGCCCTGTCTGAACGGTAATGAGTCTTTTGAGAATAAAAAGTTAGTAGGAGAGTCTCTGTATGCGCCTTCAAAGACACTGTTGACAAACCATTCACTTTCTCGGAGATGCTTGTGATTGTATCAGAAATTCAGAACTGCTACAGTTCCTGCAGCTGTTTGCTTACCTTGGCAACCTACAAATTTGTTGCTTTCACTTCTTGCTTTCACTCAGATGTTCAAAGTTAAACAAATGTTTACATAGGTTAAAAGGAGAGAGTTGTAATGGCTGATTATACAATTAAAAAACATGCTAACCTATAAAATTTTGAATAAATCTTGTTCTGAAGATGTATTATGAAAGTAGAATGTACAATACTGAAATTGCAGTTGTGTGTGCAAGTGTTCAGCAGATGTAAGCCACAGGTGATTATGTAGTAGCTAGTACAAAAAGAATGCATTTCCCTTAGAAATAGCCTAGTTTTATGTAGCTAGTCTGTTGTATTTTAAATTAGAGTCACATACCTCTTTCATAAGAATTGGTGATTTAATGGTTAAAATGCTAAGCTTGATTGGAAGGTCAGCAGTTCCAGACCGGAGTGCTGTGCGACAGAGTGAGCTCCAGTCACCTGTCCCAGTTCCTGCCAACGTAGCAGTTCAAAAGCAAGAAATTGCAAGTAGATAAATAGGTCATGGTCACTCACCTCCAGGCATTACAGGCAATTGCAAGCATATGGAGATCAATCAATCAATTTAATTTGTACCCCGCCTTTCTCAGCTGAGGCCGGCTCAAGGCGGCAAAACAACATATTC
This sequence comes from Bradypodion pumilum, assembly GCA_035047305.1. NCBI lineage: Eukaryota > Metazoa > Chordata > Lepidosauria > Squamata > Chamaeleonidae > Bradypodion > Bradypodion pumilum. Next base: position 448,644,933 of record JAWDJD010000001.1, read on the forward strand.
ATACAGTATAACAGCATACAATAAGTTCAAGATACAGTTCAATACAAAGTAAGCGTAATATTACAAAGTAAGCATTATATCAAAATGCCAAAATACACAGTATAGATACACCATAAAATACAATAAATATAAGAATAATACAATGAACCCAGCATAGCAAGACTCCCATGTCTGCTGGAAAAAAAAGTCGGAGGAGCTACCACTCCCCCTGACAACTCGGGGGAAGGAGCTCTGCGCTTCAACCTCAGCAGCAAGGCTGCCACGGCAGTCCAGTCGGCCCCAGGGGGGAAGCAGCTACAAGGGCACCGGTGAAGGACTTTGCACCGGCGTCGGCTCCAGCCGAGACACAAATGGGGTTAGTCCCAGAAGCAGCAACAGTAGTGGGGCACCAGTCGAACCCCGTCGGGCTCGATGGTGACTGGAACGGCTTTTGATATATCTGAGGAAGGTCGAGAAGAAAACCAAGCTTGACCGAGTGTGAAACATGACCATCAGACAGAACCTGAACATTCAATCATTGAAGAGTACAACCGAGAAGGGTCAGCTACACTGGTTTGGCCATGTCAACCGAATGAATAAACCAGGATCCTGCAGCAGGCATGGGAGGCCCGAGTGCAGGGTACAAGACTCCAAGGCAGGCCCCGCATCAAGTGGATTGATAACGTCAAGGAGGCCCTTCATGTTCATGGTAGTGACCTGAGGCGAGCCACGGAGCTGTCCAAGGAGAGATCCCAATGGAGATCCTTTGTGGACTCCTCTACACTGCAAGGTAGAAGAGGAGATGTTTAAGTGAGTAAGTAATTAGGTACCATTTTGGTGGAAAAGGTAACAGTGTTCCATGTGCCCTGGTGTCTAGTCATGCCTGCCATATGACTGTGGAAACATCTGTAGACTGTCTGCAGACAGTACTGGTTTTTTGGCTGAAATTGGAGATGGGCACTGCCCCTTAGAGTTGGACACGAATGGCTTTTGAGCAAGCAAGACCTTTATCTTTTTGCCTGTTTCATAAAATATGAAGAAACATCTTGCAGTGCAGAAATTTGCCTAAGATTGTTGAGAGTTGAAGTACATTAGCAGTGTTATATTTGATGATTCTATGAGTATGACTTCAAGTTACTTTGGTTCCTTTCCTTTAGCAAAACATCAACCAGCCAGTGAGACACAAAAGACGGTGGAATTGGAGAAAGCAGCAGAAGTGCCAGAGGTCCATACCCATGAACATAGCCATGACCACTCGAAGTTGCATGCCTACATTGGTGTATCACTCGTCCTTGGCTTTGTTTTTATGCTTTTGGTAGATCAGATCAGCAGTTCTCATGTCCACCCTGCTGATGGTAAGCCAACCCTCTTTTTCATAGGCCATCATATTATAATGAATAACGAGAGTCTTGAAATAGGCAGTTAGCTGAGTGTTTACTGTTTATGCATGTTTACTGGTTTTGGTAAGACTTAAAAGTTTGTTCGATGGTGACAGCCATACAGAAAAATGTTGCATGATCTTAGAGGCAAAGTTAATTTATTCCAGGAGTGCCCAAACTATGCCCGGGGGCCAGATGCAGCCTCCGATGCCAATTCATCCGACCCACAAAGCCCTCGCCACTCCTAGAAGTGGAAGTAAACATATGGGCGCACTTTGCTTCCGCTTCCAGGAGCGATGAGGGCTTTGTGGGCCGGATGAATTGGCATTGGGGGCCGCATCCAGCCCTCAGGCCATAGTGGCCAACTTCCTGAACCACGTGACTGACCCACAACATGAAAGGTTTTGGCTCTCCTGATTTATTCTGCTGTACAATATGCAGCAGAATAACATAGTGCACACTAGCACTTCAGTAGATTGAACCTTGTGGTATATCTTTGAAACCAGAGCAGAATCAAGTCTTTTCTTTTAATTGTCATAATGTTCTGCAGTTCTGCAGCAAAATATTTTCTCACAAGTACTTACATAAGACTAGTGAAATAAATCAGAGGGAGTGTTTTTAGTACAATCATGTCTTCAAAGATTTTAGAATGTAGTGGTGGTTTTCTAGCACAGGACTGGAAAACTTCATTTTTTCTGCCATGTGTACAGATGTCAACCTCTTTTTAATTCATCTCAGTGAGCCTCAATTTCCTATAGTAAAACATTAAATTTGATTACATTGCTATGAGCTTGTATTTTTGTCCCTAGAGCAAAGATAATATTCTGGCCAGAATCCTGCTGTACATGTTATGCCTAGAAGGGTGATGAAACCTTTTGGTAAATTAAAATCTTCGCCCTTCTGTCTTGCCACGTGTCCAGCTTATGAGTAATCCATTTCATTACATGCGAACTACTGGATAGAGATAGGAAGCCTTTAAACTACTGAAAATCTCCCCTCACTATGGATGTCATCATCTTTCTGCAGCAGAATTTCATCAAAATTATTAACATACTAACAGAATAAAAAACAATTTTTCTATGTATTGGGTAAGTCTGGTCTGATTCACAAACATGTATATCAGAATCCTATTGCATAATACAGTAGGAGTAAATGTACAACCTTTTTTTGTATTTCATAAATTGCCTGTTAAATGCTTGGTTACAGACCCAGTCAAACTCGAACGAGATTGACCAGGCATGCAACAGAGAGTACAGTTCCTCCTGCAGCTTGTCTGATTGCTCGTAAGCAATTTCATGATGCGGTAGGATTCTGGCCATAGTGATAAATGAAAATCCTGATATTTGCTATTAGCTGAGGCTTATGACCCTGTGAAATAGAGCACAAAGAACAGGAAAACTAAAACACAGTGTCTTTCAAAATAATGCAGTGACATGGAATTGTTTATCACCTCTGTTCTGAAATCAAGACTTTGAAATAGTGACAATCATAGCTTGATTTTAGCTGGGAAATGTATGTTAAATCTTACAATTTTTTATGATTCTCTACATACTTATTTGGTTATGATTTTTTAAATATTTCAGACCCAGAAACAGCAAGAACAGGCAGCTCCAAAATTACGACCACGCTGGGACTAGTTGTCCATGCTGCAGGTGGGTTAAATATGTGTTTAACTCTTGTTTCATAACTGTCTGGCCGCCAAGCTTACTAAACTTTGCCTGTGATAGATAAAGAACATTGTAAGATTGCGAGGTTCCAGTTGACATGTGGCATATTCCCAGAGGCAAGAACTTCCCATTTTACTTTGGAAGATGAGCCCAGCTACCATTTCCAGTCTCTGGTTGGGAAGCTAGAAACATTTATTGTAGATAATGAGAATTTTCAACTAATGTAATTGTTATACTGGGATGCAGCTAACTTTCTGCTCACTAAATGTGAGAGCATAACTCCTATTAGCCTTGGTTAACCTACTTGGTGTTTGGGACTGGAAGGGAGCTTTAATTGTGACAGTAACCTTGAGGTCCCAAACTGTTCATCTGATAATAGAGAACAAAATGACATCAAATATATAAAGTATCTAATTTCAACCTATAGTCAGTTTTAAGGATACAAACAAGGAACTAATCTGGTCTCCTTAGGACATGAATGGTTTCATGGCACACAAAAATTAGACAGAATTGTACATGTTACTACTTAGAAGGCTGCTTGTCTGTTTATGATTCGAAGCTGAAATTAAGAATTTTGTCATGTCAAAATCATATCAATCTTTACGGAAGAGAAAGCTATTTAAGGTGTAATAACGTATCATGAAGGGTACAGTTTCATTATGCTTTCCTTGTGTAAATTGGCTCAAATAAGCCTTTAGTCATTGGATAGTTTCATCCTAATATGGTTTGGTTTTCCCCTTCTTATTCAAGCCGATGGTGTTGCCTTGGGAGCAGCTGCCTCCACATCTCAAACCAGTGTTCAGCTAATAGTGTTTGTTGCAATTATGTTACATAAGGTAAGTCTTGTGAGTAAACATAGGTTGTCTTAGGCATCCAAACACTTTCTTGAAAAATTGCTCTATTTCTCTATAAGAGAAAACATTCATTTTTTCTAGAAGTAAATGTCTCTAGTTAGCACAATAAAGTTTTCTGATAGCTTAGTCATGTTTTATTTTAAAGGATATGTGCAGGCAGAGTACAAATAGCAATTTCCCTCACTCTTAAAAGTATGCTTATATATAGGCTGTTACATATTGTATATGTGCCACATTTTTAAAAGAGTTGCCTCAGAATTCATTTGTAAATTGGCAGATATATCCTGCAGAGAGTCATGGCTATTACTGACATGGCTTAAGAAATGTTTATCCATTATCATATCCTGTTTCCTAATATCTAATAGGTGGTCTCCCGATTGGCAGAAGTAGGCTTAAAGCAAATGGAAATACTTTAATTTTGTTTTCTGAATCATTCTAGCTTTCAGTAGACATATTGATGTTGGGGTTTTTTTTAATGAGGCTGACATAAATCTAAATTTTGATTGTAAAGGCAACTGTATAATCTGTTCCCAATCTGCAGAGGGAGATGTCATTATTTATGTGACCGAATTAGCTTCCAGGCATGTACAGGTGAAACTCAGAAAATTAGAATATCGTGCAAATGTTCATTCAGTCCAGTAATGCAACTTAAAAGGTGAAACAAATATATGAGATAGACTCATTACATGCAAAACGAGATAGTTCAAGCCTTACTTTGTTATAATATTGATGCTTATGGCTTACAGTTTATGAAAACCCCGACCCCCCAATCTCACATACCCATAATCATCACATAATCTCATTATATGCTGTAGGCCATGATCATCACAATTATAACGAATTAAGGCATGACATCTCTTACTTTGCATGTAGTGAGTCTATCTCATATATTTGTTTCACCTTTTAAGTGAAATGAATGGACATTTGCACGATATTCTAATTTTCCGAGTTTCACCTGTATAAGAGGGATTCCTGATATGCATAAGTACCAGAATGTCCCCACATACTCTCAGCCACATTAAGAAGAACCATGTATGCATGGAGGGAGACCTGAAAGAATATTATTAGGCAGGTAAATTAAAGTGGGAGGGACTGTGAAAAATAGAAATGGGGGAGAGATGTGCAAAATGTCATGGAGATTGAGAAGGAGAGGAATACATTACAGTTTAAATTTTTCTCCTGCTATTACATTTTTACTGCTTCACCCTTGCTCCTCGCTTATTTATAAATAGATCTTTCATCTCTTGAAGGAGAACTTAATATTAGAAAAAGATTGTGAAAGTGTTCAGTTGGGATGTCTTTCTACCCACCTTTTCTAATTTATTTTTTAAAAAGGCAAGTAAGGGCTGAATTGATAAGAGGTTTATAATCTGGAGATTGAATCTAGGATAGTTGGGAAAAGAATGGAAATTTCTTTCATTGAGAAATTAAACCTTTGAGAAATGGGGAGACAAACTACAGCATTGTACTAGTTTCAGCTTTTTCATCAAGCTGAACTCAGCATGGCCTTCCTCTTACCTGCTGCAGAACTTAAAGAGAAGGAACAGAAGACATTGTGTATCTACAATGTCTCCTTTAAAATTCTAGAACTGGGAAATTTTGAATTCTGAATATTTTATTTTTATTTTATTTATTTATAGTTCGATTTATATGCCGCCCCACTCGCACAGCGCAACTCTGGGTGACTCACAATATGTCAACACTATGTATCAGCACAATGATATACCAGCAACACTAAAATAACAAATAACAAATAATCCTCTACCACTCAATGTCCTTACGGAGCCCAGGGCTCATCGTCCTTATGGAAACAACTAATATGGACAACTAGTCCCGAGGCCAAATTTCTTGCAACATATTTTTATAAAACCCTGATTTTTATTTTTCTTATTTCTCTAGCAGTTTAAACAAAATATTGGCAAAATATTTTCCAAAATTTCTTCACTACTTTTGATGGTGGAGGCTGCCTTCCCACTACCGCAGGGGTTCACAACCTACAACCTGTGGGCCAGACCTAGTCAATGGCGCCATTTCATGTGGCCCACCGCCACCTTTGGAAGCAGTGAACACAACCAAAAATGTGCTACCCTTGCTCCAGCTGCCACCACCAAAAGCAGCGAAAACAGCAAAAAATGCACCGTAAATGCACCCGCAGGTGTCATTAACATGTTTATGGCGGGAAAACCACATGTCTGGCCCACTCAGCTGTCTGAGGGCGTGATTTGGCCCATGGTGAAAAAAATGTTGAGAACCCCTGCACTACTGCCACCAACGTGCTTCATAATAGTATATGTTATATGACATAAAGAAGCAAAGCAGTGTTTCATATTGCTGCTACTTAAATTTGAGTAACCACAAGCGAAGAAAGTGGCTTCATTTTGGCAGGCTAGGATTTGATTGGGACACAAAAGAAGAATTGCTGCTACTTGTAAGACCAGGGCAAAATCCAAAAATCCTTGGGGATGGGAGAACAAAACCACTAAAAATGATGAACCTTACCTAAAGAAATAATTGGGAAATGTCTTATTTCTTTGGAGAAATTCAGATATACTATTTTTTCTGCCCACAAATAGTGAAGAGAAACAAAATACAGTAATCACATCTGCTTAGTAACTGGACAGGAAACTTAGGGAATACCATGGATAATTGTCTCCTTCAGTAGCAAATTGCAGCACATTTTGCCTAAACAAAGCATTGTGCTGCGGTTTAAAAACCTGAACCTTTTATAAACTGTCGTGCCTGCTAAAGACATAATGAGTTGTTCCTTGCATGAATATTTTATTTATTTATTTGTCCAATTTATATAGCCGCCCAACTCAAAATGAATCTGGGTAGCTCACAACGTTAAAATCACCATCACAATCTAAAACTGAAAGCCCATTAAAATCTAATTAAAAATATTACAAAAATTACCCCAAACAGCTAAAAGAACAAGGGAGCGATATTACTATATCAGCCAGCAGGCAGGGGTCACCACATTACAGTAAAACCCCGACTTGCAAATGCCTCGAGTTACATAAAAATTCAACTTACATAATGATTTTGTGCTAAAACCATGTCCCGATTTACACGATTTCCTATGGGTTTGCTTCGAGTTACATAAAGATTATTTTCCCTATGGGTTTCCTTCGAGTTATATAAAAATTCATTTCCCTTTGGGTTTGCTTCAATTTACATAAAAATTCCATTTTTCCTATGGGTTTGCTTCGAGTTACATTAAAAACCGATTTAAGCAAAAGCCTACGGAACAGACTTTTTTTCGTAAGTAGAGGTTTTACTGTATTAGGATGGGAAATAATCTGTTTATAAAAATCCTGGGAGGTTGGCAGTACTGGGCTACATGGACCAATGGTCTGACTCACTATAAGGTATGCCTTCCTACTGAGCAGGTACCACTGACAGGGTATACTGGAATAGGTGGAAATTGGGGATGATTCAGTAAAGTAGTTCTGGCCAACCTATCTGTAGTCCTTTTAAAATAATGAGAGTCCACTCCAGGGTTCATGAAGGCATGTTCATCAACACTCCAACAGCATTTCTGTTCTGTATGATGTATGTCTGATGATGTCTGTTGTGTGTGTGTCTCTGACAGCTCTTTTTATTAGTCTTAGTTACCATCATACACCTGAGTCTTAATTAACATCAATCACCTGGGAGGTTGCATATTATACTTAAAGTGAGAGACATAGTAGTAAGTCACCCAGGATCATAAAGGATACATGCAGGAGAAAAAGGCAGCAGAAGCTCAACAGAATGTGCTACAGCAGACAAAGCTAAAACACAGAGAGAAATAGAGGGAAGATGAAGGGCTAGTCATGTCCTGCCAATCCAGAAGGATTTGTCCTCAATGGGGCAAAGGGCGCACACTAAATTCCTACACCTATCAATATGCGTTAACTGAGATTTGTTGCATTTTTCGGTTCTGATTTTCAATTGCTCTAATGTGAATAAATATGATGGCATGGGAGCTCAGGATAATGTTACCACATTGCCAGTAAATGTGTTTTAATGTTAGAAGCTGGAATATCCATTTCTGTTAATGTTTTAAAGGGAAAAGCGGGGTTGTTGGCAGAGGGATGAGAAACATTCAGGATTTTTTCTGAGAAAGGAGAATGTTGAGGTGCATAAAAACTTTAAAACAGGCCAAAGGTTTCTTTTCTCCCCCACATACTTATATTTTTACATTAATTCCCCTACTATTGTCTTCCCACCACAATCAAATAACTAGTAGTCTCCAGAGGATAAGTCTTCAACCAGATGCTTTTGATGACACTGAAAAGAAATCTACATTTATAGTTAGATAGCTCCTCATGCATATAAACGCCTCTGATTTGCAAGGAGAAACTTTCCCTTTTACTAAAAAACAATGATTGCAATCTGTTTTATAATTCTGTATCCAAACTCTTGAGGTTTTATTTCTCTTGCAGGCACCTGCTGCCTTTGGTCTTGTCTCGTTTCTCATGCACGCTGGTCTTGAACGGAATCGAATCAGGAAGCATTTGTTAGTTTTTGCACTGGCAGCACCTGTCTTGTCAATGGTGACTTACTTGGGACTAAGTAAGGTAAATCTCTTTTCAGACTCAATTGCCCTGAATTCCAACTGAATTCCCTTCCAAAGTAGGGATACCATGTTAAAATAGCAGCATAACAGGTATTCAAATGCTTAATCTGTGTTGTTTGTTTTAATTATCCATTTGTGTCTAAATGTGTGTATTGGGGAAGCATGTCTTACGACAAAAGAAATATAGTATAAGTGAAACACTAAGCATTTATTTTTAGTGGATTTTGCCTAACCTAAGCAGACCATTGTGCTGCGATTAAAACGTTTGGATCTTCTATAGATTGTAGTGTCTGCCAATGATGCGATTGTAGGGTAACACAGAAAGAGCCTCCTTGAAGATTGTGGTATTTTTGAGCCACAATCGGGCGTACCCTGGTAATGGCCACCTTGTGCTGCCAGCTAATCTTTCTCACACTAGTCCAGGCAAAAGGAACTGCAGAATGAACTCACCAAAAGGTGGCTTCATTTTGGCAGTTTCATGTCTGGCCTAGAAATTGAAGAAGAAAAATAAAAATGTGATTGTTCCTTGCATTAATACTATAATAGAAACACATTTGGAATATCACGTGAGTAGTCTGTGGGCACTACTTCTTTGTGGTCCCTATGAATGCATACAAATGGGTTAAATTCCTGCCTATGCGCAGACAACTTCGAATGCTCCAGAGCTGTGAAAGACCCACAGATTCCTCCCATCCCTCCCAGCTTATGTGTTTCCTGCCCAGCAATCCCTCAGTTCCTTTTTCTACCACTGCAGCGTTCAGACCTACTCACCATTTTGAAGCTTCTTTCCAGTGTTTCTGCGGGATTATCTTTTTGTATATCATTCTCCTTTCCCTTGCTTGTCAAAGTAATTTGTTCCTCAGCGGCAGGTGCCATTTCAGTCCAAACAGTGATAACGTTTTAGAATCGGCTTTGCATCTTTCAGTTGACCAAGTAAGACTAAACTAGAATTTCAACATTTGTATTTCATTTTGTTTGTGCTGCCTTCTTGTTTTACAGAGCAGTAAGCAAGCACTTTCAGATGTCAATGCCACTGGAGTTGCCATGCTCTTCTCTGCTGGCACTTTCCTCTACGTTGCCACAGTTCACGTTCTCCCTGAAGTGGGTGGAATGGGACATAGCCACAAACCGGAATCAGCAGGAGGCAAAGGACTCAGCCGCCTGGAGGTAGCAGCGCTGGTTCTTGGCTGCTTGATCCCACTGATTTTGTCCATTGGACACCAACATTAGGGGTCCAAAGTCCAATAACAGTCTTCTCCTTCTGATGTGAACAGCAGTCTCATGTCAGCAGCTCTTTTATCATTCGTCTTTCTTACTCTGTTAACCGGCCCATCTATTTCAAGGATACAGTATTTAAAAAGGAGGAACTCTGAAAGTTTTTAATACAACAGTGCTCTTGACAGCCGGATATACATTCAGCAAAGCTTCCCCTTTCTGAAGACACTTTAATTATGACTGCCCTGCCCTATTCTCAGGGAAGAGGGAACTTAAATAGGATTTTGGAAGATCTTTGTGGCTCACTGCAAAATCATAGTTCAATTATTCACCATGTTGGCATTCACAGCTGACCTCTTGACATTAAATTTTGCCTTTGAACATGGAGGACTACTAATCGCCCTTCTCAAGATGTTTCATGTGGTGACAGTGATGAGGGGAAATCCAACTGATGAAGAAATGCTTGCAGAGTAAAGTCCTATGTAAAATTTGTACTAACGTAAGAACTTAATAAGATTCTTGCTTTGAAATTTTAGGAAGCACATTTTGAACTCTTTCTGGGTTACTGTCAATACAGTAGACAAGAAGCATTGTTGAGCTAAAAAGTTAGACTATTTTGAATTTAACGAGTAGGTGTTGCTGAAATGGACACTATCAATTTATTTACTTAGGATTATTATTCTAAAATGTAGTAAATCAAGGACTGGTGAGCAAGAATGAAAGCTGCCCAAAGCCTCGACCAGTGCAAAAGTGGGACTTTAATGTTTAATGTTACCACAAGTAAGAAGCATTCTAAATTCTTGTAATCCTCTTTGAATTGAGCCTCTCTGAAATATTCCGGTAAACACTGAGTGTAAAGCAACTCTGAAATGCAGTGCCAATGGCAGGTGGCTTTCCATGTAATAAATGCTGCATTTTTGCCTAGAGTAAGTATTGCAAAGTAAACAGTAAGATCCATGGGTAGCAACTTGAAACATAAGACAGCATGTCATCAGCTCTTGTTACCAATTTATTCTATTAACAAATAGAGTAAGTAAAATGGTTTCTTCAGCCCTGGCTATTTTGTATGATAGACCTTTTCTCTCTTATCCAGTCCCAGCAACATAATACAGCAACGCAGTTTTCTTCACATTCTAAATTTGCTTGGTAGAGGAAAATGGTATCGTTCTCAATGAATATTTTGTTCACTGGTAATTCCTGTTTGTAATCCAGCATAAGACTTCACTGAGGACCTTGCATTTTATGTGGGAGGATTAATGTTAGAAATAAAGAATAGGCACTTTTCTGCTTTCCTGAAGGTTAATTATACTTTAAATCTATAATTGGTTTTATATTGTAACACCAACAAACAGGTTGTTCAATATGATCCGTTCTAACAAGTATAGCCTATGAGCTATATGAGTAGACCCACCAACAGTTTGGATAAACGCTGTGGAGGTTTTAAAGTTCCTGTCAGGGACTTTTAAGAACATAGGATTATAAAAGAACTGGCAGGCTACATCAGTCAGCAGGTCTGTTGTATCAAATGTTGTGTGGGCCTCCTTTATTGTTTTTCAAAAATGGTGATTTTTGAAAGGTATAAATGTCTTCCTGATCAACTAGAATTTTTTCCGTGTTGCAAATCCCCCCCCCCCAAGAAAGAAAGCATAACTGATGTCAAGTGTACAAGCAAAGATGCCTTGTATGCATATTGCATATGCAAACTTGATAAATAAAAATGAGCTTTGTATAATAATAAGGTGATATCTTAGCAGCAACAACAGTGGATAAAGTGACAAGAATAGTGTTCCTGAGTTGGCAAAGAGGGAAACACTGGCAGCATGGAAGTTTGTGGGTAAACAACAAAGGTGATCTGAAACATTAAATCTGTAAAAGTACATGGTGTATGAGTGATGATTAAACTGCATTTTTGTTTTTATAAGCTTTTTGTATTTCAGAGTCCATCTAAAACTGCTTTGGAAAATTTGGCAAAAAAACTACCTATATTAGATACTTTTAAGCTTCTACTCTCACGTGTTTTGGACACAGTACCCTTTTAGGAAGCCTATACTGTACTGAACATCTGCCCTTGATTTCTAAAGGACAGTGTCTGCAGTCAATATATTGCTTGCATCACATACACATAAACCATGAGAAATGCAAGTCATGAGGCAGTATACTGAAGGCCTTTGAAATATTGATTGATTACTGTGTGTTGGCAACGGGTATATTGAGTGCTTTATCTATATTCAGTTGCTAACTACTACCACAGAAGTAGCTGGCAAGGAAAAGGGATTTTCTAGACATGAAGGGCAAACTTTAGTAGAAGTACCAGATGCTTAATCTCTGTTGTAGCCATGAGAATTTCTCATTTTGTGAAATAGTCTACATTGAAGCAAACCCATCTTTTCTGTGCCCCCGCCAAAGAATCATCATTTGAAATCAGGTCTTTCTGTACTCTAGCTCCAATCCTCTTAAGTCTTATTAGACAAATATAAACTCTTAAGCTTCACTGTAGATTTCTGTAAGCCATAGACTACCGAGAGAGAGATGCATTATTATAACTTCTCATAAGTTCTTGTACTTCCGCTATTCAGTTGTGAATTGAGTTGAAAGCAGAGATCACCCTACCATAAACAATCTTTGTGAAGCATTATTTCCAAGGAAAGCTATTCAAAAAATTAAGAGATGACATGAGTTAAAGAATGAGGTAAAGGAACTTGGCTTATAATGCTTATGTGGGTGGAAGGACACACATATCAAGGGAAAATAAAATTTTCAAATGTGGAGTGATATTTATTGGAATTTCTGGAAAGGTAATCTGAAACAACAGAATCAATTTAGTACATCACAGAGCTCAACTACCTGTTTTTTCAGGTATAGCTAGTTTGAATTTTTCATAGCTGTATTGGGATAGGAAAACTTGAACTTGTGTATTATGCTGCTGTGTTATGTTCTGTATGAGGAACCACAGGAGATTTGGGAAAACTTGTAAATGGCATTCAGAAGTGGAATATCCATTTTAAAAGGAAAAAAAGTTTCATTTATCTGTCTCTGAGCAGCAGTGGCTTTGTGGACACAGTGTTTCCAGGCCATAGCTGTATACGTGTATACTAAAGTGTAATTTTAATGTATTTCCCAAACCATTTGTACACACAAAATCATTCCATGGATGGCTGCCTTATTTTTGATTTTTTTCCACTTTAATTGTGAAGTTTTAAAAATGTTTTTATTATAATAAAATTTTTGTTAGCTGAATTGCTGGAATAATTGCTTTCATTTCTTTTGAATCATGCTGAAAGGATTTAGAAATTTTGTAGTTCAGAGTAAGGGCAAGGACTTCTTCTGTATCCTTTATTTCAATTATTAAGATAGCTTTGGGAGAATCCTATGAAAAGGTCAAAACACTCGTACAGTATTTTGCATTGTTAAGTTTCTAAATATAACATCTTAAGTATTAAATATTTTCTCAATGAAAATTTGCATCTCATTTACCATTTATACCTGAGTATAAGCCAACCCAAATATAAGCCGAGGTACCTAATTATGACCAGAAAAACCAGGAAAATAGATTGAGCCGAGTATAAGACGAAGGTGGAAAATGCAGCAGCTGCTAGTGAGTTTCAATAATCACTTCTACATGAAAGCCTGTCGGTAGCAGAAGAAGAAAAAGATCATGGCTGCAGCCATGATCAAGATCTAACCATTTTCTCTCCAGGACAGGAAGTGGTTCCTGACCCAGACAGGAAGTGCAGATCTCCTACGCAGCCAGGTAAATAGAGCAGATGACTTGAGTATAAACCGAGTCTGCTTTTTTCAGTACATTTTTGGTGCTGAAATAAATTGGCTTATAGAGTAAACTCTCGACGTAGAATTTAATTCATTCCACGAGGTTGTTCATATCTTGGAAAATTTATGTCAAAAACATTGCATTATGAGAAGTGGCCACTAGAGGTCACTGTATACTTTTTCGTTTGGCAAATTTTTCCTATTACAAATTTGTATGTCAAATTCCCCCAGATTTCCATTCGTATCTCGATTTTTTCATAAGTAGAACCATTCGTATGTCAGGGTTCCACTGTACTCAAATATCTACAGTACAGTAAAACCCCTACTTACGAAAAAAGTCCGTTCTGTAGGCTTTTGCTTAAATTGTTTTTTTATGTAACTCAAAGCAAACTCAGGAAAAAATATTTTTATGTAACTCGAAGCAAACCCATAGGAAAAAGAATCGATGTAACTCAAAGCAAACCCATAGGAAATAGTGTACATCGTGACATTGTTTTAGCACAAAATTATTATGTAAGTTGAATTTTATGTAACTCGAGCTATATGTAAGTCAGGGTTTTACTATACTACATTACTAAATGGTATTTGAGGCAACTAGGAGTTCAAATGAGAAGATCCCTGGGAACACGGTGGCTAAACTGCTGTATTGCAGCCAGAATGTTGTGAGTTTGATCCTGACCAGGACCAAGGTTGACTCAACCTTCCATCCTTCCGATGCCGGTAAAATGAGTACCCAGCATGTTAGGGGCAAAATGCTAATTACCTTGTGAACCACCCAGAGAATGCACTAAGTGCTAAAGGGGTGGTATGGGCGCATTTTACTTCTGCTTCCGGGAGCAACAAGGGCGGCACAGGCCGAATGAATCGCAGCAAACCCTTTCATGTGGATTCACAGGGACTTGGGCTTCTGGGAATTGAAGTCCAAGAACATCTGGAGTGCCAAGGTTCGCCATCACGGATCTAGCCTCTTCATTGCAGGCCATCCTTATAGGCAACGTCTCATCCAAATCAGTTAAGATTTAAGATCACGATTCCCTTTCATAACTCAGTACAGTATTTTTAATTATACAAAGCTTATATACTGTTTGAGATCTTAAAAGTAAAGTCACACACAAATAGAAAACTACTGCTCATCAATATAATTGAGAAGACAATATTCCTCCTAAAAAGCTGTTCCAGAGAATTTGGGGATCCGTAGAAAATCAGCGGGTGCAGTACTAGTAGATGCTGAGGGAAATTAGAACAATAAGCTTTGTTCTCCCCTCCAAAAAGGTATAAGATTTTGATTTTGGGAAGTTTTTTTGCCATCAGGGCTGCAATGAGGAGAAAGCAGGATCCCAACAATAGCTGAAAATGTCAAAGATACAAACTTTTGAGATGGCTGTTGGTCTAATGCAAAGGTGGCTAACCTTTTTGCGCCACGGGCCAGCATCATGCCCCCCTCACACAGGTGAGTGGGATAGAAGCTTGGTTCCTCCTACTGCTTCTGGTACTTCCGGTGGTGGCAGCAGTGGCAGGTGCATTGACAGCACGATTTCACCACTTGCACCGCTTCCCATGGTGGCAGCAGGAGCTAGGATGGCGTGTTTGCCTATTTTCGGCCCGTTTTTGGTGTAGTTTTGGTGCTTCCTTGGCTTCCAGTGACAGCACCAGGATCCTCACTGTGGGCCAGATTAACTGGTGCTGCAGGCCAGATTCGACCCACGGGTTGTAGGTTGGGAACCCCTGGTCTAATGGAAGGAGTGGTCTCTGAGTTGTGTGAAGTACGTACTCTTGAGTTGGATTCCCTAACTATGATGCATTATGGATGGCCCCATAGGAAGAGATCTATCCGATGATGTACTTGGCACAAATGGTTCCTTTTTTCTCTGTCTTCGTAACCATATGATTGTCAGTCTCATTATAGGTAAAATGATGCTACAATAATAGAAACAGTAATAGCAGTGGTGGTACTTGAAGGCATGAGTCAGAACTACTGAATGTACCCTAGGTGGGCCCATTAAACTGATAGCTGAGTTTAATGATTAGTAAGGTGACCTGCTGGTATTTTTTTCTTTTATGACTCTTTGTTGGATAACCTTAGCTTTCAAAGTAGCTTTCATGCTTAACAATTCTGTGGGCTGAGTAAGAACCACACAAGTACTGGCAGGGAGGTACATTGCTTTAAAGATCTCAGCTACAGTTTAATTTTAATCAATAGGTATACAGCTCGTGAGTTGGGGGAGTGTGGGTTGTTTGAGGAACTGAACAGATCTCTTACACTTTACTCTCTGAAAGGCTCACTAAGTCCCCGCTAATTCAGTATGCCTCCTAGTGCAGGGGTGCCCAAACTACGGCTCGGAGGCTGGATCCGGCCCCTGGGCCGTAGTTTGGGCATCCCTGGTTTAAGCAAAGAAAATGATAGCCTAAAAAAATTATCTCATCCTGTTGTAAAACATCCTTCCGGTGGGAGGAACCATGTGACCGGCCCACAGCGCAAAAAGTTTGGGCACCCCTGTTCTAGTGCTATTTACTATGCTGAGCAACAGGATTTTAGTCATAGTTTCATGCAAGTTAAACAATCATCTGTCCTTAGTCTTGAGAGGTACCCATTAGATTGCCCGTGGCCTCTTTGTCTTATGCAACTTGTGTACTTTTGAACAGTGTAAAAACAGGGTGCCTGTACACACATTAGCATCTGGTGCTCTTAACTGGGTGGCAGTAACAAACACAATTCTTTTATTTAAGTCCCAAACTACAGTGATATATACCAGCAATGCACGTAAAGGAAAGTTCATGTTTAAAGTAATAGCTGCTCTAACCACACTTCAAGAGACAGTGTACTAGCAACCAGAAGTGACATTGTTCTTGTGTTGTTCCCAAAGTTTAGGGTTATGTGCGCTATGTAGGGACATTCTTATCTTTAGTTGCACATGTGTGAAGGTCAGAATGTTCTACCAATTGCAATAAGCGCTTCCTTTATGTCTTATGTTAAGGAATTACTACTACTACTACTACTACTACTACTACTACTACTACTACTACTAATAATAATAATAATAATAATAATAATAATAATAATAATAATAATAATAATAATAATAATAATAATAATAATAATAATAATAATAATAATAATAATAATAATAATAATAATAATAAATGTGAAGGAGTTACTAGAAGAGTATTATTTCTTGTCCTAAATTCAGCTGTAGTACAAAACAAAAGTCTTCGCTTAGAATTTCTAGAGCATACATTCCAATGAATTTTGCAATGTCTAGCTGACACAAAAACACTGGTTTCAGCATCCAGGTTTATGAAGGATTACTTGTTTCCCACTTACCATCTCCATTTTCAATAAATGTTATATCATACAAATGCTCTTCTCCATGTAATCTTCATATTTGGTTATTCTGATGTTCCAGACCATGAAATTAGCACACTAATCATAGCAGCCAAGCTGACTGATGCCAAATCATTAACAGCCCTATCGTGCCTCTGGAAACCCATGGTTGTATCACTTTTGATTACATTCTAAGAGCATATCCATATTAGGCTTAGCATTTATTTGGAGAAGTCTAAGCTATAATACTGAACGCTGTTTACATCCCCACTGAAGAAGTACCTATTTATCTACTTGCAATATCTTGCTTTCAACCTTCTAGGTTGGTAGGAGCAGCACTTGGGTCTCGAACTGCTGACCTTCCAGTCATCAAATTCATCATCTTAACCACTAAGCCAACATGTTTAGTGCACTTTGGAATCTAATCATGGCTGCCACATGACCACGGAAATGTCTGAAGACGTGGACAGCTCTGGCTCTTTGGCTGCAAATGGAGATGAGCACGGCACCTAGAGTCAGATATGACTGGCTTTCGAGCAAGGGCAACTTTACCTTTACGTTTACCTAAGCTATAATACAATATAAGGAGCAATATTATTTACAATATTATCTACAATGTTATCCAATGTACAGTATCTACAAACTAAGGAGCAAGAAATGCTGGATATACAAGTTGGATTCAGAAAAGAAAGAGGCATTGAAGAGCATAATGCAAATATATGTAGAGTGGATGAAAGAATTCAGAAGAAAATCTGCTTGTGTTTTATAGACTACAATTAAAGCCTTTGTGAACTGTCTCTTCTTGATTTTGGGCCAACTGCCCCATTCATTGGCAACCACTAATAGTATAGCCCATCTTTTTTAGGATATCTCCAGCCTGCAGGAGCTTAACTTAAAAATCACAGGACTCTGTAGGCTGGGGGTGGGGGAGAGATGTAGAGCAAGGCAGCAACTCTTCTGTTAAAGACAACTTGGTCTCTTTGCCTTCAAGCTGTCCTAGAACAGTGATGGCAAACCTTTTAGAGATTGAGTGCCCAAAACTGCAACCCCACAACCACTTATTTATCGCAAAGTGCCAACATGGTAACAGGGGAGGGAGGAAGGAAATGATCCCATTCGGCTGCTGGGAAGAGGGGCAGGGCGAACTCTATGCTGTGGGGAGGGAAGAAGTGCTCCCATCGGGCTGCTGGGCAGAGGGGCGGGAGAACTGTGTGCCAGGGTGATGGCAAGTGTGCCACACGTGCCGTAGGTTCGCCATCTCTGTCCTAGAAGAACTGAGTTGGAAGGGGCCTATGAGGAATCTGAATCAAAGGAGATCTGACAGATGGTTTGTCCATTTCTCTCTCTCAATGTTGGAGGGGCACACAGGATGTCACAGGAGAGTCAGCTGTTATTAATCCTGCCACCACATCTCCCTGCAGCATTTAAACTGCCCCTCCCCATAATCTGGGCTTGGGAAAAGTTCTGTTATTTGGCCCTGCAGCTGCGCCTAGTCCCAGAATTTGCTCGCCAGCCTGCCTGGAAGAAGGTTCACTTCTGGGGGGCGGGAGAGGAACGAAAATCCCCTCAGAAAGGCAACCTCCTCGGCGCCAGGGCCAGGCAGCAGGAGGAGAGACGCCAGCAGCTCAGGCGCGCTTTGGCCAGCCGGGACCCACCGTGACCCAGCGCTTTTTCGGGCCAGGCCAGGCAGGTGGCCTCCTGGGGGCCCGGAGGAGGAGGAGGAGGAGGAGGAGGAGGAGGAAGGGCAGCTGCTTTCAGGCTGCCCGGGAAAGGTTGGCTCCTTCCCTCCCTGCCTCCCTCGCTCGGCTCCTCGGGAAGCGCAGTTTGTCAGGGGCTGAGGAGGAGGAGGAGGAGGAGGAGGAGGAGGCCCTCGGTCGGACCCCCTGAGGCGAGGAGGAGGAGGAGGCGCACGCATTGACGGAGTAGTAGCCCAGATATTGGCTCAGCCTCAGAGCCTCCCTTTCCCGCCCTCCACTCTCTCCTTCTCTCTCTCTCTCTCTCTCTCTCTCGCTTTTGGGAGAGGGCTGTGCCCTTCTGGTTCACTGCATTTAATCCGATTTCCCTGAGCTGCAGAGTTCCCAACTTCTCTCTCTCTCTCTCTCTGTCCTCTCTTTCTCTACCTCCATCCCTCTTTCCCTCCGTCTCCGTTTCTCTCTCTTCCTCTCTCTTTCTCGTCCTCTCCCTCCATCCCTCTCTCTTTTTCTCCATCTCTCTCTCTCCCTTTCTCCGTCTCTCTTTCTCTCCTTCCATCCCTCTCTCTTTCTCTTCTCTCTCTCCCTCCTTCTCTCTCTTCCTCTCCCTCCATCCCTCTTCTCTCTCCCCTTCCTCTCCCTCCATCCCTCTCTTTCTCTCCCTCCATCCCTCTCTCTTTCTCTCCCTTCATCCCTCTCTTTCTCTCCCCCTCTTCCTCTCCATCTCTCTCTCTTTCTCATCTCCCCCTCTCTTTCTCTCCTTCCATCCCTCTTCCCCTTCCTCTCTCTCTTCCTCTCCCCCATCCCCCTTCTCTCTTCCCTTCTTCTCTCCCCTCCCTTTCTTTCTCTCCATTCCTCTCCCTTTCTCTCCCTCCCTCCCTCTCTCTTTCTCTTCCTTCATCCCTCTCTCTTTCTCTCCCTCCATCCCTCTCTTTCTCCCTCCATCCCTCTCTCTTTTTCTCCCTCCCTCTCATTCTCTCCCTCCCTCCCTCCATCCCTCTCTCTTTCTCTCCCTCCCTCCATCCCTCTCTCTTTCTCTCCCTCCCTCTTTCTCTCCATCTCTCTCTCTCCTCCTCTTTCCTCCTTTCCCCCTCTCTTTCTCTCCCTCCATCTCTCTCTCATTCTCTCCCTCCCTCCCTCTCTCTTTCTTTCCCTTCATCCCTCTCACTTTCTCTCCCTTCATCCCTCAATCTTTCTCTCCCTCCCCCCCCTCTCTTTCTCTCCATCTCTCTCTCTCTCTCCTCCTTCCTCCTCTCCCCCTCTCTTTCTCTCCCTCCCTCTCAGGCCATCATGTTCTCTTCCAAATCCAACTCCGTCTCCCCTTCGCCCTCCGTGGAGCAGGCCGATTCGGACGCCCGGCTGAACATCAGCACCAAAGTGCAGCTCTACGGCGTGCTCTGGAAGAGGCCCTTCTTCGGGAGGCCCTCCTCCTCCTCCTCCTCCTCGGCCAAATGGTCCCGGAGGTAAAGCGGGGGGGGGGCGGGGGGGGGAGAGAGCCTCGCCTGCGCCGGGACGGGGGCGGGGGGGGGGAGGGAGGCGAGGTCAGGAAGAGGAGCCGCGTCTGGCAGGGGGCTCGGGGTGGGGTGGGGTGGGGTGGGGTGTGAAGCGCCGCTAGAGCTCCAGGGGGGGGGGCAGTCACCGGCCGGCGGGCCAGGGAAAAGATGCGCAGTCCCTGCAGCCCCGGGGAAGGCAGGGGTGGGGTGGGCTGGGGTGGGATGCAGTGACATCCCTTCTCTCTCTCTCTCTCTCTCTCCTGGGTCCCAGTCTGAGTGGCTGGAGTTGGGACCTGACACCTGAGTTCAAATCCTCCCTTGGCCCAGTGATGGCGGTAGGGGTGTTGGCACTGGCTAAACCCACTCTTAGGGACTGCAGTGGTTCAAGTGGCTAAGACACTGACTGGGAGGCGGAAGGTCAGTAGTTCAATTCCCAAGTACTGCTCCTGCAAACCTAGCAGTTTGAAAGCAAGACATTGCAAGTAGATAAATAGGAACCACTTCAGTGGGAAGGTAAACAGCATTCCGTGCGCTCCGGTGTCTAGTCATGCCTGCCACATGACCACGGAAACATCTGAAGAAGCAGACAGCGCTGGCTCTTCAGCTTTGAAACAGAGATGAGCACTGAACCCTAGAGTCGGATATGACTGGCTTTCGAGCAAGGGAAACCTTTAAACCCACTCTTTGAGCCTCTGGCATACTGTCTCTCTAAGTATCTGCTAGGGTTGCCTTAAGTCGCTTGGCAGCATAGTGCAACCAGCAATTTTACTTGCTCTCCTTGGTGCCCTTCATGGGGTGGTGGTGGTGGTGGCAGAGTTGGAAATGCCATTGGGTATTACTAATTTCGTGTCAGAAATTATTCTGGGTTGAAAAGATTTTTGCTGGAGAAACTCTGCTCAGGGGACGCCTGAATGAGGCTCCTTTCATGTCTCCAAGAGCTGGGACAGAGACGGCACTCAATCCGTCATGCAGTACCCGGGTCTCAAACTGCCAACATGCTGGCCTTCCAGCTAACAAGGCGAGCGTCTTAACCACTGAGCCACCGTAGCCCTTATGCCATTGGGTGGGCTCTGGGTGGAAATGTGTGGTGCTCTCTGGCAGACCATGGTGCCCTTTACTTTGTCGGTCAGTTGGTGTGTTAGTAACATATAAACTTCTCTTCTCCTCTGGTGGGCACGAGGTGGTATGGAGGACTTTATCTTCCCAACAACATGTCAGGTAAATCAGCCTGAAAGCTAAACACTAGCTCAGATTTTGGAGACTTGTGTCTGGATCTTTTAAATCGCAATCCAGTTCTCGAACCATTTCGTTAGCCTTTTGGTACCCCATAATATTACTGGAATGTGTTGCTGAATCCCTGCACCCTTTTTTAGTGAGTGGGTGGGTAGTTTAACTAGTTTTAACTATGTTTTTAATTGTGTTTTTATTATGCTGTCAACCGCCCTAAGTTGGCCTTGGCCAAGTGGGCGGTATAGAAAATGAAATAAATAAATAAAATAAATAAATAAGTTCCCCCATCACCTTCTCTTAGGAAACTAAAGAGAATGGAACCGAAGTTGTGCCAAGATTGCTCTCCCCCCCCCAATAGCTTATTGCTGGGGGAGGGGAGTATAAACTAATTCCAAAATCATTCCTGCGACTTCTGGCTGCATTGCACGTTGACAGTGTGTTGGGGAGAGTTTGTGATGTTCATACTGTTACAGGTAGTATCCAAGAAAACAGCATCCTCATATCTGTCCTGCTCTAGAGGTCTAGACTAAATCTCTAATCATGCCCCAGTCAGCTGTCTGTGACTGATGGTAGTTGTAGTGCAACACACTGGAAGAGTGCATAACTGTGTTCCTCTGCAAGGGAAAAGAGGAATAGATAGGTTGCAGCTACCCAGGGTGTTTTGTACCACAAATTCCATCGGTCACGTCATCATGATTAGGAGTTACAGTCCAGCTACATGGAGAGCATTGCAAGTTGTCCAACCCTGCACCAGAGTCATTCTTGGTGTCATTAAGGGCAATGCCAGAAAACAATCTTTGCACAGGAAAATGAGCAGAAAGGGAATCCTGGACTCCTCCTTCTCGGTCCTGTGTTTCAGGCAACAGCCTCCCACCCCCCCCCCACCCCCATGCAAGAGCAGTGACAGGGAACAGCCAAGTTTCCAGTACAAGGGCTGGAACTGTTATGTTGGCTGGAGTTAAAGGAGATGGGTGGAAGATATTTGAAATTGTGACAGACAGACCACAAGATTTGTATTTATTCTTCCTTAGACAACATCATCCTGGAGAGTGTGAAGATAAGAGACAGTTCTGCTTACAGTTAGAGAGAAAGATGAACAATTAAAAGCCGTTTGAAATAATTACAGGCACCAGGAGGGGAGGGGATGACTTGACAACTGCAAAACCTAAGTGCACTTTTTAGAACTAATCTTGAGCAGAACTTTAGAAAAGTTTCAATTTTGGACGACAAATTCCAGAACTCTCTACAACTCCTAACAACAACCCTGAGGTTTCCCATGTTTTACTTGGGAATTATGGGCATGGAGATGCATGTTAGAGGAATAAAATGCTATATAAACTCCTGTGTGGCACCTTTACTGGAAATATTTCCTTTTGTTCTATAAATGTAACAGAATACATGTTTTGTTGATCTGTAATAAAAAGAAGGACTGGGGTGCTCAAGTGGTTAAGAGGCTGAACTTGAAGACTAGAAACAGTCAGAGTTTGATATCCAAATATTGCACGATGGAATGAACTCTGACTCTGTCCTAGCTCCTATCTACCTAGCAGTTTGAAAGCAAGAAATTGCAAGTAGATAAATAGGGACCACTTCAGTGGGAAGGTAAACAGCATTCCGTGAACTCCAGTGTCTAGGCAAAGAGGAACTTAAAGATATAGATATAGATAAACAGTGTTCCATGCATGCCAGTGTCTAGGCATGCCTGCCACATGTCCACGGAAATGTCTGCAGACACAGACAAAACAGATGAGCACTGAACCCTAGAGTCGAATATGACTGGCTTTCAAGTAAGGATGACCTTTATCTTTATCTAATAAAAAGAAACAAGAGTGAGGAGTTTTGACATTTGTAAGCAAGTCATTTTTATAATGTCATGGAGATTGGCCTTGTAAAAGGGGTCCAGGACTGACACTTGCTCTTAGGAGAGAAGGAATATTGAAGAAAAGCAGATTTCTTTGGACCTGAAGGGAAGTAATCCCCCCACTCCCAACCTCTTACATGCAATTCCAGCATCTGTGTGTCGTTATTCATTGAACACAGGACTCTTCCAGATGAAGCATTTGCTGTACTTAATGAGGTTCCACACTGCTTTTATTGGTTATTTAATTGCTAGTCAGATGGTGTAAATCTTGTCTCGTTGAGTACATTGACGTTTTCAGGGGCTCTGCAGGCTTTTCTTTGTCCCCTCAGAAAGCTGGGTTTATTTTTACCCTCACATTGTTCTGAAGATGGAGTTTAGCATTATGCCATTTTTCTTTAAGTTCCTGTTTGCAATTAGAGTGTCCCAGACCAACACTTTCAATTAGCACTCTAAACTAGTCTCTTCTTCCCACCTCCGAAAGTAGGTCCCATGAAGAGGTGACACCAAAGAGATAGATTTCTTTTATTTTTCTCAAAGGATTTATTGGACATCTCTTAAAGAGAAGCATCTTCTAAAAGAGAGCAGAAGTGCCGTTCTCTCTCTCTCTCTTCAACCTGCTGCAACATTTGACTTCACATTGTTTTGAGTCCCCATGGCCATTGATCTAAACATTTGGGAACTGTCATCTGCTGAAAGAGATAATGTCTTTATCTATATTTATCTATATCAGGGATTCTCAACCTATGGCCTGTGGGCAGGATGCAGCCCATGGCACCATTTCATGTGCCCCCCCCCCACCGCCTCTACCACGCCAGGAATTCCCATGTGGTGGAGGAAGGGCAAAATGGCCATCTGGCTTGCAAAGCTGTCTGAGGGAGTGTGATCCGGCTCCTGGCTTTAAAAGGTTGATAACTCCTGATCTATCTATCTATCTATCTATCTATCTATCTATCTATCTATCTATCTATCTATCTATCTATCTATCTATCTATCTATCTATCTATCTATCTATCTATCTATCTATCTACCGTATTTATTCGAGTATAACGCGCAAAATTTTATACCCAAAAAAAGACTCAAAGTTTGGGTGCGCGTTATACACGAGGACTGGGTGCGCGTTATACACGAGCCTCTTTTAAACGGGCCTCAAGAGCACGCCGCGGCCCTCCTCCCAGGCGGCGGCAGGCGCCCAGGTCCCGCTGCCGCCGCCGCTCACCTCCATGCACCCGCCGGGTCGAGAAGGGAACCCTCCGGGGGAGTGCCGCGGCGTGCTCCGCGCTACCCGGGCCACGCGACTCAAGAAGCCGGCGCCGGGTAGGCACGGAGCACGCCGCGGCCCTCCTCCCAGGCGCCCAGGTCCCGCTGCCGCCGCCGCTCACCTCCACGCACTTTTAAACGGGCCTCAAGAGCACGCCGCGGCCCTCCTCCCAGGCGGCGGCAGGCGCCCAGGTCCCGCTGCCGCCGCCGCTCACCTCCATGCACCCGCCGGGTCGAGAAGGGAACCCTCCGGGGGAGTGCCGCGGCGTGCTCCGCGCTACCCGGCGCCGGCTTCTTGAGTCGCGTGGCCCGGGTAGCGCGGAGCACGCCGCGGCACTCCCCCGGAGGGTTCCCTTCTCGACCCGGCGGGTGCGTGGAGGTGAGCGGCGGCGGCAGCGGGACCTGGGCGCCTGGGAGGAGGGCCGCGGCGTGCTCCGTGCCTACCCGGCGCCGGCTTTTTGAGTCGCGCGGCCCGGGTAGTGCGTGGAGGTGAGCGGCGGCGGCAGCGGGACCTGGGCGCCTGGGAGGAGGGCCGCGGCGTGCTCCGTGCCTACCCGGCGCCGGCTTTTTGAGTCGCGCGGCCCGGGTAGTGCGTGGAGGTGAGCGGCGGCGGCAGCGGGACCTGGGCGCCTGGGAGGAGGGCCGCGGCGTGCTCCGTGCTACCCGGGCCACGCGACTCAAGAAGCCGGCGCCGGGTAGGCACGGAGCACGCCGCGGCCCTCCTCCCAGGCGCCCAGGTCCCGCTGCCGCCGCCGCTCACCTCCACGCACTACCCGGGCCGCGCGACTCAAAAAGCCGGCGCCGGGTAGGCACGGAGCACGCCGCGGCCCTCCTCCCAGGCGCCCAGGTCCCGCTGCCGCCGCCGCTCACCTCCACGCACTACCCGGGCCGCGCGACTCAAGAAGCCGGCGCCGGGTAGGCACGGAGCACGCCGCGGCCCTCCTCCCAGGCGCCCAGGTCCCGCTGCCGCCGCCGCTCACCTCCACGCACTACCCGGGCCGCGCGACTCAAAAAGCCGGCGCCGGGTAGGCACGGAGCACGCCGCGGCCCTCCTCCCAGGCGCCCAGGTCCCGCTGCCGCCGCCGCTTACCTCCACGCACTACCCGGGCCGCGCGACTCAAGAAGCCGGCGCTGGGTACAGTAGGCACTGATGAGATGCGCCGTCTGCCCCACCCACGGGCCCAGGGGCGCGCTTCCCTCCGGCTGGCGGGATCTGATTGGGTGGCGCGGGAGACGAGGCGTGGCCCGGAGGTACGGTAGCTCGTATTTTGAGCGAGGCTCCTGGGGGTCGTTTCGGATTGCATTTTCTGCAACAGGTGGGCCTGATTATCCCCCCCTCCCTCAATATTTTAAGGCGTGCTCATTTTCACTGATATACCGGTAACTGGTTCCCCTTTAGATGGCATCTCAGGGTATCAAGCGTAAACGTTGTGCATATGACGCTGCGTTCAAGCTCAAAGTTGTTGATCATGCTGAAATGCATGGAAACCGAGCAGCTAGCCGAGAATTCACTGTACCAGAGACGAATGTTAGAGAGTGGAGAAAACAGAAAGTCATCCTGAAAAATATGAATAAAACAAAAAAAGCACAACGAGGGAGACAAGCCATGTACCCAGACATGGAGAAGGAACTTTATGAATGGATCATTGACCAAAGAAGTAGTGGGTACATCGTCACATCACTCCACATAAGACTTCAAGCCCAAAAGTTTTGCAAAGATGCAAACTTCAAAGCCTCTAATGGATGGGCACAAAAATTTATGAAAAGGTATGCTCTTGCTATACGCCAGAGAACAAAGATAGCACAGAAGCTGCCTAAAGAATTAGAAGATAAGATCGCTTCATTCCATACCTTTATAATAAACCAACGCAAGAAGATTGATTTTGAACTATCACAGATAGGCAATATGGATGAGACCCCCATGTGTTTTGACATACCAGGCAACAGGACAATTGACAGCAAAGGGAAGCACACAATCCAGATTAGAACCACAGGCCATGAGAAAACTCATTTCACCGTTGTGTTATCCTGTATGGCAGACGGATTTAAACTTAAACCAATGGTGATTTTTAAAAGAAAGACTATCCCAAAAGGAGTTAAATTTCCACCAGGTGTCGTGGTCCATTGTCATCCTAAAGGATGGATGGATGAGAAGGGCATCATTTTATGGTTAAATAGAGTTTGGAATACTAGACCAGGCGCACTACTGAAGAAATCCATGCTTGTATGGGACCAGTTCCGCTCACACCTGACAGACACTGTGAAAGACAAACTAAAAAGTCTAAAAACATTGCAAGCTGTGATTCCAGGTGGACTAACCTCTATTCTTCAGCCACTAGATGTCGTTGTAAACAAACCCTTCAAAGACAGAGTCAGGGAAAAGTGGATTACTTGGATGAAATCCGACGACAAAGAATTGACTGCTAAAGGAAACCTCAAGAAACCTGACCTAGCTCTCGTGACATCCTGGGTTAAAACATCATGGGAAGATATTCCAAAAGAAATGATCATCAAGAGTTTTTTGAAGACAGGCATCAGCAATAAAATGGACGGCATAGAAGACGACTTACTGTGGGATTCAGACTCAGAAGAAAGCGAAGAAACTGGAGAAACAGATTTTCCTGCCAACTGGGACACTGATGAAAAATTAACTCGAGAAGAATGGGAACAACTCTTTGGTGTATCTGATGATGATTCTGACTTTGATGCATTTTAAAGTAAGGGGAATGAGTGGAGCTCTCTCTCAGTGGTCGTAGGTGATGTGCTGCGGCCAATCCTAACAGCACTCAGGATATAGTCAGTGGAAAAGAGTTTGAAGCATTTTTAATGCTTTTTGGCATTGTGCTTACACCAGTTTACGTTGTTAATAAATGTTTTTTTCATGGTCGCACGTGTTCAGCAACGTTTTTTATGTCAATTTCAATGCGTGGTGTGAAAAAAATTTTGTACCGAGATTTCATGGAAAATTAGGGGTGCGCGTTATACACGAGTGCGCGTTATACTCGAATAAATACGGGTATCTATCTATCTATCTATCTATCTATCCTCAGAGTTTTATTGCTAGACATTGTCTCTTTCAGCAGATGACAATTCCCGAATATTTAGATCAATGGCCATGTGGACCACTCAGAATAATGTGAGATCAAATGTTGCAGCAGGTTGAGGAAGAATACCATGTTTAGGGTAAAGGTCACCCTTACTTGAAAACCAGTTGTATCCGACTCTAGGGTTCAGTGCTCATCTCTGTTTGTAGCCTAAGAGCCTGTACTGTCTGCATTTACAGACATTTCTGTGGTCATGTGCATACCTGTCAACCATCCCTGATTGGCCATGATTTCCCAATTTTCGGCGCCAATTTGCACCATTTCCCGCCCGCAGTTGCCAAAACACCGGAATTGGCAGTGGGGGGAAAGAGGTACTGCGCATCCCTTCTGCGCAAGTCACGTAAAAGCCTTCTATGCATGCGTAGAACGTGAATTGCGCAGAACTGTTGTGCGCAGATCCCGGATTGTCCGGAGCCACGGTTGACAGGTATGCATGTGGCAGGTGTGACTAAACACGCTGTTTACCATGTTTACCTTGGTCTTAATTGCCCCTGTTGCACTGCCTAGCCAGGTTCTCTACTGGCATCCTTTTTTGGCAGGGGCTACTGTGTAATGCTTTGGTATGCAGTGAGGAGGATGAAGAGAGGAAGACTGAGGTTTTTTAAAATTGAATCAGGCACTAGATCCACAGTTAGAAGCATTGCTTTCCTAAGAAGCAAAGAATATTTGTTTATTTTTGTAAAGTGGGCCCTGGCTTACAGTGGCTCATTTTATAACACACATACCCTCCAATTAAAATCCATTCCAATACAGTATTTGCTAACACCTCTTCAATGTTTAGAACTCTTTTTTACTGCCACTCTGACTGACACTGTAAAATGGTGCATTTATATCTCCAGACGTGATAGCAAAAGAGTAAGTGTGGGAGAGAGGAGAGAGGAAAAGGCAGAAGTCAGAGGAAAGCATCCAGAAAGGAGGTAGGAGAGGTGCAAAAAGCGGGGGGGGGGGGGATCCAAGCACAATGGTTGCCACTCCACCAAGATGCCACTGTGCCTTTTGGTGAATTCATTCCATAGTTCCTTTTGTCTGACCGGGTGTTAGAAAGATTAGCTGGCAAAAGGTTGCCGTTGCCCAGGGTACACCTAATTGTGGTTCGAAAATACCACAATCTTCGAAGAGGCCTCTGGGTTGGGTCAGAACCACTTCTCCAACCTGCCTGCCTGCCCTGTCAAGCCTTCAATGCCAAGAAACATCAGTGCTGTCTGTAGGAATTTCACCAGCCTCTTCTAGCCCGCCTATAATCTCAGGACAAGTGGGAGAAATCTCATAATAACTGGGGCAGGAAAAGGTGTGTTCAGGCATTTCTGTGTAGCATGGAACAAATAGCCTGGAACATAGAAAACCTATGGCATGGATGCCAGAGGCAGCTCTCACAACCCTCTCTGTGGGCACGTGCACTGTTGCCCCAGCACAGAGTTTACCCCAACCCTCTGCCCAGCAGCCCAATGGGAGTGCTTCCTCCCTCCCTCCCTAGCATAGAGTTTGCCCTGCTCCTCTGCCCAGCAGCCCAACAGGAGTGCTTCTTCCCTCCCCCAACACAGAGTTCACCCCACCCCTCTGTCCAATGACCCAATGGGAGTGCTTCCTCCCTCCCCTAGTACAGAGTTCACCTCGCCCCTCTGCCCAGCAGCCCAATGGAAGTGCTTCCTCCCTCCCCAACATAGAGTTCACCCCACCCCTCTGCCCAGCAGCCCCATGGGAGCGCTTCCTCCCTCACCCCAGCACAGGCATTCGTTCTGCCCCTCTGTTTGTGCACTCGGTCTCTAAAAGGTTTGCCATCACTGGCCTAGAATGACTTCTTGGGTGAGATAAACCATAGCTGCAAAAAAAAAAAAAAAAAAAGTGGGTGGGGTGGTGGAGATTAAAAATTAATGAACCATTCAGTCCAGAAATAGAGTTTTATATAGTCTGTGGTTAGAGCTCAAAACCCTAGTCATGATTCAAATAAATGTTTGTTTTTGAGAAATCATATTTTTCAGTTAAACCTGAACCAGCTCCTGTGTCGGGCATGGCCGAGTGGGCGGTGTAGAAATTGAACAAACAAACAAACAAATAAATAAATAAATAAAAACCTGAACCAGTTCATATTTTCTTTCTCATTTTCATGTCGCTTTAGGTATGTAGAAAGAGTAGTATTAAATCCAGATGTTAACTGCAAATAAAGTAGGTCCACTGACTGAATGGGAGTTTGGTAAAATAACACTCATAATTCACATTGATTCAGTGGATGTTTGGTAAGTCAGGACTTGCATAAAACCCATTGATTTAACTTATCTCCTTGAATGAGAACTAACAATTTAATTTAGTCCAATATGGGTTTGAATGGAATTTATGCATGATATATAGAAAGAGAGGGAGGAACCAAATAAGTTCCTCATTTCTTGGAGAAGTTTTATATTTAAGCTTTCATTGTGGTGCAGTTAGGTGATTGTAGAACCAGAATTTAAGGTCCTTATTTATTTATTTATTTATTTATTTATTGGATTTATATGCCGCCCTCTTGCCCTAGGGCGACTCAGGGCGGCGTACTACAACATAGATAAAATACAAACCCCCTTTAAAAATTCAATGAAAAAACTATTTAAAACCATCCTGAATTTAAAAGAGACCCTCCCTTTCCAGTCCCAACCCATCAGTAAAAGAGACATATAACTCTAACAGAACCAACGAGCAGGAGTCAACACCCCTTATGCCTCCCTTTTAGATAGCAATGTACTTTTATTTTAGCTATGAAATATAGGACTAACATTTCTCTCCCCCTCCAATTGCTATTACATGCTGAGTTCAAAAAAGAAAATGCAATACTTTTCCCAATTGAAATTTATACCTATGTTTAGTGTATGGGACCAAAGACAACCGGACAACCGAAAGGTTGGTTTAACACAGGTTTATTACATGAGGTTCCAGTGAAGCATGAGGTATTGGCGGTGATACATCTCAATATATACAGAAGCTCTCTACATTTGAATCTTGTAGCACGGTAGCTCATTGGCTGCTACCGGCGTGGCCTCGCCCAGGCACGCCTCTTTCTTCTGCTGCTGAATGCGGGGAAGGTTTTCCCGCGGCTGTCCGTGATTGAGCAATGTGAACCATGTGAGGCTGAACGCTCGCAGCTGCCCTCTATGGGCTGTCTGCTCGCGTTCCTTTACAGCTGGTATCGTTTGTATCTGGAGTGGTTACATTCTTTCCTTTACAGTATAATGAACATACATACATAACATCCCTCCCCCCTAGGATGGGACGAAGTCCCGCAACCATTGTGGCTTGCCGCACGTGCGCTTGGGACGCGCTTGCGACTGACCTAGTACTGGAGAGCCTGTGATCCCTGACTCCGCGGGTGCTTGTCCTGCAACGGGAAACGGGGATTCGTTAGTGGCTCTGTGGGGCGTCCGTGTCTGCCTCGCGCCCGGGGATGGGAAGGGAATGAATAGTTGGGAGGTGAACCCCTGCCTGCTGCTCTCTGACCCCGGGGACCCTCCTATTGTGAACCGCGGAACCGATGAGGTCACCCTTGTGGTTCGGCTACCTTCTGATCCCTGCTCGGGGGACCTTGAGACTGTAGTGGGCAGACTCGCTGATGCCTCCCGTCTTGGGGGTGTCGGTCTCCGGGAAAATGGCGCTATATCGCATTCTAACTCACAGGGGCTACTGGGACTGGAGGTACCAGGGGCTGAACTGAAACCCCTCTTTTCGCTAGGACGGGTGGGGGACCACTCCGCTAACTCCCCCTGGTACTGTAAATCAACGTCTAAACTTCTATGGGCATCTGTGTTTCGGGGAAACTCCCGCAAAAGATTTCTGTGGATCGATTCCCTTTCCTCCCCCCTTGGTGGGGACCCATGCTCCCCTTTTCCTCCCCCTTGGGCTAAGCGGGTGGGGGAGTACCCTAACGCTGATTCGATGCTATTCTCGTCTCCGTCCTGCTCTCCGGGGACCCTGCGCCTGAGTTGGTCCACGTGTCGCCTCCACAGGAAGCCTGTACTGGTCTCCACGCGGTATGAGACAGGGCCGGTTTGTTCTACTACGGTGCCCGGCACCCAGGCTGGCCCCGCGCTGGCGTAGTTCCTGCAATGCACCGGGGCGCCTACGCTGAAACTCTTTGTGGGTTCCACCCCTATGTTCCGCCCTTTGTCCTCTACTCTCGTGGGGTCTAGCTTGGAGATTCCCGTGGCCAGTTTCCTGCGCATCAACAGCTCTGCGGGGGAGTACCCTGAGGCTAACGGGGTGACCCTGTATCTTAGCAGGAATTGGCACAATTTCAGGTCGAGGTCTCCGGGGCCCATGCGCAGCAGCGCGTCTTTCGTGGTGCGCACGAGGCGCTCTACTTGGCCGTTGGTGGCTGGGTGAAAGGGGGCAGAGGTGACGTGCCGAATGGCGTTGCGCTCCATGAATGCCCCGAACTCGGCGGACGTGAAACAGCTAGCGTTATCGCTGACGAGGGTGTCGGGTAAACCGAACGTGGAAAAGACCCTCCTTAACTGTTTAATTGTTGTGGCCGAGGAGGTGCTCGAGACTGGAATGACCTCCAACCACTTGGAGAACGCGTCCACCACGAGGAGGAAAAGCGTTCCCCTGAACGGGCCAGCAAAGTCTATGTGTACCCGGGACCAGGGCCCCCTTGCTGCGTCCCACTCCCTAGGTGGCGAGCGAGCCTCTTCTGGCCTTGAGCTTTGGCACGCTTCGCAAGTGCCGACCATGTGTTCGATGTCGGCGTCTAGCTGGGGCCACCAAAAGTAACTGCGGGCTAGCGCCTTTGAGCGGACGATCCCCGGGTGGCTGACGTGCAGCAGTTTAAGCACCCTTGGCCGGAGAGACGTGGGGATCACTACCCGCTGTCCCCACAAAAGGCAACCCCTCTCTAGGGACAACTCTAGTTTCTTTTTGAAAAATGTGTCGAATTCCGCTGCTGGGGAAGACACGGGCCACCCTTTCTGTACCCAGGAGCAAACTGTGGCCAGCGTTTTTTCCTTGCCTGTCGCTTTGGCGATGTCGGCCGGTACTACTGGAGGGGAGTCTAGAACCTCTATCATTAAGACCTGGTGGTCCCTCTCTACTTCGCCCACGTGGCAGCAATCCCGTGGAATGGGGGACCTCGACAGGGCGTCGGCATGGCTGATCTCCTTCCCGGGCCGGTATACCAACGCGTGCTGATACGCGTTGAGAAAAATGGCCCACCTGAGCATTCTCGGGGACAGGATTTGGGGCGTGGGCTTATCTGCGGTGAAAATGCCTAGCAAAGGCTTGTGGTCAATCACTATGGTGAAGGGGCGGCCGTACACAAAATCATGAAATTTCTTGGTCCCCGCAATTATTGCTAGTGCTTCCCTGTCTGTCTGGGCATAGTTTCTCTCCGCTTGGGACAAGGACCTAGAGTAGAACGCTATCGGGGCCTCCCTACCGTTCTCCAGCACGTGGCATAACACCGCCCCCACCCCCACCGGGGATGCATCGCATATCAGGACCACTGGGCGTTTGCGATTGAAGTGGGTCAGTACAGCATCTGATGCCAGGAGTCGCTTCAGGTCATTGAAAGCCTTCTCCTGGTCGTCGCCCCACTTCCATGCCTCGTCCTTTTTTAACAATTTGTGTAGCGGTTCTGCCACGGCTGCCTTCCGCGGGAGGAAGGAGTGGTAGAAGTTGAGCAGTCCGAGGAACGACTGCAACTCGGGCTTGGAGGTGGGGCGAGGGGCCTTCTTGATGGCGGTTACCTTGGATTGGGCTGGCCTTATTCCCTCGGGAGTGACACGGAACCCTAGGAACTCAACCTCTGTAGCGAAGAAGACGCATTTGTCTTTCCGCAACCGCAACCCCGCCTTTTCGAATATCGTCAGGACCTTTCCCAACCTTGTTGCTAATTCGGCCCGGCTCCCCCCTGTAATCAATACGTCATCAAAGTAGGGTAACACCCCCTCTAACCCCTTCAGGAGGCGTTCCACAAGTGACTGGAAGATCCCGGGCGCCGAATTCACGCCGAATTGGAGGCGCGATACCTGGAACGCCCCTTTGTGGGTGACTATGGTCTGCGCAGCAGCTGCGGCGGGGGTCACTGGGAGTTGCTGGTAGGCTTGGGCCAGGTCGAGTTTAGCGAAACACCTCCCCCCGTGTAACCTGGCCAACAAGTGGCTGACTACCGGCACCGGATACGCATTAGGGCGGATCGCCTTATTGATGGTGCACTTGTAATCAGCGCATATGCGGACCTCCCCGTTGGCCTTGAGCGCTGTTACAATTGGAGTTTCCCACTCCGCAGAATCAACAGGAACAAGAATCCCCTGGCCCACCAATTTGTCCAACTCCGCCTCTATTTTGTCCTTTAGTGCGAAAGGCACTCTGCGCGGTTTAAGTCTGATTGGACGTACTCCCGGGCCCAGGTCGAAAGTCACTGGGGGGCCCTTGAATTTTCCGAGCCCCTTTTTAAAAACCTCGGGGTGCGCGTCGCACACGCTCTGTATTGGATCAGTCTCGGCGGCGTGTGCTCCCACGGCGTGCACCCCCCCAATGAACAACCCCAGGGGCTGGAACCATTGAGTCCCGAGGAGGCTGCATTTACCTCCCTTGAGGACGACTAGGGGAAGCGTTGCGGTGTGCTTTTTAAACCGGACCTGGAACTTCCCAACCCCCAACACTGGGATGCGGTTCCCTTGCACGTCCTTCAGTGTGGCCCTCAACGCTTTGAGCTTGGGCCGCATGCGGGGGGCGATTTTCATGAACTCCCCCTGGGAGATAATAGAGTATGAAGAACCCGAGTCCACCTCCATTCTAACAGGGGCCCCTTGTATTACTACCTCAACGAAGTAACGGGGGTGCTCCGTGGAAACGCTGCAAACCGGCGCGTCGTCCTCGCTGTCGTCGGAGATGCGCCCTACTCCGTCCCGCGTCCTCGTGGTCCGGGTGCCGTCCTTTGGCCTCGTGGTGCGGTCCTGCCTCGTGGTGCGGTCCTGCCTCGCCGAGCGGTCTGGAGAACTCCTGGTGGCCTCGCGCCGTTTCCGGCAGACCTTGGCGATGTGCCCGCGCCGGCCGCAGTTGTGGCACTCGGCCGTGCGGAACGGGCATTTGGCGCGGGCGTGGGCGGCGCCGCAGCCGTCGCAGCGCCGGCCCTCTCTCTGGACCCTCCGGACGTCCTCGTCGTCGCCGCTCTCCGCAGACGAGTTCGAAACTCGCCAGGCCGCGCGCACCGAGCTCTCTGCCTTTGCGGGCTTCGGGCGCCAGTCCTGAAGCTCGTGCACCCCGGCAGTAGTGGCCTCCGCGGCCTGTGCCGTGTCGAGGACCTGTTGCCACGTGGGAGGCGGCTCCCTTTTCATCAGCGCACGCTGAGTCTCTGTGTCCCTCAGACCGCAGAGCAGGCAGTCCCGGAGGGTGATGTCGGGGAGCTCCCACTTGCATGGGCCGGCGGCCAACCGCAGGGCCGCGGCGAACTCATCGACCGATTCCCCGGGTGCCTGGACTCGCCTCCAGAACGCGCTCCGAGCGGGGAACATCGCTATTGCTGGCCGGAGATGGGCGCGCAACGCCGCCAGGAGCTCCGTAGCTTTGAGGTCGCTCACCTTCCTCGGCGCGATCAGGTCCACCAAGGTCCTCTTGGTCTCGTGTCCGAGCATGCGGACAAAAATGGCCCTCTTTTTGGCCTCATCGGAGACTTCGAGCTCCACCAGTGCTGCGTTGAAGTCTATCTCAAACAGCTCCAAGTCTCCCGGCTTCTTGATCTCGTAGCCGGCGCATGTCTTGGTCCCGTGGGCAGCCATATCCCACCTTCGTCGCCAATTTAGTGTATGGGACCAAAGACAACCGGACAACCGAAAGGTTGGTTTAACACAGGTTTATTACATGAGGTTCCAGTGAAGCATGAGGTAATGGCGGTGATACATCTCAATATATACAGAAGCTCTCTACATTTGAATCTTGTAGCACGGTAGCTCATTGGCTGCTACCGGCGTGGCCTCGCCCAGGCACGCCTCTTTCTTCTGCTGCTGAATGCGGGGAAGGTTTTCCCGCGGCTGTCCGTGATTGAGCAATGTGAACCATGTGAGGCTGAACGCTCGCAGCTGCCCTCTATGGGCTGTCTGCTCGCGTTCCTTTACAGCTGG
This sequence comes from Bradypodion pumilum, assembly GCA_035047305.1. Lineage (NCBI taxonomy): Eukaryota > Metazoa > Chordata > Lepidosauria > Squamata > Chamaeleonidae > Bradypodion > Bradypodion pumilum. The sequence continues at coordinate 448,680,398 of JAWDJD010000001.1, forward strand.
TATCGTTTGTATCTGGAGTGGTTACATTCTTTCCTTTACAGTATAATGAACATGCATACATACATACATAACACTATGCTTTTTGTATTTTAACCAGATGGGATACAAGTTCTGGCTCAACTGGTAATGGTTAGTTGTGGTCTGGTATGAATGAGAGCAGCACTTGCCATGATTTCTGTACTACAAAAAAGCCACGTCTTTTGGTCAGAAAATCTTGGACATTCTTCCCCAAAAGGAGTACACTTCCCTGACAGTTTTTTCCCCTTTGGCTTTCTTCTGTGGAGAAGTTAATTATATGCTTGTTCCAGATCAGGAGGCTATAACTTACAGATGAATTTCAGTCAGGAAGTGCATCGGTGCTAAACTCCTCACATACACATAATGCAGAGAACAAAAAATAAATAAACCAGACATTGAGTAGGAACAAAAAATCATAGAAACCAAAAGATTTTTGTCACTTTCTGTTGTTGTTCTGTCGCTTTGGTGTCTTGCACGGAAGACAAAGAAGGAGCCGCAGTAAGGGCTAAAACACAACTTTATTGCATGATGGTCAGGGTGAACATGAGGTAATGGCGGACAAAACAGCTCTATTTATAGTACACTGTACATTTGAATATCCTGGGTGGTAGCTCATTGGCTACTGTCCGCGTGACATCATAGATCGTCACGCCCGTCTTCTCCAGGTGTGGTATGGCGGGAAGGTTTCCCGCTCTTCAGGTATTCGGGGAATCTGTGCCATGTGAGCTGGATGCTCGCTACTGCCACCTGTGGCCACTTAGCTCACATCCTTATACAGCTTGCTACAATGTGTCTCTGATTAGATACAAATGGATACTTTGACCGGATACATTCTGTTAAAGGGGACTTGCAGTATTCATTCAATACATAACACCCCTCCCCCCTAGGTGAGGATGAAGTCCTTTAGCCATTGAGGCTTCCCGCATGTTTGCTTTGAGCGAGCGGTGGCCGCACTTTGGGCCGGAGTTCCCGCACGCTCTTGATTACTCTGCCCCCGTCCTGCAGTGGGAGAAAGTGGCTCGTTAGCGACTGGCTGTGAGTCCTGAGCCGGGGATTGGGGAGGTCTAGGTGTGGGAGTAAACTCCAGGGATGTGAGACCGGGGGCTCCAGGGACTAAAGAAAAACCCCGCTCTTCGCTTGGACGGGTGGGCGACCACTCTGAAAAATCCCCCCGGTCTCCTAAATCAAAGTCTAACAACTCCTCGAAATCCCTCTCTTCCAAGTTGTCCCTGTTACCCGGGGGGTCAAAAGGATGCGGGTTTGTCTCATTTCCCTCCCCCCTGTGGCCTGCGTCGCCTCCTTGGGATAAGCGGGTGGGGGAGAACCCTAACAATGAATGCTCTGCCTGGTCACTCGAGTCTTGCCTTCCTACTACCCTACCTCTGAGCTGGTCGGCGTGCCTTCTCCAGAGGAGTCCTGTGCTTGTCTCGACGTTGTAGGAGACTGGCCCTGTTTGCCCGACCACTATCCCAGGCACCCAGGTAGGTCTGCCGGCCGCGTAATTGCGGCAATTCACTGCCTGGCCAATCTCGAAACTCTTGGTGCCCCCCGTTTCTATGTTTATACCCGTGTCCTCCACCCTGGTTGGGTCTAACCTCGAGAGGATTTATTTATTTATTTATTTATTGTTAAATTTTTATACCGCCCACTCAGCCAAAGCCGACTCCGGGCGGTTCACAACAGTGGGTAAAAACAGATAAAAACAAATAAAACAGATAAAAACCAGCAATAAGAACCCACCCCTAAAAAGAGAGGGGTGCAGGAACTGAAGAAACCATGGGGCAGGCATCCTCCCCTATATTAACCACCCAACGGAAGCCACCCCTCCACCTGCACCCCAAACTTGGCCCGCCAGCTAGGTTTTTAGTTCTTTTCTAAAGGGCAACAACCAAGGATCGTGGTGGGTTTCCTCCACATGAGGAGCTCGGCGGGTGACAGACCTGACGCTAAGGGGGTTACACGATACCTCAGTAGGAATTGGCAGAGTTGCAAGTTCAATTCCCCGGGGCCCATCCTACGCAGTGCGTCCTTCGTTGTTCGCACCAGGCGTTCCGCTTGACAATTTGTAGCGGGGTGAAAGGGGGCTGCAGTTATGTGGCGGATTTTGTTAATTTCCATGAAACCCTGGAACTCTGCTGACGTGAAAGTTGTGGCGTTATTGCTCACAAGTACGTCAGGTAAACCGAAACAGCTGAATACCTTGCGTAATTGCTTAATCGTCGCAGCTGATGATGTACTGGCCATCGGGATTACCTCCAACCATTTGGAGTAAGAGTCCACTACTATAAGGAAAAGGGTGCCCCTGAAGGGACCCACGAAATCCACGTGCAGACGCGACCACGGCCCCCGGGCTGTGTCCCATTCTCTGTGCGGAAGTCGGGACTCCTCAGGCCAGGTGCTCTGGCAGCTCTCGCAAATGCCAATCATGTGGGTCACCAGACGTAACTTCTAGCTAGCGCCTTGGAGCACACGATACCTGGGTGGCTGATATGCAGCATCTTGAGCACCCGAGACCTCAGAACTTCAGGGATTATTACCCGCTGCCCCCAGAGCAGGCAGCCCCTTTCTAAGGAGAGTTCGTCTCTCCGCCTACCACAAATCTTGAATTCCTCCGTAGGGGAGGTTGCCGGCCAGCTTTTTGTACCCATGAACTGACTAGGGCCAGTGACTTATCTTTCGCCATAGCCTTGGCGATCTTAGCTGGCAGGATCAGTTGCAACTCTAGGGCCTCGATCAGGAGCACCTGGTAGTCCTGCTCTACCTCGCACTCTGGGTCCCCTGCCTGTGGGAGGGGTGACCTGGAAAGGGCGTTGGCATGGCCGATCTCCTTGCCGGGGTGGTAGGTCAACGCATACTGGTACGCGTTTAGGAAAATGGCCCATCGCAGCATCCTTGGTGATAAGATCTGCGGGGTTGGCTTATCTGTGGTGAAAATCCCTAACAGGGGCTTATGGTCGGTCATGACTGTGAACGGTCTGCCATAAAGGAAGTCGTGGAACTTTTTGGTTCCTGCGACGATCGCCAGGGCTTCCCTATCTGTTTGCGTGTAGTTGCGCTCTGCCTTGGACAGGGATCTCGAATAGAACGCCACCGGAGCTTCTCGCCCGCTCTCTAGCACGTGGCAGAGGACCGCCCCTACCCCCACCAGTGAAGCATCGCAGACTAGCACAACAGGTTTCTTTGGATCGAAGTGGGTCAAGACAGCCTCAGAAGATAGAATCTGCTTGAGCCCTCTGAATGCCCGTTCCTGGCTGTCCCCCCACCGCCAAGCCGCATCTTTTTTGAGTAATTTGTGTAGTGGCTCTGCAACCGACGCCTTTCCTGGCAGGAAAGAGTGGTAAAAATTTAGGAGCCCTAGGAAGGACTGTAGCTCGTCCTTGGTGGTGGGGCGAGGGGCATCCTACACAGCCGACACCTTTGACTCTGCTGGTTTGATACCCTTGGGGGTTATTCAAAAACCCAGAAATTCTACCTCCTCAGCGAAAAACACACACTTATCCTTTCTCAATCTGAGCCCACTTTTTCGAACACGGTTAGTACCCGGTCTAACCTCTGGGCCAATTCCTGTTCCCCTCCCGCCATTATCAAAATGTCGTCAAAGTAGGGGGAAACACCTGGGAGCCCTTTCAACAATCTTTCCACGAGGGACTGAAAGATTTCTGGAGCCGAATTTACGCCGAATTGGAGGTGCGTCACTTTAAAGGCTCCCTTATGGGTAACAATGGTTTGAGCGGCGGCTGCAGCTGGGGTCACCATTAATTGTTGGTATGCCTGCGCTAAGTCTAGCTTGGCGAAACACCTCCCCCCATGCAAAGTTGCTAACAGTTGACTTACTACCGGCACCGGATATGCATTTGGGCGAATTGCATTGTTAATCGTGCACTTGTAGTCAGCACAGATTCTGACCTCCCCGTTAGCCTTAAGCACCGTAACAATGGGGGTTTCCCACTTGGCGGAGTCCACCGGTACCAAAATCCCCTGACTCACCAGTTTGTCCAGTTCAGTCTCAATTTTGTCCTTTAGTGTGAAAGACACTCTCCTTGGCTTCAGTCTGATGGGTCGGATGTCGGGATCCATGTCGAATGAGACTGGGGGCCCCTTGAACTTTCCAAGCCCCTTCTCAAAGATGGCAGGGTATGCGTTACACACCTCTGTGATCGGGTCAGCCTGCACGGCGTGTATGCCTCCAATGAAAACCCCCAGGGGACCAAACCACTGCATACCCAGGAGGCAGCAGGACCCTTACTTTAAAATTACTAGGGGCAACTGCGTGGAGCGCCTTTTGAATTGTACCTTGAACTCTCCCACCCCCAACACTGGAATACTCTTGCCCTGAACGTCCCGCAAGTTAGTCTTTAGGGCCTTCAGTTTGGGGCGTGACTTGGGGGGAATGTGCAAAAATTCCCGGTGGGAGATGATGGAGTACAACGACCCCGAGTCAATCTCCATTCTTACTGGGACCCCCTGTATCAGTACCTCAACAAAGAACTGGGAGTGCCGCAAGTGCCGCCTGGTCGTAGTTGTCGGGAACCCATTGAGACATGCAGTGCTCCTGGGGCTCATCGTCATCGAAGATTCGGCCAACCCCATCTGCTTTCCATTGGGGCCGTTCCGCCTGGACCTTGCTGTCATCTTGACGCCGCCTGCAGACCTTTGCGATGTGCCCGTGCCGCCCGCAGTTGTGGCACTCTGCCTTCCAGAATGGGCATCGGCTCCGGTCATGGGATGCCCCGCATCCGTCGCAGTGGCGGTCCTCTCTGGCACGGTCTCGAAACTCGGGCCTCCTCTGCACCCACTGCATGTCATCGTCCTCACTGAAGTCGGAGGTGGACGTGGTGGACTCAGAGGGCCCGTGCTCTCTGTGGGAGGAACAGCTGTGGACTGGGACTGCCGGCGGGGTGCCCCCAACCGTGGCAGTCCTGGCCCGGCACACCCGTTCACCTTGTTGCACTGACTCGGCGGCTTGGGCGATGCGCAGGACATGTTCGAAAGAGATGCTCTCATTCTTGGCCAGTAGTTTTTTCCTGGCCCCCTCATCTCGCAAGCCCAGCAGGAGCCTGTCTCTCAGTGCTCGCTCAGGGATGCTCCCCACTGGCAAGGCACAGCAGCCACCCTCAGGGCTGCCACGAAGTCTGCCATGGACTCACCGGCCTGCTGGCACTGCTGATGAAAGGCCAACCTTGCCGGAAACACCGACACTTTCGGGCGAAAGTGTTTCCTCAGCTCGGCGAGGATCTCGTCTAGGGGTACCTCCCTGAGCGGCCTCGGTGTCAGGAGGTTCGTGGCCAGTCCCAACGTTTCCAGGCCGCACTGGGCCAGCAGGAATGCCCGGCACTGGGCTTCCTCCTCGATGCCTTCGAGGTCCATTGCATAGAGGAACTGCTGTTCGTAGAGTTCCCATTTTTCTGACTTCGTGGTGTCGAAGGGCGCGATGCTCACTTTTTGGGACGCCATCCCACCTTCGTCGCCAATTTGGTGTCTTGCATGGAAGACAAAGAAGGAGCCGCAGTAAGGGCTACAACACAACTTTATTGCATGATGGTCAGGGTGAACATAAGGAAATGGCGGTCAAAACAGCTCTATTTATAGTACACTGTACATTTGAATATCCCGGGTGGTAGCTCATTGGCTACTGTCCGCGTGATGTCATAGATTGTCACGCCCATCTTCTCCAGGTGTGGTATGGCGGGAAGATTTCCCGCTCTTCAAGTATTCGGGGAATCTGTACCATGTGAGCTGGATGCTCGCTACTGCCACCTGTGGCCACTTAGCTCGCATCCTTATACAGCTTGCTACAATGTGTCTCTAATTAGATACAAATGGATACATTGACCGGATACATTCTGTTAAAGGGGACTTGCAGTATTCATTCAATACATAACAGTTGCACAGTCGATTCACTGATCACAACAAATTAAATCTCATGTCATATGGATTTGGGAGGAATGACCAATATGATCAGTACTGAATAAGATACAAAATGGAGAAAATATGCTCTGTATCGATAAACCTGCATCAAGACCTACATGAGGGAAAGGCAAGTGGTTAAATTATGTTCATATTATGGAGTGCTCAAAACAGGATGCCGAAGAATATCCTATTAAATACCAGATCAGATACTAAGTTTGGCAGAGCAAAACTCTGCAAACTGAGTGTTTCCATAGTTGGGAAGGAATAAGATTATTTTTCCTTGCCCTCTGTGATCATGACCACCTGTATTAGAGGGTTGGGGGGCACCTCTAGGATAGCACTGGAGGAGGCACTGGGGATTGCAGAGGGTGGTGTGGTGAGAACTAGGTTTCCTCTTCAGTGTATGGAGGTATCTGATTCAGAGTGGGAGATCCCACAGGAGCTGAACCACTTCTAAAAAAGAAAGGATCTTTTTTGTTAGAACAACAGCAGATCTAGATTCCAACCAGTAACTCCTTTGAGTAAAAGAAGAGCATGGATCAACCCATTCATAACATTGGGGAACTGTGTTTGACCACTGAGAACAATACCTGCCTGAAGACTGAGACCTCTCAGAGAGGCTATCATTTGTTGTGCAGTACTGAGACAGGGCATTCTCCCACTTAACACCCTAGTTGTAGAATGCCTCTCTCTTCGATACCCAGTTATACTAATGTTGACTATATTTCCATGACAAGCTAAAACATGGTACTCTTTACCAAAGCTTTTCGGGGGTGGGGGAATTGCATCAAGATCTTGGCATGTTAGGTTGGGAAATTCTGTTATAAGGGTATGTTTCTTAATTCTGATAGTTGTAATCTCTTCTTCTTATGCCGTAACCGATTTTGAATATTAGCTATCATCATGGTGATCAGCCATGAAGATTGTCTTGGGAACAATATAATGCAGTAGTCTCCCATTTGCCTTTTGCATCACAGAAAGTGACTTGTGGAACTGGATCCAGTCACGAGTCACTTTCTGGTCCTGACCGCTTTTGACACATAAAGTCCTCATTGGTCCTAGGCCTGCTGAAGAAGCTGCTGCATGATGGATTCAAGTGGGATTTAACCCACTTGATGACCATCACCCTCTCCTGTAGACTCCATCACCTAAGGCTGTTAGTCCTCAGGGTTGTCAGGTTAGTTAACCACCACCTGACAATCATTGTTGAGTCGCTGGCAGTATGACGTACTCTATTACCACAGCAGGATAACCTGGCCAGATTGCAGAAACGTGTTTTTTTTAGCCTTAACTTCCCACATAAAACATGCAATAGGTTTGGATCTGAATAACTCTGGAGGCAGCCGTGTTCCACTTCTACTAGAGGATGATACTAGAGGATGACCCCCCCCCCCGATATTCTTGAAGTTTAACTCCCATACACCTAACCCCTGCTGCCTAGGGTTTCTAGGTGTTGCAGTTCAAAAACATCTGGGGGGGCAGTATTGAGAGCCACTGTAGTGTAAAATCCCAAAGGATGATAATTGCCCCCAAATTCATTATGTGACATGATTAATTTTTGGAACACTTCCAAAAAAGAAGAAGAAAGTCATTGTTTGCTCCTAGGCCCAGCAGCAATCTGCTGGGAATGCTTAACATGGTTTTTAAATTTGTTTTCCATCCACTTTATGAATATTATTTATTAAACAATCTCATTGGCTATGCATATTAGGAACAAAAGCACTTCTCTGTAGGGAAAACAAGCTGTCCAAGGGAAAATTACTTGAGACAGAGGGAATCATTAGGGATGCAGCTCAATACATGGGAAGGTTGGGGAAGGCTGACAGCAAGCTCTCGTTTTTGTATATTCAGTCTCTTTTGCATTGGAAACATATTTTGCAAACAAGAACATTCATAAGAAGATGTGGAAATCACCCAACGGTATCACAAAGAATGAGATGCAAGATGTACATGTATACCAAGTAGCAGACATTGCATCTGACCATTATCCTCTGATCTTGTCAGTTCGTCATCACCTGAAAAAAGCTACAGATACAAAACCCAATTTGTTCACTGACCGTTGAAAGAATAAAAGACTGTACCATTAAAAAAGAGTCCCCAAAACAGTTGCAGAATCAGCTCCAGACTCTGCAAAATATTGAAGACCCTGAAAAATTCTGGACACTCTTCAAACAAACCATAGTTGAAATGGCAGAGCATACTATTGCCCAAAGAAGAAGAGCCCAAAAAGAACGGTGGATCCAAGACAAAACGTGGCAGCTAACTGAAGAATGGAAAAACAAAACAAAATGCCAGCTGAAACAACAGAGGTTGGGAGTTCAGTTCCTCACTGTGCATCTCAGAAGTGTCAGCCTATATGGTCATGGGCAAGCTACACAGTTCCAGAATGCCACCAGAAGAAGAGGATGCTAAACCACTTCTGAGAACTGTCTACTGATAAGACCCTGGAAAGAGTCAACATAATCCAGAATTGACTTGACGGCACAATTATTCATCAATATAAATATAACCATCACCTTACAAAACAAGATTGTACTGAGCAGTTTTTTTAAAAAAAAGTATACTGTATATATTTCAGACATCCTGTTTTGTGTCTCAATATTAGAGTAGACATTAAGCTCTTCATGAGAATTGTGCTCTAAAGATCTCTGGTACAGATGTAGTAATTAGAACTGCTTGCTACTGTACATTGAAAACAGAGCTTGGAACAGTCCCTTCTTAAAAGCAATTATTCCCCATTAGTGATGTTAATGCTTGAAAGTTAGTATAGGGACTTTTGGGGATGTTGAAAATGGAAGTTGTTTTATTCTCAGTCTAACTCCAGTCTAATTGCAGTCTAACTAATACGGGATGACAGCAGGAAAGAGTGTAAAATATTGGGGTTTGACAGAAATTTCCCGAAACTTGACAGGTATGGCATGGATGCTGGGCCCGGAGGTCGGTGGGCAGAAGCGTCCTTGACCACCCGCAGCTGTGGTGATGCTTTATCCGCCTCCAGGCATGGGTGGTGGGCCCAGAGGTCAGTGGGCGGTAGCGTCCTTGACCGCCCACAGCTGTGGTGATGCTTTATCCTCCTCCAGGCATGGATGGTGGGCCTGGAGGGCGGTGGGCGGTGGGCGGTAGCGTCCTCGACCGCCCTCAGCCATGGTGGCGCTTTATCCTCCTTTATCCTGGATTTTGATAAGAATTATATGCCGTTCTCTCACTAATAAACAATAACACACTGCAGGCCAGCACAGGATAAGCATAGCTGTCCAGTTTCACGTTTTGGCAGAAAAGTTTCCCTTATTTGACAGAAATTTCCCGAAACTTGACAGGTATGATGCATGCTCAGAGGAGGATAAAGTGCCACCATAGCTGTGTGTGGTCAAGGACGCTCCCACTTATTGACCTCCAGGTGATTCTATATCTTGTATTTCTCTGGTCTTTTTTGTGAACTTTTTCTGTTGTTGTTTGTAGCGGACTTTCATGTTGTGATGTTTATGTGGTACTTGGTTAGGCGCCCTGAGTCGAGTCGTGTCACGAGTGGGCAGCATACAAGTGTAAACATAATACAAACAAACAAACAAACAAAATACCTCTAAAACTGGCCTTAAAAAGTAATTTGAAAAGCCACAATAAGTCTTTGTTTCACAGATACAGTATAGTGATTTTACCCCAGTTGTTCCATTAATTTTCAGATGTAACCTTCCTGTAGTTTCATTGCCCCTCCCCTACAAAAGAAATTCAATGTAGGCAACAATTTTACTTACTGTATATCTTATTTCTGAGAGCTGCTCAAGAGTGATTACATTACAGGCATGGAAGATGGGACACTCCAGATGTTGATAAACTAGACTCCATCATGCCTTACCATTGATAAGACAGGCTAGAGGTGATGGAAATTGGTGTTCTGCACTGTTTGAAGGACCACAGGTTTCCCACATGGCCAAGAATATCTAGTAGGGTTACAAGCACTCTCAGCTTGGCTAAAAGTGAGGAGATCATCATGGATTCCTGCCAGCATCTTCAACCTGTGATCATGGGAGCATTTGCAGCTAAGTTGTCCCATGCATTCCATTTGAGATTTTTTTTTTATGTTACTGATTAGGAGCAATGCTTGGAAAAATTACTTTTCATGAGGTAATAAACTCCAGATTCTGGGAATCATAAGAAAACTAAACTACCATATTTGCCAGTGTATAAGACGCATCGGAGTATAAGACACACCCTGTTATTACCAAAATAGCCCACTATAGGCCACTATATGCAGTACAAGACACACTCAATTTTTCCAGTGTATTTTAAGGGTGGGTGGAGTGGGTCTTATACACCAGCAAATAGGGTATGGTACTTAAAAACCCCACTTTTTGGGGAAGTTTCCCATGAAAATTAAACAGGCTGGAACAAAAGGAATAAACTGTTGCTGGCAGTATGGTCTACTCTATTACCATAGCAGGATAACCTGGGGTTGGCTTGAGGACTGGATTTGGGAAAGCCAGATTCAAGTCCTCAGTTAGCCATATACTGTGACTCACAAAGATCCAAACACTGCTATTCCAACCTCACCTATGTAATTTATTTCTAGGAAAGATGCCTTAGTAGCAACATGGGACCTTTGAAGATCCATGGGGTCCTCATGTGCTAAGTGTGTCTGGCACATCTATCCTGTTCTGTAGGCCACGCTGAAATATAGGGATGCAAAGTGTTTTGTGCTGAGCAAGTTAATGTTACAACCCTTAGTACGCTTAGTATGCTTTCCTGCTAGTTTGATTATTTTATTAAAATGCTTCAGTAATTAATTTAAAGTTTGCTGGTCATTCCTAGCTCTCATTGCTCCCAGAAGTGGAAGTTTTACTTCTGCTTCTAGGAGCGATGAGGGCAGCGTGGGCTGGATGAATTGGTGTCGGGGGCCATAGTTTGGGCACCCCTGGTTTAAGCAGTGACAATGGCATCTTAAAATCTATTGCATCCTGTTGCAAAACAGATTGTAAAATGCATTTTACTTCTGCTTCCAGTGGGAGGAACCATGTGACCAGGGCGCTGAACCATGTGACCTGCCCATGGCCTGAAAAGTTTGGGCAACACTGGTTTATTTGGCTAAACTATTGAGGGAGGTGACTCTTGGCTTGAATTATGGACAAAGTAGAGCTATCCTAGAAATATGAATCAAAGGAGACCTTTATTCTGCCTAGATGAAAAATGCTTTCCTTCTGTCAAGACTGGGAAATGAAATAACTTTATAAAATATACCAGCAATTAATGGCAAGTCAGCCCATCACCCAAAGAAATACTGGGAGCTGCAAACCTCTCAGACTCTTTTTGTGGCCGTGAATATGTTCCATACAAATCTGCAGCCACATTACATTTCATTTTAGGCGACCTTCTACTGTATTATATGTATTATATCGACTCTTATGATACACCATATTTCCTCATTTTTGTGTGATATGTTCTGAAGAGACAAGGAATAAAACACACCCTTTCAGTTTCTCTCTATTTTATACTAACATTAACCTCTTGTCCAGAGTGTAAGTTACACATCAGGACAATCAAACATTGTGGGATACCTGTTTCTTTTAGAACAATCAACAGCTTTTCATGGTTTGCATTGTCAAATGTGTTGTGCTATGATTTCCTTCTGAAACCCAGTAGCCAAAGTATGTTTGCTGCATGAGTTCTCATGCCTCTTGGTTTTTGGAATCCTTCTTGAATATCTGCCACTTTTTATTCCTGTGAGGCACAATTTTTTTGATGAAATGCTTTGAGCATCACCTAGCCTGTATGGGGAATTAATGCAGTGCTTGTTTAAGTACTGTGTTTTTGTGCCAGCTTCTTTATTTGGAATTAGAATGTATATCAAACATTTCCCAACTTTTAACATGGTTTTCTTTTCCACTATGGATTGATAGATTCAGTCTCTGTAGTTTCAAATATCTCTACTGGTTTCTCATTTGCTTCTGGTGTTTTACCTCTTTCAACCACTTTTAGAGGAACTTTCTCTTCATTGTCTATAACAGCAAATTCATCCTCAAGAGATTTTTCTTTAAATGAATTTATCATCTTTTCTTCATTAACTTCTAAATCAGGGCTTGGCAATCTACAGAGATCTGGGGGACTACACACAGCAATCTCTGGATCTTGGTGGGCTACAAAAAAATGTCCTCACAAAAATGCATAGCATTAACTAGATTCTAGTTAATACTTTGCATTTTTGTGAGGACATTACTAGAAAAATCCCCCTTCCCCCTCTAGTGGCCAAATGTGTTGTTAAGAAATTGAATCACTGGGTTCCCCAAGTACTTTAGCCCTTAGCTTTAAAAAAGTATTGAACAATTGGGTGTGTGAGGTTTATTGGAAGGACACCTGTTCCAAACCTCTGTTATAAAGCCTTTCAACCTGATGGTGTCAACCTGTTGGTTGAAATAATAAAACTGTGAAACAAAAAATAATTTACATCCAACAGTTTTCAATGAGGCGATTTCCCCAGCAGTTTAGCACATGTCCATCTCAAATTGAAAGAACACAGTACTCATTGTTAGAACTACTTATAAGCCCAAGAAGAAGAAATGTGTCACCTGAGCACTTCTTTTTTTAATTTTTAATTAAATTTTCAAGAGATTATAACCAAGTCAGAATAAAAAGAAAAAATTACAATACAAATACAAAGGAATCATAAGGACAATAAACAATACAAATACAAAAAATCATAAGACAATAAACAACAATAATAATAACACTAATAATAACTCTACCAATGTAATACCTCCCCATCCACTAAATCTCGGTTATTATACTCCAATTCATTATATATAACATAAAACGTACATTTGCAATATCCTCTATTTCTTGTAACATTGAATCACCAAATCATCCTCATTTATATATGCCTATACCTACTGCCATCCCACCCTGAACACGCCCAATCTCGTCTGACATGAGCACTTCTTGCCATAGATTTTCTGTTTGGTGGAATGTTACTTTATGTCTCAAGTTAATTGCTCTATGTAGCAGTTAATATTTATTTCATTCTTTTTTCAAGATTCTTTATCATTAAGGAGAGTTTTCTGCTGTACTATGCTGAGAATGAAAAGAAGAACTTTGAAAACAATCGATACTTTAATATCCACCCTAAGGCAAGTACCCACCAGCCCATCCATTAGGCAGAGTGGGAAACTTGCTTCAGATAACAAATGCTGAGTGACATAAATTACACTATTGTGGCAGGGTCTTGGCCAGTCTCTCTATTGGTGGCTTGCAAAGCCAGCCTAATTTGCTACCTTCAAGTGAGGGGGGAAGATACTGTACCCAGACATTGGAAATGTTATTCTTTGAGGATTACAGTTTTTAATTTCTGAGATGTATAGTCACAAAATTTAATATATCTGAGCTATGGCTGTCCCCAGAATGTAAAATTTGTAAAAGTATTTTGCATATATTTTTTAGAAAAGTCTTCTTGTGAGTTAGTCAGATATTGGCCAAATTCCTGTTACTTAGGGTAGTAAATCACATTTGGGTAGGCTGTTTGGATCAATGGGGATTTGGTGAGTCAACTCCTCACTAAGTTAGTTGATTTACATGGGCCTACTCCAACTGCAACTTACTATGCTAAAGTAAGCCACAGTTACAATTGGCCAATTTGAATCAATGGAATTTACTGAGAAGTTGACTCACCAAATCCCCATTGATTCAAACATCCTACTCTAGTGCAACTTACTATGTTAAGCAACAGAAATTTGGCTGCTATTACTGTACTTCCATATTGCAGAGAGGGCTTGAAAATGTTACTTTTTATTTTCTACTATACATACCTGTCAAGTTTCGGGAAATTTCTGTAAAAACCCTGTATTTTATACTCTTTCCCACCGTCATCCCATATTAGTTAGACTGCAATTAGACTGGAGTTAGACTGGAGGCCAGGACAGGATAAGCATAGCTGTCCAGTTTCCTGTTTTGGCCGGGAAATTTCCCTTATTTGACAGAAATTTCTTGAAACTTGACAGGTATGCTACTATAGCTCCCAAAATCCATAGCACAGTAAGTCACAGTTTGATTAGACCCATTTAAATCAATTAACTTATTGATTCACCAAATTCCTATTGATTCAACCAGCATATTCAACTGAGATTTACTAGCTATGTGTAACTTCGCTGGCTTAGGATTCAGGGGTTTAAAGCTTCCCAGCTCTGCTTGCAATGGTTATGGCTGAAGTGAGACTTGAAACAGAAGCTTTCTAATTATGATGAAACAGAAACTACCATGACAGACAGCTGTTTGCTAAGACTGAAGCAACCGTTTCACAGGATGATTTGCCTGTTCAGACAAGATTCTTACCTCCTCTTCTTAGTCTTCGCTAGTTAGAGCAGTGTTTCCCAACCTTTGGTTTTGGACTTTAATTCCCAGAAGCTTAAATCAGTTCCTCAAAGCACTGATCAACCAATGTATTGACCTAGGCTCCTGGGAATTGAAGTCCCTCAGTGGGGCGTGGGCCCCACATTGGCAACCACTGATCTAGACTAATTTACTTTTCATCCAAGAAGGTCTCCCTCCTATACTACCCCAATTTACTTTGAATGTTCACTGTAGCAATCTGTACTTTTAACTGCTTCTAGTTTCCAACTAATCTGAATCTTTGGTGTTTTCAGGGTGTCATACCTCTTGGTGGCTGCATCGTAGAAGCTAAGGAGGAACCCAACATGCCTTATGCAATGAAGATCTCTCATGAAGACTTCCATGTAAAAAGACAATTTTTCTTTATAGGATAACATTTTCCCCCAGGAGGTAGCAACCTGCTAACTCAGTGGTGCCCAAACTACAGTTTACAGGCCCAATTAGGCCTGTGCATCTTATTAATCCGGCCTGGGCTGAGAATCCGGGCCTTCTCTGGACCACCCCCACCCGCTCCCACCGCCTGATGTACCAAATCATCACCTAGGGCGGCGGCGGCGGCGGTCGGGCTTCACTCCTGCTGGTCCAAGCAGCATCCGCTTGGTCCCAGCACTTCAGAAGCCTCTTGCAAGCTGGATCGCCACATTGCAGAAATTTTTCAAGCCTTCTCCATTTCAACATCCGTGGTGCTGGAAGGGTAAAACTGGCATGCCACGCTGACATCAGCCTTGGTGCGCCAAGGGACTCTTCCATTGCTGTGGATTTTGAAATGGAGAAGCCTCAGAAAATTCCTCCAATGTGGCGATCGTGCTTGCAAGAGATTTCTGAAGGGCTAGGACTGAGCGGAGGCTGCTTGGACCAGCAGGAGTGAAGCCTGACGTCGAAATGGTCAGCAGCGGGAGCAGCCTGCCTCCAGCCCCTGCAGCTGTGTATCAGAGTGGGACCAGCCTGCAGCAGAAAAGGTTTGGGCACCATTGTACTAAATGAACAAGGAAGAAAATCCATTTTTCTAAGATAAATACACAAGTTAGAGATAAAATTCTAATAATAATTCAAAGCTCATTTCTTGTCTCTCTCCCAGAATGTTTCAGTTTGTTCATTGGCAGATTTGACCACCTGTAGTTGACCTGCGGTTGAGTTTTCTAGAACTGTGGTTCCTGAGAAGGGAGCTGGCATGATATCTGAAGGACCCAGAATTCTTAGAATGTTTCTAGATTATGGATTTAAAATGAATTTAACAGCTTAGTCCCATGAGGGCAATTAAAAATCATCATTATGCAGAAGCTTCTCAGAGTCTCTGAAATAATTACTATTATGTGCCATCAAGTTGACATGGCCACTCTTCAAAGTTTTCTAGACTTAGAATACCTGTACTTGCAGTTCATTTGGTAAAACCATGCTAGTTAAATTAGTGTGTAACTGGCATAGATCTGTATTACCAATAAAGCTTCAAACACCTTTATGTCTGTACAAAAGAACAGAAATAACTACCTCTGGCTTTCTCTTGATAGCACATTGTTTCTTCTAAATTATCTTAATAACCAATCTGACATTTATTTTATAAGGGTAACATCTTCCTAGCAGCAGAATCAGAGTATGAACAAGCCCAGTGGCTGGAGATGCTGAAGGAGTCTGGGAAAGTGTAAGTATGCAAAGTGAGCAGTTGCTCTGTTGACAGAATTTGGCTTTGCTCTGAAGTATGATGGAACTACCATAATCTTTATACCGACTTTTTACATTGCTCTGGTTTTAAGTAACACACAGTGTTAATTTTTGGGCTGGGGTCATAGCTCAGAGGTTGATATTTTGCAATGTTTGTACTTCCTGTGCTTTTGAAGTCACTTGTTGACTCAACACCAACTTCTATAATGTATGTTCTTCTTTACTGTTGGCCCCCAAATGACTCAGTGATGCACTGTAGCAGGTTCTGTCAGATTATGCAGAACCGGTAGCGGAAATTCTCCCAGACCATGCCCATTTGGTTGGCCACACCCACCTTCATAGCCCATAATGCAGGATGTTTGGCCATGCCCACAGATTTGGCCCCGCCCACAGATTTGGCCAGCCCACAGAGTAGGTAGTAATTTTTTTTGCAGTGCATCACTGAAATGACTGGAATTTATGATATGGAGGAACAAATGTGAATAATCCTCAAAAATCAGTCAACTGTTAAAAATGGAACTTGGTTATGCTTGCACATATAACCCTTGATGTTAGTTTATAGCATCTAGCCATGATATGATGATTTTTTTTTTACGGTTTGTAACCTTACACATATTGCTTGCACCTTACTTCATAATTATCTTCTGATAGTGACTAGAGTGAACAACTTGGTCTTGGATTGAATCTATGATTCCCCAATTTCAGTCTGGAGATAGCCTAATTTAAGCAACCCATTCAGTTGTTGCTTACTGTGATATTGTCATCCAGGAGGAAGTTGGAGTGTTATCCATATAATGACTTCTCAAACCAGGAGTCTCTGCTTTGTGGGTCTTTCTTTAACATAGGCCAGTTCTCATTTGTAAAATGTGATACCATTAGTCTTTTATCATTTTCTATTACCATCTGCTGAAGAGGGACTGTACTTCCACAGGAGAAGTTTCAAAAATTTGACAGTTCTTGGTTTTGCCCCTCGTTTCCATGGGCAAAAGTGTACCACTTGGCTCTTCTGTTGGAAGTAGCATCCAGTGATAGTCATGAGCATTTTTCTCTGCATTTTGTAGGCCATAACAAGCTGCTGCCCTTCCAATCTCCCTTGAACGAGGAGCCAGCCCATGAGCATGCAGGCAAGGCAAGGGGGCTCTCCCAAAATAGATGGAGAACTTTCAGTGCCCTGTACAAATCTGTTAAGCTGCTTAGGTTTGGCTCTTTACTTCATGACCACAGTTTATATGTACTGTATCTCTGAAGATACATATAAATTCTATCAAGGCTTATGGTGGGACAATTAAAAATTGGTCACTCATCCCAAAGGATTTATTCTATATTATCTTTCTGTGTGTAGTGATGCTAGGGAAGAAATGCTACACTTGAGTAGAGATATAAGGATTCATCAGAGACAATTAGGCATGAAACATAACATAGTATATACAGTAGTACAGGGATTCTCAACCTGCAGTCTGTGGGCTGGATGCGGCCTGTGGCACCATTTCATGTGGGGCCCCTCACTGCATCCACCCCACCAGAAAGAACCATGTGGTGGAAGAAGGGCAAAATGGTCGTCCAGCCCCTGAAGCTGTCTGAGGGAACGTGACCTGGCCCCCGGCTTAAAAAGGTTGAGAACTTCTGATATAATACCTCAAGGCACCTGCCTGGATTCACTTCTTGGACCTTTAGGCTCATTGCACCCGGTGAGGTGGATTTCATAGTGAAATACATTGGGTTGTACTGCCAATAGCAGCAAATATGAGATCTCAGCTGTTCTGTATTGCCATGAGCCACCATTGCTCAGTTTATGTTCTATGTTTGAAGCAGAAATAGGTAACATTTGTTTTCAGGCTACAACTTCCAGATGCCACACATGCTGACTGGGAATGATATGAGCTATAGCTTGGGAGAACAGAGGGCTGGGGAAGGCTGGTATGAAATAAACAAATCAGAGGTTTAAATCAGGGGTGCCCAAACTATGGCCCGTGGGCTGGATCCGGCCCCCAATGCCAATTCATCCAGCCATACCACTCTTGTTGCTTGAGGGCAGCATGGGCTGGATGAATTGGCATCGGGGGCTGGATCCAACCCATGAACTGTAGTTTGGGCACCTGTTGTGTTCTAACAGTGTACCTTTCTACATGTGATAACAATGTATCTGAACCAATGTAACCTTGCCTACGAGTAACAATGTAACCTTCAGCTGATCACTATAAACCCTGTAATGGGACGCGAGCTAATGACCACCAGCTGGCAGCAGCGAGCGTCCAAGCTCTCTTGGTTCAAACCCATCAAGGACCACAACGCGGGAAGTTTCCCGCCGCTACCTACACCTGGACAAGAAGGGCGTGACCAGCCATGACGTCACGCGGGCAGTAGCCAATGGGCTATCGTGTAGCCACATTCAAATACGTTACTACCATATATATAGAGCTGTTCGTCCGCCATTACCTCATGTTCCCTCTGTCCACCATGCAATAAACCTGAGTTAACCCAGCCCTTGGCTGTTTCCTGTGTCTTGACTCTCATACACTAAACTGGCGACGAGGATGGGATAATGGATCCCCAAGGAGCCAGGGCACAGAACGGGTTCAACATTACCAAACCGCAAGACTGGGAGCTTTTTGAGATGGACTTCCAGGCGGCACTGGTGGAACTCAAAGTCAAAGACGACGACGAGAAAAGGAAGAGGGCCATCCTCACCCGCATGCTTGGGATGGAGACCAAGCGAACGCTGGTGGGCATTATTGCGCCGAAGAAGATGGGTGAGTTCAAAGCCGATGACATCATGAAACTGCTGCGTGAGCGTTTCCGACCCTCGAGGGCAATGTTTCCCGCTCGGAGCGCGTTTTGGAGGCGAGTTCAAGCACCGGACGAGTCGGTAGAAGCCTTCGTAACAGCTATGAGAGTAGCCGCCACCCCCTGCAGGTGGGACCACTTTCTGGAGATGGCCCTCAGGGACGGAGTTCTGTGTGGCCTGAAGGACAAGGAAGTGCAGCGCAGCCTGATGAACAAAGAGCCACCACCCACACTGACAGAGGTTGTAGAGGCCGCGGAGGCCGCGGAATCCACGAATGCTGGAGTAGATGAGATGCACAAGTGGCGTGAGTGGCGTCCGAGGGCCGGCAAAGCGGAAAATTCGTTGCACGGAAAGTCCGGACAGTCGGTGCACGCAACCCGACGGGCCTCGAAGTCGTCTTCGGAAAGCAGCGACGGCGAGGAGGTCCAGAAGGTCCGAAGGGGAGGGCGCCGTTGCGATGGGTGCGGAGCGGCCCATGAGCGCGTGAGGTGCCCATTCAGAAAAACCGAGTGCTACAACTGCGGCCGTCGGGGGCACATCGCCAAGGCGTGCAGGAAAGGGAAAGAGGGCCGGAGACAGTCACAAGACCGTTCGGCCAGACCGGACCGTCCAGCGAGGTCCAAAGATGGCGCCCGGACCACGAGGAAGCAGGACGGCGTGGGCCGCATCTCGGACGACAGCGAGGGCGACGCTCCTGTGTTCAGCGTGTCTGCGGGACAGCCCCATTACTTCGTTGAGGTACTAGTACAAGGGACCCCTATTAGGATGGAAATTGACTCGGGGTCCTCCTATTCTATAATTCCCCAGAGAGAGTTCTTGAAAATCGACCCCCACATGCGGCCCAAACTTAAAGCGTTGAGGGCCACACTACGGGACGTACAGGGGAACAACATTCCAGTGTTGGGGGTCGGGACATTCCGGGTTCGTTTTAAGAGACATTCTGCGGAACTTCCCCTAGTGGTGCTAAAAGGGGGGAGTTGTAGCCTCCTCGGGACGCAATGGTTTCAGCCTTTAGGTTTGTTCATAGGGGGGGTGCATGCCGTGGGCGTGGACCCAATACAAGCGGTGTGCGACGCACACCCCGCCGTTTTTAAAAGTGGACTGGGAAAGTTCAAGGGACCCCCTGTAGCCTTCGACCTAGACCCGGAGGTCCGCCCGATAAGACTCAAACCGCTCAGGGTGCCGTTCGCACTAAAGGACAAAATAGAGGCGGAACTGGACAAACTGGTGGGTCAGGGGATTCTTGTTCCTGTGGATTCCGCGGAGTGGGAGACTCCAATTGTAACAGCACTGAAGGCTAACGGGGAGGTGCGCATTTGCGCTGATTATAAGTGTACAATTAACAAGGCGATCCGCCCTAATGCATACCCGGTGCCAGTGGTCAGCCACCTCCTGGCCAGGCTGAATGGGGGAAAGTGTTTCGCTAAGCTCGATTTAGCACAGGCCTACCAGCAACTCCCTGTAACCCCCGCCACAGCGGCGGCACAAACAATAGTTACACACAAGGGGGCGTTCCAGGTGTCGCGTTTACAGTTCGGCGTGAACTCGGCACCTGGCCTTTTTCAGTCGCTCGTGGAACGCCTCCTGAAGGGGCTGGAGGGGGTGTTGCCATATTTTGATGACGTGTTGATAACGGGGGGGAGTAAGGCCGAGCTGGCACATAGATTGGATAAAGTTCTGACCGTGTTCGAGAAAGCGGGGCTGCGACTGAGAAAAGACAAATGCGTATTTTTCGAAACAGAGGTTGAGTTTTTAGGGTTCCGTGTCACGCCCGAGGGAATTAGGCCGTCCAAATCTAAGGTAGCCGCCATCAAGAAAGCTCCTCGCCCCACATCCAAAACCGAACTACAGTCATTTCTGGGGCTTCTCAATTTCTACCATACCTTCCTTCCACGGAAGGCGTCTGTTGCCGAGCCGCTCCATCGGTTACTTAAAAAAGAGGAAAAATGGCTGTGGGGTGACGAGCAAGAGAGGGCGTTCACAGAGTTAAAGCAACTCCTAACATCCGAGGCAATCCTGACTCATTTCGATCCCAAACGGCCAGTAGTTTTAGTCTGCGACGCATCCCCGGTGGGGGTGGGGGCGGTGCTTTGCCACGTGTTGAACGACGGAAGGGAGGCCCCGATAGCGTTTTATTCAAGGTCCCTGTCCCAAGCAGAGCGGAATTACGCACAAACCGACAGGGAGGCATTAGCGATAGTAGCGGGAACCAAAAAATTTCACGATTTTCTGTATGGTCGCCCGTTCAAGATCGTGACTGATCACAAGCCCCTGTTAGGAATCTTCACTGCAAATAAGCCCACGCCACAGATCCTGTCCCCGAGGATGCTGCGGTGGGCTATTTTTCTTAACGCATACCAACATGAGTTGGAATACCGGCCCGGGAAGGAGATCAGCCATGCAGACGCGCTCTCACGGTCTCCGTTGCCCTTGTCGGACGATCAGAAGGCGGGGGTAGGAAGAGACCGCCAGGTATTGCTAATAGAGGTCTTAGATTCACCCCCAATAGTACCGGCCGACATTGCCAAGGCGACCGGAAAGGATAGAACACTGGAGAAAGTATGCTCGTGGGTACAGAAAGGGTGGCCGGCGTCATCCCCAAGCATGGAATTCGACCCATTTTTTCGAAAATGATTAGAATTGTCATTAGAGAGGGGGTGCCTTTTGTGGGGCCAACGGGTGGTGGTTCCTACGTCCCTGCGACCGAAGGTGCTAAAGCTGCTGCACGTCAGCCACCCGGGAATCGTCCGTTCCAAGGCACTGGCCCGGAGTTATTTCTGGTGGCCCCAGCTGGACGCCGACATAGAGCATATGATTGGCACTTGTGAGGCATGTCAGGGCTCCCGACCGGAGGTAGCCCGTCTCCCGCATAGGGAATGGGACGCAGCAAGGGGACCGTGGTCCAGGGTGCACGTAGATTTTGCTGGCCCGTTCCGAGGAACCATGTTTCTCCTGGTAGTGGATGCGTACTCGAAGTGGCTGGAGGTCATTCCGGTAAAGAGCACATCCTCCGCCACTACCATTGGCCAGCTAAGGAGGGTCTTTTCCACGTTCGGTTTACCCGACACTCTGGTCAGCGATAACGCTAGCTGTTTCACGTCCGCTGAGTTCGCGGCATTCATGGAGGCAAATGCAATTCGGCACGTCACATCTGCCCCGTTTCACCCGGCCACGAATGGCCAAGTGGAATGGTTGGTGCGCACAACAAAAGATGCGCTGCGGCGCATGGGCTCGGGGGATCTAAATCACCAAGTCTGTCAATTTCTATTAGCGTACAGAGTGACCCCCTTAGCGTCCGGATACTCGCCAGCTGAGCTGCTGATGCGGAGGAAACTGACCACGATCTTGTCCAGGTTAGACCCGACGAGGGTCGAGGACAAAGGGAAGAACATAGGGGTAGCGGTCTCGAAAGGTTTCGGCGTAGGCGATCCTGTACACTGTAGGAACTATGCCAACGCAGGCCCAGTCTGGGTGCCAGGGACGATAGTAGAACAGACGGGACCAGTGTCGTACCGGGTGGAAACGAACACCGGTCTCCTCTGGAGGAGGCACGCGGACCAACTGCGGCGCCGAGTAAGTGAGGGACCGATCAGTGGGGCTCAGCAACCGGATTCAGCGATAGGGTTCTCCCCCACCCGTTTAGCCCAAGGGGGAGGCAGAGAAGGACACCAGTCCGAAGCCAGGGGGGAAAGCAGTGATCCCGACTCATATCCTTTTGACACGTCAGTTCTATCAGAGCCCGGGGAGGGGGGAAAGGAGCTTGCGGCCGCCGCTGCCGCTTCCCCCGAATTCGATTACGATTTTAATTTTGATAGCCGGGGGGGGGTTTTTGGAGTGTTCCCCCACCCATCCAAGCGAGAAGAGGGGTTTTTTGTTAGCCCCCAGTGCCCCCGGTTCTTCCCAAACAAAGCACACACCGCCCAACAAAGCCGCAGAGCCGCGGCAAGCTACTAACAAGTCATCCTCTCCGATTACAGGGCAGGAAGCCAGGGAGCAAGGAGGAGGGAGCGAAGCCGGGGCAGGGCAGCCCGCGCCGAGACCCCAGCGTGTTCGAAATAAGCCATCTTGGCTGAGAGACTTCGTCTCATCCTAGGGGGGAGGAGTGTTGTGTTCTAACAGTGTACCTTTCTACATGTGATAACAATGTATCTGAACCAATGTAACCTTGCCTACGAGTAACAATGTAACCTTCAGCTGATCACTATAAACCCTGTAATGGGACGCGAGCTAATGACCACCAGCTGGCAGCAGCGAGCGTCCAAGCTCTCTTGGTTCAAACCCATCAAAGACCACAACGCGGGAAGTTTCCCGCCGCTACCTACACCTGGACAAGAAGGGCGTGACCAGCCATGACGTCACGCGGGCAGTAGCCAATGGGCTATCGTGTAGCCACATTCAAATACGTTACTACCATATATATAGAGCTGTTCGTCCGCCATTACCTCATGTTCCCTCTGTCCACCATGCAATAAACCTGAGTTAACCCAGCCCTTGGCTGTTTCCTGTGTCTTGACTCTCATACACTAAAGCACCCCTGCTTTTAGCAGAGAAAATGGCATCTTAAAATCTATTGCATCCTGTTTTGCGAAACATATCTGTTGCAAAACAGATTGCAAGGCACATTTTACTTCCACCTCTAGTGGGAGGAACCACATGAACGGCCCATGGCCTGAAAAGTTTGGGCACCCCTGGTTTAAAGGAACTGGAAGAAAGTTGGTGGTATCTGGTTAGTTGGAGTACTTCCACTTCTGGTGGGAGGAACCACATGACCAGCCCACTGAACCACATGAACAGCCCACGGCCTGAAAAGTTTGGGTACCCCTGGTTTAAAGGAACTGGAAGAAAGTTGGTGGTATCTGGTTATTTGAAGTACTCCAGACTCCTTCACCTTTGAATAAGTGGTAATATAAAGGAGAGTTGTCATAAGAGCTGATGATCTTATCAAAAACATAGTATTTTGGGAATCTCCCCAGACATTAAATGGGGTGTTGTTGAAACCCTTTTGACTCTTTTGTTAGGGAAAGCTGGTGAGATGCTGAGCCTCAAAGTAGGCATGGCTCTGGTCATGAAGTTCTGCCCTTGAGTGCTGTTTATTACCACCACCATAACCAACATAATCAAACACTACTGATTGGGGTTGGTGAGGGATCCAGATCACTACCTTTGGTTATAAGTTTGTAAGAAAGAAAGAAACTTTGAATCCAGTTACCCAGCATTAGGTAATTAAAATATGTTTAGTCTGGTCATGAACTTTGACAGCTTTCTCTACTGCACCTCCCGGTTTCATAGGGATCCCAGCCTTGCCTTTTGATAGACTTCTAGTCCTCATTAAATCTTTTGGGCCTCATATCCAAGAAGGACCAGCAGTGTGGCCAATGGTGAGAGACTGTGAATAATATGTTCCATAAAATCTGAAAGGTTCCCTAGACCTGCTATAAACCCTTGGGAAGTACATCAGCAACCACTCCTATGCTGTCTCTAATTTGCGCCCACCATAGTTCAACCCATGTGAACTGTCTGCTTCAGTTCTTAGCAACTAGCCCTTTTTTGTTTGCTTCTACCATGTTCTTGAGAACTACCTCTCTATCTCCATTACAACTCCTTTATGGAATTTGCTTTATTTATGGAATGTGAAGGATGCCATCAAGCCAACCTGGTTTACTTCTTCTTTCGTGTCCTGATCAAGCCCTGGACTGCCAAAACGAAGCCACTTCCTTTGCTTTATTGTTGGCCACACTTAAGTCCTCATTGGACTTGGTTTACTGCCTTGAGGCAACTGCTGGGTAGAAGCCTGCATCTCAACCCATCTTCCAGAATGTGAGGCTTCCAGCAGCTCTGTCCTGGGCCAAGCTTGATTGCAGAGATCCACATCACTGCTTGCTCAAATCCATGAAGAACACCTTTGCTGCCCAGAGGAGTTTAAAATAGCTCTGAAAAATTGCTTGGGCAGTGATTTGGTTGCTTGGTTAGGCAAGAAGCCAAAGGGGCATGATTGTGAAGGTCAGTACACATTTTGAAAAATGTGGCTTCAGCTGTGGCAGAAATATCCAGCAAGTAGATCCATCTCCTTCTCTTCATAGTTCTTGCAAACTAAAGCTGCTACTGTGGGGCTAATGTGCTATGTAACAAGATGCCAGTATCAGTCATGTTTTCTTTACAAAGTTTGTTGCGCATGTTCTCATAACAAACCTTGGAAAGGTAATATTTGTGTTATAGAAGTAACTTTTCAAGCTCTATTCAACAATCAGCATGGGTTCTGTACCCCAAAGAGGCTGAGTCAATTCTAAATTTTGGGTAGGTTCAGAGTCCAATTCACAAGTCCACTTAGAAGACTTATAAAAAGCAAAAGATGTATGATTGTCCTTTCCAGCTAAGGCGACCATATGGGGCCATTCAACAATTATGTGATCCTTGAAGGGGGGAGGGGGTCTGCCATCTGAATTACGGAAAATTATGTGGTGTCAGGTCAAAGATTACATAATCCATTTGGAGCTGTTATGGTTTTGAAACATGGCACTTTTTCAGGCTTAAAAATGATCTCTGGGAATTTTGATCCGATTTGAGATTATTGAATTGCTTGTGCAGTCTATTTCTGTTTCACCAATAGTGAAAAGCTCTACAAATTAGAATTTTGATACAAAAGCTCTGGATTATGTAATCTTAAAGGAGGGTTGAAGTGAAAATTATGGTCAGATTACATGGGGAGGGGAGGGGGTCAATTTCCCCCCCAAAATGGATCACGTAATTGTTGAATGGCCCTATGTAGCCCTCAAGTAAAGTCTGACTTACAGCAGCCCTTCTCAGAGATTTCTAGGTATAAAGCAGGAGTGGCCTGTGACACCATTTCATATGGCCCGCTGCCACCCTCACCACCAGCAGAAGCGGAAGCAGATGTGTTTATGACAGCCATAAAATGTGCCTGCATATGTGTAAATGCGCCCGCACCTGTTGTAAACACTGCCTAAACCAGGGGTGCCCAAACAATGGCCCACGGGCCAGATCCAGCCCCCAATGACAATTCATCCAGCCCACAATGCTCTTGCCATACATTTTACTTCCACTTCCAGGAGTGGCAAGGGCATTGGGGGGTCGGATGAATTGGCATCGGGGGCCAGATCTGGCCCATGGGCCGTAGTTTGGGAACCCCTGGTATAAAGTATAGAGAAGTGATATACTATCCCTTTTTTGGTGGCTGTGCTGGCTGGCTCATCCGGAACAGCTGCTTTGTAGAACAGTGCTGGTTTGAGATGAGGAAAGTGAGCCAGAGATTTATTGGTAAGAGTTCGCAGAAAGCTAAGTCAGGAAAAGCTGAGGTCAGAGTCCTGTTACGTACAAGCCAGTTCAAGAGAGTCCAAATAGTGAGGTCAAAGTCCAGTTCCGAAGTTGGGGAAAGAGAGTCCAATGGGCAAATCCAAATCCAGTTCTGAGGTCCATAATAAGGAGTTAGTCTGATCAATGGTCAAGTTGTGGGGTCAGGCATGGTACAGATATGGGTTGTCACACTTGCATTGTTCTGACGGCAGGCTCAGCCCCTGAGAGAGCCTTAAATGGCTAGCCTAGTGTATTGCTAATCCAAGACAGCTGAAGACTTCCTTTGAAGTTTCCCATGCGCAGCCCTCCGCTGTTTCTGCAACGCCTCTTGCTCCTCGATCGATCGCAGGCTCAACCCCTGGTTAGAATAGTTTAGGGGTGCCCAAACTACGGCCCGGGGGCTGGATCTGGCCCTCAATGCCAATTCATCTGGCCCACGAAGCCCTCATCACTCACAGAAGCGGAAGTTTACTTCCGCTTCCAGGAACAATGGGCTGGATGAATTGGTGTCAGGGGCCGGATCCAGCCCATGGGCCATAGTGACCAGCCTCCTGAACCACGTGGCCAGACCACAGCCCTTGGGCACCTCAGGAATAGTTGATTGGCTGGAGTGGTCCTGCCAGTTGATCGGCTGGAGTGCCCTGCCTGGGATTCAAGCTGGTTTCGGATCCCAGCTGCTCCTCTTCCTCGGAGCTATCCGAATCCAGGGGAGTGGGCAGGACAGTGGCACATATACAATGCCAAAAAAGAGGACAACAAAGGATTGCAATTGTATATGTTAATCTTGCCTGTAGATGCACATGCAGAAATATTTCCTATAGTTTTGGACACAACGGCTGAAGTCCTGTTGCACAGCTCTGCAGTTCAACTGTGATAATGTCATCAGCAGTGGCAAATTGCTTCTGATTAAAAGCTTCCTTTAGCAATTGTGGGGTGCATATAATCTCATCACACTGTATATGAGTTGTGTGGAGTCTAAACCCATCTTATATTGGTGGCAATTTGTCTTTATTAGCAGGGACTTGACACTGAGTTCATGGAGCTATGGAGCAGAATTTCTGCCAGTATTCAGAGTATCTGACCATAGAGTGACTGACAAAGTGCTCCAGGATCAACTCAGATGCTAAAGTTACAATATCATTAGAAGAAGAAAACATGTTAATATTTCAGTCTCTGAGTGATCAGAATGCAAGCACCGCTGGCATTATTTCCTGGGGGCATAAAATAAAGCAAACTCCATCTGCGAATTGATAATGGAAAGCAACAGAGTTCTGGCTCTCCCTTTTGATGGTTCTTGATCTTTAAACCAGATCTGGAGTAGAAAATCCCCATAAACATAAGACACTTTGAACTAGAAGACGGTTCACACAGCTGGTCTGTCTTTGGATGAGAGGTTTTATAGGCAAGAGGACCTGGACACTTCAATTGTAGGGAATCATACTTTGGGGGCTCACCTGGGCAAATTCCTTAGTCAAACTTGCTAAGGGATTATTATGGTAATCATAGTTTAGAAAAGTAATTTTTCAAAGCTGTGGTTAAGATTCATTTCTTTATTCATGTCACAGGCACCACCAGCATATAATAACATACAAAGCTAAAATTAACATATCTAAAACAAAAGGGAATTACAGTAAAAGGACTAGATGACATCTGCCCAATATCAGATTGATGATTCATGATTTGGGGTGCAAGGTGTAACAGAATGAAGTATACCCTGTTCTCATTCTCATTCAATATGGTGATTTCAGATCAGGGAGAGAGAAAATGGTATGTAAACAATGCGAGCCTCATGATGTAGAAAAAATTAAGCCTAAGGTGTGATTGACATGTCTTGCTGTAAGATCATTGGTCCAAAGGTGGACCCTGTGGGAGGAGATATAACCCAGAGACTCACACGCGCACACACATGCAGACACAGAGACACTCTCTGGAATGCTGTGCTTTTAAGCTTGCAAAAATGTAGAAACTTGAGGTAAAGGGAGGCCCATGGGCTATCCCTGAAACATGCAGCTTGCTTTATTTCTGCTTTGAAATGCTTTCATAGCTTTTGCTGGACTGTGTCCTGAATCTTGCTATGCTTTCAATATATTTCTAAAAATACCTGAAGAGACTTGGAGTGATTACTTGGCACACGTTACCTGAATCTATACTAGTTTCACGTGCACCCTTTGCTCACTACCTAGATTTCGGTCATTAGTGACTGGGCACACTGATAGGAAAAGCTCTGAACTGCTGGGTCCGATCTGGGCCAGGGAAGCAGGATCAGGCGCAATCCCATTGCCAGGAGGCCGGGGGACTACCGAGTCCTACCTGGGAGTAAGCGGATTGTTATACAAGGCAAGACTCGGAGCTACAAGAACCAGAAAGCAGAGTGTGTCTTGAAGTATTGAAGGTGAAAATGAAAGGCACTTTTCAATTACTTAGGCACCATTTTTATTCTTTAGAAAGCAATGAACTCTTTGTTCCTTTGTAATGCTGGTAATTTATATTCATTAGACCCTACCTTATCTTTCCAGTTAATAATAGGAGAACAGTCACAGTTCACAACATTCATTGCTTTAGAAGAAGAAGAAAAATTCTGTCTTTTAAAAATAAAGTAAAAAGAGTGTGTTTTCACCATCACCACCACTTTCACAGCTTCAGGGAGAAAGAAGTACAGTAAAACCCCTACTTATGAAAAAGGTCCGTTCCGTAGGCTTTTGCATAAATTGTTTTTTTATGTAACTCAAACCAAACCCATAGGAAAAAATGAAACTTTTATGTAAATAGAAGCAAACCCATAGGTAAATGAATTTTTATGTAACTCGAAACAAACCCATAGGAAATCGTGTAAATCGGGACATGGTTTTAGCACAAAATCATTATGTAAGTTGAATTTTATGTAACTCAAGGCATACAGGGTCGGGGTTTTACTGTATATAAAACTTGGCAGCAGTATATTGATGAATTTGGAAGGGCTGTTCCTCATCATAACAACCATTATAGACAATACTGCTTGTAAGGAAACTCTGAAGACAGCTGGAGCAGGAGGAGCAGCTCTTCTCTAAAGTTAATGTCTCTTAATTGCTCATTCAAGGCCAGACCACCTTTTCAGCATTTTACACTACAGCAAAGACAGCTTACAACAGTGATGGCCGACCTTTTGCACTCCAGGTGTTCTTGAACTTCAGTTCCCAGATGACCTGTGTGTTGACTTGGGCTTCTGGGAATTGAAGTCCAAGAACACCTGGAATGCCAAGGTTGGCCATCACTGGCTTACAACAATATACTGATAGTATGGAAATCTATCCCCCCCCCCAGCTGCCATTGTGAGAATTGCATCTAAACTCAGAGGGAACACACCAGCCTGTGGTAGTAAGGAGGGCCAGTTATTGTCTTAAGGTCTCCTCTTCATCAGAAAGTCCTGGGTTTTTGACCCTGTGAGCTCTGGTTTGACTACACTACTGCTTAAGGGGGTGTTTTTGGTTCTTTGTCATGCTTGTTTTTGAAGAACTTGTCATGCTTGTTTTTACTTGTCATGCTTGTTTTTGAAGGACTTGGAGAAATGCTGAGCTGGGAGAAGCCATGATTGAAAGCCTCGAAGCCCAGGGACTCCAGCTGGCCAAGGAGAAACAAGAGTATTTAGGTTGGAACAAGCAGCGGATGAGCTTCTGTCTACTATTCTTCAGCAGCATAAATGTTACTATGATTACCATCTTTGGCTGTTTATATAGGAATATTAGCATTGGCTACCTGGCTTCGCCGGTCGGGTCACTTGGGCCCTCTCCTTACCTTAGTCCCCGTTTTTCTGTCTGTGGTGATGGTAGTGGGGCAAGAGCGTTCACGCCCGTACCGGGGGCTGTCGCACCGCGTTTCCTTTCCGGTCCTCCCTTATCTGGTGTGCCAGCCACATCCATTTTGTCCAGTCCAGAGGCCTTCATGGCGCAATTTGTCCTGCCCCCGGCGATGAGGGGTGAAAGGGGCCAAACCATTCCCTCAGCCCGGGCTCTGTCTGCCTTGGTAAGCTGAATTGCGCATGCATTGGCTGTTTTTTTCTTCTCACGCACAGTCTGTCCCACCTCCTCCACGCTTGTGTCCTCCTGCCTGATTGGCTGAGGCGTGCCGTGGCATGGAGGATGCTGGGACTTGTAGTTTTTTGTTTTTCCGTGTTCGTGGGGCATTGGCCCCACTCTCGGCTCCCGGACCCTTGTTGCAGTGATGTCTGGGATGAAAGGTAGGTGTGCATGGTGCATTACAGGATAGGCTGCACGTGTGTGGACAAGCATTCCGCACATGCATAGCCACATCCCTTCCTTATAGGTACAGATGTTGTGCTGATCCTGTTTCCTTTCCAAAGGTTTCCAGTTCATTTCTGGAATTGCTCAAAGTGCTGGACATTAAGCAGTTCTAGAAATGTACATCCCCACATATCTTGGGAGCTTTGTGTGTCTAGTGAAATATCTTCTTTTGTATGTATGTACCTGGAGCTTTAGGCCACTCCCCCCCATCTATAGACCTCCAGATGTGTTAGACTACAACTCAAATAATACCTAGACTACACTGATGGCTGGGGAATTAGGGGAGAACAACAGATTGGAGAAGACACCCTTGATCCATGATGGCCAGCCCTGGCACTCCAGGTGTTCTTGGACTTCAATTACCATAAGCAAGTGATGGTGAACCTTGGCACTCCAGGGGTTCTTGAATTTCAACTCCCAGAAGCCCTGAGCAGCAGGTGTGTTGACTTGGGCTTTTGGGAATTGAAGTCCAAGAACACCTGGAGTGCCAAGGTTCGCCATCACTGCTCTAGATGGTCTTTGGAAGCACCTCTTCATTTCCACAAGAAAGACAAAACCCAAATACAAGTTTTATTTGAAAACTTTTTTTTTTTTTTGAAAAAAGATGAGATTTCAAATCTTTCAGGCTGGGCATTGCAGAGCTTGAAAGAGGATGGCAAGAGAAAGAAAAATCCAAAAACTATCTGAAGATGGAGAGTGCAAACTTGTTCAATCAGCTTGAGGGATCGGGTTTCACCTCAGGCAACATAGAATCAATAGTTTTCCTTTTCTACAAAGAAATGTTGCCAGATACCTTCTATATCTGCCTCTTTGATCAAAGGATGGAGATGAAAAAGAGGGGTTTCTCAGGGGTGGCTCTCTGTTTTTGGATTGTTCTTTCTAGGAAAGTTGATGACAATACAGTTCTTTTGCCATTAGGCAGACTTCTGTATTCTTATGAGCTTTTAAAAAATCTGCAATTTAGATCCCGTGTCCTACTTCTAACACCTCCAACACCTGCTACTTGTGGCTCTTTATAGCTTGTGTAAAGTACAGTGTATTTTGCTGCAATGTTTTAATCATTTTCAGGAAAATGTGTGTGGTTTTTGTTGTTGTGTGCTACTCTGTGCATCACCTGGAAATTCTGTCTCTGAGGCAGTGATGTACTGCTCCAGGTTCCCACCGGATCCCGGAAACTGGTGGCGGAAATTTCCCCAGGTCACTCCCACTTGGCCGGCCATGCACACCTCCCTACCCCAGGCCATGGTGTGGCTGGCCAAGTGGGCATGGCCCACAGAGTTTGCCACGGCCACAAAGTTAGTCACGCCCAGCGTGGGGGTAGTATTTTTTTTTGCAGTGCATCACTGCTCTGAGGTTGGTGTTCATGAAACAGAATGAACAAAGTTCCATCACTGTACAGTGCGCTGTATAGAGTATTATCACTTTTATTTTTAGATGGCAGATACTAAGACTGTAAAAGTTACCATTTTGGAACCATTACTCCCAGAATCCCTCAGCTATTATCATGCTGCCTGAGGGATTCTGGGAGAAGGGGCACCCAAAAAGCAAAGCAATCACTTATATACAGCCCTATAGCAGTTTAAAAGTTTATACCTTTTAAAAAACTTTTCTTCTCATACATTAAATTTAAATAGTGATTCTGTCATAGCCAGGGAAAGGGTTGTAAAATTTAGGATATTGGTTGACCAGAGAGTAGTACAAACCAAAGTTGTCATTTATAATTAATTTCGCTGGAGAAGCGTAAAAAGCAGTAGCACATTAAGACAGCCAAACCCGATTTGTTATTCTAAAGATGTTTCAAGATTTAAAGTCCTCCTGTCTGCTCAGAAAGTATGACTAATGGTTGGGGGTGCCAGGGTTTGCAGCTCAGTTTGGGGAAGGCTGCATTTAAATTACAATAGAATTTATCATGAGAGGTTTAAAAAGCAGATGAAACCATTTCTTTTTCAAGAGGCCTTTGAGAATGTTTTGCCAATGGCTGAGCATTAGATAGTTTATTGTCTCTCTCCGTCACCAGTCACCAATAGGGTTTTTGTATTTTTTTAAAAAAAATGTGTTTTAATATGTGAGTTTCGTATTGTTAGCCGCCCCCGAGTAGGAAAACCTCTTAGATGGGTGGGGTATAAGTAAAATAAATAAATAATAAATAAATAAAATTTGCAGAATTCAGCAAAAACTCCCAGAATACAGCAAAAATTCCCCAGGCAGGATTCTCACCGTGGCAGCTGACAGACACATGCGGACAGAGGCTTGCATCTTGTATACCTGAGGGAAGGTCTATCTCTGTGATGACATGGCCTTTTCTGGTCTTTACTTCCTGTCATTAATTTAAAAATAAAAAAAGAAACTCTTACGGTTCTTCTTGTAAGCCACCTTTTCTCATTGCCTATTAGGCTCTTTAAAGGGAAGCACCTCTACAGCCTTTTAAAAACAACCCATTAATAACAGAAAAGAAGGGACTGTGGTGGTTTAGTGGTTAAGACGCTAGACTTGATGACTGGAAAATTGGCAGGTCAGCAGTTTGAAACCTGAGTGTTGCATGATGGAGTGGGCTCCCATCTCTGCCCCAGCTCCTGTCAACCCAGCATTTCGAAAGCAAGAAATTGCAAGTAGATAAATAGGTACCACTTTGGCGGGAAAGGTAACAGCATTCTGTGCACTCCAGTGTTTTGTCATGCCTGCTACATGTCCACAGAAATGTATGCAGACACAGACTGTGCTGGCTCTTTGGTTATAAATAGAGATGAGCACTGAACCCTAGAGATGGATATGACTGGCTTTTGAGCAAGGGTGACCTTTACTTAATAACAGGAAGAAAGACAGGAAAAGAGAATTGTTGTGCATTGAGGCACATTTGCAAGTAGTGCAGGGAGCGCTCTTGCAAGAGGAAAATGTCGGTTTCCCACCATTCTAATTAGAAGCCCAAAGTGGCGTGAAACCCCTGCAAAAGAGCGCACTTGTTAGGCTAAACCAAGCCCTGTGATTGGTTACAGTTTTGGATCCTGTTCTCCATTGGTTAGCTAGATATAATCGCTGTTATGATTGGTTAGTTACGTTTGTCCGGCAGGTCGCTACCTTGTATCCAGGAGCCACCGGCGGGGAGATACTATATAAGCCCCATGGATAAACAAGGGTGGGGCCGGACCGGATCTTTACATCCTACTCCAAACAGGTAGCTGGGTAGTGCTAAGCCTGGGTCCCTCCATTATGCTACGCTTCTATGGTAGCTAGTTTATTGCCCATTGCCGGGTAAGAGTCCGGAGGGATATATGCCGCCCTGAGTCGGGTTCTGCCTGAGTGGGCGGCATATATAAATATGACTATTAAATTAAATTAAATTAGGGTACTGCAGTGGCTCAAGTTGCTAAGACGCTGACTGGGAAGCGGAAGGTCAGCAGTTCGATTCCCGAGTACTGCAGGACGGAAATGAGCTCCCGTCTTCGTCCCAGCTCCTGCCAACCTAGCAGTTTGAAAGCAAGAAATTGCAAGTAGATAAATAGGGACCACTTCGGTGGGAAGGTAACAGCGTTCCGTGCGCTCCGGTGTCTAGTCATGCCTGCCACATGACCACGGAAATGTCTGCAGAAGCAGACAACGCTGGCTCTTCGGCTTAGAAACAGAGATGAGCACTGCATCCTAGAGTCGGATACGACTGGCTTTCGAGCAAGGGAAACCTTTACCTTTACTATTAAATTAAAATTAAATTGACTCCACTAGGATTGTATAGCCATCTCGGGATCCGGAACACCTTGTAAGGTCATCTCTATTTGACTGTTAAATAAAGACTGGGGCTGTTTGTTCATCGTTGTCCTGGACTGGTGCTTATAAGGGCCGGATCTAACAAGAATGCAGTGTCAGAGACAGCCACTTCTCCAGCTGAGCCAAATGTATGCATCTGTGTGTGTGTGTTTGGGGGCTGAAAGTTCCAGAATTCTGCCTGGGAAACACTTGGTGAATTTGGGGAGTTGGAGTCTTTTTAAAAAATGCACAAAAGAGCACATCCCTGAGCAGTAAAAGAAAGAAGGTTGCCCATTTTTGAAGGAAATGACCATTCAATGACCATCAGTTTTCAATTAATCTTGCCATAGTGGCTGTTACCCCTTTTTTCTCTATGTGTTTGCAGATAAACTGATGGAAGAAACAGAGGAGCTGTGTCTACAGAGAGAGCAGAGAGAGGTTTGTTCCCCACACTTTAAATTATTTCATTTTTAACTTTTGGTGATTTAGTGTATGGGACCAAGGACGACCGGACAACCGAAAGGTTGGTTTAACACAGGTTTATTGCATGAGGTTCCAGTTAAGCATGAGGTAATGGCGGTGATACATCTCAATATATACAGTAGCTCTCTACATTTGAATCTTGTAGCACGGTAGCTGATTGGTTGCTACCGGCGTGGCCTCGCCCAGGCACGCCTCCGCAGGTCTTTCTTCAGCTGCTGAATGCGGGGAAGGTTTTCCCGCGGCTGTCCGTGATTGAGCAATGTGAACCATGTGAGAGTGAACGCTCGCAGCTGCCCTCTATAGGCTGTCTGCTCGCGTTCCTTTACAGCTGATATCGTTTGTATCTGGAGTGGTTACAATCTTGCCTTACAGTATAATGAACATGCATACATACATAACATCCCTCCCCCCTAGGATGGGACGAAGTCCCGCAACCATTGTGGCTTGCCGCACGTTCGCTTGGGGCGTGCTTGCGCCTGCCCTAATTCTGGAGAGCCTGTGATCCCTGACTCCGCGGGAGCTTGTCCTGCAACGGGAAACGGGGATTCGTTAGTGGCTCTGTGGGGCGTCCGTGCCTGCCTTGCGCTTGGGGAAGGGAATGGGATGAACAGTTGGGAGGTAAATCCCTGCCTATTGCCCTCGGACCCCGGGGACCCTCCTAGTGTGAACCGCGGCACCGATGAGGTCGCCCTTGGGGAATGGCTACCTTCTGATCCCTGCTCGGGGGACCTTAAGACTGTGGTGGTGGGCGGACTCGCTGATGCCTCCGGTCTTGGAGGTGTCGGTCTCCGGAACATGGGCGCTATATTGCATTCTAACTCACAGGGGCTACTGGGACTGGAGGTACCAGGGGCTGAACTGAAACCCCTCTTTTCGCTAGGACGGGTGGGGGACCACTCCGCTAACTCCCCCTGGTACTGTAAATCAACGTCTAAACCTCTATGGGCCTCTGAGCCTCGGGGGGACTTCCGCGGCTTCCGCGGGGTATGAGTGTGGTTGGGGCTCCTCCTTTCTGACGGGGACTCCCGCAACCCGGGGCTCCTCCTCTCTGGCGGGGACTCCCGCAAAAGATTTCCGTGGATCGATTCCCTTTCTTCCCCCCTTGGTGGGGACCCATGCTCCCCTTTTCCTCCCCCTTGGGCTAAACGGGTGGGGGAGTACCCTAACGCTGAATCAATGCTGGTCTCAACCTCGTCTTGCTCTCCGGGGACCCTACGCCTGAGTTGGTCCACGTGTCGCCTCCACAGGAACCCTGTACTGGTCTCTACGCGGTATGAGACGGGGCCGGTTTGATCTACTACGGTGCCCGGCACCCAGGCTGGCCCCGCGCTGGCGTAATTCCTGCAGTGTACTGGGGCGCCTATGCTGAAACTCTTTGTGGGTTCCACCCCTATGTTCCGCCCCTTGTCCTCTACTCTCGTGGGGTCTAGCTTGGATATCCCCGTGGCCAGCTTCCTGCGCATCAACAGCTCTGCGGGGGAGTACCCTGACGCTAAGGGGGTGACCCTGTATCTCAGCAGGAATTGGCACAATTTCAGGTCGAGGTCTCCGGGACCCATGCGCAGTAGCGCGTCTTTCGTGGTGCGCACGAGGCGCTCTACTTGGCCATTGGTGGCCGGGTGAAAGGGGGCGGAGGTGACGTGCCGAATGGCGTTGCGTTCCATGAATGCCCTGAACTCGGCGGACGTGAAACAGCTAGCGTTATCGCTGACGAGGGTGTCGGGTAAACCGAACGTGGAAAAGACCCTCCTTAACTGTTTAATGGTTGTGGTCGAGGAGGTGCTCGAGACTGGAATGACCTCCAACCACTTAGAGAACGCGTCCACCACTAGGAGGAAAAGCGTTCCCCTGAATGGGCCAGCAAAGTCTACGTGAACTCGGGACCAGGGTCCCCTCGCAGCGTCCCATTCCCTAGGTGGCGAGCGAGCCTCTTCTGGCCTAGAGCTTTGGCACGCCTCGCAAGTGCCGACCATGTGTTCGATGTCGGCGTCTAACTGGGGCCACCAAAAATAACTGCGGGCTAGTGCCTTAGAGCGTACGATCCCCGGGTGGCTGACGTGCAGCAGTTTAAGCACCCTCGGCCTGAGAGACGTGGGGATCACTACCCGCTGTCCCCACAAGAGGCAACCCCTCTCCAGGGACAACTCCAATCTCTTTTTGAAAAATGTGTCGAATTCCGCTGCTGGGGAAGACACGGGCCACCCTTTCTGCACCCAGGAGCAAACTGTGGCCAGCGCTTTGTCCTTGCCTGTCGCTTTGGCGATTTCGGCCGGTACTACTGGAGGGGAGTCTAGGACCTCTATCATTAAGACCTGGTGGTCCCTCTCTACTCCGCCCATGTGGCAGCAATCCCGGGGAATGGGGGACCTCGACAGCGCGTCGGCATGGCTTATTTCCCTCCCGGGCCGGTATACCAACGCGTGCTGATACGCGTTGAGAAAAATGGCCCATCTGAGCATTCTCGGGGACAGGATCTGGGGTGTGGGCTTGTCTGCGGTGAAGATGCCCAGCAACGGCTTGTGGTCAGTCACTATGGTGAAGGGGCGGCCGTACACGAAATCATGAAATTTCTTGGTCCCCGCAATTATTGCTAGCGCCTCCCTGTCTGTCTGAGCATAATTCCTCTCCGCTTGGGACAGGGATCTAGAGTAGAACGCTATCGGGGCCTCCCTACCGTTCTCCAGCACGTGGCAAAGCACCGCCCCCGCCCCCACCGGGGATGCATCGCATATCAGGACCACCGGGCGTTTGGGATTGAAGTGGGTCAGTACAGCATCTGATGCCAGGAGTCGCTTCAGGTCATTGAAAGCCTTTTCCTGGTCGTCGCCCCACTTCCATGCCTCGTCCTTTTTTAACAATTTGTGTAGCGGTTCTGCCACGGCTGCCTTCCGCGGGAGGAAGGAGTGGTAGAAGTTGAGCAGTCCGAGGAACGACTGCAACTCGGGCTTGGAGGTGGGGCGAGGGGCCTTTTTGATGGCGGCTACCTTGGATTGGGCCGGCCTAATTCCCTCGGGAGTAACACGGAACCCTAGGAACTCAACCTCTGTAGCGAAGAAGACGCATTTGTCTTTCCGCAACCTCAACCCCGCCTTTTCGAATATTGTCAGGACCTTTCCCAACCTTGTTGCTAATTCGGCCCGGCTCCCCCCTGTAATTAATACGTCATCAAAATAGGGTAACACCCCCTCCAACCCCTTCAGGAGGCGTTCCACCAATGACTGGAAAATCCCGGGCGCCGAATTCACGCCGAATTGGAGGCGCGAAACCTGGAACGCCCCTTTGTGGGTGACTATTGTTTGTGCAGCAGCTGCGGCGGGGGTCACCGGGAGTTGCTGGTAGGCTTGGGCCAGGTCGAGTTTGGCGAAACACCTCCCCCCGTGTAACCTGGCCAACAAGTGGCTGACTACCGGCACCGGATACGCATTAGGGCGGATCGCCTTATTGATGGTGCACTTGTAATCAGCACATATTCGGACTTCCCCGTTGGCCTTGAGTGCTGTTACAATTGGAGTTTCCCACTCCGCAGAATCAACAGGAACAAGAATCCCCTGGCCCACTAATTTGTCCAATTCCGCCTCTATTTTGTCCTTTAGTGCGAAAGGCACTCTGCGCGGTTTAAGTCTGATTGGACGCACTCCAGGGTCCAGGTCGAAAGTCACTGGGGGGCCCTTGAATTTTCCTAGCCCCTTTTTAAAAACCTCGGGGTGCGCGTCGCACACGCTCTGTATTGGATCAGTCCCGGCGGCGTGTGCTCCCACGGCGTGCACCCCCCCAATGAACAACCCCAGGGGCTGGAACCATTGAGTCCCGAGGAGGCTGCATTTACCCCCCTTGAGGACGACTAAGGGAAGCGTTGCGGTGTACTTTTTGAACTGGACCTGGAACTTCCCAACCCCCAACACTGGGATGCGGTTCCCTTGCACGTCCTTCAGCGTGGCCCTCAACGCCTTGAGCTTGGGCCGCACGCGGGGGGCGATTTTCATGAACTCCCCCTGGGAAATAATGGAGTATGAAGAACCCGAGTCCACCTCCATTCTAACAGGGGCCCCTTGTATTACTACCTCAACGAAGTAACGGGGGTGCTCCGTGGAAACGCTGCAAACCGGCGCGTCGTCCTCGCTGTCGTCGGAGACTCGCCCTACTCCGTCCCGCGTCCTCGTGGTCCGGGTGCCGTCCTTCGGCCTCGTGGTGCGGTCCTGCCTCGTGGTGCGGTCCTGCCTCGCCGAGCGGTCTGGAGAACTCCGGGTGGCCTCGCGTCGTTTCCGGCAGACCTTGGCGATGTGCCCGCGCCGGCCGCAGTTGTGGCACTCGGCCTTGCGGAATGGGCATTTGGTGCGGGCGTGGGCGGCGCCGCAGCCATCGCAGCGCCGGCCCTCTCTCTGGATCCTCCGGACGTCCTCGTCGTCGCTGCTCTCTGCAGACGAGTTCGAAGTCCGCTGGGCCGCGCGCACCGAACTCTCTGCCTTGGCGGTCTTCGGGCGCCAGTCCTGAAGTTCGTGCACCCCGGCCGACGTGGCCTCTGCGGCCTGTGCCGCGTCGAGGACTTGTTGCCACGTGGGAGGCGGCTCCCTTTTCATCAGCGCGCGCTGAGTTTCTGTGTCCCTCAGACCGCAGAGCAGGCAGTCCCGGAGGGTGACGTCGGGGAGTTCCCACTTGCATGGGCCGGCGGCCAACCGCAGGGCCGCGGCGAACTCATCGACCGATTCTCCGGGTGCCTGGACTCGCCTCCAGAACGCGCTCCGAGCGGGGAACATCGCTATTGCCGGCCGGAGATGGGCGCGCAGCGCCGCCAGGAGCTCTGTGGCCTTGAGGTCGCCCACCTTCCTCGGCGCGATCAGGTCCACCAAGGTCCTCTTGGTTTCTTGTCCGAGCATGCGGACGAAGATGGCCCTCTTTTTTGGCCTCGTCGGAGACTTCGAGCTCCACCAGCGCAGCGTTGAAGTCTATCTCAAACAGCTCCA
Organism: Bradypodion pumilum; assembly: GCA_035047305.1. Lineage (NCBI taxonomy): Eukaryota > Metazoa > Chordata > Lepidosauria > Squamata > Chamaeleonidae > Bradypodion > Bradypodion pumilum. The sequence continues at coordinate 448,719,910 of JAWDJD010000001.1, forward strand.
AGTCTCCCGGCTTCCTGATCTCGTAGCCGGCGCATGTCTTGGTCCCGTGGGCAGCCATATCCCACCTTCGTCGCCAATTTAGTGTATGGGACCAAGGACGACCGGACAACCGAAAGGTTGGTTTAACACAGGTTTATTGCATGAGGTTCCAGTTAAGCATGAGGTAATGGCGGTGATACATCTCAATATATACAGTAGCTCTCTACATTTGAATCTTGTAGCACGGTAGCTGATTGGTTGCTACCGGCGTGGCCTCGCCCAGGCACGCCTCCGCAGGTCTTTCTTCAGCTGCTGAATGCGGGGAAGGTTTTCCCGCGGCTGTCCGTGATTGAGCAATGTGAACCATGTGAGAGTGAACGCTCGCAGCTGCCCTCTATAGGCTGTCTGCTCGCGTTCCTTTACAGCTGATATCGTTTGTATCTGGAGTGGTTACAATCTTGCCTTACAGTATAATGAACATGCATACATACATAACAGGTGACTTGCACGGAAGACAAAAGAAGGAGCCGCAGTAGGGCTAAACACAACTTTATTCCATGATGGTCAGGGTGAACATGAGGTAATGGCGGACAAAACAGCTCTATTTATAGTACACTGTACATTTGAATATCCCGGGTGGTAGCTCATTGGCTACTGTCCGCGTGACGTCATGGTGTGGTGTGGCAGGAAGGTTTCCCGCTCTTCAGGTATTCAGGGAATCTGTGCCATGTGAGCCGGATGCTCGCTACTGCCACCTGTGGCCACTTAGCTCGCATCCTTATACAGCTTGCTACAATGTGTCTCTGATTAGATACAAATGGATACATTGACCGGATACATTCTGTTAAAAGGGGACTTGCAACATTCATTCAATACATAACATAACTGTAGAGAACTCCGATGGTTGATGCAAATAACTCATGATCAAAAGTTCATTTAAAGTCTTTATTTGGGGAAAAGGTATCCATGCTGGGTTCCGAGGGGTCTCGGAGGGAGGTTAAAGGTAGGATGAGGTAAAGCGGGAAAAAGCATTTGTATATATACATGGGATACGTCATAGGAGCATTGCATTCTGGTACATGTAGTTGAGACAGTTTGATATTACATCTGACATTAACAAGAATCTCAATGCCATGAAATGGGGTTGGACTGATCCTCCTTAAAAGTTAATAGAGAAGGGCTGTGGACTAAGAAGCCCCATTACTCAACTTGGTGTCCTCAAGAGGATTCAGACTACAGTTCACACCCAACTTGGCCATGCTGAGTGGGAGATGAAGGGAACTGTGTAGACAACACTTCTGGAGAGTGTGAGGTCAGGGAGAGCCAATGCAGAAAGATTCATGGGACTTTTTCTACTGTAGTGATAAGCTGTGAGGTCACCTTGACTGAGGTGGGGCTACGCAATAAGTAGGATGGACTATGGTCCATATCCAGTGGTGGGCTCCAGCAGGTTCAGACAGGTTCGGGAGAACTGGTAGTAAAACTGGCTGGCCACGCCCACTGTCCCACCCACCTCCTCCTCCTCTTACCCCACTCCGGACGTGACTCCAACATCCTTGCTGCTGGGTCCGGGCACCCAGCTAAGCAAGCAGTTACTCTGCTGCAGTTACTCTTTAAAGGAAAATTAAAGCATTGAAGTGTAATTGCTAACTAATGGTCTGACATAGTGGACTCGATCCACAAAAGCTCACATTAAAATACAACAGTTTAACCATGTCCACCCAGTCACTTGGCCATGCTCAATCAGAGTTGGCCACGGCCACTGTGTGGCAGTAAAATTTTTTTGAAGCCCAACTCTGTTCATATCCACACAAACAAAGCACTGTTTGAGTTTATCCATTTTGTCATTCTTCTAAGGATAAACAAATCAGGTGGAAGGCTTGCAGATGGAAAGTCCTTCTTGGATACTCTTGCATTTCGTTTAATCAGATTGTATGTGTACTGTCTACTAGGATTAGAAGGATGGAGTGGGTGACAGTGATGCAGGCAGAGACGCTGCTTCCTTTCTTCCCATGATCTCACCATGAAACCCCTCCTAGAGCAGTCTGGTGCTTGGTCAAAGTTTCCATTTAGGGGAGGGGAGAACTTAATAAGGTGATCGATGAAGGAAGGAATGCCCTGTTAATGCCCTGCTTTGATTCTTCTTTTGTTAAAAGAGGGCATGTTGTTAATAGTAAATTCCAAAGTATTGTATATAGCACAGGGTGAAACAATTAAAATCTGAAGATTAAAATAAATGGGGGAATTTAAAGATGTTAAAGAGAACTATATAAAGAAAGAAATGGTGTTAAAACTCAGTGATGTCGAAACTTTTTTAAAAAAATGCACTTTATGTTTGTAACAATTTATATGTTTTATGTTATAATTGTTAAAATTTAATAAATATCATATTAAAAATAGTGGGCATGTTGGAGAAACCTGCTCAAAGGAATCTTTTTGTAGGCTGCATCTGACAATTCTTCCATGGAAAGCATTTTTGTGTAAAATATATTACATGTGCATTGGATGTTATGACTGATCACTGAACATGTCGATTTGTATTGGTTGCTTGCTGCAGTATCTACATTACAATGATGTCAATATTTGCTAAAGTGTATGTGTGCTCATTGTGCAAAGCCACCGATTCTGTTTGCCAGTGCTCCAACAAGTTTTGTGTTGGTTCCTTTATGGAGCAGTTTCTCAAGCTTTGAAGTAGCCCCAGGGAGAAGGTGACCCTGATGTTTTGGTAGAGCACCATCTCTCCAGTTCTTTGAATTCTATATTCCTCTTCTTCTTCAGGCTCTGGAGCGCCTCAACCAGGTCTTGGAGTCAGAGAAGCAGCAGTTTGAAGAGGTGGTGCAAGATTTGCGGGCAGAGCAAGAGCAGATCAAACGGTAAAATATCCTCACCTTGAAGGGAGTCAAGTCAAAAAGTAGATCCTTCCAATGGGGAAGCTGGGGAAGGTCCAGAGCAAGGGTGCCCAAACTTTTCGTGGGCTGGTCATGTGGTTCAGGGGGCTGGTCACTGTGGCCCGGGGGCTAGATCCAGCCCCCAATGCCATTTAATCCGGCCTATGAAGCCCTTGTTGTTCCTGGAAGCGGAAGCAGGAGCAACAAGGGCTTTGTGGGCTGGATGAATTGGAATGCTACTTTTGAGTCGGGTTCGCCTGAGTGGGTGGCATAGAAATCTAAAAATTAAATTAAATTTAAATTAAATTAAAAATGTTAAACCAGAACTTGTTGTATCTCCCATTATTACATGACAACCAGGTGATTATTAGTTACTGTTGGTTCATTCTCAAATGCATTTTTTAAAAATACTTTGTGTTGCCAGTGCACCAGAAAAATACTGGCGGAAGCGTCTACATTTTCTTCAATGACCAGTTCTGAAATTAAATCTTGGAAACGTTTATAAAAGCTGAAATGAGAACATACGTCCCCTGTCTCTTAGGTTTACTAAGATAGTGAACACTTCCAAATGTTTATAGGAGGCATTAAAATGTCCTTTTGTAAATGTCCTTAAAATGTTTTTGTTTTTCATCCTCAATGGCCTCCACATGTGGGGGAGTGACAGAAATGACAGTGGAGGGGAATGGAACTACACTATTCTTTCTTCAAGTGATGAGAGTGGCCAAATACAATATACTGCATAATAGTGATGGCAAACCTTGGCACTCCAGCTGTTCTTAAACCTCAATCCCCAGGAGCCCTGATCAGCAGGAGTATTGACTTGGGCTTCTGATAATTGAAGTCCAAGAACACCTGGAGTGCCGTGGTCTGCCATTGCTGGTATATAACATCTGGATAGAGCTTGAAAATGGCTTCAGTTATGGTGAAGAAGTGGAAGAGGATAGGAAGTGGTAATACCTAGAGCAGGGGTGGCCAAACTATGACCCTGGGCTGGATCCGGCCTGTGGTGCCAAATCATCTGGCCCTTACCACCCTTGCTGCTACCAGAAGCAGACATGTTTACGACAGCAACAGACGCATTTTGTGGCAGCATTTGCATATGTGTGGGTGTATTTTACTTCCATTTCTGGTGGGAGGAACCACGTGACCGGCCCATGATGGCTTGAAAAGTTTCACCACCCCTGATCCATGCCTGTCAACTTTTTGATTTGAAAATAAGGGAAATTTTGGCCACACCCCTCTGTGGGTGTGGCCAAATCTGTGGGTGTGGCCAAATATAGCCATGTGACTTGCTGGGCTCTAGTCATGCCTGCAACATGGACATAAAAATGTCTGCAAACACAGACAGCACTGGCTCTTTGGCTGTAAATGGAGATGAGCACTGCACCCTAGAGTTGGACACGACTGGCAGATTTTACTTTCTTAGGATCAAATATCTCTGCAGATGGTGATTACAGCCGTGAAATAAAAAGGCGACTGATGCTTGGGAAACAAGCTATGAGAAACCTGGGGAACATAGTTAAAAGTAGAGGCATCACCTTGCAAACAAAAAATTGCATAGTCAAAGCAATGGTATTCCCGGTGGTAATGTACATACCTGTCACATCCCATTTTACCTGGGGAAACCCCTTGTTTTTACCCCTCTTCCCGCCCCCTCCCATTTTATTAATTTCCCTGTATTTTCCCTTTTTTAAAAATAAAAAAATCCTGACCGAAGTTGCGGTTTTTTCCCCGGCCACCAGTGATCGCTGTGTGGCAGGCTTTTCGCCTCAGGTTCTGCTGGGGCTGGCTTGGTGCCGCAGCTCAGCCTCACCCTCCTCGTCCCTGACCCCGAGTCCGTTTTCAGTCCCAGCCAGGAGGATGGGGAGAGGATGGTGGTAGTGGATCCACGGCACAATCTAAGCCGCGGCGGAAGAAGGTAGCCTGCACCAGCCCTGCTGCCGCCAGGAAGAAGTGGTGGACAGGAGGCCCGTTGCCCTAGAGACGGGCTTCCCCGGCTGGCTCTCCGCACCCCTCCCCACTCCTTTTTCCTTCTTCTGTGGCTCCCCGCCCTCCCCTCCTCTTCCTCCTCTTGCGACTGGGCAACAGGCAGGCGGAGCCATCAGTGCTGGCTCGAGGATGGGATCCTCCTCATGCCGCCCTCCTGCGTGTGGCTCAGACATCAGGAGGCGCCTGAGCGAGCGGGCAGGAGGAGGAGGCAGCTGCGCCCATCTGCACCGGGTGGGTGGGTGGTGACCCGAGTTTGTGCAATGGTCCATGGGGTCGCAAAGGTTTGGAATTGACTCTGCAACTGAACAACAACAACACATGTTGTTTTCTCTCTCAGAGGCATCTGAGGGACATATTGGGAGGGGGAAGGTCTTCTATGGGGCAAGAGCCAGTGACATTACTTGGGTCTCCTCTCTGGCAGGTGACAGCCTCAAAGAGCCTTGAAGAAGTTGAGGGGAAATGCTCTCAAGTTCTCTCTCATTGGGACAGAGGCATGCATGTTGACACACAAACACACACACACCCCACCCCACCAAGGTGCCAGCGATTGCGTCACGGGCGGGAGGCGTCCCTCACTCTCCCTCGGTAAGAAGAAAGCACAGAAAAGCCAGAGAGCACAAACCGGGAGGGGGAAGGAGGAGCAGCCCACCCACCCTTTCCCTTTCCTTTCCGCATTTTCTCACTCTCTTTCTCTCTCGCTCAATCTCTCGCTCCTCAATCGGCCAGGCTGAGTAGTTACACAGGACTCCCTTTCCTTCACCAAACCCCAGAGCCCATGGAACCCCCATGGAACCTCCTGCAGGCCATTCTGTTTACCTTCACCACAATCATTTGAGGGCTGGCTGAGAACCATAAAATATCTGGGGTGGGGGAGCCTGTCCACTGATTAAGGGAAGACACAGCAGAGGTGCATAATGTTACATGTAGTTTGGAAAAGAGAGCATTTTGCTCCCACCTGAATAAAAAAAATCTGCGACATTCAGGACAAAACAGATTTAGGGCAGAAGAAAGGCGTACTTACATCTGAGGAAACTCACTATCAGAAAATGTTGCTTAGTGGTAGTGGCAACTGGCTCTGATGTCTTTCAAATAAGATTAAGGAATTTCTCAAACCCATTGATTATTTGGAGGAATGATAGCTAGATAGATAGCAATATGTGTCTGAACACCACATGGTCAAGTCCAGCTTTCCCCCAATTGGTACATGCTCTCTGAGATACAGGAAGCTTTTGGGTAGCTTTTTTGTAAAGAAAATATCCATGTATGATAGTAATAGCAATTACACTTATATTACACCCCATAGCACTTAGCGCACTCTCTAGGTGGTTCATTAGCATTTTGTCCCCAACATGCTGGGTACTCATTTTACCAGCCTAGGGAGGATGGAAGGCTAAATCAACCTGGAGTCCCATCAGGATCAAACTCAGAATGTCAGCAATTTTGGTTGCAATACAGCAGTTGTACCACTGTGTCACCAGGGCTCTGTAATTGATATACCAATTAGGGTGGGAGTTTGTATTCTGACAGGGCTCTACATTTGTTCGCAGCTATAAATTTGAAGCAACAACTCTCAACACAGAGAAAGACAGTAAAAGCTCTTATCTGCCCTATTTCTAAGCATTGTGGAGGTGATACAGATCTAGTGTCCCTAGAAGTGTTACTGTCTTTTACACTAGAGATGGGCAACCCTAGAGTTAACAAGGTGACTTAAAAGCTAACAGCTGCAGCAACAATTTTAGGCTGCTAGTGATGGCGTGGAACCCAGAGGCTGCACTTTGCCCATCCCTGTTTCAGGGTATTCAGCTACTATCCATCAACCAACAGCCTTTACATGTTTGTTTCAGAGAGCTGGAAATGACTGCCAGATCCCTCAAGGGAGTGGAAGAGGAAAAGAAAGCGCTCCGAAATCTGACAGAAACATTGCAGAAAACACTGGAAGTAGGTATCTGATTTTGCTCCTGATTTTGTTTTTCTTTCATGGAATGTCCAGAACCCTGTTGGTTAGTTACACTGGCATAACTACAAAGGCATAACTTTCCTCTAGCTAGGAAGTCACCACTTACACTCTCTGCAGTTGTCACAGAAAAAACAATCAGCTTTCCAAATTAGGACGGGCTTTCCTTTGGTCATGATGGCAGCAGGAGGAAAGTGGCTCTGAAATGAATGCCTTAGCAGACCCTGTGGCATAGCCAGCCCAGTAAAGGGGGGGGGGCATATTTCTGAAATGTCGGCTGCTTGACAGAAGCTAAAGCATTTCAGAATCTGAGATTAGCAACTAGACACTCAATAAGAATCACATTTAGATTCCACTCTAAATGTTTTGCATTCGAGCTGAATGTGTTTAGATACATGAAAGAAAATAAATGGATTCCTGTGGGGCCTTCCCTTGCCCCCCTTGTTGGCACCCATCGTTACGTGCATGGGGACCCTGCCAGGAAAAAACGTGGCAGCCTTACTTTTACAAACCACAACTGTGTGAACACAGTGTTTTTAAAACAATATGTTTTCAAGGGTTCCCGATTCCAGAATAGGATACATTGGGGAGTGGGAAGCGAGAAGAAAATGTTGTCTACTGTTTAACTTGTTTCTGTGGGCTCCAAGGAACTCTCCCTGGAAAAACAGCGAACGCTGGAAATGCTGGAAGAAAAGGAAAATCAGCCCCATCCTCCTCCGGTCAGTCCCAGTGAGCAGCCAGATGCTACGGGTGGCCTGCAGAGCAACTTGCATCAGATCGAGGAGAAAATGCACCAACTGCTGGAAGAAAAACTCCTAGCTGAGAAAAGGTGAGAGGAGGCCACGGTAGGGTTGCTAGTTAGTTGCTACTTGGAAGTTGACTCCTTAGCATTGATTTTCCAAAGAAGACAGAATCCTGGAAAGAATTTGGAACAGTTACTCTTTTGGCCTGTGAGTGCTAGAATGTCCTAAGACAGCAATGGCAAACCTTGGCACTTCAGATGTTCTTGAACATCAATTCTCAGAAGCTCTGATCAGCAGGAATGCTGACTTGGGCTTCGAGTAATTGAAGTCCAAGAACATCTGGAGTGCCAAGGTTCGCCATTGCTGTCCTAAGAGTAAAGCCAGTGGGAGGCAGAAGATGAGGAAGTCTGAAGACAGAAAATCTTGTCCACAGATTTGCAAGTAGGGCTAGATGGCTGAGTCAAGTTCAGTTTCACTCCTACACTTATTTTTCCAACGGTGTTGTTAGTTCTGTTCACTGAATGTATCACTGTTGCATAAACATTTGTACACATGTTTCTGTACCATTCCCAAAAGGTGCTCTGAGTGGATTTGTGAGAAAAGAAAATGCTGATACTGTACTCAACCTAGTGCTTTTGCCAAGCATGCTAACTCAGCAGTAGGAATAGGATGGCGACAGTGTAAAAAGGCAATTCCCTGAAGGCTTTGCCAGCAAAGACATCTGGAGAACTGGGGGAAAAATAAAGCAATAACCCATTATCTTCTTCTGCCGTATCCGATTCCGAATATTGGCAATCAGCCATGAAAACTGTCCTGAGAATTTAATGCAGTGGCCTTTCATCTGCCTTACGCATAGCAGTATGACACTTGTATCACTGATCCAGTCGCTTTCTGGTCTTGAGCCCTTTTGGCACACAAAGTCCTCCTCAGCCCCAGGCCAGTATTGATGAAGCTGCTGCCCTCCATCAAGATGGATTCAAGTGGGATTTCATTACACTTGGGGACCACCACCCTTCCCTGTGGACTTCAGCACCCAAGGCCATTAGTCCTGAGGGTGGTCAGGTTAGTTAACCACTGCCTGACACTCAGTGTAATAATCCATCAGACCTAATAAATTATCCCTCTTGTGTTTCCCTGAGTATTTCTGACTCATGATAGTAAGGAAGGCCAAAGGATGGATTTATTGGGTCAAGTTTGACTGGAATGCTTGTAGAATGCAATAAGTACATTTTTGTGCACATTTTCCTATACTCTGTGTACATCTCTGTGCAGATTTGCTGATTGGGCAGTTTGACAGCAAGAGCTGGTGGTGATTATAGGTCTCCACGCTTCAGTGTGTTTCAAGCCATGTGCACGTTTCTGTAGACAAGAGAAATATCACCTGTGTCTTTAGGTCCGTGGTGGTGAACCTTGGCAGTCCAGATGTTCTTGCACTTCAATTCCCAGAAGCCCAAGCCCCCTGTGAATCCACACGGATGGGTTTACTGTGATTTATGTGGCCCACTCCGCCCTCGTCGTTCCCAGAAGCGGAAGTAAAATGCGCCCATCTGGGCGCATTTTACTTTCACTTCTGGGAGCGACGAGGGTGGCACGGGCCGGATGAATCGCAGTAAACCCATCCGTGTGGATTCACAGGGGGCTTGGGCTTCTGGGAATTGAAGTGCAAGAATATCTGGACTGCCAAGGTTCACCACCATGGCTTTAGGTGCTGTCTTGGGGGGCGGGGGAAGAAAGGCTTGGAAACTGAAGAATAAGTTGGACTCTGAATTTCTTCTCCCTGTCCTGCTGGATAGGATGAAGGAAAACGAGGAGCGCTCCCATGCATTGGAGGCAGAGCGGGAGTTCTACTCTTCACAGTCACAAGCCTTACAAACCTCATTGTTGGAGCTTGCAGCAGAAAAGCAGAAGACAGAACGAGACCTCAAGGTACTGCTAAAGTAACAGAAGTACACTGTTTGGTTAAGGCCGTGATGGCGAACCTTGGCACTCCAGATGTTCTTGGACTTCAATTCCCAGAAGCCCCCGTGAATCCACACGAATGAGTTTACTGTGATTCATCACGCTGCCCTCGTCGCTCTTGGAAGCAGAAGTAAAACACACCCATATGGAGGAAGGGTTAACCCGGAAGAGCCTTAACCATACAGGCACGTTTTACTTCCGCTTCCAGGAGCAACGAGGGCGGCGTGGGCCGGATGTATTGCAGTAAACCCATTTGTGTGGATTCATGGGGGCTTCTGGGAATTGAAGTTCCAAGAACAGCTGGAGTGCCAAGGTTTGCCTTCACAGGGTTAAGGTGTCTGGCTGCAGAGACAGAGGTTGGGAGTTCGATCCCCCATTGTGTGTCCTGGGAGAAGAGCCAGCCTGCAGAGCCTCACATAAGGTGCACAGTTCCAGGGCACCTCTGAAAGGAGGGCTTGGTCAACCATTTCTGTGTATTCCAGTGGTTCCCAACATGGGGCCCAGGCCCCACAGAGTGATTTCAAGTCCCAGAATCCTAAATCAGTGCTGATTAGTGCTTTGTAGAATTGACTTAGGCTTCTGGGGATTGAAGTCCTACAACCAAAGGTTGGGAAACACTGGACTGTATCCGCAAAAAGGAAACCTGGTGGCACAATGGTTAAATTGTAGTACTGCAGCCAAAACTGCTCACATTGTGAGTTCAATTCTGATGGCCTCCAGGTTGACTCAGCCTTCCATCTTTCTGAGGTGGGTAAAATGAGTACCAAGCATATTTAATGCAAAATGCTAATTAATTATGAGATACCCAGAGAGTGCTCTAAGTGCACTCTAAGTGCACTAAGTGGTATATAAGGGTAATTGCTATTGCTACCTAGAAAACCCTGGAAAGGATCACAACAAGCCATAATTGACTTGATGGTGTGTAATTGGGAACTGAGCCAGAACTTGTAAAAGTTGTTTGGGGGTTGGGGGTGAGTAGGGACTAAAACACCCAGAATTCCCCATCTAACATGGCTGGTCAAGCTATAGTTGACAAAAGTAACTTTTCCAAGCTTTGATCAGCAAGTTGTTTTACCTTTCTTTTCTCTGCTATTGTCTTCCACAGCTGGAGGGATTGGCTTAAGTTTTCAACTGATGTTTTCAACATATGTGCAATAATAATGAGCTTCCTAATGACATGATACAAAACAAAATGAGACACTAAGAGGAGTGTAGTGTTTTAAGCCAGTCTAGCAAGCATTACAAAGGATTCTTATCTTCCCACAAAGATATCACACGCTTGCTTTATATTGTCAATATTGCAATCAGAATGTTGATTGGTGTTAATGTGTTAATTAAGCATAACTGTATATTATTTTAAGTATCCCAGTAGTTAAGAGGTAAATAAGAGCAAGTGATAGTTGATTTTAAAACGAATACTCTATCATTAGTTTGCCTGCAAAACAAAAAAGAAGCAAATATTAAGCTAGCATATAAGAAAAATACATAAATAAAAAGGTAATATTAGGGAGGCTGATGACAGGGAAAAAGCAAAGCTCTAGGACAATAATGAACACTTGTATAAAAATAGCAAAAGAGCTATTTTTAAAAAGTTTTTTTGGGGGGGAACCCAGATTTTTCACCTAGATAGCACCTGAAAAGATAGCAAAGGAAATGGGGGGGAAATATGTTTTTAGGGTTGGCATCCCACAAACAGGGCACTGCTAAAAAAAAAAAAAAGTGCGGGAAATACGGGAGCTCTTCTCCGTGCTAATCCATCTAACCTCCAAAGGACCCAGTTGATGAGCTCAGCAAATGGGCAAGATTTACAAACAAGACTGGAGGATAATAAATAGAGTGGTCGCTTCTAATCCAAAGTATCTACATCAATACTTCTGATGCCGACACGTGCCTCTAATCAACAGAAGCTGAGTCTAAAATAAGTAAAATCAAATCTCCAAAAAGACACGGTTATTCCAGAAACTCACTGTTATTTCCACATTTCCAAAAAGGCTCTGTTGCCCCTTCCCGAAACCTTGGCTGCAGCCTCTACGCTTGAATCAACTAATACGGAATTAATGGGCCAGTTTCAAGGGTTAATCATATGATCTTTAGGTTCTTACACACCCATTCTCTCCTTTGAGCTTCAGGACAGGACTGGTTCATACCTGTCAAGTATCCCGGAATGGCCAGGATTTCCCGTATTTCTCCACTCGTTCCTCCCCTTTCCCGGCGGCGCCCCGTATTTGAACGGTGGGGAAAGGGGCTACTGCACACGCGTGCCCATCACAAATGGGCTCTGCGCATGCACAGAGGGGTTCTGCACATGAGCAGATGAGTTGTTGCAGCGCATGTGCACCCAGGCTGGAGCAGTTCCCGTATTTTCAAGAGCCATGCTTGACGGGTATGGACAGGTTCCCTGGTTAGCTTCCTCAGAGTGGTTTATGCAAGCCATAGCCTCCCATGTTCCAAAGGAATAGACTACAACTTGGAAGCCTTGCATTTCCTCTCCTTGTGCCTGAAGAGGGAACACAACTAGGGAAAGTCACTTCTTAGGCCCAGGCTCCCAGTTAGCGTCTTCTTCTGGGTGGCTGTTGTTGTTTGGCTTTGTACAGATGCCTTTCCTTCTTGCTCAGGCAGAAGTCAAGGTCCGTATGGAGTTGGAGAGACGATTGCGAGAGGCTGAGGAAGCCTTGCAGAGCCTGGAGCAGGGCTTGAACTGTAAGCATCGGAACAGAGAGAAGGAGGAGAAAATGAAGGCTGATGTCAGCAACCTGAAGAGTAAGTGACTGGCAGCCATACCTTGGTCATGACTGGTGTGTAGAGCCCATGGTGGGTGCCGGGACCCTGGACCGAACTAAACTTGGAAACAGTAAGGTTTTTTTTTTTCCGGCAGGAGATCATATTTAGTGGGCATTCTGGATAGAGGCAGAGTTATTTTCACAGGCTCTGGAAATAAGAATCAAGAAGTAAAGACTGAGGCAGTTTCTTAGGAAGAAGATTCATGATAACAGAAGTTGTTGTCCAGGACCCTCTGGATGTGCCAAGTTGGGGAAAGTTGGCCAAAGCTAGTTAAGCATTGTGAGCCAGTCAAAGATGAACCTTCTAAATTCTCCAGGGGTCTTGATTACTAGTCTTTATGTAATGTTTTTATTGGTAATTGTTTTATCTTTCTTGTATTGTACATATATATATTTTCTGTTGTTGCCACTCTGAGTGGTGCGTTGCACTAGGAGGGCGGGGTAGAAATCTAGAAAATAAATAAATAAATAAATAAATAGTCTAGCTTATTTCTAGAAACTGTAAAGCAGAAAACAATGCACCCTAATAAACAAAGGGACGTGGTGGGGGTGGGGTGGGGGAGAGGGCTGTCATATATGTCATAAATGAAGGCCAAATGGCACATTACAATAAATGGATCTATATTTAATGTCCTTTAAAATAAAAAAGCTGCTTGAAGTGGGTGATCATCCCTGGGACTGGAAGAGGTTGACAGAGCAGATTGAGCTTTTTCCTCCTTTGATGTACAGTAAAACCCTGACTTACAAATGCCTCGAGTTACATAAAATTTGACTTACATAATGATTTTGTACTCAAAACATGATTTCCTATGGGTTTGCTTCGAGTTACATAACGATCCTTTTTCCTATGGGTTTGCTTCAATTTACATAAAATTTTCATTTTTCCTATGGGTTTGCTTCGAGCTACACAAAAATTTGATTTAAGCAAAAGCCTACAGAACAGACTTTTTCGTAAGTAGGGTTTTACTGTATTCCTGATGAAAATAGAGCCTCTGAAGCTGCTGTCTACATTGGGAGGAAAGCTCCTATGGGTGCCCCTAAAAAAGATATATTTAGCATAATCTCTGCTTGGAGACTGAATATATCTTTTGTTGTTGTATGTGCATATGGATATTTGGAAGCCATAGCAAATGTCATGGAGTTAGGCACTCTCTGCATATTCAAAACAACGTTGTCATTACAGTGCATGATTCAGAGGTTATTGCTTTATATCAGGGATGGGCAAAGCAAAGGCCAGAGAAGCCCAAATATACCAGTCAGTGCTGTGGCCCCTTGTTTCCACACACTCTTAGATTATTTTCAAAACAAAATTAAAACATATTTTGCTCGTAAAGCCACTTTGTGCCCTTGGGGCTATATTTCAGATACTTAAGCATCTCTGTCTTTCATGCTACCTGTTTCTCTTTCTCTCCCTCCCTCCCTTTTGTTATATGCCCATAGAGGGAACAAGATAATTTTTTGAGTAAAACATTTCTTTTAAAGAAATGTATTTGTGGGTAGGGAATACACAAACAAGTGTAGCTTTCATAGTCCAAGTGTGGACTCTTGCAGACCCCCACACATTTGTAAATGGTTTCCTTCGCTTTATATGAAAAACCCGTGGCACTCACAACGGTGACTGGAATTGAGTCACCCTGAACGCTGACCTCTGTCCCTGCTCACTCCTAAAATGCCAAAACTGTCTAGTGAAAGATTAAACCAAACACAATATGAAAAAGCAATGTGAAATACTTCTCTCATTACCCTGGGGAATTTCTGTCCCAGAAACCTCAGAGAAACAATTATTGGATGACAAGAAAGTTCTCTGAGCTCAGAGTGGTTTGTGAAAATTAAAAACTGGATTTGCTTCATTAACACTCTGCAATGATCAACACTTTTAAAACAATATTTTAAAAAATAAAGTGGTAACGGTACAGGCTGGGATCCTATGGTATTGAGACACTCTTGCCACAGATGGGTGCAAGCAAACACGCGTGTCTTGACTTTTATGGGCAAAACAAAGTAGATTGGCCATGTGATCCATTTTTAAATCATAAAAAATGCAAAGAATGCATGAGGAAGGTGATACCTTTATTGGATCACTTTTTTAAAAATGTTGCAAGCTTTCGAGAACAGGTCTCTTCTTCAGGCAGGCATAAAATTATTAATAAAAGTTTATAGCATGTTGTTATGGTGCTAGGTAGAGATGCCTGTTGGACAAGCAGCTGAAGATTTAATGGCAATTTCAAATCTGCCATTAAATCTTACAATTGACTGTGATTTGGCTATACAGTAATTGGTGTACCTAGTGCAGGGGTGTCCAAACTTTTCAGGCCACGGGCTGGCCACATGGTTCAGGGAGCTGGTCACTATGGTCTGGGGGCCGGATGCAGCCCCTGATGCCAATTCATCCAGCCTGCAAAACCCTCGTCGCTCCTGGAAGCGGAAGTAAAACGCGCCTGTACGGGCGCGTTTTACTTCCGCTTCCAGGAGCGACGAGGGTTTTGCAGGCTGGATGAATTGGCATCAGGGGCTGCATCCAGCCCCCAGGCCATAGTTTGGGCACCCCTAACCTAGTGTATCATTAAATTGAAATTCTGCCACCTGGTGGGGAATGCATGGAGGTTTGCATTCTCTTTGTCTGGTCACAAAAGGAAGTTTGTGCTTCAAACACCATGTGGAGAAGGAGGGGCAAACAATCAGCTTCCTATGGGAGTGGGAGCAGATTTGAAATTACCATTAAATCTTCAGCTGCTTGTCGAACATGCATCTCTACCTACTACCATAACAACGTGCTATGAACTTTTATTAGTAATGCTATGCCTGCCAGAAGAGGAGGCCTGTTCTCGAAAGCTTGCAACATTTTAAAAAGTGATCCAATAAAGGTATCACCTTCCTCATGCATTCTTTGACAGGACTTGTGCAAGGAAGTGCAAGCGTAAGCAATAGGGATGTGCAATAGGGATTTCTGCTTGTGGCTTGGCAATGTCTGGGCAAGCAGATAATCCCATGCTATGCAGTATTGTTAGAGCTTTACTCTCTGTTGGTGTCTACCAGAATCCCAAGCAGAATGGCTAACAAATGAATTCTTAACTTTATTGCCTCAGGCTTCCTCAGCAGAGAAAAGATCCATGTTGTATAAGCTCATTCCTCAAAGTCAGATTTACATATGTAATTTTTTCATTATAACCTTCCTTTCTTCCATTTGGGATCCTGGGCAATTTAGAGTGTACAGTAAGTGAAAACAGTATAATTAAAATAAAAAAAACCAATGGCTGCTACGTAACATTTGTTATACTGCCAGATTTCAGCCAAAGCCTTATAAATATTAAAAGCAATTAAATTGTTTATGACAGTTTGATGTAGGCAGATTGAATGCACACGAGCTGGCAGGCTGGCTAAACACTACTTTATTGTAACATGGTCAATCTGTAGATGAGGCAATGGCGGAGCCTTGCCTCCTTATATATGGCACACAGTACATTTAAATTTAGCCTGAAGGCGCCTATTGGTTACAGTCTAGGTGACGTCCTTCTGACGTAATGCATACCTGACATTGTTTCACCTGTGGCGGGAAGGTTTCCCGCGTTAGTTACTCATTGGGTGAATTGGAGCCACGTGAGCTCCGTCAGCTGCGCTAATGGCGAGCAGCTGAACTGCATGTATACACAACAGACAGTAAAACTGAGTACTGTATAATTTAGAGCTATTGTTCGTAAGAAAAAAATACAAAATTTGTAACATATCCTTTAAAATATCTGTCAGTCAATTGTTGGAGGCTTCCCTAAATAGGAAAATCTTTGTGTGTCAGCAGAAGGACACAGAAAGAAAATGATTGAATGAATAAATGAATATTTGGCTTTCTGTAGTGCCCCCATTTATAAGTGGAAAATCTGGCCCAGAAATGGAGAATCATGCTTCCCAAATCCTCCAGGTGTCATGATTCTCCTGTCTAATCCCCCAAATAGTATTTGAAAAATTGCAGTCACTTCTGGTTTTGGAAAAAAGAGTTCAATCTGTGGGAGAGGGGTCTGAGGCGAGGAAAATGGGGCAAAATCTACCACTCTCTGCTGTTGTCCACCCTAAAAAAACAAGTACCTTCATGCAGACTTAAAGAAAAAAATAACTGCATTTCCCAGAGTACCTGAACCAGCATAGACACTCATTGGCTAAGAACTCAGCTTCCCGAAAGATACTCTTTCCATCCTTATATTTCCTGTTCAAAACTCTTCATAAAGTGCACTTTGGAATTTTTTGCTGCATTTTGGCCACTTTATAAAGAGATTTGAACAGATAAAAGACATTTATTTGGCTTTTTTCTGAGCTCCGGAAGTGTATTTTGGTCTTCAATGCATAATCGGCACATTTCTGACAGCTCCCTCTAGTGGCCAACTCTGGTAATTGCCAGGTCAGTACCCAACTAACAGCTGTTTCAGAGAGGGGGGGGGAAGAATTTTCAGCACTTCTTGGCTGTGGGGAAAGCTTCTGCTGGTGAAAAATTTCAAAAATGGAGCAGAAATGCTCCAAACACCCTCCTACCACTGTGGAAGGTGTCAGAAGACCCCCCCCCCAAAAAAAATTTTTTTGTATCTTGAGAAAGATTTTTATCTTGAAGCAATTTTTCCCCAAGATTTCCTTTCGTATTGTGAGTTTTTTTATAAGTAGAGCCATTTGTAACTCTAGGTTTTACTGTACAGTAATTGATTCACTGTGTCTCCTTCCTTGGGTGTCATTCTCCCAACAGAATTCTTTGAGGAGTGCATTCGCAATGCTGAACTAGAAGCCAAAATGCCTGTGATTATGAAGAACTCTGTGTATCTCCACAAAGCTGCCACACGCAGGATAAAAAGCTGCAGATTTCATCCCAGAAGAACCAGTAGTACTTGGAATGATGGTAGGTGTCACTTCAGCATATTTCCTTCATAAGAACATAAGAACAGCTTTGCTGGAACAGGCCACAGCCCATCCAGTCCAGCATTCTGTCTCCCACAGTGGCTCACCATTTCCTTCAGGGTATTCCCAAGGAGATGCCTTCACCTGCTTAGGATTCCCTGGAAATGGCATTGAGAGATATCCTGCCTATCTCTCCAACCGGAGGTTGTCCTTAAGTATCCATAATTATAGCCATTGATACCCTTGTCCTCCATGAACTTGTCTAATCCTTTCTTGAAGCTGTCAAGACTGACAGCTGTCACCACTTCTTCTGGCAGGGAGTTCCATAGACCAGTGATCCTCTGGGTGAAAAAGTACTTTCTCTTATTTGTTTGAGAACTAGTACCCAAAAGTTTCATGGAGTGCCCCCTAGTTCTAGTGTTGTGCGATAGGGAAAACAGTTTTTCCTTATCTACTTTGTCCACACCATGCATGACGCCGTCATTCAAGAGTGAAAAGGCCCAACCGTTGCAGCTTCAGATGGTAAAGAAGGTGTTCCAGTCCCCTAATTATTCTGGTTGCCCTCCTGTGCACTTTTTCCAGCTCCATAATATCCTTCTGGAGGTATGGCGACCAGAACTGTACACAGTATTCAAGATGGGGCCTCACCATAGATTTATAAAGAGGCAAAATGACACTTGCTGACTTATTTTCTATACCCTTCCTAATGATCCCTAGCATTGAGTTTGCTTTTTTCACTGCTGAGGCACACTGGGTTGATACCTTCATTGAGCTGTCCACCAGGACACCAAGGTCCCTTTCCTGGTTTGTCGCAGAAAGTTCAGAACCCATCAGTTTATAAATGTAATTGGTTTTTTTTTTTGCCCCAAAGTACATCACTCTGCACTTACTAATGTTGAAGCTCATTTGCCACTGTTTTGCCCACTCCCCCAGTGTCAAGAGATCCCTCTGGAATAACAGCAGAAAATCTACTTTCTCTAGCCCCTACACATTCAGAAATATCCTTCCAAAGCTAGAGCATTTCCAGAGGAAGGTGAGAAAGGTTGAGGGGAACAGGTGTATTTAGCCGGGAGAAGAGAGGAGTGAAGGATTACATTAGGAGCTCTCAACCTTTTAAAGATGGGGGCCGGGTCACGCCTCCTCAGACAACTTTGGGGGCCAGATGGGCATTTTTCCCTTCCTCCACCCCATGGCACTTCCTGGTGTGGTGTAGGTGGTGGTGGGGCACATGAAATGGTGCTGTGGGTCGTATCTGGCCCACAGGCCGTGGGTTGAGAATCTCTGGAGTATATAATAGCCATCTTTGGGCACATGAAAGGGTGTCATTATAGGAGGGAAAATGAGCTTGCTTTCTGTGGGTCTAGTAGGATCTGAACCAGTGGATTCAAACAGCAAGAAAGGAAAAGTTGAGATTGGAGAGGACCTCCTGTCTGACAATGAAACGGACTGCCTCGGAAGTTGGTGGGCTCTCCTTCATTAGTGGTATTTAAGCACAAATGGCTGGGTGGCCATCTGTCAGGGATGATTTAGCAGTGAATTTCCTGCATTAGAAGAGTTTAATCAGATTATCCTTTCAGGACTTTCCATTTCTATAATTCTATGGCTCTGACTCATCATAGGGCTAGCCCTAGGCGTGGGGTGGGGGATTAAAATCCCTGGGGGGATATTTTAACTCTGGAGATCAGCTGTTGACTGCATTGGCACACCAAAAAGTTTTAGCATGGGAATCCAAGGTGATATTTAATTTCTGGTGGGGCCATGTGGTTGGGCAAACTGGCCCATACTCTGTTGTCTTTGCCCCAAGCTCTGTCTCCACTGTAAGACCTCAGTTAGTTTCTGCTAAGTACTGTTTTTACTCCCCGTTCCCCCTTTTCTCCAATTAGAATTTACCATATTATTTACAGTTTCTTAATCTTGATGGGCCTTGAGTTTGCTGTAGAACAGTTAGTTTCTCTTTCTCTCTCTCCCATTTTATCTGTTTGTCGTACTTATATGCCACTTAATATAATAAAATCTAATTCATAGGGATTAATATAATATGTCTTATACAATAAGGAAACAGTATAAAGCAGTGAAAGCCACAATAA
This sequence comes from Bradypodion pumilum, assembly GCA_035047305.1. Lineage (NCBI taxonomy): Eukaryota > Metazoa > Chordata > Lepidosauria > Squamata > Chamaeleonidae > Bradypodion > Bradypodion pumilum. The sequence goes on from JAWDJD010000001.1 coordinate 448,739,161, forward strand.
ATAAATTTAAAGTAAAATAGAAAAGTAACAAAAAATAGAAGACTTGCATACATTGTTACATTTTCAATTGATGCTTCAGACTGAATACAAAGGTTTCCAGAAGGTTTCCAGAAGTGTAGCCAATATTTTCCATTGTAGGCAGAACATGGAAAAGTCTAGTAATGTCAGTTTTTAAACTAACAAGTTTTACTTGGCACAAGCTTTCGTAACTGCAGGACTGCATCTGAAGAAATCACCTAAAGTCCCTGAAAGCTTATGCCGAATGAAACTTTACTGTTTTTAAAATGTCACAAAACTGAATTCAAGCGATGTCTCGCAAACCACATGGAAAAGACTTGCTAGATAGTAGGAAATGGGCAGGCCCACCTTTATGACGTGTCAATGTCGTGTTTTTGTTCTTAGTGCGACCATCACAGTCGTTCATGTACTCAGAGGCTGAAAGCATAGAAGACCTGAAGCAAACAGCCAAGAGGATGAGCCAAGACCAGCACTTCCGGGAGAGCATCTATCAAATCATGATTTCACGGGAAAGTACTTCCTCCTGCCCCTCCTCAGGCAACAAAAAGTGAACTTTTGCCACTTCCTGTTGGGAGGGAAGTCCCAACAAATGCATCTTGCCATCATTCCACTCAGCAAAAAGCCAAGTGGCCATGGGTGAAGGCAGAGGTGGGATGCCAACTGCCTTTTCTTTCCAATGGGATGATTGTCCTTCTGTTTGAACACTGCTTTGCCAGGATTCTACAATGTCAACATGAAACAGAATCGTAGAGTTAGCTAAGGTCATCTGTCCCCCGTCTTCCAGATGGCTTCTCATCATCCTATACACTCAGAGGGTGCCAGGTTGGATAAGACTGGCTTAGAGCAGGCCCAACCAATCCTTTTAGATCAGAAGCAGATGCAGTTTATTTTTGCCAAGCAGAGAACATCCACCTGCAGACACCCACAGTGTGATGCGAATGCGAACAGTACTGGTGCTCTGCTTTGGGGTTTCTTTGGCATGTGTGTAGACAGTTATTTGCATATGTACAAATAATTCTTCACGTGGCCACTTGGTTATTTGCCCTGGTTTGGCCTCAGAAACTCAGAGTACTGTCTGTGTTGGGCATCAGCAGGTTCGCTCCAGTTCGCCAGAACTGGTAGAAGAAATTCTGGCTGGCTCCGCCCATCCAAGTTTTAAAATAAAGTAGTCCTAATTTGGGTGCAATGCAGGGCTCCCCCCCCTGGCCATGCCCAGCATACTACACCCACAGTGTGGTAGTATTTTTTTTTTTTGAGCACACCACTGAGTAGTGTATGTTTCTAAGGTATTTTCTTTTTCTGCTTCCCACTTTCTCCAAGCAAAAGAAAGCTTCTGGGTCACACCTTTGGACTCCGATTGTTCTTGTGATGGAAGGAAATAGGGGACATCTGGCCTTTATACAGTACTAGCTGAGTACCTGGCTTCGCTCGGGCGTTTTTTTTCCTTTGTAGGAAATATTGGTCTCTAAGATCTTTCCTGAGACACACACACACATACACACACACACCTCTGTTTACTTTCCCAACGAAGCGTTTCTTGTCTATCACCCCCTCCCCCACTGCTGGGACTGAGGAATTAAGCTGCCTCCTCCACCAGATGGGTGAGTTGAATTTGGGCCACTTGGCGTTGGGCAGCCCATCCAGCAATTACTCCACCATGGCCGCTGCCTCAGCCAGCCGGCATCATAAACAGCCGGGGCTCCGCCGCCGCCCTGTCCTCCTCCTAGTGCTTGGGGGGGGGGGAGCCTAGGCAGTTGTGCTGGTGTTGGTGCCTGGTGCTGCCATCACGGTGGGTAGCTGCCCACAGCCAACAGAGGAGGCACTAGCACTTGTTGCCCATCGCTCCCGCAGTGGCAGCAGCTTCACCATGGCTGGCAGGCGGTGGTGTGAGCCGGGGCAGGGTTGTAGCGGTGAGGAGGAGGAGGCCGGTCACTCCTCCCACATCCCCTTTGCCTGGAGGGGGTCCAGAGGCAAGTGCTGCCTGCCTGCCTGCCAGTCACTCACTCATCCACTGGCCCGGCTGGCCCTCCCTCCCTCCACTGCCCTGGCCCCCACGGCTGGCTTGTCCTCTACTGGCGGGTAAATGGGATACGGTCGGGAGTGGGTGGGGTGTGTGAGAGAGAAAGTGTGAGGGAGAGTTGGCAGCGGCAGATGTGAGGCAGGCATGCATGTGTGCACGGTGATGGCGCTTGTCTTGAGACACTGCTCAATGACTGCGCACAACTGCCCCTGAACTGGACACATGCGCAGTTCGTTTCCTCCAATTTTGGTGTGCTTGCACCCCGAATTTGGATCTGGGACATACACACCCCGTGCTGATCTTGCAACGGCAAGATAGGTTTGTGCCAAATTTCAGTGGGATCATCCCAACAGTGCGGGATACATATACATATATGTGAACAGAAGGTGAGGCAGATAGAGTTAGAGTTCATTGAAACAACAAGCGGCTCCTGGAGTCAGAGTCTCTCTCTCTCACACACACACACATGCATGCGCATGCAGGCATGCACGCACACACACATGCACACACTACACAAGGCAGGCAAAAACAACAAAAATGGAGAAGTTGGCTGTTTTTGAAAGCCGCTACCACAGTGAACATGGAAACACTGTTCAGCATCAAAGAAAGGGATACGATCTGTCGCTGCCGGTTTACTGTGGCTTTTATTTTTTACCACCACTGAATTAGAGCAACATGGGCATCAGCCGTGCAAGGGCTGCCCCCACTGGGTTGGGCTGCTAGTGTTCCAGAAATAACCCCCTCTCCCAACTTGCTTTCTAAACGGACAGTAGGCTCTTCACTCTACACAACACAGAGACAATCCTGCAACAAGGCCTTTTCCTTTGATTAGCCTGTTTCATTAACTCATAATTATCCATGCCTGAATTGTTCCCAGGCCTTTCTGATTTAGTCTCATTATATACTTTTATTGCTTTTTAAAAAAAAAAAGAAAGAGAAGCAAGAGGGGCTAGGGGAAGTTCTGAGTGTGGGTTCCTTGGTGGCTCCCCGTTAACCAAACAACTTAATGTGTCCTCCGAGGTCCAACACAGACAAAGTTCTTGGTCCCTGGCTTGAAGTGGAGTCAATTGCAAATCAGTGCTCCATTTTTTATTACAGTGATGTGTGTTACGAGCTGGCTATGCTTTGTAAACCTAAGGAAAGTTGCATAGCCATTGACCTCAATTTGAACATACTCGATTGATATTGCTGATGAGAAAATTGGAGCAGAACAGGCCAGTACATTTGTGCTGCCAGCCAACCACCTGCAGAAACCCTAGTGGATTGCTGACAGTTGTGTCAATAGTTTTCTAGCCTGCAGTGTCCTAACAAAAACAGAAATGGAAATTGGTGATTGTGCTTGTATAAAACTAATGCAAAAGTCCAGCCTCCCATCGATTGTCAGATAATTTAAGAAATAGCTCCCTCTAGTGGTGCCTAATAAAATTGCCATTGCCATGAGTCTTGCTTTGCCGGCTGTAAATAAAGGCCAGTACAGAACTGTACCTGTAGTCCTAATTGCTGGTTCTAGCTAAAAGCAGTCCTGTTGAATCCACTGCTGAATTATAAAGCAACACTTATGTAAATCCCAGTGAGTCAATGGGTCTACTTTAGTTCGGGCTGTGGTTAAGATGCTGAACTTGATGTCTGGAAAGTCAGCAGATCAGGAGTTTACGTCCTGAGTGCTGCACGACGGAGTGAGCCTCTGTCTCTGTCCTAGATCCTGCCAACCTAGCAGTTTGAAAGCAAGACATTGCAAGTAGATAAATAGGGACCACTTTGGCGGGAAGGTTCCATGTTTAGTCATGCCTGCCACGTGTCCATGGAAACATCTGCAGACGCAGACAGCGCTGGCCCTTTGGCTATAAACAGAGATGAGCACTGAACCTTAGAGTCAGATACAACTGGCTTTCAAGCAAGGGCGGCCTTTACCTTACCAGTAAGATACTGACCATTTGTAAGATGTTGTATTTCTGGCATGCACGCCCACTGTGAGTTATTGACGCATTAATAAAAGACATCCTTGTCAAATCAAAATTGTCATTTACATGTATGAGAAGGTTTTTCTTATTCTTTCCCTCACATATGAGTTGCATCTGCACACCTATGCTTCTTTACATAAGAACATAAGAACAGCCTTGCTGGAACAGCCCACAGGAGCCCATCCAGTCCAGCATTCTGTCTCCCACAGTGGCTCACCATTTCCTTCAGGGTATTCCCAAGGAGATGCCTTCACCTGCTTAGGATTCCATGGAAATGACATTGAGAGATATCCTGCCTATCTCTCCAACCCGGAGGTTGTCTTTAAGTATCCATAATTATAGCCATTGATACCCTTGTCCTCCATGAACTTGTATAACCCTTTCTTAAAGCTGTCAAGACTGACAGCTGTCACCACTTCTTCTGGCAGGGAGTTCCATAGACCAGTAATCCTCTGGGTGAAAAAGTCTCTTATTTGTTTGAGAACTAGTACCCAAAAGTTTCATCGAGTGTCCCCTAGTTCTAGTGTTGTGCGATAGGGAAAACAGTTTTTCCTTATCTACTTTGTCCACACCGTGCATGATTTTATAAACTTCAGTCAGGTCACCTCTTAGACGCCGTCGTTCAAGAGTGAAAAGGCCCAACCGCAGCAGCCTCAGATGGTAAGGAAGGTGTTCCAGTCCCCTAATCATTCTGGTTGCCCTCCTCTGCACTTTTTCCAGCTCCATAATATCCTTCTGGAGGTATGGCGACCAGAACTGTACACAGTATTCCAGATGGGGCCTCACCATAGATTTATAAAGAGGCAAAATGACACTTGCTGACTTATTTTCTATACCCTTCCTAATGATCCCTAACATTGAGTTTGCTTTTTTCACTGCTGAGGCACACTGGGTTGACACCTTCATTGAGTTGTCCACCAGGACACCAAGGTCCCTTTCCTGGTTTGTCGCAGAGAGTTCAGAACCCATCAGTTTATAAATGTAATTGGGGTTTTTTGGCCCAACATGCATCACTCTGCACTTACTAATGGTGAAGCTCATTTGCCACTGTTTTGCCCACTCCCCCAGTGTCAAGAGATCCCTCTGGAGCTCCTCACAATCTCTCACAGTTTTCACTACCCTGTATAATTTAGTGTCGTCAGCAACTTTGGCTACCTTGCTATTTACTCCTACCTCTAGATCATTTATGAAGAGGTTGAAAAGCAGGGGTCCCAGTACTGAACCTTGGGGGACCCCACTCTTTACTTCCCTCCACTTGGAGAAGTGCCCATTTAGTGCTACCCTCTGTTTCCTGTCCCTTAGCCAGTTGCTGATCCAGGACAAGACCTGTCCCTTTATTCCATGACTGGCAAGTTTATTCAAGAGCCTTTGGTGTGGGACCTTGTCAAAAGCCTTCTGAAAGTCCAGATAAACAATTCTTTAGCCCTGATCAGGAGACTGCTATTTTGGTACCCACCTATATATGCAGTTTCCAGCATCTGTGGACACTGGGAGCCTTGAGCTGTCAAAGCTGCTTCTAGTGACAACTTCTGATATCCTGGAGTGGCTTGCAAGCTGCATCAGCATGCTGGAAATTGAAATTGCCTAATCAAGAAGCTACATGCTGTCATGGTCTCAATTGGTGTTGAGATATGAGTAGTGGTGGCCACGGCGGCAACTGCAACTCGAATCAGAGTATACATTTTCCCCCCTGGAAATCATCAGGAAAAATCCCATTAGCGTGAATTTGTTTAAGCTGGATCCCAGTTTGCCATGAAGTGACCCACACACTGTGATCACGGAGCCATCTCCTGTATGTAATGAGACATGCAGGATTTAACACTAGGATTACAATGGACTGCTGCAGCCTTGAGGATATTAATGAGGTGCGCCTTCACAGCCAGTCCATCTGGCATGGCCTCTTCTGCCTCCATGATCATTGGGAATCAGAATAATGAAGTGGTTCCTCCTCCACTTATTTTGTCATTGGGCCCAATATGATGGTTTCCGGTAGCATTTCCTCCACTGAAGGGACCTTCACCCCACCAGAAGGGGCTCATCCGCCCCTTTAGGGAATCAGGTTATTTACTGCCACCCAACACTCGGCGTTGAGTAGCTGGCTATACGGGCTACTCCATTACCATAGTGAAATGTACACACACACACACTTACTTTAATGACCACAGAATGATGGAAGGCTGAGTCAAACGTGAGCCCTGATCAGGATCGAACTCACAATGTTCTGGCTGTAGTACAGCAGTTTAACCACTGCACCACTGCAGTGGCTTTGGTGTCTTGCACGGAAGACAGAGAAGGAGTCGCAGTGAGGACTAACACAGGTTTATTGGTTGATGATCAGGATGAACATGTGGTAATGGCGGAGGTACAGCTCATTATATACTGTGGGACATACATTTGAATCTCGTTGCACGGTAGCTTATTGGCTGCTACCGGCGTGACGTCATTCTGCGTCACACCCATCTTCTCCAGGTGATCCTCGCGCGGGAAGAATTCCCGCGGCTGCCGGTGATTTGGGGAATGTGAACCATGTGAGCTGAATGCTCGCAGCTGCCCTCTATAGGCAGCATACTCGCGTTCCTTAACAGCAGAGCTACATTGTAATTATGGTCAGGTTACATTCATACATTTCTTAAAGCAACATTGTACATACATAACAGTGGCTCAAGTGGCTAAGACTCTGACTGCGAGGCAGAAGGTCAGCAGTTCGATTCCCAAGTACTGCAGGACGGAATAGGCTCCCGTCTTTGTTCCAGCTCCTGCCAACCTAGCAGTTCGAAAGCAAGAAATTGCAAATAGATAAGTAGGGTCCACTTTGGTGGGAAGGTAACAGCGTTCCGTGCGCTCCGGTGTCTAGTCATGCCTGCCACATGACCACGGAAATGTCTGCAGAAGCAGACAGCACTGTCTCTTCGGCTTTGAAACAGAGATGAGCACTGAACCCTAGAGTCGAATACGGCTGGCTTTCGAGCAAGGGAAACCTTTACCTTTACACCAGGGCTCTTGATGCAATGCAACACTGATGAAATAGCAGGGGAAAAAATAATTTCACATTCCCTGCCCCTCTGCAGAAGAGCATGGGGAGTGTTCACTTTGCCCATATGATGAAACAGCTTGTCAGTCACTTCACAAACACTGTTTTAGTGTATGGGACCAAAGACAACAGGACAACCGAAGGGTTGGTTTAACACAGGTTTATTGCATGGTGTTCCGGTGAAGCATGAGGTAATGGCGGTGATACATCTCAATATATACAGTAGCCCTCTACATTTGAATCTTGTAGCACGGTAGCTCATTGGCTGCTACCGGCGTGGCCTCGCCCAGGCACGCCTCTTTTCCTGCTGCTGAATGCAGGTCTTTCTTCTGCTGCTGAATGCGGGGAAGGTTTTCCCGCGGCTGTCCGTGATTGAGCAATGTGAACCAGGTGAGACTGAACGCTCGCAGCTGCCCTCTATGGGCTGTCTGCTCGCGTTCCTTTACAGCTGAGATCGTTTGTATTTGGAGTGGTTACATTCTTGCCTTTACAGTACAATGAACATGCACACATACATACATAACATCCCTCCCCCCTAGGATGGGACGAAGTCCCGCAACCATTGTGGCTTGCCGCACGTGCGCTTGGGGCGTGCCTGCGTCTGACCTAGTACTGGAGAGCCTGTGATCCCTGATTCCGCGGGTGCTTGTCCTGCAACGGGAAACGGGGATTCGTTAGTGGCTCTGTGGGGCGTCCGTGCCTGCCTTGCGCCCGGGGATGGGAATGGGATGAATAGTTGGGAGGTGAACCCCTGCCTGTTGCTCTCGGACCCCGGGGACCCGCCTATTGTGAACCGCGGAACCGATGAGGTCGCCCTTGTGGTCCTGCTACCTTCTGATCCTTGCTCGGGGGACCTTGAGACTGTGGTGGGCGGACTCGCTGTTGCCTCCCATCTTGGGGGTGTCGGTCTCCGGGAAATTGGCGCTATATTGCATTCTAACTCACAGGGGCTACTTGGACTGGAAGTACCAGGGGCTGAACTGAAACCCCTCTTTTCGCTAGGACGGGTGGGGGACCACTCCGCTAACTCCCCCTGGTACTGTAAATCAACGTCTAAACTTCTATGGGCATCTGTGTTTCGGGGAAAATTCCGAGGGGTATGTGTGTGGTCGGGGCTCTTCCTTTCTGCCGCGGACTCCCGCAAAAGATCTCTGTGGATCGATTCCCTTTCCTCCCCCCTTGGTGGGGGCCCATGTTCCCCTTTTCCTCCCCCTTGGGCTAAACGGGTGGGGGAGTACCCTAACGCTGATTCGATGCTATTTTCGTCTCCGTCCTGCTCTCCGGGGACCCTGCGCCTGAGTTGGTCCACGTGTCGCCTCCACAGGAAACCCGTACTGGTCTCCACGCGGTATGAGACAGGGCCGGTTTGTTCTATTACGGTGCCCGGCACCCAGGCTGGCCCCGCGTTGGCGTAGTTCCTGCAATGCACCGGGGCGCCTACGCTGAAACTCTTTGTGGGTTCCACCCCTATGTTCTGCCCTTTGTCCTCTACTCTCGTGGGGTCTAGCTTGGAGATTCCCGTGGCCAGCTTCCTGCGCATCAACAGCTCCGCGGGGGAGTACCCTGACGCCAATGGGGTGACCCTGTACCTTAGCAGGAATTGGCACAATTTCAGGTCGAGGTCTCCGGGGCCCATGCGCAGCAGCGCGTCTTTCGTGGTGCGCACGAGGCGCTCTACTTGGCCGTTGGTGGCCGGGTGAAAGGGGGCGGAGGTGATGTGCCGAATGGCGTTTCGCTCCATGAATGCCCCGAACTCGGCGGACGTGAAACAGCTAGCGTTATCGCTGACGAGGGTGTCGGGTAAACCGAACGTGGAAAAGAGCCTCCGTAACTGCTTAATTGTTGTGGCCGAGGAGGTGCTCGAGACTGGGATGACCTCCAACCACTTGGAGAACGCGTCCACCACAAGGAGGAAAAGCGTTCCCCTGAACGGGCCAGCAAAGTCTACGTGTACCCGGGACCAGGGCCCCCTTGCTGCGTCCCACTCCCTATGTGGCGAGCGAGCCTCTTCTGGCCTGGAGCTTTGGCACGCTTCGCAAGTGCCGACCATGTGTTCGATGTCGGCGTCTAGCTGGGGCCACCAAAAGTAACTGCGGGCCAGTGCCTTAGAGCGGACGATCCCCGGGTGGCTGACGTGCAGCAGTTTAAGCACCCTCGGCCGGAGAGACGTGGGGATCACTACCCGCTGTCCCCACAAAAGGCAACCCCTCTCCAGGGACAACTCTAGTTTCTTTTTGAAAAATGTGTCGAATTCCGCTGCTGGGGAAGACACGGGCCACCCTTTCTGTACCCAGGAGCAAACTGTGGCCAGCGTTTTGTCCTTGCCGGTCGCTTTAGCGATGTCGGCCGGTACTACTGGAGAGGAGTCTAGGACCTCTATCATTAAGACCTGGTGGTCCCTCTCTACCTCGCCCACGTGGCAGCAATCCCGGGGAATGGGGGACCTCGACAGGGCATCCGCATGGCTGATCTCCTTCCCGGGCTGGTATACCAACGCGTGCTGATACGTGTTGAGAAAAATGGCCCACCTGAGCATTCTCGGGGACAGGATTTGGGGTGTGGGCTTATCTGCGGTGAAAATGCCTAGCAAGGGCTTATGGTCAGTCACTATGGTGAAGGGGCGGCCGTACACAAAATCATGAAATTTCTTAGTCCCCGCAATTATCGCTAGTGCTTCCCTGTCTGTCTGGGCATAGTTCCTCTCCGCTTGGGACAAGGACCTAGAGTAGAACGCTATCGGGGCCTCCCTCCCGATCTCCAGTACGTGGCATAACACCGCCCCCACCCCCACCGGGGATGCATCGCATATCAGGACCACTGGGCGTTTGGGATTGAAATGGGTCAGTACCGCATCTGATGCCAGGAGTCGCTTCAGGTCATTGAAAGCCCTCTCCTGGTCGTCGCCCCACTTCCATGCCTCGTCCTTTTTTAACAATTTGTGTAGCGGTTCCACTACTGCTGCCTTCCGTGGAAGGAAGGAGTGGTAAAAGTTGAGCAGTCCAAGGAACGACTGCAACTCGGGCTTGGAGGTGGGGCGAGGGGCCTTCTTGATGGCGGCCACCTTGGATTGGGATGGCCTGATTCCCTCGGGAGTAACACGGAACCCTAGGAACTCAACCTCAGTTGCGAAGAAAACGCATTTGTCCTTCCGCAACCGCAACCCCGCTTTCTCGAATATTGTCAGGACCCTTCCCAACCTCCTTGCTAATTCGGCCCGGCTCCCCCCTGTAATCAATACGTCATCAAAGTAGGGTAACACCCCCTCTAACCCCTTCAGGAGGCGTTCCACGAGTGACTGGAAAATCCCGGGCGCCGAATTCACGCCGAATTGGAGGCGCGATACCTGGAACGCCCCTTTGTGGGTGACTATGGTCTGTGCAGCAGCTGCGGCGGGGGTCACCGGGAGTTGCTGGTAGGCTTGGGCCAGGTCGAGTTTAGCGAAACACCTCCCCCCGTGTAACCTGGCCAACAAGTGGCTGACTACCGGCACCGGATAAGCATTAGGGCGGATCGCCTTATTGATGGTGCACTTGTAATCAGCGCATATGCGGACCTCCCCGTTGGCCTTGAGCGCTGTTACAATTGGAGTTTCCCACTCCGCAGAATCAACAGGAACAAGAATCCCCTGGCCCACCAATTTGTCCAACTCCGCCTCTATTTTGTCCTTTAGTGCGAAAGGCACTCTGCGCGGTTTAGGTCTGATTGGACGTACTCCAGGGTCCAGGTCGAAAGTCACTGGGGGGCCCTTGAATTTTCCGAGCCCCTTTTTGAAAACCTCGGGGTGCGCGTCGCACACGCTCTGTATTGGATCAGTCCCGGTGGCGTGTGCTCCCACGGCGTGCACCCCCCCAATGAACAACCCCAGGGGCTGGAACCATTGAGTCCCGAGGAGGCTGCATTTTCCTCCCTTGAGGATGACTAGGGGAAGCGTTGCGGTGTGCTTTTTAAACTGGACCTGGAACTTCCCAACCCCCAACACTGGGATGCGGTTCCCTTGCACGTCCTTCAGTGTGGCCCTCAACGCTTTGAGCTTGGGCCGCACGCGGGGGGGCGATTTTCATGAACTCTCCCTGGGAAATAATAGAGTATGACGAACCCGAGTCCACCTCCATTCTAACAGGGGCCCCTTGTATTACTACCTCAACGAAGTAACGGGGGTGCTCCGTGGAAACGCTGCAAACCGGAGCGTCGTCCTCGCTGTCGTCGGAGATGCGCCCTACGCCGTCCCGCGTCCTCGTGGTCCGGGTGCCGTCCTTTGGCCTCGTGGTGTGGTCCTGCCTCGCCGAGCGGTCTGGAGAACTCCTTGTGGCCTCGCGCCGTTTCCGGCAGACCTTGGCGATGTGCCCGCGCCGGCCGCAGTTGTGGCACTCGGCCTTGCGGAATGGGCATTTGGCGCGGGCGTGGGCGGCGCCGCAGCCGTCGCAGCGCCGGCCCTCTCTCTGGACCCTCCGGACGTCCTCGTCGTCGCCGCTCTCCGCAGACGAGTTCGAAGCTCGCCGGGCCGCGCGCACCGAGCTCTCTGCCTTGGTGGGCTTCGGGCGCCAGTCCTGAAGCTCTTGCACCCCGGCAGTCGTGGCCTCCGCGGCCTGCGCCGTGTCGAGGACTTGTTGCCACGTGGGAGGCGGCTCCCTTTTCATCAGCGCGCGCTGAGTCTCTGTGTCCCTCAGACCGCAGAGCAGGCAGTCCCGGAGGGTGACGTCTGGAGTCTCCCACTTGCATGGGCCGGCGGCCAGCCGCAGGGCCGCGGCAAACTCGGCGACCGATTCCCCGGGCGCCTGGACTCGCCTCCAGAACGCGCTCCGAGCGGGGAACATCGCTATTGCTGGCCGGAGATGGGCGCGCAGCGCCGCCAGGAGCTCTGTGGCTTTGAGGTCGCCCACCTTCCTCGGCGCGATCAGGTCCACCAAGGTCCTCTTGGTCTCGTGTCCGAGCATGCGGACGAAAATGGCCCTCTTCTTGGCCTCATCTGAGACTTTGAGCTCCACCAGCGCTGCGTTGAAGTCTATCTCAAACAGCTCCAAGTCTCCCGGCTTCCTGATCTCGTAGCCGGCGCATGTCTTGGTCCCGTGGGCAGCCATATCCCACCTTCGTCGCCAATTTAGTGTATGGGACCAAAGACAACAGGACAACCGAAGGGTTGGTTTAACACAGGTTTATTGCATGGTGTTCCGGTGAAGCATGAGGTAATGGCGGTGATACATCTCAATATATACAGTAGCCCTCTACATTTGAATCTTGTAGCACGGTAGCTCATTGGCTGCTACCGGCGTGGCCTCGCCCAGGCACGCCTCTTTTCCTGCTGCTGAATGCAGGTCTTTCTTCTGCTGCTGAATGCGGGGAAGGTTTTCCCGCGGCTGTCCGTGATTGAGCAATGTGAACCATGTGAGACTGAACGCTCGCAGCTGCCCTCTATGGGCTGTCTGCTCGCGTTCCTTTACAGCTGAGATCGTTTGTATTTGGAGTGGTTACATTCTTGCCTTTACAGTACAATGAACATGCACACATACATACATAACAACTGTACAAGCAATTGGGTTGCTTGTGCTGTTTGAATAAGGGGAGTGAGTTCAAAGTCATTGAGATCTTCCCTCTGCCCCCCCCCACCCCGCATCCAGACCCAGCCTATCTCACAGAGGCCCTTGTGGACAGACTTTGTGCCTTGGGTGCTTCCAATCTCTTCCCCATTTTATATTCCAGGTACAAAGAAATGGATCCCAGCTTGCGATGAAGTAACCCACACACTATGATCTCAGAGCCATCTCCTGTGGCACATATGGAACACGACATGCAGGACTTAACACCAGGACTGCAACAGACTGCCACAGCCATTAGGAAATGGACAAGGTGTGCCTTCCCAGCCAGTCCATCTGGCATGGCCTCTTCCGCCTCCATGCCCGTTGGGAATCAGAGTTCCTCCTCCGCTCATTTTGCCATTGGGCCCAATATGATGGTTTCCAGTGGCATTTCCTCCACTGAGGGGGACCGTCACCCCCACCTAAAGGGGTTCATCTGTCCATAGCCATTGGCTGCTTTAGGGAGTCAGGTTAGTTAACTGCTGCCTGACACTCAGTGTTGAGTCGCTGGCTGTACGATCTACTCCATTACTGTAGTGGGATGTCTGGCCAGTGACATTTTCCCTGCTCCAGGGGAAAAAATGCATTCTCAGATACGAGTTGCAGTCGACAGCGACAAAGAAGAACCAAAACAAGAAGGTTTACATGAAGCAAATTTTGAGCCAGGAGGAGCCACCTCCAGCTTCCTGAGTGACTTCTACAAAAGAACCAGTGGAGAAAAAACAGAAGCTGCCCTGAGAAATAGGAATAAATATGAGCACAATTAACACGAATGAAGCCTTTTTCCATTGTGTTTCCTCAAGAGCCTTCTTAGTAGCGGACTTGCCCCAAGGAAGAAAGACATTGTGTGGCGGTAAGAGGAAATGGAAAGAGGCCCAGTGAATGCTTGAGAAAACTAGGAGTTGACAAGGCAGCTCAAAGTATCTTTGGAACCTGTCAGATTGAAGCATTTATCTATGGAGCAAACAAGGTCATGTTTATCAGGCTTCTAGAACAGTCATTTCATGGGGTGAAAGTCAGAGATGCTCATGATGCTGTGATGGAACAACATCTGATATGCTGTGAATTGTGCTATTATACCATCGCTAGGTAAAGGGAAAGGTCGCTCTTGCTCGAAAGCCAGTTGTATCCGACTCTAGGGTTCAGTGCTTATCTCTAGTTATAGACAAAGAACCAGCGCTGTCTGTGTCTCCAGATGTTTCTGTGGGCATGTGGACGGAACATTGTTTACCTTCCCACCAATGTGGTACCTATTTGTCTACTTGCAATTTCTTGCTTTTGAACTGCTAGGTTTTAGTATTTGGGAATCAAGACAATGGAAACGGCTGTAAGCTAGCCTAGCACATTTTTATTGCATGGAGTACAGTACGAACATGTGGTAATGGCGGACAAACAGCTCCTTTTATGCGGTGGCTATACAATTGAATATGGCTCTTTGACAGGCATTGGCTACTGTCCAAGTGACGTCATCCTTGGTCACGCCTTTCTTGTCCAGGTGAGGTGAGCGCGGGAATCTTTCCCGCACAGCTGAAGGCATTTGAGGAATGTGTACCATGTGAGCTGGGCGCTCGCTACTACCCCCGGTGGCCACTAGCTCGCGTCCTCATATAGAAGGTTACAGTGTTACAATTAGAGATTGTTACATCCACTCATTCGTGTGGTTACAATTACATTCAATACACAACATCCCTCCCCCCTAAGATGGGACAAAGTCCCTCAACCAAACTGGTTTTCCGCATGTATGTTTTGGGCGTGCGGCCGTTATGCTTGACTCGGCCGTGCCCCCTAGTCTGTGTCCTCCTGGCTCTTGTCCTGCAATTGGAGAGGATGACTCGTTAGTGACTCGCTGCGGACTTGCAGCTTTGGTATGGGTAGGAGAAGGGGGAGGATGGGTTTCTGATGCGGATGTGGGGAAACCGGGGCCACTAGGGGCTAAAGAAAAACCCCGCTCTTCGCTTGGACGGGTGGGGGAACACTCCGAAAAATCCCCCCGGTTTGGTAACTCAAAATCTAATTCAGGGGCAACAGGGGCAAACTCATTCCTCTCTTTCAAAGGGCTGGGTAGAACTGGTGTATCTAAAGGATACGGATTTGAGCCTGTGCTTCCCCCCCCTTGTTTGGGACTGTTGCCCTTCGTTTTCTCCCCCTTGGGATAAGTGGGTGGGGGACGACCCTAACGTTGAGTTTTGCTGCTGGACCCCTCTGTCCGGCCCCCCCAATCACTCGATGCCTTAGTTGGTCAGCGTGTCTTCTCCAGAGGAGACCCGTGTTGGTCTCGACACAGTATGACACTGGTCCCGTTTGATTAATGACTACACCCGGCACCCAGGCTGGCCCTGTAGTAGCGTAGTTTCTGCAATGTACAGGTTCACCTATCTGAAAGTTTTTTGTGGGGCTGTGCTCAATGTTTCTTCCCCTATCCTCCACCCTGGTGGGATCCAACCTAGTTAACAATGAGTGCAATTTCCTTTTCATGAGGAGTTCTGCGGGGGAGAATCCCGACGCCAATAGCGTCACCTGGTATGCCAACAGAAACTGGCAGAGCTGCCGGTCCAGATCCCCTGGTCCCATGCGCCGCAGCCCCTCTTTCATTGTGCGCACCAGGCGTTCCGCCTGGCCATTTGTTGCAGGGTGAAAGGCGGCTGAGGTAATGTGCCGAATGGCATTGGACTCCAAGAACGCCTGGAACTCGGCCGACGTGAAGGTACTCACATTGTCACTCACAATGACGTCAGGTATCCCGAAGGTACTTATCAGCCTGCGCAGGTGTTTTATGGTTGCAGCTGATGAGGTGCTGCGCATTGGAATCACCTCTAACCACTTGGAGTATGCATCCACTACCAGCAGGAAAAGGGAACCCCTGAATGGACCTGCGAAGTCTATGTGGAGGCGGGACCATGGCCCCCTAGCTGTGTCCCATTCTCTGTGTGGAAGGCGGGACTCCTCAGGGCGAGAGCTCTGGCAACTTTTGCAGGTGTTCACCATGTGTTCAATGTCTGCATCTAGCTGTGGCCACCAGAAATAGCTTCGGGCCAGCGCCTTAGAGCACACGATCCCTGGGTGGCTGACATGTAAAAGCCGTAGCACCCTTGCTCTTAATGCTTCTGGGACCACCACCCTCTCCCCCCACAGGAGGCACCCCCTTTCTGTGGACAACTCAACCCTCTTCCTGAAAAACGCGGCAAACTCATCTGCGGGGGGAGCCGTGGGCCACCCCTTCTGTACCCAGGATCAAACAAGGGCTAAAGTTTTATCTTTTGCCGTGGCTGCAGCGATTTCCACGGGAAGTATGGGTGGTGCATCTAGGGCTTCTATGAGGAGGACTTGGCTGTCTTGCTCTATCTCACACTTTGGGTCTCCCAGCTGGGGAAGAGGAGACCTTGAGAGTGCATCAGTGTGGCTTATGTCTTTCCCGGGGCGGTACTCTAATGAACCCTTGTATGCATTGAGGAAAATAGCCCACCGAAGAATCCTGGGGGAGAGGATCTATGGAGTGGGCTTGTCTGAGGTGAAAATACCCAATAGTGGCTTGTGGTCGGTTACAATGGTGAATGGACGACCATACAAAAAATCATGGAACTTCTTTGTGCCTGCCACAATAGCAAGGGCCTCCCTATCTGTTTGGGCGTAATTTCGTTCTGCCTTGGACAATGATCTCGAATAGAAGGCAACTGGGGCTTCTTGCCCGCCCTCTAACACGTGGCAAAGGACCGCCCCCACCCCCACCGGTGAGGCGTCGCAGACCAAGGCTACCGGCTTCTTTGGGTCAAAATGGGTTAGAATAGCCTCTGAGGAGAGGAGCTGCTTGAGTTCCCTGAAAGCCCGCTCCTGATTCTCCCCCCACCGCCAAACCGCATCCTTCTTCAGCAGCCTATGCAGGGGCTCTGCAATCGACGCTTTCCTGGGCAGGAAGGAATGGTAAAAATTCAGCAGCCCCAGGAAGGACTGCAGCTCCGGTTTCGTGGTGGGGCGAGGGGCGTTTTGAATTGCTGAGACTTTGGACTCAGCGGGTTTCACCCCCTCAGGGGTTATACGGAACCCCAGAAACTCAACTTCCCTGGCCAGAAACACACATTTGTCCCTCCGCAACCTCAACCCCGCGGATTCGAAGACTGTAAGGACCTTATCTAGTCTCTGGGCCAGTTCTGATTCCCTCCCCCCAGATGTCGTCGAAGTAAGCCAAGACCCCCGGTAACTTCTTCAACAAACGTTCCACAAGGGACTGAAATATCCCCGGTGCCGAGTTCACCCCAAACTGTAGGCACGTTACCTTGAATGCCCCCTTGTGAGTTACAATAGTTTGCGCAGCAGCGGTGGCTGGGGTTACTGTAAGCTGCTGGTACGCCTGCGCCAGATCTAGTTTGGCGAAAAACTTTCCCCCATGTAAAGTAGCTAGCAGATGGCTAACTACCGGCACCGGATAGGCATTAGGGCGGATTGCCTTGTTAATAGTACACTTGTAGTCAGCGCAAATCCGCACCTCCCCATTTGCCTTCAACGCTGTAACAATAGGAGTCTCCCACTCTGCAGAGTCCACGGGCACTAAAATCCCCTGACCCACCAGTTTGTCCAGTTCCACCTCAATTTTGTCCTTTAGGGCAAATGGAACCCAACGTGGCTTGAGTCTAATTGGGCGGACCTCCGGGTCTAGGTCGAAAGAAACTGGGGGCCCTTTGTACTTCCCGAGCCCCTTCTTGAATACCTCAGGGTGTGCATCGCACACTGCCTGGATCTCATCCCCCCCGATGGCATGGACGCCGCCTATGAAGATGTCCAGAGGTTTGAACCATTGTGTTCCCAGGAGATTACAGCCCACCTCCCTTAGAACTACTAGAGGGAGTTTCCTTCTGAGTCCCTTATACTGTATCTCGAAGTCCCCGACCCCCAGCACTGGGATCCCATTTCCCTGCACGTCTCTTAAGTTCGCCCTCATCTCTTTGAGTTTGGGTCGCTCCTTGGGGGGAATGCGCAAAAACTCCTTATGGGAAATGAGGGAGTATACAGACCCCGAGTCTATTTCCATCTTAACAGGAACCCCTTGCAACAGTACCTCGGCATAAAAACGTGGTTGCCCTAGAGGCACGTTGTGGACGGACAAGTCGTCTTCCGCATGTACTCCTCGGTACACGTGGTCCCCCTCTGGGTCATCGCCGCCATTGTAGACTTGCCGATGCCATCCCGTCTCCTTGTGGGGCGCTTGCTCTCGTCCCGGCGTTGCTTGCAGACCCTGGCGATGTGGCCCTTCTGTCCACAGTTGTGGCACTCAGCCTTCCTGAATGGGCACTTGCTCCACTCATGGGACGCTCCGCAGCCATCGCAGCGCCGACCCCCTTTCCCTTTCTTCTCGCTCCGCCCCTTTCTGACTTTCCGGACTCCCTCATCTTCACTGGAGCCTGGGGTGGTGGAGGCCTCTGAGGATGTGGGCGAGCGCGGGGCAGGGGGCGCCCTCCAAGTCACCTGGACTGCGGATGCAGCTGCCTCTATTTGTGGAGGCTTTGCTTTGAGAAGCTTGTACCCGGCCCTCGTGGACTCAGCAGCTAGGGCCTCTTGTAGTACCTCTTTAAAGGTGAGATCGTGGCCTCGGGTCATGAGCTTCCTTTGGGTTTTCCCATCTCTCATCCCGCAGAGCATCCTGTCCCTCAGGGCCACGTCTAGAATTTCCCGCCATTCGCATGGGGTTGCCGCCAAACAGAGGGCCACTGCATACTCGGATATGGACTCACCCAGCTTTTGGTCCCTCCTCGTGAAGGCCGCCCTGGCAGAGAAGAAGGATACCTTGGGCTTGAAGTGGTTTCTCAGGGTCGCCAGTATTTCGGTTACCGAAACCTGTTCCACCTCTCGTGGAGCCACCAGGTCCATCAGCGCTTGCACTGCGTGGAAACCGAGCATCGTGATGAGAAGACCTCTCTTCTTTCCCGCGTCGGTGATGCCGGCAAACGCTACCGTACTCTTGAAATGCATTTTGAACCAGTCCCATCGCTCGGGATGGGTCACGTCGAACACCGGTTGCTGTGAAGTTGTCTTGTCCCCGTGGGAATCCATGATCCCACCTTCGTCGCCAATTTAGTATTTGGGAATCAAGACAATGGAAACGGCTGTGAGCTAGCCTAGCACATCTTTATTGCATGGAGTACAGTACGAACATGTGGTAATGGCGGACAAACAGCTCCTTTTATGCGGTGGCTATACAATTGAATATGGCTCTTCGACAGGCATTGGCTACTGTCCAAGTGACGTCATCCTTGGTCACGTCTTTCTTGTCCAGGTGAGGTGAGCGCGGGAATCTTTCCCGCGCAGCTGAAGGCATTTGAGGAATGTGTACCATGTGAGCTGGGCGCTCGCTACTGCCCCCGGTGGCCACTAGCTCGCGTCCTCATACAGAAGGTTACAGTGTTACAATTAGAGATTGTTACATCCACTCATTCGTGTGGTTACAATTACATTCAATACACAACATAGGTTGACAGGAGCTGAGACAGAGATGGAAGCTCACTCTGTCATGCAGCACTCGGGTCTCAAACTGCTGACCTGCTGACCTTCCAGTCATCAAGTTCCACATCTTAACCACTAAGCCGCCATATTCCTTATGACATCTCTAGAACACCCATATGACAACTTTTATATTATGTTTCTCCCAGAAAGAGGGTATAGTTGACATAAAGCCACAAATGGACTAAAATTTAATTACAACTGGAGTAGGCCCTTTGACTCAGTGATGCTTTGTTGAGACAATTCCCCATAAGTTCCATTGATTCAATCGACCTACTGGGGTACACAGAAAGAACCTCCTCAAAAATTGTAGTAATTTTTAACCACAATTGGACATATCTTGGCAACGGCAACCTTTTATTGCTGGGTAATCTTTCTCACACTAGGTTTGTCAAACAGAACTGCTGAATGAACCTACCTAAAGGTGCCTTCATTTTGGCAGTTGCACATCTGGCCTAGACATGGAAGTAGAAAAAGAATAGGTAAAGGTTAGGTAATGGTCTCCCTTGCTTGAAAGCCTGTCATATCTCACTCTAGGGTATGGTGCTCATCTCAATTTACAGCCATGTGCAGACATTTCTGTGGTCATGTGGCAGGCATGACTAGACACCAGAGTACACAGAATGCTGTTACCTTTCTCACTAAAGTGGTACGTATTTATCTGCTTGCAATTTCTTGCTTTCAAACTATTAGGTTGGCAGGAGCTGGGACGGATAACGGGAGCCGTCGTGCAGCACTCAGGTCTCAAACTGCTGATCTGTTGACCTTCCAGTCATCAAGTTCAACATCTTAACCACTAAGCCACTACAATCACCACAGTTTCTTAACCACTAAGCCACCGCAGGTTAGAGCAGGGGCTCGCAACATTTTTGTACTGTGGGGCGGTGAACGGGCCAGAGGTGTGGTTCCTCTTGCCGTTCCCACCACTTCCAGTTGTGGCGGCGGTGGCGGTGGCACATTCACAGTGTGATCCCAGCTGTTTTTGCTGCTTCCGCTGCTTCTCGTGGCACCGGGAGCAAAGGTGGTGCATTTTCACCAGAGTTCTTCCGGTGGCGGCAGTGACAGCAGTGGAGGCTCCGGGGTCCTCACCATGGGCCAGATTAATTGGTGCCAGCCCATGGGCCATAGGTTATGAATCCGTGGGTTAGAGGGTCCTAAATGAAACCTGCAGCTTCAACCCCCTGATATCTGAGTCCTTCTAAAAAGAGCTGCCAACACAAAAGGCAACAGGACTGCTCTCTGCTGTGATGTCCAACAAAACATGCCTATAAGTACAGTAGCTTGCAAAAGTAATGCCAGATGTTATGCACCCTCACAACAATATAATGTTAAAACCTGAAATATGCCACCTTACAAGCAGTGTTCTCTGTGCAAGTCGTGGTTTGGCCCCATTCTGTCTTTTAATGTCCTGTAGGTTGAACTCTTCACTAGTCAGCTGTGACATAATTCACTTTATGTAACAAATTGTTTTCATTATTTCTTTGAAGGAACAGAACATTCAAAGTGACTTCAGGCACGAGTAATTCCAACCTTTACAAATATAATAATCTGAGAAGAAGGCTCTAATACATGTTATCAAATGAACAAATACCAGTGGAGACCAAAGCTACTGGCCAGTGGTGAGCAGATGTACATTGAAATGATCATCCAGTCCTATGTTCAGCTTTCATGATTTTGAATAAACGGTTTCGAAAATATCTTTGATGAACTTACCAGCAAACTGGAAAACTGAAAACATTCAAATAATTCTTATGTTTTTCCCTTCAGTTGTCAAAAATATCTTGAACTGGTGCATAAAGGACACCTTGAGAGATGTAATAGAGCAGGGATTCTCAACCTACAGCCCGTGGGCCTGATCCAGCCCATGGCATCATTCCATCTGCCCCACCGCCCCATGGGAGCTCCTTCAATTCTTGCTCCCTCCCTCCCTTGTCCCTGGGAAAGCAAGGCAGTAGGTAAAAGCCAAGGCAGGAGGTAAAAGTGGTGAGGGCGGTTAGTCAGCAAAGTCGACAAGTCAGAGAGGTAGGTAGGAAGGACTGGTGCCTCAGAGTTGCCTCAGGTGGGCAGGGATGCCTGGCCTTGGCAGGTTGTCCCCTTCCCCCACCTCTCCCCCAGCCATAGACTGGTGCGGTTTCCCCATGCCCATCGGGCATGGAAACGGCCCTTGCAGAGGCCGCTTCAGGAGGACGCTCCTTGAGCCGCGGGCTCTGCGGGCAGCCAAATTAAGGGGGGTGAATAAAATATAGGGTTTGATTCACCCAATTACCGTGACCTGACCTGCGACTCGGCCAAGGAAGCAGAATAGCTGACTCCTGTCAAACATTAAGTGCATAGTTCATCTCCCGGCTCGGGAAATCCCTGGCGCAAATAAGCCATGTTTGTCCCTGCTTAATCCCCAAGACAATGAGGTCCCTAAACCCATGTTTGCCCCAGTTGATTAACTCCCCTTTGAGGAGTTCCCCATTAACCCGTGTACGTGAGTGAGGTAGTTTTCCTGTCAGATGACAGCTTGCCACCGTTGCGCTTTTTTCCCTATAAATGATGTTGCCTTTCTCCAATAAACTACTGATCTGATCTCGCTCCTGTTGCCTCGTGTTGTCATTGATCAGTCTCCTCCGGGCTCTAACGCCGCCCTAGCGGCCAGATATCGCTACAGCTGGTGACCCCGACGTGATTTACTCGTGAGTAAGAGACCCCGGAGAGGTCTGCTCGTGAGTAGCGCTCCACGCGGTCCGGTTCTGCGCTTGAACCGCTACCCGCCAGCCCGGAGGATAGCGCGGCGCTCTGGTCGGCAGCCAGCCGGACAGAGAACGGCCCGCCGCGAGGCATTCCAGAGAGACATTCCTACCGCTTCCTCCCCGCTTTCGAGAGGTTTGCCATAGAGGGAAACGCGTTCCGCTCAGGGCAGGCTGTGAGCCCCTGACATCGCAGAGGCCGATAGAAGGGCCCGTGGCAGAAGGTCCACGCTCCGAGGTCTACCCCAGACACCCGTCGCCCGAACCTGTTGCCTGCAAAGACGCGTCGATCTTCGTCCCGAGGAGGAAACTTCAGAGGACCATCGCAGGTAATATGGGGACTTGCTCTCATAGACCAAGTCCGTCCGCTAGCCAAAGAACTCGGGAGCAAGAGTTCATAATCCTGGCCAGGGTTTTTAATTTCCGATTTCACAGCAGGGAGCTAGCGAGACTTTTGGCGTACCTCAGGGAACACTGCCTACTTTACCCAGAAGTAGGTACGTTGACCCTGAAGCTCTGGGATCAGATAGGAGACTGCATTCAGCAAACCCCGAAAGCTCCAGGAGGGATAGTCCGCACATGGCGGAAATGTAGGAGACTCTTAGAGCAGATCGAGCCAGTCCGGGTAGAAGCGGAAGAACCCCCGTTAGAGAAGCCATCAGGCATGCCAGTCGAGCCGACTGCGCCCGCCGCACTCTATCCGACATTCAAGTATCAGCAGAGTAGCGCAGGGAGCCTTCCCGTGGTGGCAGCTGCAGACGTCACCGAGGGAACGCAAGGAATGAGAGGCGCTGGCGCTTCTCTGACAGCCCCAGGTTCCCTAGTCGTGAAGAGTGCCCTTCAGCGCACAGCTGAGATAGAACTCAAGAAGGGGGAATTGTCAGTTGAACAGCTAGCTGAACTCAGACAGATTTGTCCCATCCGTTTGGAGATGGACGCGCTCACGGGCGCACAGCAGATAGTACACTCCCCAGTCCCGTACAAGCTTCTCATGGCTTTACGGAAAGCAATCTCAGAGACAGGGCTCCAAAGTCGTTTTACGAGGGGCACGCTCCAGCAAGTGTGCGAGACCACCATGTGGATTCCTCATGATTGGAAAGCCGTCATGAGGATGATGCTTACCCCCAGCCAGTACATGATTTGGGATAGCGAGTTCCGCCTAGAGGCGCAAGCTCGGGCTGCCAGGATGGGAGGCGCGGTAATCCCTGACCAGTTGTATGGTTCAGGTGCCTTTGAGTCCATCAACGCTCAAATCAACTTGCCTCTCACCACCCTAGAGATGTCAGCCGAGGCTGCCTATAGGGCATACTTCAAGGTCCCAGCGTCTGGCAAAACGGCCAAAAATTACACCGCCATTAAGCAGGGAGCCCAAGAGCCCTACATGGACTTCATCAATCGCCTGGAAGAAGCAATTAGCAGGCAGATTGACAATGAGCAAGCCCAGGAAGAGCTCATGATTAAGCTAGCCAAAGACAACGCCAACTTGGACTGCCGTAAAATCTTGCAGTCCCTGGGCAATCGCCCTGACATAACCTTAACGGACATGATTCGAGCATGCTCCGACGTTGGCACAGACTCCTACAAAATGGGTCTGCTAGCGGCAGCGGTGCAGGGGGGAAGAAGACCGAATGGCAAGAACAAAGGGGCATGTCACACTTGTGGCAAGGTCGGTCACTTCGCTAGGGAGTGCCGATCCAAGGGAGGCGGACAAAAGTCCGGCCGTCCCAAGGCTCCGAACACCCCCTGCCCGAAGTGCAAGAAAGGCTACCATTGGGCCAGGTTTTGTCCGAGTTCGGGAAACCGGAATCCGGGCACGTCTCTGGCCCCAGTCCAAACAGAGGCTTCCCTCACCCAGATCCAGAACTCCCCAGGCCTAGACTAGATTCTAGGCACATCCCAGGCACTGCGAGGGCACAGGCCAGCCCCAAGGGCAGCACAGGGCTAGAATTGACTTGCCAGGCGGACGTTACATGCGACCTGCCAGGCACAGTCTATCTAGTCGACACCCAGTACATGGGACCCCTGCCCAGAGGCTTTATAGGTTTAGTTTTGCCCCGTAGTGTAGCTGGAGCACGCGGAATTTTCATAATCCCAGGAGTCATTGACTCGAATTTTTCAGGCATTCTCCAGGTCCAGCTTTGGGCGCACCTGCCCCAAACCATCCACAAGGGAGACACGTTAGCGCAACTGATCATGGTTCCTTGTCACTCGCCAGCAGGCAGCCAGGGAAGGCTCAGGGACAGCTCAGAGTCCGGTTCAGCAGACCGCTCGAGCGCGAGTGAGGCAGTGCAAGGATACCAGGTCTTAGCGACAGTGGAGACCAACATTGAGTGGAAGCAGCGCCCCGTTATCGAGGTATTTTTGAACAAAAGGGTGTTCTCAGGGTTACTCGATACCGGAGCGGATGTGTCAGTGATAAGCAGGAGCCAGTGGCCAAGAGAGTGGGCCATTGAGCCGGTCTCCGATGTGTGGGGGGTAGGGGGCGTTCAGGAAGCGTTCAGGAGCCAAGAGTGGGTAGAAGTCACAATCCCAAGGGCTGACGGCACAGCGGTAATTCGGCCGCACATTCTTGACGTGCACATCAACCTTTGGGGGCGAGACATTCTCCAGCAGTACGGTGCCACCCTTACCTTCGGGTAATGGCGTTGCCACTTAAATGGCTCACCGACACTCCGGTATGGGTAGAACAATGGCCGGTACTGGGGGAGAAATTAGTTGCCCTCAAGCAGCTAGTTAAGGAACAGCTAGACGCAGGACACATAGAACAGTCCACAAGCCCCTGGAATTCGCCCATTTTTGTGATTAAGAAGAAGTCGGGGAAGTGGCGACTCCTCCACGATCTCAGAGAGATCAATAAATGCATTCAGCCGATGGGTCCGCTTCAATGCGGCATCCCTAATCCGAACATGATTCCCGAGGGGTGGGAGATCCTAGTCGTAGATCTCAAGGATTGCTTTTATACAATCCCCCTAGACCCCAGGGACCGGGAAAGGTTTGCCTTTACAGTGCCGGTCGTGAACCACGGAGAGCCCACGCAGCGTTACGCGTGGAAATTTTTGCCACAGGGCATGCTTAATTCGCCCACCCTGTGTCAAATTTATGTTCACGGCGCCCTGGCAAAGTTCCGAAGCCTTTACCCTAAAGCTATTGTTTGTCACTTCATGGACGACATCTTAGTAGCGTTGCCACAACTTGGCAGCGAAATGTTTTCTGACCTCCAGGCCAGCCTGGGGGACAAAGGCTTACTCATTGCCCCGGAAAAAGTGCAGAGAACCGAGCCCTTCTCATACTTGGGCCATCGGCTTCTCCGCTCTTTCGCAGCGCCAGTTCTGCCTCAGATAAATTTACAAGACTCAGTCACCCTTGTAGAGTTGCAGCAAGTTTTGGGGAACATCAATTGGGCCAGACCGTATTTTCGTTTAGATACGGATCTTCTAAAACCGCTCTTCTCGCTGCTAACCTTAGGTAAGCAGCCGGCAGACCGGATAAAAATCTCTCGAGACGCGCGCTTGGCGCTCGAGAAGGTGAACCAAGTTCTCAGCCAGAGGTGGGTGGATAGGATCGCCCCGGGGCCATATGCCCCGATCCTGAATTTGTACATCGTACGGTCGGGATCCATGTTCACTGGGGCGCTAGGAGTAGACTCAGAGAAGGGAGCGAAAATTGTGGAGTGGGTATACTTGCCAAACACCTCTTCTCGGAACATCGTCCCGCCCCAAGAACTGGTCTCCGCGGTGATCTACCGCGGCAGGCTGAGAGCAAGGGACATTTCTGGGCACGATTTAGCTAAGATCATAGTCCCGTTCACCAAGGAACAAATCCATCAGTTGATGCAGCTAGGTGACTCGCTTCCGATAGCTTTGGAAGGATTCACTGGAAGCTTGGCATACCATTTGCCCAAGGACCCCAGACTCGTCTCACTTCAGACGGGAACAGTCAGTTTGTTCGAGTTGCTCTCGCTGGTCCCGCTTCAGGGGGCCAAGACAGTTTTTACCGATGGGGGACGCACATATGGTGTCCTGACTTGGCAGGAGGGCGAAGCTTGGCTCACACTGCTAACTCTTCCACAGAAGTCCGCGCAGCGGGCGGAGTTGGCAGCCGTGAACCTCGCCTTGCGCACCTTCGCCAAGGAACGTTTAAATATCATTACTGACAGTCTGTATGTAAGGAATTTGCTTCACAGTCTACCGGGAGCTTACATTACTCCCGCGATAGACAAGAACTTGCTCAGTCTGTTTCTCACTGCTCAATTTCATTTGCGGAACCGCACAGAGCCGCTCTATATTGCCCACATCCGAAGTCACCAAGACCTACCGGGTCCGATTTCCGTGGGCAATAGCAGAGCGGATGCGGCGGCAAAGGAAATTCAGCAACGCTCAGTTTTAGGAGTTTTCACTACTCCAATTCAAAGTCATGCCTTTTTTCACCAAAATGCCAAGGCGCTCGCTAGACAGTTCAATCTGCCGCTTTCTCAAGCCCAAGGTATAGTCCGCTCTTGCCAGCATTGCGCAGGAGCGCCGGGGGGGCCCTCCTGGGGGGTCAACCCACGAGGGACAGAGGCTAATCAGGTATGGCAGATGGACGTCACGCATGTGCCGCAGTTCGGCAGATGGCAATACATGCACGTCTGCATTGACACCTTTTCCCAGTTCGTTTGGGCAACGGCGCAGAAAGGGGAGGCTGCCACCCACGTGGAGCAGCACCTCCTTTCCTGCATTGCGGCAATGGGCAAGCCGCGGCACGTGAAGACGGACAACGCGCCGGCCTACAGTTCCAGGCAGTTGGCCGCCTTCATGGCTACTTGGGACATCAAGCACACATTTGGAATTCCCTACAATCCGCAAGGGCAAGCGATTGTAGAGCGGGTCAATCGGACGCTAAAGTCCTATATTGACAAACAAACAGAAAGGGGGGAGCCACCAGCCCTCCCCAAGTCACAGGGAGAAGCACAGATGTGTCTCAACAAGGTATTGTTCACTTACAATCACCTTAATGTTTTTTCGGATTGTACGCCGCAGGAGAAGCATTTCCGCCGTTCGGAAGCTCTCCCGCGACCTATGGTCCGGTACCGAGTGCCACCAGACCCTTCTTGGAGGGGCCCGGTGCCGCTCATAACCTGGGGAAGAGGGTATGCTGCAGTTATGTCCCCTACAGGTGTCGTTTGGATTCCAGCTCGGTGTGTCAAGCCTCACTTGGAACCACATGGCGTGGACCCAGGCCGACCCGGGTCTGATCCCGGAGATGGAGGACCTCACGCTGGCCGACAAGACCCGCCGGAGGAGACGGCCACCGGCGGCGCCGAAGATCACCTGGGGGATGGTCAAGGCATTTTGCAGTAAAGCTGAGGACGCCCTCCAGCGCGGGGAGAAGGAGCCGACACCGGAGAACCTCGTAGCAGCAGTCTTCGCCCAGATTCATGCCAACTCCATGGCGATCATCGTCATCCTGGCCCTCACCCTGCTTCTGGGGGGAGGCGCTCAGGCTGCTCCAATCCAGGCCGACGGTTTGCCGCCTGGTGAAGATCTTTCTGCACGAATGCAGTACAACTTGTGGGAAAGGTTGGCGGGTCTCGTCAACCAGTCCGATTTTTGTCTACAGCAGGACATTGGTTCTGCATCTATCCTCAGCACCTGTCTCATCCCCGTGTGCCACACTCTGGACGCGCGCACCAAGGATGGCGACTGGTTGTTGAAGGCGTTCTTTGGCCCGCACACCCCTACCACCTTCTCAGCATATGCACGCTGGGGGGGACTGCGACTTGCATCAACCTTGCCGGCTGACGCAGCCACTCTCCATACCCCTCGAGTGGCGGTCAGCCCGGACGCTGCTTGCACCCGAATGACCGGCTGCACCCCAGGCGGTCGGGCTCGGCGCCGCTGCCTTGACCCCGGCAGCGGCAACTGGACTTGTAATAAACCAGAGACACTCACTTCGCTGTACGCTCACGTCACACTACCTTCAGGGTGGTTTTTCACCTGCAACCAGTTCACATGGAACTATATTCCTGCGAATCTGTCGGACTCAATGTGTTGTCTCAGTCGTTTGACACTGTTACTTCCTACTAAGGACATGATTGCCCCAAGCACAAATGTTTCCAATGTTCCACATGTTTCCAATGTTTCAAATGTGTCCCCACTCATACGGCACACACGCACAACCCAGTTAGACAGCTCTTGTGACAGCAGCTTTAGAGTAATGAGTCCCGCTGAGTACGTATCACTAGCAGTCAGCCTTGTCGGCGTGCCAGGCTTGGCCGTCGGCAACGCACGGAGGATTGGCCGCTTGGCTTGCGGTTTGGCCAAAGCCATTAACCATACCTCCACAGCGATAGCGCTCCTCAATCAGGAACAGGCAGAACTTCGCCGTGCCGTTCTTGACAATCGAGCGGCTATCGACTACCTCCTCTTGCTGCACCACCTGGGTTGCGAATCTTTTCATGGAATGTGCTGCTTCAATCTTACTGACAACTCCCGTAAGATCCAGAGCCAGCTCACGAACCTCCACACCATAGTCCAGGGTATTACTGAGGGTTCCGCATGGGGGGCTTGGTGGAGTTCCCTGTGGAAATGGATGTGGTCGTGGATCCCCTGGGGGTGGCTTCAGACGGTGCTTAAGGTAGTGGTGGGGATAGCCATACTAGGCATTACGCTTTGTTGTTTTGCTCAGTGCATTCCCTCACTGATCTCCAAGTGCCGCCCCAGAGAGAAACTCCGTGACGTCATACCCGCTCAACAGCTGATGCCGCTCTTGCGCAAGGTCGCCAGTCAGGTCCTTAAATAGAAAATAAAGGGGAGATGCGGTTTCCCCATGCCCATCGGGCATGGAAACGGCCCTTGCAGAGGCCGCTTCAGGAGGACGCTCCTTGAGCCGCGGGCTCTGCGGGCAGCCAAATTAAGGGGGGTGAATAAAATATAGGGTTTGATTCACCCAATTACCGTGACCTGACCTGCGACTCGGCCAAGGAAGCAGAATAGCTGACTCCTGTCAAACATTAAGTGCATAGTTCATCTCCCGGCTCGGGAAATCCCTGGCGCAAATAAGCCATGTTTGTCCCTGCTTAATCCCCAAGACAATGAGGTCCCTAAACCCATGTTTGCCCCAGTTGATTAACTCCCCTTTGAGGAGTTCCCCATTAACCCGTGTACGTGAGTGAGGTAGTTTTCCTGTCAGATGACAGCTTGCCACCGTTGCGCTTTTTTCCCTATAAATGATGTTGCCTTTCTCCAATAAACTACTGATCTGATCTCGCTCCTGTTGCCTCGTGTTGTCATTGATCAGTCTCCTCCGGGCTCTAACGCCGCCCTAGCGGCCAGATATCGCTACAGACTGGGACACCTCCATTGCTCTTTGAAGCAGAGGCGCCCTGAGAGAGGCTCCTGGGGCACCTCCACTGTGCTGTGCTGTGCTGTGCCTTTGGGGCTAGGACGGCTGCCCTGGTTCCCACACACCACCTCCCCCCCCTTAGCATCCCCTGCCAAATGAGGGGAGTGTGTGTGTGTGTGTTTAGTGTCTTGCACGGAAGACAAAGAAGGAGCCGCAGTGAGGGCTAAAACACAGCTTTATTGGATGATGGTCAGGATGAACATGTGGTAATGGCGGAGGACCAGCTCATTTTATACTGCAGTAATACATTTGAAAAGGGTTGCACGGTAGCTCATTGGCTGCTACCTGTGTGACGTCATTCTGAGTCACGCCCATCTTCTCCAGGTGATCCTTGCGCGGGAAGGTTCCCGCGGCTGCCAGTGATTGGGGGAATTTGAACCATGTGAGCTGAACGCTCGCAGCTGCCCTCTATGGGTAGCTAGCTTGCGTTCCTTAAACAGCTGGGTTACGTTGTAATCATTGTCAGGTTACATTCATACATTCTTAAAGTAATACTGTTACATACACAACAGTGTATGAGTCTGTGTGCGCAGTTTCTTTTGCCCGACCTAATGTGAGAAAGAGTAGCTAGCTAGCAGACAATGAAACAAGCATACAGTTCATGTTTTTCCTTTAGTCAGCTGGTTACCTAGTTTCTGGGCCTATTATCTATCTATCTATCTACCAATCATTTTTATACAAGCCATCTGTGATATTTCCCACTCTGGGCAGTGCACAGGTTTACACAGGTTTCCCTCACACTGTTTCTCTGGTCAGTTCACCCCAGCCTCAGAGTTTTTAACCTTGAAATCTCAACATAATGGATGTTGAACCAAACTATTCTGCATCACATCTGAAGGCAGCATCCCCACTGATGACTACTATGTCCCACAGCTCTCTCTTCCAACACTTCACTACGGCCTGTTCTTCCGGGGCCTGTTACCTGAGACCAGTACTTTCGGCTGGCTAATGCTATGACTACCCCTGGCTTAGCTATTGAAGGAAGTATTGAGGCAGCTGCATTGATGACACATAACAAAGACCAAAATCCACATTAAGGTAATGAATCCCTTGCTTCCCTGTGTGTTAACAGGGCTCTAGCCAACCTATTAATGGGAAAACAAAACTACCCTCAACCGTTTTAGAGCTTGCACACACACCCATGACCTCATAGCACAATTGGAGATATTTACCTTAGATTCTCATACTAAGTACTGAAGAGCTGGCCTCAAGCAAAAGAGAAACAGCAGTTACAGAGTAAGAATTTGTTTTTGACTCTGTTACCGCTAAACAGACATTCTTCTTGAACAAGAGAGCTTGTAATTATTAATTTTTACTTATTGAGGCGCACGTGTACACACACACATTTCAGTGAGGTGGAAGAGGATAGCCAGAGGTGTGGTGTGGGTGAATGAAGAAGGAACTGCTAATGTTGTCTAAGGACATACATAATATTGTCAAGAAGATATATTCTATTCCTGTAAGCCAGTGATGGCAAACCTTGGCATTCCAGATATTCTTGGATTTCAAGTCCAAAAACACCTGGAGCTAAGCTCTATTCCAATTGAATCCTCATTATAAGTGAATGGGAAAGGTGGAGGGCAAATGAAGAAGGGGCGGCCAAAGATGAGATGACTGGATGGTATTGTAGACACAATGGGCACAGAGCTGGGTGGGTTGAGGAGGATGGTGGAGGTCCATGGGGTCGCAAAGGGTCGGAATCGACTGTGCGACTGAACAAAAAAAAATTTGAATGGATCCCATGCTGCAGTCTCTTGAACCTGCATCCTATTCCCAGCTGCTGGGGAATATAGTGAAAAGTAGAGACATCACCCTGCAAACAAAGGTCCGCATAGTTAAAGCAATGGTATTCCTGGTGGTAATGTATGGTTGTGAGAGCTGGACCAATAGGAAAGCTGAGCGCAGAAGATGCCTTTGAAATGTGGTGTTGGAGAAGAGTTTTGAGAGTACCCTGGACAGTGAGGAGAACAAACAAGTCAATCTTAGAAGGAATCAAACCAGACTGCTTCTTGGAAGGTCAAATAGTAAAGATGAAGCTGAAGTACTTTGGTCATCAAATGAGAAGAGAGGATTCACTTGAAAAAGCCTTGATGCTGGGAAAGGTGGAGTGCCGAAGAAGAAGGGGGAGACCAAAGATTAGATGGCTAGACGGTATCGTAGATGTAATGGGCACAGAGCTGGGTGGGTTGAAGAAGATGGTGGTGGACAGAGGTGCCTGGAGGACAATGGTCCATGGGGTCGCCTAGGGTTGGAATTGACTGTGTGACTGAAAAACAAAGTTAAGTTCTTCTCTTTCCTAGCTTTCATCTCCCAGGACTGCGGTGGCTCAGTGGTTAAGAAGCTTGCCATGTTAGCTGGAAGGTTGGCAAGTCAGCAGTTCAAGATGTGAGTACTGCATGATGGATTGAATGCCCGTCGTCTGTCCCAGCTCCTGCCAACCTAGCAGTTCGAAAGCAAGAAATTGCAAGTAGATAAATAGGGACCACTTCGGTGGGAAGGTAAACACCATTCCATCTAGTCATGCCTGCCACATGACCACAGAAACATATGCAGAAGCAGACAGCGCTGGCTCTTCAGCTATGAAACAGAGATGAGCACTGAATCCTAGAGTCAGATATGACTGACTTTCAAGCAAGGGTGACCTTTACCTTTACATCCATATAGGTAACTAAGCTATGTAAATAATTATTTTCATGCAAGGCACCTGCAGGACTGATGATGCTCCAACCAAACTCCTCTTTTAACATGATTTCCTGGACAAGAGTATATAACTAAATATACAAAATCTGTCACAATAGATAATAGTAGGATTTCCCCTTTAACTTTCTAGTGCATTCAGTTACAATCTGAAGGCTATGGGATGTTAACAACAGCAGCTTCTTTGTTTACACTTACATTGTTTTGTCCATGAACTCTTTTTCAAGATTTGTTTACAAATTGATTACAGTATTTAAATCTCCCACCCCAGCCCCAGCTGAAGCTATGCAGCTTTCACTAATCCACATGCCCACATCACATCCCTGGGGAACCCCTTTCTGAATTTTTAAAAAGCATCTCATTTGCCCATGATACACTGCTGTCTGTCAGGCTTCACGGGCCCCATCTGTTATCTTTAGCTCTGCTTCTCACTTCTGTTCGAGGATCTTGAATTGACTCCTGCACAAATTCCCCTGTGTTACTATTCCTACCCTCTGTTTTTAGCTGTGAATGAAACTAACTATTATTATTATTATTATTATTATTATTATTATTATTATTATTATTATTATTATTATTATTATTATTATTATTATTATTATTATTATTATTATTATTATTATTATTATTATTATTTGGGGGGGGGAATCAAATGCGAATGCCAGTGCAGCACTGAGGCACATACAAATTCCAGCCAACAGTGAAAACAGCCTTCAGGATAAGCCCGAAGCACATGGCCAATGCTTGTCTCTTTATACAGCAGATTTGCCCAAACTTTTTGGGCTGTGATCCAGTCACATGGTTCAGTGGTCCGGTCACGTGGTTCCTCCCACTGGAAACTGAAGTAAAACATGCCTTGCAATCTGTTTTGCAACACATATGTTTTGCAACAGGATATGATAGATTTTTTTTAGGCTGCCATTTTCTCTGCTTAAACCAGGGTGCTCAAACTATGGCCTGTGGGCCAGATGTGGCCCACAACACCAATTCATCCGGCCCACACCGCCCTCGTCATGCCCGTACGGGTGCATTTCACTTCTGCTTCCGGGAGCGATGAGGGCAGCACGATGAAGGCATGCTCTGATAGGTAACAGGGTCTCAGATCATTCAGGGCATAGTATGCTGAAACTAATACCTTGTACCTCACATGGTACGCAACAAGGAGCTGGTGTAGGTGAACATTAGAGTGATACTTTGAATCTACTCGCTCTAAATACCATCCTGGCTGCAGTATTTTGAACTTATTGCACCACCATATAGAGAACATCAGAGTAGTTGATTCTTGAGACCACCAATGAATTGAAATTGAATTGAAATTTTAATTTATATACCGCAATTCTCCGCCCGAGGACCGACTCGTGTTGTCATGGACTTCTTGTCCAAGGAAGGGTAGAGCAATCTGCCAAAGATGGAATAAAGCAGACCTCGTCATGCCAGCAATCTGGTTTCCATAGAAAGTGTTGGATCTAAATTAATTGCCAAGTTATATATTTGGTCCTTCAGAGGGGGAATAACACCCCCTAATTTAGGAACCACCACCCCCAGTCATACAGGAGGACCATCCCAACTACTGGACCTCCATTTTGTCAGAATTCAGTTTCAACTAAATGGCCTTTGTTCATTCCATTGTCAAGGCCAGGCAATTTTCAAAGGACTGAACTGTCTCCGCTGTAGATGTAAAGGAGAGATAGAGCTCTGTGTAATCAGCATACTGATGACAGCAAATTCCAAATCTTTGGATGACCTTCCCCGATGGCTTTACATAGATGCTAAACAGCACTGGGGAGATGATTGATCCCTGTGGGACTCTACAACAAAGTACCTGCGGAGATGAAACAGCCTCTCTGTGCATATCAGATACTCCTTAAAGCCTGCTGCTTAGTATTGAAGTATGCAAAGGCACTTCAAGACAGATGGAGCAGAGCAGAATCTCTTGGAAAGCCTACAGCAGAGGGCCATACTGGATCCTTGTGGGGGAAGGGTGTTGCAAGTCGGCAGTTTGAGACCCAGGTATTGCCTGTCAGATTGAGCGTCCATCTCTGTCCCAGCTCTTGGGGATATGAAAGGAGCCTCATTTGGGTGTCCCCTGAGTGGAATTTCTCCAGCAAGAAACCTTTCAACCCAGAATAATTTCTGACACAACATTATTATTATTACTGATTTCATTATCTACCATGTTAATTCACCTACAAATATTACTACTTTAAAAACAAGAGCTTTGCTATGAAAATCCCAGCAAGGGCAAAGCAGATGCCAGACTGCCGTGAATGTATATTAAATTGACTGGGTAAGTTTGTTTTGTTTTGGAGACGTTTGTCCCTTCCCAGATTCATATTTTGCAGTTTTTCAACTGTTTGTTTGTTTCGTGTTCAGGGAATGAAGAAGCAGACGAGTGAAATAGTGAAATTCAGCTCTTTATTAGTGGGGTTTGAACACAGTTTGGATGGGGCAAAACTCGGACTTATATACACTATAAACAGTAACAGTAACAATAATACAACAAGCCCATTGGCTAACAGAGTGGTCACATTTTCGATCCACTTATTTGCATAAGAATAGATACATGAGAAAAGATACATTCTGCTCCTGTCAGAAAACACAGTTAACATACATAACATTCTTCCCTCCCTAGGTAAAAACAAAATCCTTTAACCAGGATGGCGGTCTAGTTTCCCTTCTGGATCGGATGCTTGGCTGAGCCGGCTCAGGGGCTCGTAGGATGGGCGACCCGACTGGAGTGAGGGATTGACTAGAGGGGGAGGATTGTAAACCCGAATTAAAGCCCCGTTTGTCAGATGGAGGAGCAGGGGATCGTTCAAAACCAAAATCTAATTCTGTGGATGAATAAGACAACTCAGGGTCCCTCCTGTGTGTACTAAGAGTGGAGGGCGACTCCAAACAAAATTGGTCATCATCAATAAAGGAATCCAGAGTGCTAGGCTGACACAGTGTAGGGGTACACATGGCCGGAATAGGGGAGCATTCCACAAATTCCCTTTGAAATCGGTTCCTAGAAGACACTTCTGGGTCAATGTTGGCTGGCTGCTGACTATTACCTCTGCCCCCTGGGTTTAAATGAGTGGAGGCCAACCCTAGCGTTGAGTGTCTGTATTCGTCTTGTGGGTCCAGTACTCTGGGTCTCAATTGATCCGCATGCCTCCTCCAGATCAGACCAGTGGCTGTTTCAATTCTGTAAGAAACAGGACCAGTTTGATCGATCACAAACCCAGGCACCCACGTAGGGCCACCAGCTGCATAATTGCAGCAATGTACAGGGTCTCCGAATGAGAAACCATTCTGGTGTTGGTTTGCTATATTTGTGCCTTTGTGCTCTACCGTAGAGGGATCCAATCTGTCCAGCAATGATGACAGTTTCCTTCACTGGAGCAATTCAGCAGGGTACAGCCCTGAGGCACGGGGGGCGGGGGGGTGAGCCTATATGTGAAAAGAAACTGGCATAACTGAAACTCCAAATCCCCTTCACCCATATGCCAAAGCGCATCTTTAGTTGTGCACACCTGCCGCTCTACCTGGCCATTGGTGGCTGGGTGGAATGGGGTGGCAGTGAATTGCATTGTTGGTAAGCCTGGCCAAGGTCAAGTTTTGTGAAGCAATTTCCTCCATGCAAGGAGGCAAGAAGGTGGCTTACCACAGGCACAGGATATGCGTTCGGGTGAATAGCTTTATTGATGGTACACTTGTAGTCAGCGCATATCCTGACCTCCCCATTACTTTTCAAATCCTATGAAGGATTGGAATTCTGCAGATGTGAACGTGGATGCGTTGTTGGACACCAGCACATCTGGAAGTCCAAATGCTGCAAACAGCCTTCTTAAGTGCATTATCGTGGTGGCTGGTGGTACTAGGCACCTTAATAACTTCCAGCCACTTAGAGAATGAATCCCTAAATGGCATCCATAAATGTACCTACAAAATATATGTGCAACCTGGACCACGGGCCCCTGACAGAATCCCATTCCCGGGAGGGAAGGTGGGATTGCTCTGGGAAAGAGGATTGGCATCTGGCACAAGTGCCGACCATCTGTTCTATGTCTTGGTCTAGTTGAGGCCACCAAAAGTAGCTACGGGCAAGGGCTTTGGAACGGACAATTCCCGGGTGACTTGTGTGAAGTAGATATAAAACCTTTTCCCTGAGAGTGACAGGAATGACCACCCGCTGGCCCCATAGAAGGCAACCTCATTCCACTGACAGTTCCAAACACTTGCGGTGGAATGTTCTGAATTCCTCGGCTAGAGGAGAGACAGGCCAGCATTTTTGTACCCAAGACATTACTTTAGTCAATGTTACATCCTTGGCCATAGTCTTGGCTATATCTGAGGGGACGACTGGGGGCGAGTCGAAAGCCTCAATCATAAGGACCTGGTGGTCGCTTTCAATCTCGCAATCGGCTTCCCCAACCCCTGGCAGTGGAGAACGTTGACAGGGCATCAGCGTGGCTGATGTTCTTGCTGGGCCTATGCACCAAAGTAAAATTGTATGCATTTAGGAAAATTGCCCAACGCAACATCCTTGGGGACAGAATTTGAGGTGTGGGCTTCCCATTCACAAATATTCCAAGGAGGGGCTTGTGGTCAGTTATGATGGTAAAAGGTCTTCTGTAAAGGTAATCGTGGAATTTCTTAGTGCCTGCCATAATTGCCAATGCCTCCCTGTCTGTCTGAGCGTAATTTTTCTCAGGCTTTGAGAGTGAACAGGAATAGAATGCTATGGGGGCTTCCCTCCCGTCATTTAGTACATGGCATAACACAGCTCCCACCCCCACAGGTGATGCATCACACACAAGTACAACTTCCTTGTTAGGATCAAAATGAGTTAATAC
Source organism: Bradypodion pumilum (assembly GCA_035047305.1). Lineage (NCBI taxonomy): Eukaryota > Metazoa > Chordata > Lepidosauria > Squamata > Chamaeleonidae > Bradypodion > Bradypodion pumilum. The sequence continues at coordinate 448,775,909 of JAWDJD010000001.1, forward strand.
AGCATCAGAAGATTGCAGCCTTTTAAGTTCTAGGAACGCTTTCTCCTGGCAATGGCCCCAGTGCCAAACAGTATCTTTCTTAAGAAGCCAATGTAATGGTTTGGCAACTGAGGCTTTGCAATGGAGAAAAGCATGATAGAAGTTTAACAATCCTAGAAATGATTGCAATTTGGCTTTACATTTTGGCCTGGGTGCATTTCGTACGGCCGCCACCTAAGAGTCAGAGGGCATGATACCTTGGGGTGTAATTCGGTACCCCAGGAACTCCACTTCCGGTGCCAAAAACACACATTTGTCTCTTCTGAGACGTAGACCGGCCCTCTCAAAACGTGAGAAGACTTGATCGAGCCTGACCGCTAGTTCGATGGTGTCCTTAGCAGTGATCAGGACATTGTCAAAATATGGCAGGACACCGGGCAAACCTTTTAAAATACTTTCTACAAGAGATTGAAATATTCCAGGGGCCGCATTCACCCCGAATTGTAGTCTAGTTACCTTAAATGCCCCCTATGGGTTACTATGGTCTGGGCTATGGCAGCAGCAGGAGACACAGTCAATTGTTGGTAAGCCTGGCCAAGGTCAAGTTTTGCAAAGCAATTTCCTCCATGCAAGGAGGCAAGAAGGTGGCTTACCACAGGCACAGGATATGCGTTCGGGTGAATAGCTTTATTGATGGTACACTTGTAGTCAGCGCATATCCTGACCTCCCCATTACTTTTCAAAGCAGTCGCTATTGGTGTCTCCCTCTCTGCGGAGTCCACTGGCACTAGGATGACTTGCCCCTCCAGTTTGTCCAGCTTGGCTTTTATCTTCTCCTTTAAAGCAAAGAGTACCCAGCATGGCTTCATCCGGATGAGCCAGACAGTTGGCTCAAGCTCAAAGTCCACAGGGGGTCCTTTGTATAACCCTAAACCCTTTTTGAAAACCTCAGGATGTGCAGCACAAACGTCCTGGATTGGGCAGCATCTATTGCGTGAATGCCAGAAAGCTGGATTCCCAGGGACCTAAACCATTGGGTCCCAATAAGACAGTTAGTGCCCTGCTTAACTACAACCAATGGCAAGGAGGTGCGAATGTTTTTGAATTTAACCAAGAAATTACCCACCCCCAGGACCGGAATCTGGCAACCTTGCACATCCCGGAGGGAAGTTTTAAAAGATTTGAGCTTGGGCTGAGAGGCAGGGGGAATTCTCAAAAACTCCCACTGTGGGATTATGGAAAAGGTAGTACTTGAATCCACCTCCATCTTGAAGGGGATGTCCTGCAGGCTCAGGTCTGTGAAGAAATGCTCGCTGACGATGCCCACTTGGCACGGCTCAGGCTCTGGTGACACTTTGGCAATGGACGTTTTGTGGTGATGACTCTTCTTGGACTCAGCTGCTGGAGTTCTTTGTTTTCGCTGTTGGCATACTTTAGCGATGTGCCCTCATCGCCCACAGTTATGGCATTCTGCGGTGCAGAAGGGGCACTTCATGCGGCTATGCCGGGCTCCGCAGCCATCACGATGCTCTCGGTGGTTTCGTCGGACCGCTCGGACTTCTCCCTCTGCGTCGCTGAACCAGGCGATGCTGAGGAGGATGAAGATGAATTTTGCTGAGCTTGCACAGCTGAGTCGGTGGCACTGGTGGTGGAGTGTTGATGCCGAAAAAGCTTGATGCCGGACCGTGCGGCCTCAGATGCTACTGCCTCTTCTAGGACAGCCTTGAAAGTTAGCGTCTTCCTGATCATGAGGCGACATTGAGCATCTTCGTCCTTCATGCTGGCCAGCAGACGGTCCCGGAGTGCTTCTTCGGTGTTGTCCCACTTGCACAGGACGGCAGCAATGCGCAGAGCGGCGGCGTAGTCTGCAATGGACTCCCCAGGTCGCTGCTCCCTTCTGTGGAAGGCCACCCTGGCCGGGAAGATCAAGACCTCTGGCTGCAGGTGTTTCCTCAGTGCGGACATGATTTCTGCGAGTGGCACCACATCCACGTCCCTTGGGAGAACAAGGTGGGTTGCCAGCTCAAGCGTCTCAGAACTGCACTGAGCGAGGAAACAGGAGCGCTTCTGGTCTTCGTCGGTGATCTTCTGCGAGGCCATTGTGTGGCGGAATCAGCGTTCGTATGTTGCCCATTTCTCTGGACGCGCTGGGTCAAATGGGCCGATGTTGCTGCCATGTGGGGACGGCATCCCATCCTCGTCGCCAGTTTCGTGTTCAGGGAATGAAGAAGCAGACAAGTGAAGTAGTGAAATTCAGCTCTTTATTAGTGTGGTTTGAACACAGTTTGGATGGGGCAAAACTCGGACTTATATACACTATATACAGTAACAGTAACAGTAACAGTAACAGTAACAGTAACAGTAACAGTAACAGTAACAGTAACAGTAACAGTAACAGTAACAGTAACAATAATACAACAAGCCCATTGGCTAACAGAGTGTGCACATTTCGATCCACTTATTTGCATAAGAATAGATACATGAGAAAAGATACATTCTGCTCCTGTCAGAAAACACAGTTAACATACATAACAGTTTTTTTGTTTGTTTGTTTGTTTTTCAGATGTATATGGCTGCTTTTTTCACCTAGGCGACTCAAGGCAGCTCACACCATTACTTAAAATCCATCCCTCTTGCCCATCCCTCATGAAATATTTAGGCATTTATGTATCCAAAAATGTTAAAGATCTTCAGAAATTAAATTTCAACAAAGCAAAGAATGAAATAAAAAACAGAACAGCTAAACAAATTGAAACTTTCCTTATTTGGCAGAATAAATATAAGATAGATGAAATTAGTACCAAAAATAAATTTCTTACTAGGAAATTTGCCAATAAGATTAAGTTAAAAGAAATTATCAGATTGGCAAAATTTATTGAATTTGTATTGTAATGGGAGGAAGAAACCAAGAGTTACAAAATTATTATGGTACCAACGACAAAAAGAGGGAGACTTAGGGTTACCAAGTATTAAAAACCATTACAAGGCATTCCAGAATAATAAAAAAAATTAATTTATGAAAATATAAATAGTGAGGAACCAGACCTGATAGAATTTAGGAGATTGAAAGGCGGTTAATTTGTGAACTAACAAGAAATAAAACATTGAAAGATCTGTATAACTCTGTTTAACAAATGACTGCAAATTAGTTATGCTTCTAAATGTAATGGCAGGGAGTGAAAATAGGTCTCAGAGTCTAACCATCCACCACCAACACCAACAACCCATTAAGGGCAGAATCTTGACATTGGCAAAGCTGTGTACAGGGAGGAATTTCGCTGTGATGAAAGACTTTGGATATTCAATGTCTGCAAGACAAGCAGCTTTCAGTCGTTCTAAACAGCAAAGTCATCATTGAAAGGCTTAATATCAAATTCTCAAAGGAGTGTTTCTTTCTTGTGTGCTGACGAGGTAAGGAGAGAAAAGGTGTCACTAACACTATTATAAAAACTACAAATATTATAAGCTAAAGGTGTTTGTATCTCTCTGAAACTGGTTTAAAGCAAAATGCAAGACAATTAGATTCCAATTAAGAATTGCAGAGGGGTTTGTGGGTATCTGTGTGTAAATGATGTGCGAGTGTGTGTGTGTAATCCGAATATATTTTGAAAAAAGAAGTAACTGCTGGGTTACCATAGCAACAATTCCAAAAAGGGCAGTTAGGCCTCAGAATAAAGGCATCAGGATTTAGAAAAGCTGCATTATAAAGGCTGGGGTGGTTGTAGTGTGTGTGTGTGTGTGTGTGTGTGTGTGTGTGTGTGTGTGTGTGTGTGTGTGTGTGTGTGTGTGTGTGTGTGTGTGTGTGTGTGTGTGTGTGTGTGTGTGTGTGTGTGTGTGTGTGTGGGTTGCTTGTGTCTGCTAGCTACCAGGTCTACAATCCAAACCATGCTTATCTGAAAGTAAACTACACTGAAATAAAATAGAGACTTACTTTTGATAAGGCTATACAGTATAGTTAAATTGAGGTATTTATCAAGGAGGGGGAAATGTTTGCATTTGTAGGGGGAAAGCAGTGTATATAAATTATAAAGAACACACTAAGGTCAAGCAAAGAGAAAGAGTATACATTATGAGGCCATATGCTCACCCTTGCTATATTGCTAGAATATTTGAAAGCAGCTCAGACCAGCTGTTTTCAGAAGACCCTATGAGCTCCTCAGGGAGAAGAAATTGAACTGTGTCTCCAGCTGCAGGACAGAAGATCATCATTTACTATTTATATATAGCCCTTACTCACCATTCTTCCTCACAATGGATTTGAATAGCCATGTACAGATGGTTCAAAGTGGGGACAAAAGAAGACATCATAAAATCATTTAATGTTGGGTTTGGAAGGCGCCTTCTGCTCAATGCAGGAATCCTTGTCAAAGACAGGCTGATAGACTGCTGTCTAACTTGCTCTCAATATCAGTGAGGATGGATGGATGTGGAAGTGAGAACTCTTATTAAGAGCAGACTGCAGAAAAGCTTACGTAACAGCTGAACACAATTGGAAATGGAGAATGACACATTTTCCAGCAATTAGCATAAAATATGAGTGTGTTAATTTATGTATAAACTGCCAGTTTTAGAAATAACTATAATTTACATAAGAATGGCAGAACATTCACCATAATGATCAAGTGACTTGTGTTCTTTCTTCCACTGTTGTGCCAGCATTATCTGCTGAAGAAAATCTTCAAGGTTGTTTTTTTAACTCATGGACTTTTCAAATTAAACTGGCCTTGAAACAGAAGACAGTTACAAGTCCATCCTCTGACTGTTTCTCGAACAGGGATCTGTTCAAAGTAAGATATATCCCGCATGTTAGCCTGGACTCTTTCTGTTTTGGTAGCAATTGTTTTCTCTCTCTCTTGAAGCAAATGTTTTATCTGTCGCTGCCCAGAAAAGTGTCAGTCTCACCTATGCTTTGCATAATGCATGCAAGACTTTATACAAAATGGCATGCAAACTCTCATTTAGTGAAATGGTGGCCATGAATAACACGTAACCTTTCATCAAGCTCAGCTTTGGATAAAACCAGATTATGCCTTGAATACTATACAATCTTTCAGCACTAAGTTATATTATGAATGCATGCTAGGGCATTGCAGTGGCTCAAGTGGCTAAGACGCTGACTGGAAGGCGGCAGATCAGCAGTTCGATTCCCTAATAATGCAGGACAGAATGAGCTCCCATCTTTGTCCCAGCTCCTGCCAACCTAGCAGTTTGAAAGCAAGAAATTGCAAGTACCTGTAGATAAATGGGGACCACTTCGGTGGGAAGGTAAACAGCATTCTGTGCACTCCGGTGTCTAGTCATGGCTGCCACATGATCACGGAAATGTCTGCAGAAGCAGACAGCGCTGACTCTTTGGCTTTGAAACAGAGATGAGCACTGAACCCTAGAGTCGGATACGACTGGCTTTCGAGCAAGGGAAACCTTTATCTTTACCTTTACCTTTACTATACAATCTTTCAGCACTAAGTTATATTATGAATGCATGCTAGGAATGTGAAGATAAAGTTTGGGCTAATTCATTAAATCAGTATGTAGTGGGGCCTCTTCTTCTATACTTTGCTATTATCTTTCCTATTGGGTTTGGTTCCTCAAGATACTTTAAGATTTGATTGAACTTCTTGCTATAAATCTGCATTATCTATTGCGTTTGTTTTATCTTTATGTGCTTATTACATTTTTCTTCTTCAAGTGCCATATCTGATTCTGAATATTGGCTATCATCATGGCCATGAAGATTCTCCTGGAAATAATATAATCATTTGCCTTCCATATTACAGTGCAACACCTGTAACACTGATCCAGATTCTGCAAATCATGTTCTGGTCCTGAGTCCTTTTGGCACACAAAGTCTTCATCAGCCTCAGGCCAGTATTGATGAAGCTGCTGCCCTCCATCAAGATGGATTCAAGTAGGATTTAATCCATTTGGTGACCATCACCCTTATCTGTGGACTTTGGCACCCAAGGCTGCTAGTCCTCAGGGTTGTCAGGTTAGTTAACCGTCACCTGACAATCGGCATTGAGTCACTGGCAGTATGGTCATTTACCCATAGCAGGATAACCTGCCAGACATCATTATTACTTTTAGATTTTCCTTTTATAAAACCCTAGCCTTTTCTTTCCATGTCTCTATCTATTCTACCCACTCACCTACCCTTCTCCTCTGCTATATTTTCTTGTCTCATATCCTATTTGTAATGCCTTCTCTTATGCATCTTCCTGGCCATGAGCTGATAGGCCTTTCTATCCCCCTGTTTCAGATTCTACATCATCCCATTTTCCACAGGGAGGAAGATCAGAAACATCTCGCACATTACTGCAAGTCAAAAGATGGACCTCAGTTTAGGACAACATAGAGCAAGTATTAGATAAATGCTGCATAGGGGAGTATTTAATGGATAACAAGATGAAACAAACAGAGAGAATAAAAAAGAATATTCTGTAGCTGGAGCACAGTATTCATGAACCTGGAGGTGAAATGGTGTTTGTGATAATGTGAGAGAAGAGCAGAAGTTGGAATAATTAACAAATTATCTGTCAGATTCTCTCAGCTCTCGCTGTTATTTTTATATGCCATCATTTATAGTGACCTTATGAAAAATCCTTCAAACATGAATGAGTGCTCTCCAAACTGTCCTGTCCTTAACCATGCTCAGTTCTTGTAAACTCAAGGTTTTGGCTTAATTTAAAAAGCCAACCCTTCTTATATGTGGCCTTCCTCTTTTTCTGCTACTTTCTATTTCCCCCAGTGTTGTTGCTTTTTTCCTATAAGTCTTGTCTTCTCATAATGTTCCTGAATTATGATAGCCTTATTTTTGGTTCTAGCAAGTGTTATGTTACTAAAGCAGTTCCTTCAATTTTCAAAATAATAATTATTTTTTCCCTGGCAGCTTTCTTTACTGTCACTACTGGCTCAAGGATTCTGAGACCTGTAGGCCAAATCAGTAGTGTTTCAAAGCTCTAAGAATGAATGATTGTTATCAACCAAATCCCAAGCCAATGCTCATGCTCTATCTCCTCAAGGGTTTGTGTAAAAAGGCCAATGCAGGGAATCTGTGAGCATTGTTCTCCCTTAGCATTTGCTATTTGTTTTTACTATATGTATTTGGCCACTGTTTCTGCAAGATGGATGTTCTCCCAGAGTATTTGGCTAGCAGTTGTTGCAGCAGAATGCCTGACCTTTGCCACCAATGCGTTGGAGAGGGCAGCGTTTCTTGCTGTTGAGTTTGGAAAGTGTTGCAGTGACATAGTTCAGACAACACACACAGTATCCACATATAGCAAAAGACATGTCACAGTGGTGGTGCTGGAAGGTGATGCTGGGACATACCTGTCAAGTAACCCGTAATGGCCGGGATTACCCCGTATTTTTGCCCCACTTTTCTTCATTTCCCGCCCGGAGCCGCCGCTACCCCGTAATTTGGCTGCGAGGGGGGGAGTAGTTACTGCATATTCCTTCTGCGCAGGTCCTTTCTACGCATGCGTAGAGCCCTTCTATGCAGGCATAGAAGGGTTCTGTGAAGAAGGGGATGCAATGTAAAACAATGTAAAACATAGGGTTCCCTGTTTTCCATGGTTTCAGTCTCAGAACATATCCCCTGTGGATACAGGAGGCAGCCTGTAGTTTGCATTCTGCTGAATACTGTAGAATGGGCTGGGCCACTGACTGCTTTCCAGATGTAGGATTGCATCTCCTCACCCCCAATCATCTCTCACCTTTCATTATGCTAGTTCGGGATGATGGAGAGCAATGTCTGAACAGCGAAAAGCTTTCAATCCTGACTAAAGCCCTTAGCATAAAAATCTCACGTCTAGATTGCTACTACAAATCTCTTATTTACATAGAGATGTCATCTTTGCCCTTGCCAAAGTAATTGTTCACGTGTGTTCCACTCATATTCCATCCAAAAGCTTTACTTTCTTCTCTGTGCTGGACTTACCTGTAGTACTAATGACTTCAAACTCTATTAAAATCTTTTTCCCCTCTTTGTGAGACCCCTCCCAAATAAAGAGTGAAAGTCTAGTTTCTCAGGCACTGACTGTGTCATTAGTCACATACAAATTCTTAACCCCAAGGTCAAGAGATAAAGGATTTGTTGTGCAATTAAATGGTTGCATTAGACAACATTTTCTCTCTTTCTCTGGTCACAGTTTGGTAATACCGTCTCTTTTGCCTATAAGGACCCCCTCTCTGATTATGATCTCATTATAATATACATTCTACCCTTGATTGCTTGGACATGATATTAAAATTTTCATTATCCATGACTGGCTGGTGAATACTACAACATAAGTAGGTCAATGTTGATGCATACAGCCATATGGCAGGAAAAGTCTCATTGTGCAGGCTTAAGAACATCAGCATCCAACAGTATTTTTATGCACAGTGGCCAAAAACACCAGATATATTTCATTTATTTATTTATTATAAATAAGCAGCTTACGCTATTATAAATAGCAAAACAACCATTAAGGCAATAAAACAACCCCCACCCACCTAATCAAAATGAGAACCAAGGACCTTAAACTCTTGTGTCAGAAAGGCAGTGGGAGAGTCTCCTTTTTGGTCTTCAACAAACTGCTAAAGGCTTCCTCAAACAGAAAGGTTTTCAGTTATTTCTTAAAAGTCCTTAACAAGTCAATCAAATGCAGCTCCCCCGGCAATGCATTCCATAGAGCCGGAGCTGCCACCAAGAAAGCCCTACAGTAGGTAATGGAATTTCTAGCCAGCCTAGCCAGCCTAGGAGTCTAGCCAGCCTAGGAGTCAGAACTTGGAGTTGAGTTCTCTGAGAGGAACGGGCAAAGTAGGCCTGATTTCTGAAGGGAAGATGTTCTGCCAAATAGGAAGGTCTCAAACCATGTAGGGCAGGAGTTCTCAACCTTTTAAAGCCAGGGGCCAGGTCACACTCCCTCAGACAGCTTTGGGGGCCATTTCCACCTTCCTCCACCACATGGCACTTCCTGGTGTGGAGGTGGTGGGCCACAAGAAATGGTACCGTGGTCCACATCTGCCCTATGGGCTGCAGGTTGAGAATCCCTTATTTAGTGCTTTTTACTTCCACTTCCAGGAGCGACAAGGGCAGCGTGGGCCAGATGAATTGCAGTAAACCCATTCGTGTGGATTCACAGGGTGCTTGGGTTTCTGGGAATTGAGGTCCAAGAACATCTGGACCAAGGTTCGCCATCACAGATTTAAGACTATTGCCTCAATACTTTTAATAGCAAGGAACTGGGAATCCCATCACACATAAAATGGAGGAATGATACAAGGAACTTTGGGAAATCATGCTAAATGACAAATTAACAGGGGAATTGAAGTGTAAAAAAGGGCTGATTAAAACTAACTTTCTAGGAAGCATGGAGACCTTTTGTGGAATATATATTCATTGATAACAAAGGTAGTAGACCTCCCCAAGAAGCGATGTCATTTTGGAGTAAAATGTTAATAAGTATGGGGTATATAGTAATCAATGAAATAGCGTAGACATCCCCACAATCACGAGTGTGGTTGCACCAGTTTATTTGTAATCGTATTACAGTGGTACCTCATACAATGATTTTAATCCATTCCACGGGGCTCATTGTTGTACGAAAAAATTGCTATATGATACATGCATCGTATAGAGATTTTCCCTATGGGATGCATCATACAATGAATATCTCTATGGGAAAAATTGTACATAAACAAAAATTTGTTGTACAATTTCTCCAATAGAGATGTGTTGCATCGTATAACAATTTTAGTTGTTATACGGGGCACAATGTTTTTTCAAATGCTTGTTGTTGTATGATTTAATTGCTGTACGAGCCATTCGTTATACGGGGTTCTACTGTATTATGAGTGATATAATTAGATATAATTAGAGACTTGACATTGTATGTTCTTTTTCTCTTTTTTCTTTTTATTACATTGTTTGTTATTGTTTTTTTCTTATTGTTTTTAATCAATAATTAATTTAAATTCAAAAAAGACAATTGTCTCAACCTTAGCTAATGGTAGGGCCAGTGCTGGCAATTTTTTTTGCTTTTGGTTTTCCCTTTTCCTACTGTAAATAAATCAATCAGTAGCAATTTTGACTGCCTCCCACTTCTCACCCATTCAGGAGATACTTCTATGTGGAACATTCAGATAATTGTGTGCATGTTCCCATTTTATAATTGCTTTGTGCAACTGTGCATGGCCAGTGAATGCTGAATGATCTGTCATGCTGGGCTTTGCACTTTTTCCTTATCTGCAACCACAGACCAGCCATCAGTATTTGTATTCATAAAGGGTGGCCAATGCTGCTGCAGCCACTGCTATTGTGGCAGGGAACACATCCGTGAAGTATAAAAGCATCTGAAGATAATGCTCTTATAGTAGAATGCTGTAAAGTATGATTGCATACTAATTAATAACAACTGTATGGGATAAGATAAAGAACTTGAAATGCAAACAATCAAAAAGCATGTTGTACGTAGAGTATATGGAACTGCAGAGGCTTGGTGGTTAAGATGCTGAACTTGACAACTGGAAGGTTGGCAGGTCAGCAATTTAAGACCCGAGTGCTGCATGATGGAGTGAGCTTCTGTCTCTGCCCTAGCTCCTGCCAACCTAGCAGTTTGAAAGCAAGGAAATTGCAAGTAGATAAATAGGTACCCCTTTGGCAGGAAAGGTAACAGCATTCCGTGTGCTCCAGTATCTAGTCATGGCTGCCACACGATCATGGAAATGGCTCTTTGGTTATAAATGGAGATGAACACCACACCCTAGAGTCAGATATGACTGGCTTTCGAGCAAGGTTGGCCTTTACCTTTAAGTAGAGTATATTCCCCCTCCATAAAAAGCATCAGTTGCTTTACAGAATAAGACTCATATTTTGATCTTTCCAAAGAGGTTTTCCCCAATCTGGCACCCTCTGGATCTTTTGTATTACAACATCCATCAATTCAAAGCCAGGAAGCCATTGGCCATATTGGCTGGGAATTATCAGAGTTTCAGCCTAACATATCTGAAGGGTGCCAGGCTAGAGGAATGGTATGCCAAGGAGTACCTGTAGGTGAAGGTCTTTCTTACCTCTTTCTTCTCCCCAATTTTTAAAAATCACATACACATCCTAAATGACAGGATAAGCAAAGAAATGGCCATTGGTTTCGTGTTTATGGCTATAATCCCTCCTCACCCTAAGAATTTTTCACACTGTGGGGAAAGGATAAAATTAAGCAGAATTTCTTCTTTTATATGAGGTGAAAGCCCCCATTTTATTTATTTATTTATTAGATTTGTATCACCACCCCATTCGCCGGGGTGACTCTGGGAGGCGTACAACACCTATTACAAACCCAACATAAGAACAACCCCATAGAAATAATCATAAAAAGTCTCAGGTTAAAATCACTAAAACCTTTAAAAGTCCTTAAAAAGTCTACCTCCAGTTCCTCATTAAAGCTAGCTAGAATGGTCTCTTAAGTACCCTGGTCCACTACCATGTAGGGCTTTAAAGGTCATTATCAGCACCTTGAATTGCACCCGGAGGCACACTGGCAGCCAATGCAGCTCCTGCAGTAGCTTAGATTTATCTCAGAGGGGTTTAAGTCAAAGTAAATAACTTATGATCTTCCTCTGCCTTTACTTATTTTAGGCCAGAACCACTTAACCTAGTGTTTCCCAACCTTTGGTTTCTTTGGACTTCAATTCCCAGAAGTCTTAAGTCAATTCCCCAAAGCACTGATCAGTCAATGTACTAACTTAGGCTTCTGTGAATTGAAGTCCTCCTGTGGGGCATGTGCCCCACGCTGGGAACCACTGACAACCTATATCTGAATGGGTTTCTTTAATAAGAAAGGGCAAAATAGTAGGGGAAATACTTCTGTCTTGATGAGAAAAGTTATAGTGTTAAGTTTGTTAAATATTTTTAAATGTGGTGTTTTTTTTAAAGCTCCTGGCAAACATAGATGGTTGCCAATATATTTAAAATACTGTATCTTGTGTGAGCTCACTGGACAAATGTATAAAAGAGAACCAAATACTCTTGCCTTGTTACACTGGAAGAACAAAAAAATTGTTACATATTGACGGCAAATTGTCTAAGTGAAGAAAACACCATATATATTGCCTCTTACATACTAAGTTGTGGAACTCATCATGCAATTAATAATGTGTATAATGGTTTAGGAAGTTTACCTCCCAAAGTAATACAATTTGCTTAGGTATGCAAGAGGATTTTGGCTATTGAATTCAGAATTTCACAGAAATAGTCTTCCTTAATCCAACCAATTAGCACCCAAATTCTTGATAACAGCGGTGTTCGTATTTTGGAAGCCATACTACTGATATGCCTACTATTAAATTCTAAACAGTAGCCATCATAGCTATTCTACCTTAATTTGTCTTAGGTTAAATCTTTGTTTTATGTAATTTGGACAGCACAGGTGGTAGCAGGAAATGTTTCTAGATGGTAATAATCTAGAGAACTTTACAGACCATGAAATCCTGAGCTACTAACATGTCAACTCCACAGCTACACTTTCTACTATGCAATAAATGACAAAGCTAATATAAAACAGCCTAGCCATGTGATTCATTCTGGACACCCAAGTTATAATTTTGTCATTACAAAAATTTTAAATACTGTATCTTTAAATCAGGCAGTGTTAAAGTGATAAGGTCAGGATTAGATTGTACAAATATAGCTAGAAGTGGAATTGGTGTGAAAGGGAAGGTGTTGGACAATTGGATGAAGGTTATGGGTTTGAAGGATTCGTGGAGAGAGTATAAGGGCTCAGAAAGGGCATATTCTTTTTTTTCACACGTCCATGGGACCTACTCAAGAATAGATTATGTTTTTCTTTCGGAAAATTTAATTGGGGATATAGAAGGTGTGGAAATGGGGATTATTAAGGAATCGGACCATGCTAAAGTATATTTGGAACTAAAAGCACAAAAAAATATACGAAGAGTAAGAAATTGGAGGTACGATCCTAATTTGTTTAAAGATCAAAAAAGTAAAGAGGTAATTATGGAAAGTTGGAAAGAAAGCTGGCAGTGGAATGATAATAATGAGGTTAATTTTAATGTTGTATGAGATACCATGAAGTCAGTTTTTAGGGGGGAGAGTATAAAATTGGCAAGCTTCAAATATAAAAAATACAAAGCAGAACAGACAGAAAAAGAAAGAGAAATAAAACAATTACAGGAGGAGCATGCGAAAAACAAGGACAAAATGTTTTTTTATGAAATTACAAGGACTTAAGGCAGAAGTAATGGGTAAGGATATTGATAAAGTTAAACGGGATTTGATTTATCTAAATAGAGAATATTTTGAATTTAGTAATAAGAATTCAAAATTATTAGCAAGAGCAGCCAAGGTTAAAAGGGAAAAAAGAGAAATTGGTGTACTGGTTTAAGGCTTAAGATGTAATAAGAATAGGGATAAATGTAAAATTGTCAGGGAATTTTATCAGGTACTATATGCAAAAAAGGAAGTAGATTTGGAAAAGCTTAAAAAGATATTGGAGAAACAGTTAGGGAGTGGGATAAAACAAGAGCATAGGGAGAAAATGGAAGAAAAGATATCTGATAAAGAGGTTAAGGAGGTAATAAGCACATTGAAGATAGGGAAAGCCCCTGGGGACGATGGATTATCGACAGAGTTTTATAAAGAATTTAAGGAGGTGGTGGTCCCGAAATTGGTGAAGTTATATAATTATATACTAGATGGAGGATCAATTCCGACTTCATGGTATAATACTACAATCGTTCTTCTGCCAAAACCTGGTAAGAATTTGGAAAGAGTGGATTCGTACAGACCAATTTCACTTATAAATCAAGATGCGAAAATCTTTACAGCAATATTGGCTAACCGTCTAAATAGTTTTATGGGAGAATATATAAATGTTGATCAAGTTGGGTTTTTAAAAGGACGACATATGGCGGATTTGACTAGAAGGGTATTAGATTTAATAGATAATGTAAATCAAACAAAGGAAAAGGTGGGACTATTATCATTGGATATCTTCAAGGCATTTGACTCATTGCAGTGGTCTTCAATCAAGGAAATAGTTAAAAAATATGGATTTGGGGATAAATTTAATAGGGTTATAGATTTACTATATCAAAAAGGAAATGCTAGGGTTAGAGTAAATGAGGAGCTTACGGATGCGGTAAAGTTAGAAGCTGGTACGAGGCAGGGCTGTCCATTATCTCCTATTCTGTTTATTATGGCAATGGAAATCTTAGCTAAAAGTATAAGGGAGGATTTAAATATAGAAGGGATCATGGGTAATAAAGTGAGTATGTACGCAGATAATACATTGCTTATGGTAAAGCACCCGGAGTTGGTAATGGACAGGATTAAAGATCATTTACAGATATTTCAAGATATAACTGGGTTAAGGATAAACTGGGATAAATCAGAATTGATGTTGTGCAATTTGAAACCAAGTGAGATGGGTAGGACAGTGTTGACACTTAATATACAAATTAAGGATAAGTTGAAATACTTGGGGATAATTATTTCAAACAAATTAGAAGAACTTAAACGATTGAACTATGACAGCTTGAAAGTAGAATTTAAGAACAAAATACAAGAGCTTCAGAAGTCAAAGCTGTCATGGTTCGGAAGGATTGCTATGTGTAAAATGATATTGTTGCCAAAGCTTAACTTTTTATTTGATACACTAGCGATCCATTTGAAAGAGAAAGAAATTAATGAGTTTCAAAAGATGTTCAATGGTTTTTGTAATGGAGGTAAAAAATCTAGGCTTCCAAAGAAGTTATGGTACTTGTCTCAAAAAAAAGGGGGTTTGGGATTGCCAAACTTGCTAGCATATTACCGGGCTTTTCAAGTTAAGAATGTTGTGAAGATTTTGGCAAGAGAAAAAACAATTTGGGAGCAATTGGAGATGAAAGAATATAGAAATATTGGAAATTTGATTTTTTTAGGAATAAAGGATAAGGTGAGAAGACCAAATAATACTATGATGAGAGGTCTCGTGGAGGTGTGGAAGAAGGTAAAAAAGGATATGGTCCCAAATCTCTCTCCAATTTTAGAACTGACTGATATGTTGTGTTTCCCAATAAAGTTAGATAAGGAAAAAATGGAAATATTGGATAAAAATGGGATGCTTTTATTGAAGGATTGGTTAAAAATATGTGAGTCTCTTGTTGAGCGGAAAAAAATATTTGAGATATTAAATTTGAATTGGTTTCAGAAGTTGAAGGTGGAAAATTGGAACAAAAAATATGGAAAAGAAGTAGGGCTAGATAGAATGCATACAGAATTTGAGGAGTTGGTATGGAGAATTAGAAAAGGGGAAAATAGTATAAAAGGTCTTGTGAGTAAGCTTTACAATATACTGAATAGAGGGGTAGATCCACAGGAGGATTTGAGACGGAAGTGGGAACAAAGTTTGAATATAACAATTGGGGAGATGGAGTGGAAAAACAAATGGAAAAAGAGGATTATGAGAACAATGTGAGAATTAAAGAACATAATTTTAAAATGTTGTGGCAATGGTACTTGACGCCATTAAGACTTTACCAGATGGATAATAAAAGAGATAAGTTATGTTGGAGATGTAGAGAATTTGATTTAACATACGAACATATGTGGTGGAGTTGTAAAAAAATAAGGGATTTCTGGGGGAGAATAGAAGCTGAGTTTGGTGAAATAATGGGTAGAAGTGTTAAGTTGGTGTCAAGTACCATTCTTTTAACGAATGTGGAAGGATTGGGTTTAAACAAAGATGAAAAAGAATTATTGGAAATTGTATTGACAACGGGTAGACAATGTATAGCTAGAAACTGGAAAAATGATATAGATATACAGATTGGAGAGTGGTATAAAGAAATGTGGAGTTTAGCACTGAATGATAAACTGACATGGGAGATTAAAGTGAAAAGGGATAACTTAAAAGAGAATAGATTTTGGAATATATGGAAACCATTTGTGGACCATTCTTGTACGGCAAATGATAGTTCAGGACCAGTACCATCTCAAAGAAGTTTCTGGAGTTGAGCAGCAAATAAACTCTCCGGGCATTGTATATATCACAGGGTGTTTATTATTTATCTAAAGATTAATGGTAGCACAGAAAGTTCTTATTATTTTGGATTTTGAAACAATGGTTTTTTCTTAATATTTTGTGGTTATATAGTAATTAATGAGTCTAGATATTGTTATGTGCTAACATTCAGTAATGTTGGTTAAGATGATACTATGGATCTGTTTATGTATTGTATTGTTAGTCATTGTTTTCTTTTCTTTTTTGTATGTCTTTGAAAAATTCAATAAAAAAATTAAAAAAAAAAGGTTTGTAAGCATTGTTCATTTCTGGAATGTAGGCATTGGGCTAGCTAACCCCCACTAGAAGTCACAACTAAGGTAGCCTCACCAAATCAATGGGTCTTCTACAAAAATAGTAATTTCCCATTGAAATAAAGTTGAGCCACTGAATAAGTTGGATTTAAGACTCCATTGCAATTGTTTCCTAGTTCTACATGACCAGAAGTGACAATGGGCTGACTAGATTATTGACATCAGGTAAAAGATTCCTGTTAAGGGATTAAATGTTCATAACATTTTGAGGTCCTGCACCCATCAAGGAAAAGTCAGCTTTCATACTTCTTGAGAGCAGATAAATGAGGACTGAGTATTCTGTGTGCTAGCTTGATCTGTACAGCACAGGTGGGGAACATGTAACCTTCTAAGTCTTGCTGAACTGCCTCTCATATCAAGTCCAGCCTGATAGGGGGCAGTGGGAAAAGATGTCTGGTGTCCAAAAATTCCTTGAGGGCCCCTGGCTGTGGAGATATAGATCTGTCTAATCCTTTTGCCTCAGGAAAAATAAGAGTTGAGACTATCCCCAAATGCGACTATATAAGCTTCTATAGAGAGGACCAACCTTAATTTGCTGTGCTGCACAAGTTTCAAGAAACCAGATGGAGGGAAATGAATGAACTCCCTAGACCTTCTACGTACAGGGGTTGGCAATGTGCTCTCAGTTGGTTGTATTTGGGCCCCCTAGGGACCAAATATGCTAAATATTTGGGGGTAGGCAGTCAAATAGTCTGTGGTGCCTTCTAGAAGACATGGGGACAATTTTACCATGCTTTGAAGGATCTCCTGTACCCCAATTTTAAAAACATTTTGGCTATTAAAAGATGCAATGATGCTTTTTCATAAACATTCAATTCTGCAAGAAAGAAACTGAGGGAAGAAGTATTTAACCAAGCTTTCCAATATGCAAGAATAGGTATTTGTGACCATGCTTCTAACATTTTTCCATTCTTAAAGAAAAATGTCACTATTTCACACGAGAGTGATCTTTTGAGAAGCATTCTGCTACAACACTCATCTGACATATATTCTTGAAATATTCTATGAACCCTTTCATGAAAACTAAACATAAAAAGTGAAAACAACATGATTCTGTTTATATCATTTGCACAGCAGCTTTGTAATAGAACAGAAAATGATACATATCAATTTCTTTCTTAAAAGCCAACATTTGTTGTATTTTGTCTTTACAAGGAACAAATCTGGCAAGATGTTTAATATTAACAGCTACACAGAAGAGAAATGCTACAACTTAATTCTGCATAGAGAGATTCTCAAGGGGACGGTCACATTCTACAACATGCACAATCCCATTCAAGTTGTAAAAGTGTCATGCTGTCCTGTTAACCAGAGATAACTACAAAACTTGATTGCTCTCATTATATGTCTTTGCGTCCCATTGTTAGCACCGATGGATAAACAAACAACAGAAGCTGAGCGGCTTTGTTTCAGACTATTCTGGATCAAAAGAAATGATGCTGGAATCAACCTGTGGGTTGTTTAAATGTTTCACCCAGTTTCGATTTGTGAAGGTTTGCCACATTGTATACAGTATTAATTTCCACGCTCCTCAATTAGATGTAACACTCTCTTCTTAGAGTTTGACACTGTCAAATACTATGAGATTTGCTCCACCTGTAAAACAGATGACTTTGAAGTATTTTTTACTGACCACATGACATAAAAGCAAATTCGAATTAGTACAGCCCTTTTTTGTTTCAAAAGCATTTTTTCAAACCACAACAATTCACATGGGCTTTTCCCTGTGCAGTTAGTTGTGATACATTCTTATAAAGAATGGGCATGTCTGTAGGTGGTGTTTCAATGATGTAGCCCAGGGGCTCCTAACCTTTTTACACTGCGGGCCTGACCACACACCCCGGACAGCTGAGCAGGCTGGACCATGCCCTGCGAAAGCATTTACGGCTGTTGTAAATGTAGCCACTTCTGTCTTTACAACAGATGTGGATGTGTTTACGCATGCACCCTTTACAGCGGATGTAAACGCATCTGCTTCCACTTCCGGGTAAGGCGGCAGTGGTGCAGGCCTCGTGAAATGGTGCTGAGGGCCAAGGTTGGGAACCCCTGATGTAGCCAATTGGTGAATGATGTTCAGGACTGGTAGACTAACTCGACTCCACATTTTTCTTCCCCTCTGATTGTCCTCCATTTTTTTAATTTCTTATTGAGATTAGCCCTTATTGCTGGGTCATTGCTATTTTATTGCACAATAAAAACACCATCACCAACATTTATGAGCTTTTTAAAAAACAAGTCAGCAAGAGAGAAAATTGTGCTTTGAGACTCCTTGATCTTGAAGAAAGTATTGTTCTTGGGGGGGGAGTGTCTGAATTCACTGCCTCGTTGTTCACTGTTTGCTCTGTTCTCTGCCAAGACAAAGAGGCAGAAGAAGTAATTAAGAGAGGGTGGAAGGAGGAGAAAAAGAAAAGAAAGCAAATGCATTCCTTTTTCACTAGCATTTCCCTCTTAAGTAAATTGATTATAAATGTACAGGGTTCCTCAATTAATGAACTC
This sequence comes from Bradypodion pumilum, assembly GCA_035047305.1. NCBI lineage: Eukaryota > Metazoa > Chordata > Lepidosauria > Squamata > Chamaeleonidae > Bradypodion > Bradypodion pumilum. The sequence goes on from JAWDJD010000001.1 coordinate 448,794,741, forward strand.
AATTATTTTCAAATTAAAATCTGATTTGTGTTTGCTGATTGAGTTACATTTTAATTAGTTAGCATAAGACTAAATTTGTTAATGCCATCTAGGTATGTATTTTATTGGTTTATAACATTTATTCTATTTTGTTTGGATGTTCTGAATTATATACTTTTGTTTTGTGCTGGGTTGTCTATTTTATTGTTGTGAGCTGCCCAGAGTGGTCCTTGCACCAATGGGGGTATGGATAAACAAACAAGCAAACAAACAGCAAGCAAGATCAAGTGAGCAGATTTCGGCTGTAGATTGTCCTGAAAGCAAGGCAACCTTTTCATCTAATCTTTCTTTTGCTGTTTGCATCTTCTGCAGAGAGGCCAACTACTAAGGCATCAGCTTTGTCCACTTTTTGTCTCCTGAAGTAATTTTTCAAAACAAACAAACAAAACCATTAACAAGAACGGAAAGAGGCAAGCCATAGAATGGTGTGTGCATGTGCCTCTCTCACATGTTTTGAGGGGAACGTTCTGGAAAACCAGATATTAACAATATCAATGAAAACAACACCTTTTCTGGAACATATAATAACCCTTCTAAACCAAGCAGTTTGACAGCAAACCCAAAGAAGGGAAGAAAGAAACAAAGGTGGGCTGTGGGATCCAATATGATGCACATCATCACATCCTGTACAAAGTGAACTCCCAAGTCACTCTAGGAGCCATCACTGTGGTTTCAAATGCAATACAGGCTGTGAATTAAATCACAGCAAAGCTGAATCACTCATAGCTGAATCACATTGGCCTGAAAAAACTGAAAGCACTTGAGTGTAATTAGATAAGAATTTTAAAATGTTTTCAATCACTTTCACTGCAACAGTTCTTGCACCTTAGTAACTGCAACAATATTGGTAAGGCCAACTCTTTCTACTATGTTTCTTCCAAAAATGGGGGGAAAAACCTGTAAACATCCTCTGAGTGTTTGTCTTTTTTTAGAATAAAGTTTTTCAATATCCCTTTTTTTGGCTCATGAATCAAGATTATGAATAATCAAACACTTACCTGCATTTGGGTTTTAAAATTATTATCACAAGCCCCAGTGTTTTTAACAGCACTGGATAAAGTGCACCATATAAGCCAAGCACTATAAAATAAAATTGTTTTTACTGTCGATGTATAAGAGGAGATGCATGTTTGAGCATGCAGCGCTGCCACCTGATCCAAGTAATCTAAAGTGTGTCAGGAGCAAAAGAGCTACAAAAGGATAGGACACCGCTTTTTCTCAGTACTACTGAAATAAACTGAGTTTTGAATGTATGTAAACTTTTTTGAGGGGAGGGAGCCTATGACATAGCTGCTAGAGTTCATGTGCTCTTCTAATGTAATAAATAATAAATAAAGGTTTGTTTTTTTAAAAAAAATGCACCCAAACAAATCTTTTGACCATGAATATTAGAAGATCTATGCCCTTAATTTGAAATAAGGATAAATATTATTTTTTGACTAGGCTGGCCTGCAGTTCTGCTTCTAAGGCCATTCTGTCAAAAGTGCGCGTCTTCATCTCTTCCCGTACTTTTTCTCGGACATGGAACGATGCCCGAGCAACAGACTTGGCATTTTCCAGGACAGTTTTTTTCCCTTTACAAATCTGTTCGCTCCGCTCTAGCTTTTTCTCAATTGAGAGCAGGATCTCCCTGCGGCGAATATCTTCGCACTGCTCTACTTTCTTCTTGTTGACTTTCTGCACCTTCTCTTTCTCCAGCCGGCTTTGGCCCACCTTTCGGGCTTTCTGCTGGACAGCTTCCTCCGCCACCTGAGCAGCATGCTGGAGCTTCCTCTCCGAGACTTTGGCCAAGGCTTTCAAGTGCTCCTGCTGTTCCACGGTCCTCTTCTCTGCCGCCAGCTTGGCCCTCTGGAGATGCATCTCCTCCCGGTTGGCTCTCTCCCTGAGTTCCAGGTTCCTCTTCTCTATCAGCTGCTCATAGTTCTCCTGGGCCTTGTTCAAGCTCCCTTCCAAGGAAGCCCGGAGCACAGCCTTCCCTTCCGCCTCCTGCTTGGCCAGCCCCTTGAGTATGGCCTCGTGCTTCCGCTTCTCAGCTTGGTTGAGCAACTTCTTCTCCCTCTGTAGTAGCTGCTCTTTCCTCAGCCTTTTCTGGGCAGCCAGAGAGAGTTTCTCTTGTAGCAGCTGCATCTCCTGCTCGATGGCCTCTTTCTTGCTTTCCCCCTGAGCCTTCAGGTTGTGCTCTTGATGGCGCTTCTTCTTCTTGTCTTCCAGGAGGGCCTTCTCCAGCCGCTCTCTCCTCACCCGCTCCTGCTTCTCAAGGTGTTCCCGCCACTTCTCCTCCACCATTAAGCTCTGCTGGCGCTTCAGCACGGCTGCCTCCTCCTGCTCGCGAGAGAGCTTAGAGAGCCGCTTCTCCAGCTTGGACTCCCACAGGTGGTGGCCCTGCACCAGGGCCCTCTGCTTCTCCTTCTCCTCCTGCTCCCGCCGCTGCTCCGCCTGCCTCCGCTGCAGGTCCCACTGGAGGTGGGCCACGTACCTCTGCTCGTTCAAGATGTTCACCTCCTGGTGCTTGGCTATCATGAGGGCGGCCATCTTGCGGTCCCGCTCTGGCACCTCCTTAAGGCCTTTCTTCTTCTTCACCTCTCGGACAATCTGTTCCACTTTCTGGGCGGTCTGTGGGGAATGGCTCAGGTCGCTCAGGCTGAAGCTGCGACCCACCAGGGAGGTCATCGTCCCCGTCGTCTTAGTCCCGGGCAGCTCCTTGAGCCATTTGTCCCTCAAACTGTCCCCACTGAAGGAGGAAGAGGCGCCGGAGTCCGAGGAGGTCTTGGCCGAGGAGGTGGCCTCCCTCCTCTTCTGCAAGGAGTCCAGCGAGTGGCTCTTCTTGGCCCTGGGTGGCCCCACGGGCGGTGGGCCAGAAGGAGGAGGCGGAGGCCCAGGCCCTGGCCCTGGCCCTGGCCTTGGCCCTGCCCTGGCCTTCCCCCCACCACGGGCCACCACCCCCCGGGAGGGCGGCAGGCTGCTGCCAATCAGGAGCGGCGTGAAGAGCCTGCGCTGCCTCTTCTCCTCCTCGCGGATAATCCTTTCCCGTTCCTGCCGGCACTGCTGCAGCTTCCTCTGCCGCTCCAGCTCGTAGACCTCGTAGAGGCCGGCGGCCACCCGCAGGGACCGCCCGGGCGCCTCCTTGACCAGCTCGGCCAGCGAGCGCGCCAGCAGCTCCACCGGCTTGACGGCGCAGCGGGCGCAGGCTTCCAGCGAGCGCGGGCTGGTCAGCACGTAGCGGCTGCCCTGCTCGGCCTCCGGGCAGTCGAAGTTGAAGAGGTCCAAGTGCAGCAGCAGCGGCGCCGCCGGAGCCTCGTCGCCTCCTTCTTCGCGGACTCGGAGTTTCGCCCCGCCGTCCCCCCCGACAGGCGGCGTCGCCTCCGCCGCCATGGCTGCGGGAGGCAGAGTGGCCACTGCTTCTGCCTCCTCGGCTCCCGGGGCAGCTGCGGTGGTCGGGGGCTCGGGCGGCAGCGGGGCAGGGGACGCCGCTCCTGCCGCCGTCTCCAGGACTGCCTCGCCACCTGTTGTGCTCCCGGGATCATCATCAGGCGCGCCTCGGTCCTCGCCCGGGTCGGCCACCGGGTCCACCATGCCTGAAGAAAGAGCCTGCAGTGGGGTCGTGGAGGAAGGAAGGAAGGGGAAAACAACGCGCTCGGATCAGGAATCGCTTCGGCCGGATTTAATCCGCTGCCCGTGGCGGGATTAGGCCCGCGCTGCATCTCCGTGTCCGGGGGGGAGGGCGGGAGGGAAGCCGCCACGGCCCAAGCGGACGCCTGACGCTCCCTTCCCGGGCCTCCCTGGGGCAGAGGATTAGGTCCCCGGACGCACGGCTGGCTTCCAGGCCACAGGCAGGAGGAGGCCAAGAGAGTGGCACCCCTGTTAAAAACCTTCCTCTCCCCCACTGAGCCACCGCAGCCTTTAGCAATGGCAATTACACTTACTGTATATACCGCCCCATAGCGACTAGGCAAATCATAAGGCAAATCGCATTTTATTTATTTAGTATTTATTTATTAGTTCAAATCTATATTTCCCCCCCCCCCAACCATACTGGGTCCTCATTTTACCGACCTCGGAAGGATGGAAGGCAAGGCTGAGTCAACCTTGAGCCATGGTCAGGATCGAACTCGCAACGTTCGGTCTGCAGTACACCAGTTTAACCCCTGCGCCACCAGAGGCCATTAAGCTACTCTAAGCTTAAAGAGTGAAGCGGCGGCGCTAACAGTCCCTCCCCCCTCCCCCTTTCCGATGCTTCCGGACCAGCAGCCGCTTATCGCGGGGGAGGGGGGAGGGGGGGCAGATAGGTCCTGCTCTCTCCGCCCCGGTCCCAAGCATCGGAATAAGGAGGGTAGGATCCAAGCCCTACCCTACCCCACCCCACCCCCTCCATCCATCCAGGGAGCAGCGATGGACACCCACGGCCAGCCCCTGTGCGCCCCTCACCAATCCCTCCTCTACTCACGGGCCCACCCCCAGCCTTCAGTACAAAACGGGGAATCTGCTGACAACCGGGGTGGGGGTGGGGGTGGGGGTGGGGGTGGAGGAGGGAATGCGGTGGCCGCGGCCGCGCCGCCCACCCTCCCCTCCCCTCCCCTTCCCTTTTTCACTCACGGTTTGTTTGGGTTTCAGCGGTTCCCTTGGGAACGTGGCGGCGGCCCCTCTTCTTCCTCGCTCAGCCGACGAGTCTTGGGAGGAGGGGGGAGGCGAGAGGGCAGCTCAGGTCACCAGGAGGAGCGAGAGCCAGGGCGGCGGCGGCGGCCTGCCCCCCATGATGCCTGCCCCCCCCCAGCGCGCCGAGGTTTCACCTGCTGCTGCCGGGCTGGGCGCGGCCAAGGCGGGCATGTTCTCTGCCCGGGGGGCGGCCGCCGCGGCTACCCATGGTGTGGCCCGGACGAACCTCAGCCCGGTCAGCCGGGCCGTTCACCTGCCTCCCGCCTGCCCCTAGTTCGCCGCCTCCTTCATCTGAGCTCCTCCTGCCCGTCGCGTTTGTCGAGCCGCTGGTTTCCCGCGGGCGGAGGCACCGAAGGGGGGGGGGGGGAGACGTGCGGGGGAGTCAACCACAAAACCCGTGGTCCACCGACCACCGCTTTCCTCCTTATGAGGGAAGGACAAGGAGGCGTAGAAAATAGAGGCAGGGAGAGAGCGGAAAAAGGTAGAAGGCGGGCGGGCGGAGTCCTTCTCTGTGGTGCTTTTGTGCTGGCAGCTTTAGTCCAGACGAGACAGATCTGCAGATGTCCTGCCTTTGCACAAATTTTCCACCCTTCTCTTTAATAATAATAATAATAATAATAATAATAATAATAATAATAATAATAATAATAATAATAATAATAATAATAATAATAATAATAATAATAATAATAACAACAATAACAACAACAACAACAACAACAACAACAACAACCACCATCATCATCATCATCATCATCATCATCAGCAGCAGCAGCAATAGTAATAATAATTTCGTGTCAGAAATTATTCTGGGTTGAAAGGAATTTTGTGGGAGTAACTCCGCTCAGTGAGTGCCCAAATGAGGCTCCTTTTATGTCTCCAAGAGCTGGGACAGAGATGGGAGCTCAATCCGTCATGCAGTACCCGGGTCTTGAACTGCCAGCTTGCCAGCCTTCCAACTAACAAGGCGAGCTTATCCACTGAGCCACCGCATCCCATTCCTCTTGAATGTCCCTTAGGCTCCTTTCGCCCTAAAACCTGTTAATGAAGCCATTCATATAGTAACAAGATATCCCCTCTTGTTGGTATCACTCCACCTAAAATCAAGAGAAGCAGGGCCATAGCCAGGATTATAGATTGGGGGGGGGGGGATATATTTTCAGGATGGGCAACAAATCCTCTTTTCAATGCATTCCTATGGGAAACTGCACTTTGCCAGGGTGGGCAAACTGCTAACTCACTCCCTGGCTATGGCCCTGGAGAAAAGTAGCAGAGGACAAGGGTTTTTCTTGGCAAGGACACTGGAATGGGTTGCCAGTTCCTTCCTCAGTGGATCCTTCTCTGCTATCTTGCTATGTTGGGTGTCCCTACATGGCATATCCCATAGCCTCATCGGACCACAAAAGACCCCTTGCTATGACAAGGTAACAGTCAAAGCAAAGGTGAAAGAGAAAGATTCACCTAACTGAATGCAGAATTCCAGAGAACAGCAAGGAGAAATAAGGATGCCTTCAGTGCAAAGTAATAGAGGAAAACAACAGAAAGGGAAGGACTAGAGATCTATTCAAGAAAATTGGGGAAATTAAGGGAATGTATCAAGCAAAAATGGCCATGATAATGGACAAAAACAGTAGGGACCTAACAGATTCAGAAGAGATTAGGGAAAGATGGCAAGAATACACAGAAGAATTCTACAAAAAGGACCTTAATGTCTCTGACAACCATTATGTTGTGATTGCTTACCTCAAGCCCTAGAAAGTATTGCTGACAACAAAGCTAATACGGATGATGGTATTCCAGTTGAGCTATTTAAAGCCCTAAAAGGTGATGCCATTAAAGTATTGCACTCAATATGCCTGCAGATTTGGAAAATGCAGCAGTGGCCACAGGATTGGAAAAGATCAATCTATGTTCCAATTCCAAAGAAGGACAATACCAGAGAATGTTCAAATTATCTTACAATTGCGCTCATTTCACACGCTCACAAGGTAATGCTCAAGATCAGGGGTGCTCAAGCTTTTTGGTCCATGGGTCTGACCACGACTCCCAGAACAGGGCATGTTTGGGTATGCAAGGCCATTTTACTTTCTGGTTTTGTGTGGACACTTCTGTGCATGCGTGGAAATGGCCATTTTACTTCCTGGTTGGCACGTGTCCATTTTACTTTGCAGAAGCATCTGCGCCAAACCTGGAAGTAACATGGCCACTTTTGGCATGCCTGCTCAAGATCTTACAAGCTAGGCTGCAGCAATATATGGATCGAGAACTTCCAGAGGTACAAGCTGGGTTCTGAAGAGGCAGGGAAACTAGAGACCAAATTGTCAACATTCACTGGATCATGGAGAAAGCAAGGGAGTACCAGAAAAAAGGTCTACCTCTGTTTCCTTGACTAGACCAAAGTCTTTGCATGCGTGGATCACAATAAACTGTGGCATTCCTTAAAGAGATGGGAATACCAGGCCACCTCACCTGTCTTTTGAGAAACCTTTATGTGGGTCAAGGAGCAACAGTTAGGACAGGATATGGAACAACTAATTGGTTTAGAATAGGAAGATGAATACAATGAGGCTGCATGTTGTCACTATGCAGAGTATATCATGCACAATGCAAGGCTGCATGAAGAACTAGCTGGAATTAAGATTGCTGGGAGAAATATCAACAACATGAGATGCGCAGATGACTCTATCCTAAGGGCAGAAAGTGAACATGACTGAAAGAGCCTCTTGATGAGACTGAAAGAGGAGATTGTCAAAGCTGGCCTGAAACTCAACATTAAAAAACCCCAAGATTATGGCATCCAGCCCCATCACTCCCTGCCAAATAGAAATGGAAGCAGAGACAGATCTAAGGTGACTGCAGCTACGGAATAAAAAGACGCTTACTCATAGGGAGGCAAGCTATGGCAAACCTAAGCAGCATAATAAAAAATAAAGACATCAACCCGCCAACTAAAGTCTGCATAGTTAAAGCAATAGTCTTCCCAATAATAATGTATGGCTGTAAGAGCTGAACTATAAGAAAGGCTGAGTGCAGAAAAATAGATGCCTTTGAACTGTGGTGCTGGAGAAGACTTTTGAGAGTCCCCTGGACTGCTATGAGATCTAATCAGTAAATCCTTAATCGAAACCAACCCTGATTACTCCTTGGAAGAACAAATACTGAAGCTGAAGCTCAAGTACTTTGGCCATCAAATGACTGATGCTAGGAAAGGTTGAAGGTAAACGGAGAAGGGGGAGGCAGAGGATGAGATGGCTAGATGACATTGTTGATGCAGTGGGCGTAGATCTGGGTGAACTACAGTGGATGGCAGATGACAGAGGAGCCTGGTGTGCTGTGGTCCATGGGTCGCAAAGAATCGGAGTTGACTGTGTGACTGACCAACAACAACAAAAGCAGTGGATGGCAAGAGAATTGAGCAACAGAATGACCCTCCATATCTTCTGAACAGATATGAGCTTCAAGTCCGCCAGCTCAGATCCAGGAAGAGCTTTATGGCAAGAGCAAACATTCAGGAGCAAAACCAAATTAGAAGATGGAGGACCTCACTGGACAAGGAACAACATTCGAGGAGGATGTAGCTGAGAAACTAGACCTCCCCTGTGTCATTTGGAGGACTCTGAGTAGGCTGAGGGTTAGGTAAAAAGGTAAAGGTTTCCCTTGCTCGAAAGCCAGTCGTATCCGACTCTAGGGTGCAGTGCTCATCTCTGTTTCTAAGCCGAAGAGCCAGCGCTGTCTGCTTCTGCAGACATTTCCGTGGTCATGTGGCAGGCATGACTAGACACCGGAGCGCACGGAACGCTGTTATCTTCCCACCAAAGTGGTCCCTATTTATCTACTTGCAATTTCTTGCTTTCGAACTTCTAGGTTGGTTCTATAAGTCCTATGTCCTATAAGGCTTAGGATTGGAGTCAATGTAAGACCAACATGCTCAAGTGAGGCTTGTCGGCAAACAACAACATGCTGTGTGAATGTGGAGATCTCTCTCCCTGCTCATTTACTGGTCTGCCAATTAATGCCAGAAACATACACCAATGAAGATTTAAGTTTGGCCAACGACAAAGCTAAGAAAGTGGCTTCATTTTGGTACAGAAGCAGCAGCAGCCCAAAACCAAACCAAACTCCTGGTTTATTTTATGGGGTCAAAGAGCTTCTCTGATATCTCTGTAATCCTAGCAACAGTCCTATAAGGCTGGTTGGTGCTCTCATGGATGCCTAGAGTAAAGTTTATTTTATTCATTTATTCTATTTATAAACCAGCTTTCTCGCTTTCAGAACTCAAGAGGTCTGGTAAGATTGAGAGAAAGGCCTCTTTTTATGACCTTGAGATTTTGCAGGTAGATACCTGTGTATCTTGTATCTGTACAGTGTAGCCACTTGGAGTGGCTCAAGTGCCTATGATGCTGACTGGGAGGCAGAAGGTCAGCAGTTCAATTCCCGAGTACTGCAGGACAGAATGAGCTCCCGTCTTCGTCCCAGCTCCTGCCAACCTAGCAGTTCGAAAGCAAGAAATTGCAAGTAGATAAATAGAGACCACTTCGGTTGGAAGGTAACAGTGTTCCGTGCACTCCGGTATCTAGTCAAGCCTGCTACATGACCATGGAAACGTCTGCAGAAGCATACAGCGCTGGCTCTTCGGCTTTGAAACAGAGATGAGCACTGCACTCTAGAATCGGATACGACTGGCTTTCGAGCAAGGGAAACCTTTACCTTTACCTGTATATGGTCCTTCAGATAGCTTGAACCCAAGGCTTAACAGGTCACCCCCAGCACTTTGAATTGTGTTCACAGATGAACTGCACTCCTGACCAGCACCAAGATCTAGGCATCCAGGCTAAGGGCTGGATCCAGAAGTACACCTTCCTTAGCTGATAACCCAAATTTTCAAGGGAAACACAATCCTATCCCGCACAGGCTGAATCCTGAGGATCTGGCAGATCCAAAAGGTGGCTTCATTTTAGTGGTTTCATGTCTGGCCTCGACATGGAAGAAGAAGGTATTGATTGAGGTTTGGAACCCATTCAATCACTGCAGTTTACTTAAGTGCCTAGTCTAGTTGTGACAGCCAACAGGACTAGAAAGTAAATAAATTGTTCTGTCCCATTAAATCCTCCAAAGGGATTGTAAGCAAAATGGATCCTCTGAGAAACTAATTAATAGTTATGTCCCACCAAGTAAATTCTGACTTATAGCAACCCTCACCGAGGTTTCTTACATATAAAATACTCAGAACTGATTTACCCACTGTGGTGGCTCAAGTGGTTAAGATGCTGAACCTGAAGACTGGAAGATCGGAGTTCGATACCTGAGTACTGCATGACAGAGTGAGTTCCCATCTCTGTCCCAGCTCCTGCCAACCTAGCAGTTCAAAAGCAAGAAATTGCAAGTAGATCAATAGGGACCACTTCGGTGGGATGGTAACAGCGTTCCGTGCGCTCTGGTGTCTAGTCATGCCTGCCACATGACCACGGAAATGTCTGCAGAAGCAGACAGCGCTGGCTCTTCGACTTTGAAACAGAGATGAGCACTGAACCCTAGAGTCAGATATGACTGACTTTTGAGCAAGAGTACCTTTATTAGGTCTGGTGTCGCCCTAGGACTTCAGCTTGCAGAAGGCCACAAAGGCTCCTTTTCCTCCCGAAGGGCACAATTGGACTCCCAGCTACCCAGCTCAGATCATCTATTAGTATACTTCAACCCAGCATTATAAAAAGAAAGGGGGAAGTGAAGAAAGGAATGTGGTTAACAATCTCTTTAGATGTAATCTGTCTTTCTCTCTCTCTCTTTTTTTTTTTTACAATGAGCAGTGTTCTTGTTTATTAATTTATAAATTATGTCACAATTCAAGGGAAACTGGGCCTTTTCTTTAATATCCTGGGAACACAGACATTTTAAGAAGTGTTGGATAAGGCATATCAAGCCCAGGATTCTATTCATTCTCTGGCCATACATGTTTTACTGACTGAAAAATGTTTTATATCATTTTCTATCACAAGACATCTAAAAACAGTATGCACTGTTAAATGTTAATTGCAAAACATACAATAAAATCAAACAACCAAGCACTAAAAAATGATAAATCCATATTTCATTTAAATCAATGAGGTAATTGACCATATTAATGATGTCCAAGGGAAACCTACTAAAGATATTAGAGCACCAACCAATGTTAACACTTTCAGACAATAGTACATTTTATTCTCTCTTTCACCAGGAACTGAAAATTGAGCAGTTCTGATATTGAGGAGTCAAAACATGTGCTAATCTATTGAGGAGTGGAGTAGAGACATCACCTTGCAAACAAAAGTCCGCATAGTCAAAGCAATGGTATTTATGGTAGTTAGTTAACAGATTAAGCAAGAATTCCAATAACAATAGCAATTTCATTTATATACCACCCATAGCACTTCGTGAACTGTCTGCGAGATTCACAAGGTAATTTGCATTTTGCCCGCAACATACTGGGTATTCATTTTACCGACCTCGGAAGGTTGGAAGGCTGAGTCAACCTTGATCGTTTTCAGGATCGAACTCACAATGTTTTGGCTGCAGTTCAGCAGTTTAACCACTGTACCACCAGGGCTCATCCTTTCATTGCCTCTCTTTCCCACATGGCAAAAATGAGGCATTCAGGATATGGCTATAGAATACAGATTCTCCTATGGGGAATCATTTACCAATTAAGGGTAATTGGTAAAGTGTGGCTTGTGGGTGCTTTCACAGAGGGTTTATTCATCCCAAGGGGGCTTGGCTTCAGCAGTGAATTTTGCCTTTGCCTCTGTATTGTGAACAGCTTCCTTTGGCTAAGATGTGTGTGCATGTGTGTACATGTGTTTGCCACCCAGATGTTACAGTATCATCCTGTATGTATCTGGGAATGCTGCCAACATTGGAGACTGCTAGAGAGAAATCTGAATTTGCAACATTTGCAGTAAGACTCTGTGCCAGATGTTGAAGACTTGATCCTGTGCAAATACAGAAGTCAGCAGGACATATTTAAATGTGCCATCCTTGAAACCGCTTGGCCTTGAGATGTGTACTAATGTTAATTGGACTTTCCCCAATTTCTGGATATTTGAAATTGCTGACTTAATTACTGTTGTTCTGTACTGTTAAATTGTTTGTCTTATGGTGACCCTCTGAATGAATAATAATTTGGTGTAGTGGATATGGTGATAGACTAGGATTCAGGAGGTCTGAGTTCAAATCCCCATTCAACCACAGAAACTCACTGGGAATATAAAGGTGGTAATACCACTTGTTAAACATCTTACTTACCTTGAAAGCTATTTCAGAGTTGCTGTAAGTTCCAAATTGACAGTCCATAATTAACTATGAATGGCTGGCATCTAGAAGTTCTTATAGTTAACAGTTTTCCTCAGGTCTTACACACTCAAAACTCTGTCTTCCTTTATCGTATTAAACCATCTCATGTTAGGCCTTCCTCTTTTCTTACTGTCTTTGTTATGTACTGAATGCAATGCCAAGGAAATGTTGTAACGATCCCTTTAACAGAATGTAACCAGTCAATGTATCCAATTGTATCTAATCAGGAACACATTGTAACAGGCTGTATGAGGATGTGAGCTAAGTGGCCACAGGTGGCAGTAGCGAGCATCCAACTCACATGGTACAGATTCCCCGAATACCTGAAGAGCGGGAAACCTTCCCGCCACACCACACCTGGAGAAGATGGGCGTGATGACCAATGATGTCACGCGGACAGTAGCCAATGAGCTACCACACCGGCATATTCAAATGTACAGTGTAATATAAATAGAGCTGTTTGTCCGCCATTACCACATGTTCACCCGAACCATCATGCAATAAAGTTGTGTTTAGCCTTGTTACGGCTCCTTCCATGGTCTTCCTTGCAAGACACCAAATTGGCGACGAGGATGGGATGGCGTCCCGCAAAGTGAACATCGCGCCTTTCGATACCGTGAAGCTGGAGAGATGGGAACTCTATGAACAGTAGTTCCTATATGCAATGGACCTCGAGGGCATCGAGGAAGAAGCCCAGCATCGATCGTACCTGCTGGCCCAGTGCGGCCTGGAAACACTGGAATTGGCAACAAACATCCTGACGCCAAGGCTGCTCAGAGAGGTACCCCTAGATGAGATCCTCACCGAGCTGAGGAAACCCTTCCGCCCGAAGGTGTTGGTGTTCCGGGCAAGGCTAGCTTTTCAACAGTGGAGCCAGCGGGCCGGCGAGTCCGTGGCCAACTTCGATGCAGCTCTGAGGGTAGCTGCCATGCCTTGCCGGTGGGGGACGTCCCTGAGTGTGGCACTGCGAGACAGGCTCCTGCTTGGCCTGTGAGATGAGGGTGCCAGGAAAAAATTACTGGCCAAGGACGAGAGCATCTCCTTCGAGCACGTCCTGCAAATTGCCCAAGCTGCCGAGTCAGTGCAACAAGCCGAGCGAGTGTGCTGGGCCAGGACCGCAATGGCTGGGGGCCCCCTGTCTGCCGTCCCAGTCCACAGCTGTTCCTCCCACAGAGAGCAGGGACCCCCTGAGTTCACCACGCCCACCACCGACTGCAGCGTGGACGATGACGTGCAACAAGTACAGAGGAGGCCCAAGATTTGAGACCACACCAGAGAGGACTGCCACTGTGACGGATGCGGGGCATCTCACGACCGGAGCCGGTGCCCATTCCGGAAGGCAGAGTGCCACAACTGCGGGCGGCGTGGGCACATCACAAAGGTCTGCAGGCGCCGATGGGACGATGGCAAGGGCCTGACGGAATGGCCGCAACAGAAAGCAGATGGGGTTGGCAGGATCTTCGACGACGATAAGCCGCAGGAGCACCGCGTGTCTCGAAGAGTTCCCGACAACCACGACCAGGCAGTTCACAGCGTGCCCTTGAGGCACCCCCGTTTTTTTGTTGAGGTACTGATACAAGGGGTCCTAGTTAGGATGGAAATAGACTCGGGGTCATCGTATTCTATCATCTCCCACAGGGAATTTTTGCGTATTCCTTCAAACTCACGCCCCAAGCTGAAAGCCCTAAAGACAAACTTATGGGACATTCAGGGGAAAAGTATCCCAGTGTTGGGGGTGGGGTTGTTCAAGGTGCAATTCAAGAGGTGCTCCGCGCAGTTGCCCCTAGTAGTCTTAAGGGACGGGTCCTGTTGCCTCCTCGGAACACAGTGGTTTGGGCCCCTGGGAGTTTTCATCGGAGGCATACACGCCGTGCAGGCTGACCCGATCGCAGAAGTGTGTAACGCACACCCTGCCGTCTTCGAGAAGGGACTCAGGAAGTTCAAGGGCCCCCCAGTTTCTTGACATGGACTCCGACATCCGGCCCATCAGGCTCAAGCCAAGGAGAGTGCCTTACGCACTAAAGGACAAAATTGAGACTGAACTGGACAAACTGGTGGGCCAGGGGATTTTGGTACCTGTAGATTCTGCCAAGTGGGAAACCCCCATTGTTACGGCACTAAAGGCTAACGGAGAGGTCAGAATCTGCGCTGACTACAAGTGCACGATTAATAAGGCAATTCGCCCAAATGCGTACCCAGTGCCGGTAGTAAGCCACCTGTTAGCAACATTGCATGGAGAGAGGTGTTTCGCCAAGCTAGATTTAGCGCAGGCATACTAGCAATTAACGGTGACCCCAGCTGTAGCCGCCGCTCAAACCATAGTTACTCATAAGGAAGCCTTTAAAGTAATGCGCCTCCAATTCGGCGTGAATTCATAAGAACATAAGAACAGCCTTGCTGGAAAAGGCCACAGCCCATCCAGTCCAGCATTTTGTCTCACACAGTGGCTCACCATTTCCTTCAGGGTATTCCCAAGGAGATGCCTTCACCTGCTTAGGATTCCCTGGAAATGGCATTGAGAGATATCTTGCCTATCTCTCCAACCCAGAGGTTGTCCTTAAGTATCCATAATTATAGCCATTGATACCCTTGTCCTCCAGGAACTTGTCTAATCCTTTCTTGAAGCTGTCAAGACTGACAGCTGTCACCACTTCTTCTGGCAGGGAGTTCCATTGACCAGTAATCCTCTGGGTGAAAAAGTACTTTCTCTTATTTGTTTGAGAACTAGTACCCAAAAGTTTCATGGAGTGTCCCCTAGTTCTAGTGTTATGCGATAGCGAAAACAGTTTTTCCTTATCTACTTTGTCCACACCGTGCATGATTTTATAAACTTCAATCAGGTCACCTCTTAGACGTTGTCGTTCAAGAGTGAAAAGGCCCAACCGTTGTAGCCTCAGATGGTAAGGAAGGTGTTCCAGTCCCCTAATCATTTTGTTTGCCCTCCTCTGCACTTTTTCCAACTCCATAATATCCTTCTGGAGGTATGGCGACCAGAACTGTACACAATATTCCAGGTGGGGCCTCACCATAGATTTGTAAAGAGGCAAAATGACACTTGCTGACTTATTTTCTATACCCTTCCTAATGATCCCTAGCATTGAGTTTGCTTTTTTCACTGCTGAGGCACACTGGGTTGACACCTTCATTGAGCTGTCCACCAGGACACCAAGGTCCCTTTCCTGGTTTGTCGCAGAGAGTTCAGAACCCATCAGCTTATAAATGTAATTGGGTTTTTTTGCCCCAACATGCATCACTCTGCACTTACTAATGTTGAAGCTCATTTGCCACTGTTTTGCCCACTCCCCCAGTGTCAAGAGATCCCTCTGGAGCTCCTCACAATCTCTCACAGTTTTCACTACCCTGTATAATTTAGTGTTGTCAGCAAATTTGGCTACTTTGCTTTTTCATTTCATTTTCATTTCAACTTTAATTTCTATACCGCTTACTCACCCAGCGGGCAACTCAAAGCGGTGTACATAATAACAATAGGATAGTACAACAATACAGGTAAACATAACACAATAAATGAACAATACAATAATAAAGCAATAATATCATCAAATTATTACAAGTCAGGAAAAACATAATATAAGTAAAGGGGAAAAAGCAAATAAGTTACACTAGAACTCTCCACAATATGGCAATTTCTACAATGTTAAAGATACAAAATTACAAAGACTAATACTGATCCTGACACAATACAATTTATCATTTAATACCAACTAGTACCCTCGGCTACTACAAGTCTAAGACGAAGCCCCTAAAAATGTCTCATCTGAAAAGAAAGGGGGTGTCCCACCACATGGCAGCTGTACTCAGGGAACAGCTGTGCTCCCACCCACCCCTGACCAAGGCAAGTCAGGGTGGGGAGCCGGCGGTGTTGTGATCTACCTCTAGATCATTTATGAATTCGGCCCCCGGGATCTTCCAGTCCCTCGTGGAACGGCTTTTGAAAGGGCTCCCAGGTGTTTTCCCTTACTTTGATGACGTTTTGATAACAGCGGGGGGGGGGGGGGGGGAGGAGAACAAGAATTGGCCAAGAGGTTGGACCGGGTGCTAACCGTGTTCAAGAAAGCGGGGCTCAGGTTGAGAAAAGGTAAGTGTGTGTTTTTCGCAGAAGAAGTAGAGTTTCTGGGATTCCGGATAACCCCTGAGGGTATTAAGCCAGCTGAGTCAAAGGTGTCAGCAGTGCAGAACGCCCCTCGCCCCACCACCAAGGCCGAACTACAGTCCTTCCTGGGACTCTTAAATTTTTACCACTCTTTCCTGCCGGGAAAGGCGGCGGTGGCAGAATTGCTGCACAAGCTACTTTAAAAAGACGCGGCTTGGTGGTGGGGCGAAAGCCAGGAATGGGCATTCAGTGGGCTCAAGCAGCTTCTGTCTTCCGAGGCTGTCTTAACCCACTTTGATCCCGAGAAGCCCATTGTGTTGGTCTGTGATGCCTCACCGGTGGGGGTGGGGGCGGTCTTGTGCCACGTGCTAGAGAGCGGGCGGGAAGCCCTGGTGGCGTTCTATTCGAGATCCCTGTCCAAGGCGGAGCACAATTACGCGCAAACAGACAGGGAGGCGCTGGTGATAGTTGCAGGAACCAAAAAGTTCCACGACTTCCTTTATGGCTGACTGTTCACAGTCATGACTGACCATAGGCCCCTGCCAGGTATCTTCACCACAAACAAGCCCATCCCACAGATCTTATCCCCGAGGATGCTGCAGTGGGCTATCTTCCTCAACGCATACCAGTATGCATTGGCCTACCGACCCGGCAAGGAAATCAGCCACACCGACACCCTTTCCAGGTCACCTCTCCCACAAATAGGGGACCCAGAGTGTGAAGTAGAGCAGGACCACCATGTGCTCCTGATCGAGGCCCTAGTAACTCCCCCGATACTGCCAGCGGAGATTGCTAAAGCTACAGTGAAGGACAGATCATTAGCCCTAGTCAGTTCATGGGTGCAAAAGGGGTGGCCAGCGACCTCCCCCACATAGGAGTTCAAGGTTTATGGCAGAAGGAGAGACAAACTGTCCCTAGAGAGGGGCTGCCTCCTCTGGGGGCAGCGGGTAATATTCCTCAAAGCGTTGAGGCCACAAGTGCTCAAGATGTTACACATTAGCCACCCGGGGATCGTGCGCTCTAAAGCGCTAGCCAGAAGCTACGTCTGGTGGCCCAAGTTGGACGCAGATATAGAACACATGATTGGCACTTGCGAGAGCTGCCAGAGTACCCACCCCGAAGAGTCCCGACTTCCCCATAGAGAATGGGACGCAGCCCAAGGGCCGTGGTCATGCCTACACATAGATTTTGCGGGACCCTTCAGGGGCACCCTGTTCTTAATAATAGTGGACACTTACTCCAAGTGGTTGGAGGTAATTCCAATGTCCAGCACATCGTCAGCTGCAACGGTTAGGCAATTGCGGAGAGTATTTAGCTGTTTCGGATTACCCGACGTGCTTGTGAGCAATAACACCACAACTTTCATGTCAGCAGAGTTCCAGGGGTTTATAGAGATTAATAAGATTCGCCACATTACCTCTGCCCCCTTTCACCCTACTACAAATGGTCAAGCGGAACATTTGGTGTGAACAACGAAGGACGCACTGCATCGGATGGGCCCCGGGGATTTGAACCTGCAACTAAGCCAATTCCTATTAAGGTACCAAGTGAACCCCCTAGCAGTGGGGGTGTCGCCCGCCGAACTCCTTATGCGGAGGAGACCCGCCACGATCCTCTTGCGTCTAGACCCAACAAGGGTGAAGGACACGGGTAGAAACGTTGCACTGGGAAGCACTAAGAGTTTTGGGGTCGGCGAGGCCGTGCATTGCAGGAATTATGCGGCCGCCTGGCCGACTTGGGTTTCCGGAGTAGTGGTTGGGCAAACAGGGCCGGTCTCGTACAATGTCGAGATGAGCACAGGTCTCCTCTGGAGGAGACACGCCAACCAGCTCAGGAGTAGAGTTGTAGACAGGCAAGACACGAGAGACCAAACAGGAGATTCAATGTTAGTGTTCTCCCCCACCCGCTTATCCCAAGGGGAGACACAGACCATTGGGGGGGAGGGAAATGACACAAATCTGAATCCTTTGGACCTCCCGAGCTACAGGAACGATTTGGAAGAGGGGAATTTCGAAGAGTTAGATTTTGAGTTTAGAAACCAGGGGGAGTTTTCGGAGTGGTCCCCCACCCGTCCGAGCGAAGAGTGGGGTTTTACTTTAGTCCCAAGGACCTCCGGTTTCACATCCCTGGAGTTTACTCCTACACCTAGACCTCCCCAATCCCAGGCTCAGAGCCTGCAGCCAATCACTAACGAGTCACCCTCTCCCATTGCAGGATGAGGACATAGCGATCAGGAATACGCAGCCACTCCAGGGCAAAGCACGGCTGCCACTCGCCCAAAGTGAACATGCGGGAAGCCTCATTGGTTGAAGGACTTTGTCCTCACCTGGGGGGAGGGGTGTTATGTACTGAAGGCAATGCCAAGGAAATGTTGTAACGATCCCTTTAACGGAATGTAACCAGTCAATGTATCCAATTGTATCTAATCAGGAACACATTGTAACAGGCTGTATGAGGATGTGAGCTAAGTGGCCACAGGTGGCAGTAGCAAGCATCCAGCTCACATGGTACAGATTCCCCGAATACCTGAAGAGCGGGAAACCTTCCTGCCACACCACACCTGGAGAAGATGGGTGTGACGACCAATGACGTCACACGGACAGTAGCCAATGAGCTACCACACCGGCATATTCAAATGTACACTGTAATATAAATAGAGCTGTTTGTCCGAAATTACCACATGTTCACCCAAACCATCATGCAATGGCCGCCGCCGCTGAGGGAAGTAGCACAGTTCGCCCGGCAGCCGGCCGGTGAGATGAGCCACAGCTGGGGGTCGAGAGGGCTACAAGAGCCGCCCTCCCCTGCCTTGCCACCACCGCCGCCACCGCCGAGGGAAGCAGCCCAGTTCGCCCGGCGGCCAGTCGGTGAGATGAGCCACAGCTGGGGGTTGAGAGGGCTACAAGAGCCGCCCTCCCCTGCCTCGCCGCCACCGCCGCTGCTGCCGCCGCCGCTGAGGGAAGCAGCCCAGTTCGCCCAGCAGCCGGCCGGTGAGATGAACCACAGCTGGGGGTCGAGAGGGCTACAAGAGCCGCCCTCCCCTGCCTCGCTGCTGCCACCGCCGCCGCCGCCGCCACCAAGGGAAGCAGCCCAGTTCGCCCAGCGGCCGGCCGGTGAGATGAGCCACAGCTGGGGGTCGAGAGGGCTACAAGAGCCGCCCTCCCCTGCCTCGCTGCTGCCACCACCGCCGCCGCCGCCACCGAGGGAAGCAGCCCAGTTCGCCCAGCGGCCGGCCGGTGAGATGAGCCACAGCTGGGGGTCGAGAGGGCTACAAGAGCCGCCCTCCCCTGCCTCGCCGCCACCGCCGCTGCCGCCGCCGCCGCCGCCGCTGAGGGAAGCAGCCCAGTTCGCCCAGCAGCCGGCCGGTGAGATGAGCCACAGCTGGGGGTCGAGAGGGCTACAAGAGCCGCCCTCCCCTGCCTTGCCACCACCGCCGCCACCGCCGAGGGAAGCAGCCCAGTTCGCCCGGCGGCCAGTCGGTGAGATGAGCCACAGCTGGGGGTTGAGAGGGCTACAAGAGCCGCCCTCCCCTGCCTCACCGCCACCGCCGCTGCCGCCGCCGCCGCTGAGGGAAGCAGCCCAGTTCGCCCAGCAGCCGGCCGGTGAGATGAACCACAGCTGGGGGTCGAGAGGGCTACAAGAGCCGCCCTCCCCTGCCTCGCTGCTGCCACCGCCGCCGCCGCCGACACCGAGGGAAGCAGCCCAGTTCGCCCAGCGGCCGGCCGGTGAGATGAGCCACAGCTGGGGGTCGAGAGGGCTACAAGAGCCGCCCGCCCCTGCCTCGCCGCCACCACCACCGCCGTCGAGGGAAGCAGCCCAGTTCGCCCAGCAGCCGGCCGGTGAGATGAGCCACAGCTGGGGGTCGAGAGGGCTACAAGAGCCGCCCGCTGCCCTCCTCTGCCGGAGGACATGGGCGGGAGAGCCCTGTTTTGCCGCACTGTTCTGCAGCCCACATTGGACTCTTTCCATTGTCCATCCCCTGGTTTCGAGGGATATGGGAGGTAGCTGTGCAGTGCACCACGGAAGCGCTACCAGAGCCATCATTAGACTTTCCTCCCTCTGCCATTTCTTGGCCTTGAGGGAGATGAGGATTCTTGTTGGACTTTCCCTTAGTTGTGTCGACTTTGCCGACCTTACTGACTCTGCCCTCCTGGTTCTTCCTGCCGGGAGTGCTTGGGAATAATTGGGGGCCTTTTCAGTATGTTTTTGTACCTTTGCATTTTTGTATTACTGTTGGATTATGATGTATATTGCTTTATAGTTTTGTATTTTGTATATGAAAATGTACTTTTACTTTGCAATTTGTACTGTATTTTTGTATATTTTTGAATATTGTGAACCGCTTTGGGTTGTCCACAGGACGAGGAAAGCGGTATATAAGAATAAAATTCAATTCAATTCAATTCAAAGTTGTGTTCAGCCTTGTTACGGCTCCTTCCATTGTCTTCCTTGCAAGACACCAAAGTCTTCCATTTCCCCCAGCATTATTGTCAACTACTAGATATTCTTTCAGCTTTAATCTAATTGTAACAATAATGTATTTTCCTGTTTGCAAGGTTTAATTCTTTATTATCACTAGAGGGCACTCACACCTCAGTTAATTTCATATTCCTTCCATTTCGAAAATACAGTACTGTACAGTATTTTTACCCACTAACTTTTTGACAATCTCCTTCTCAATCTTCTAAAGCAGGGGTTCTTAACCTTTTTAATCCGTGGACTGGACATTATCCTCTCAGACAGCTGAGCAGGCAGGACTGATGGTTCCCCCACCGTAAATGCTGCCGTAACATGCTTTATAAAAAGGTGACTAATTCTTGGGAGGCAAGCTATGAGAAACTTGGGGAACATAGTTTAAAAAGTAAAGACATCACTTTGCAAACAAAGGTCCGCATAGTCAAAGCAATGGTATTCCCAGTGGTAATGTATGGTTGTGACAGCTGGACCATAAAGAAAACTGAGTGCAGAAGAATAGATGCCTTTGAAATATGGTGTTGGAGGAGAGTTTTGAGAGTACCCTGGACAGCGAGGAGAACAAATAGGTCGATCTTAGAAGGAATCAAACCAGACTGCTCCTTAGAAAGTCAAATAGTAAAGATGAAGCTAAAGTACTTTGGACTTCAGATGAGAAGAGAGGATTCACTTGAGAAAGCCTTGATGCTGGTAAAGGTGGAGGGCAAAAGAAGAAGGGGGCGGCCAAAAATGAGATGGCTAGATGGTATTGTAGATGCAATGGGCACAGAGCTGGGCGTGTTGAGGAGGATCGTGGAGGACAGAGGTGCCTGGCGGGCAATGGTCCATAGGGTCGCAATGGGTCGGAATCAAATGTGCGACTGAAAAACAAAATGCATGTCCACAGCCGCGAATGCATTTACGGCTGTCGTAAATGCATTCGCTTCTGGTGACAGCAGCAGTGATGACAATGTGGGCCACATGAAATGGTGCCATGGGCCAGCCTCGTGGACCATAAATTGAGAACCCCTGTTCTAAAGAATAAGCTTTTTTAAAAATCCCATTTATTGTACAACACAATTAAAGGATAGAACAAATTAGCAATAATTACATTCAAACTGAACAACTTATTAAGGTTCTGATCTGGTTCCATGCTACTTGCAAGCATCCATTCCACAGCATGCGGGCTGTAGGATTCTGGGACATAGTTCAAAGCTCTGTACAGGGGAGGAAAGTTTGCAACACAGCCAAAATGTGGCTGAAAATTTTTCCCTTGTATCCACAAGTATCTAAACAGTATGTCTTACAACAAGACTAGAAAGCTCCTGGGATGTGTTTAGTTGCTGAGAGGCTCCACAAAAATAATGGACATGCCATTTTGTAAGACCAGGCAAAGAATCCTCAAAGCTACTGGCAAGAGCAGTATGGTTCACATCTTAAATTTAACCCAGCATATTGAAACAGACAGAATAAGTGGAGTAGCTTTTGTTGAATTTACAGTGGCCATGATACTGTCCACCATCGACTGCTGCTCAAAAAACACTACCTTCTTACTAAAGATCAAGCACTAACAGAAATTGTTGCTGTTCTATTTGAAAACTGAAGATTCTTTGTTGAATTTCAAAGGATGCCCATTCCCTGGAGGAATCAGAGGAATGACCACATGGTAGCATCTTGGCACCATTACATTTTAACATTTACACAAATATTCTCACATGCCAGGAGTTTCATCTATGCTGAAGAACTTGCCTTGATGGCCTAAGGGGAAATCTTTGAATCCATTGAGCACCAGCTGACCTCTGCCTTAGAGGATCTGTCTTTATATTATAAAAACAGGCAACAAAAACAAAATCCTTTAAAAACACAGGTCTGTGCCTTCCACTTAAAGAACAAATAAACAGAGGAAGTGCCATGTTAACTGGGAAGGCAAGATTGCTGTTCCCTCATTTGGGTATTTGAGTATCGCTCTGTGCCAAAACCTGACCTATAAAAAGCGTTGTCTAAACAACAAATGGAAAGTCATAGTCAGAAATAACAGACTTAAGAAACTGGCTGGTTCAAACTGTGGTGCACATCCACAAACAATAAAAACAAAAGCATTGTCTCTGTGCTACACCACAGCAGAATATGCCAGTGTTGTATGATACAAACCAGCACACACCAGAAAAGTAGATGTAGCTCTTAATGAATTATGCAGGATTATTACTGGCTGCCTGAAACTTACTCCCATGGAAAAAGTCTCTTATTTACCTGGCAATGTACCTCCAGAAATAAGTTGAGAGATTCTAGTTAGTAACAAACAAATAAGGCAATACAGCACCAAACCCATCCACAGCCATGAAATGCATCTGTGTTTACGACAGCCACAGGTGCATTTACGGCAGCATTTGCAGCCACTTCTGGTACCAGTGAGGGAGGTGGCGGGCCATATGAAATGGTGCCATGGGCTGGGGCCAGCTCATGGGCCGTAATTGGCCACCCCTGCCTTAGACACACTTCTCACACTTTAAACCTTAAATCAGAAAAGACTTGGCTAAAGCTATGGAGAGCAAAAATAACAGACCTTGTGGAATGGATGAATGCTGAAAATTGTCTCTGACCAGGACCAGATTTTGGCTTTCCCAGGTGGATGTAATTTAATAGACTTCTAAGAGAAGTAGAAAAATGAAAGAATAATGAAGTAAACGGGGCTACTTGTATAAAAGGCAACTTTTCCATGAATTTGAGGAAACACAACCAATGCAGCTTTTACGTACATACAATGTATACCTCACACTGTGTACAAAAGAAGGTTTAGTAAATGCCCAGGTCAAAAACAATCTAATGATTTTAACATTAAAATTTGTCTATATTTCATGTAGGTCCATGATTTTAGATTATGCATTACTCTGATATGACTGAATAAATATAGAATCCTTACAATGTTTAAGAAGTAAGTTTTTTTTGTTATTTGGCATTACTATTAAAATCCTTCAATATTAGTAAGAAAACAGCTGAAAATTCAAACTATGAAACTGTATCTAAATATGCACATTAAATGTAACTAGAAAACACATATACTAGTCAAATAACCTTGTTCCCTCTCGTTGAGTCACTTTTTGAATGCAATTTTGTAATGCTGTTGTTACTCAGGAGAGAGAGAGCAAACTACATTTTTTTAAATTTCTAATATCCAGCCTTGGAAGTGTGTATCCTGGGTTCAGGTGTTGACTATAAGTAAAGGTAAAGGTTAGCACTTGCTCAAAAGCCAGTTGTATCCAACTCTAGGGTTCAGTGCTCATTTCTGTTTATAGCCAAAGAGCCAGCGCTGTCTGTGTCTGCAGACGTTTCCATGGACATGTGGCAGGCATGACTAGACACCAGAGTGCATCTGACACTGTTTACCTTCCCACTGAAGTGGTCCCTATTTATCTACTTGCAATTTGTTGCTTTTGAACTGCTAGGTTGGCAGAAGCTGGGGCAGAGACAGGAGCTCACTTTGTCATGCAGCACTTTGGTCTCGAACTGCTGACCTTCCAGTCAGAGCCATAGCTAGGATTCTAGTTTGGGGGGGGCGAAAATTTTTCAGGGGGGGCCCAAAAATTTGCTGGAGGAGCAACAATGTCACACCCACATATATAACATTGGCACCAGGGGGGGGGGGAGCTGTTAGCTCAGGAGGGTTTTTGCCCCCCTGGCATCCCTGGCTACAGCCCTGTTTCCAGTCATTAAGTTAAGTGTCTTAACTGCAGTCCCTTGTGTTGACTATAGGGAAAGATAAATGTGTGATGGCACAAATTGGAGATGTTGTCAGTTTTTATGTTTCTTATCTCCATGTTATGCATGTACAACCAAATGCTACTGCAGTTACTGTGCATATAGGAGCCTGCTTGTGCACAGCTGGACATGCTGTTTCAACCAGCAAGTGCCAAGGATTGTGTTCACGTTTGGCATGGAGCCGTTGGGTGTGTTCCTAATTTCTGTCTTCAAACACTCCTTGCCAGCCAGGATGATACCTGAACAAATTTATGTCAATAATTAATTGTCGGTTCACCCTCTGCTCTCTCCTGCGTGCACAACAGAGAAACTTATTATCTGCTTTTATTGAGCTACTAATCCTTGTTTGAGTGTCAAGGGCCATGCAGTCGCAAACCTAAGTATATGTTCCTAGCTCCCATGGGCCTGAGGGAGAATTCTCTGGAACTGTCCTACACCTTAGATCAGCCCTTTGCTGGGAAGGGCTGTCTCCTCCCCCACCAGCCAACAAATGATTTTTAAGAAATACAGGCTAAATTTTCAAAAGAAGCAAAGTAGAAGAGGGTTTCCATGTTGGATATGTAGGAAGCACATTCTGGGGCTTTATGAAACTCATGCTAAACTTGCATCAAAAGGGACTGTGGTGGCTCTTTGGTTAAGAAGCTCGGCTTGATAGCTGGAAGGCTGACAAGTTGGTAGTTCGAGACCTGGATACTACATAATGGATTGAGTGCCCGTCTCTGTCCCAGCTCTTGAGGACATGAAAGGAGCATCATTAGGGCGTTCGTTGAGCGGAGCTTCTTCGGCAAAGGTCCTTTAAACCCAGAATTATTTGTGACACAAAATTATTATTATCAAAGGCCCTTGTGGTCCTTACTATAATTATGGCATCATTACAGTAGGGAACAGTATCAGTTGAAAATGAAGGTGTATTACAATTTAACACAATGCAATAGGTGGCAGCAATGTTGTCTTCACATACTGACTCTCCCCTTCCTGCTGATGTTTCAGTTTCAACCTACATTTCTGGCTTGGTGTCAACTTTGAGCAGAACTAGTGCACAGCTTTGCTCCATAAGTATCTGTACAAATCTCTGTCTTCTGAATACAAAAATACACAGTACATTGACAAAGTGGGAGTGCCACAGTTTAGTAGCTGATATGTACAATCTAAGTTGCTTCTACACGAGTGCCAACTATTCAGAAGAAGAAAAATGAAACTATTGTAATCTGGTTTCAGTATAAAACGCTGCAATTCCAGTTCATCCAAGTAGATTCTGTTCTGAACTTTTCACCTTTGAATTATATTTATTCTGCCAGTTCTTCCGCTTGTGTGTATAGGAGGGGAAGAGGCAGGCGTGGTCAACTGCTGAAATACAAAATAAAACCAGAGGGCTCAGAACTTTAACTGCAGAGCCTGAGGTATTAGGAATGCTGACCTGAACTGGCCCAACCAGCCCAACCCATTTAAATTTCTTTTTGCACCACCTTTTGGAAATTGAAAAGCCAAAGTTTTGAGAAGTCACTTTTTAGAATGACAGGTTCCCCAAACCACCCAGCCAGTAGGATGTTGTAGTTCAGGGGTGCCCAAACTTTTTGGGCCATGGGCCAGTCATGTGGTTTAGCAGGCCGGTCACATGGTCCCTCCCTCTGAAAGCGGAAGTAAAACGCATCCTGTTTTGCAACAGGATGAGATAGATTTTAAGATGCCATTTTCTCTGTTTAAACCAGGGGTGCCCAAACTAAGGCCCATGGGCTGGATCCAGCCCCCAATGCCAATTCATCCGGCCCACACCACCCTCGTCGCTCCCAGAAGCAGAAGTAAAACACGCTCATATGCATTTTACTTCCACTTCTGGGAGCAATGAGGGCGGCATGGGCCGGTGTTGGGGGCCCACAAACCCACAAACTTTCTAAGCTATGCAAAACCCAGAGTTTAGAACATTATTTGCTATTGTTAAGATCCTTATTGCATCAGCATTTTCAGCATTGCCAGTCAGGTTGCCATTATCATTGCTCTGCTCCTAAAAGCAATCACTTATGCTCCATTCTATAACATGCTGCATTGTGTTTAAATGTGTGGCAGAAAAATGCCTGCTAGGAAAATATTCTGTGGTACCTTTTGGTTGCCAGTTTCAAAACTGCACCTTGAAAATGCTCACAAAAGTACAAACAAAGAAACAAGATGCTTTCCTTGTTTAGTGTCTTGCACGGAAGACAATGAAGGAGTCGCAGTAAGGACTAACACAGGTTTATTGGTTGATGATCAGTATGAACATGTGGTAATGGCGGAGATACATCACATTATATACAGTAGTACAATACATTTGAATCTTGTTGCACGGTAGCTCATTGGCTGCTACCGGCGTGACGTCGTTCCAAGTCACGCCCCCTTTTCCGTAGTAGTTTGCTGGTGCGGGAAAGTTCCCGCGGCTGCTGGTGATTTGAGGAATGAGAACCATGTGAGGTGAACGCTCGCAGCTGCCCTCTATGGGCAGCTTACTCGCGTTCCTTTAACAGCTGGGCTACATTGTAATTGTGGTCGGGTTACATTCATACATTTCTTAAAGCAACATTGTACATACATAACATCCCTCCCCCCTAGGATGGGACGAAGTCCCTCAACCATTGTGGCTTGCCGCACGTGCGCCTGGGGTGTGCGGCCGCTTGACTTAACATAGGGGAGCCTGGTTCTGTGGAGTCCTGTCCTGCAACGGAAAGGGGGGACTCATTAGTGGCTTGGTGTGGGCTCCGCGGTAACCTTGCATTGAGGGACAGGAATGGAATGAACAGTTGGGAAGTGAACCCCTGCCTACCATTTGAGGAGCTTGGGGTCCCCCCCAGTACAAATCTCGGGACCACCGAAGAGGCCCTCGTGGCCTCGCCACCCCCCGTTACCTGCCCGGGAGTTCTAGAGACTGTGGTGGGCGGACTCCCCCCCGTTGCCTGTCTTGGGGGTGTTTGTCTCCGGGGAGCTGGCGCTATGGTATATTCTAAAACAAAAGGACTGGGGTGACTGGAGGTACCAGGGGCTGAACTGAAACCCCTCTTCTCGCTAGGACGGGTGGGGGACCACTCCGCTACACCCCCCTGGTACTGCAACTCATAATCATAATCAAACTGATCCCTCTCTTTCAAAGTATCCTCCTCTGTGGACGAGAACCCAGGATATGCATTTGAATCCGTGGGTTCCGCCGTGTCTCCCCCTTGGGTAATGCGGGTGGGGGAGGACCCTAACGCTGATTCCCCCTCACTGGTGACTCGCCTTCTGAGTTGGTCGGCGTGCCTTCTCCAGAGTAGACCCGAGCTAGTCTCGACCCTGTAGGATACTGTCTGCTCAATGATTGTCCCTGGAACCCATGCTGGCCCCGAAGCCGCGTAGTTCCTGCAGTGAACCGGGTCCCCTACCGAAAAACTTTTGGAGCTCTCTCCCCCTATGTTTATATTTCTCCCTTCATCCTCCACCCTGGACGGATCCATCCGGTCAAAAAGCGTTACCGGACGCCTCCTCATGAGGAGTTCGGCTGGGGAGAATCCTGAAGCTAGGGGGGTTGTCCTGTAGCAGATGAGGAACTGACACAGATGGAGGATCAACTCACCGGGACCCATGCGCCGCAGTGCGTCTTTCATAGTGCGCACTTGGCACTCTACATGACCGTTTGTGGCGGGGTGAAACGGGGCAGCGGTAATGTGCCTGATGGCGTTCCGCTCAATAAACGTCTTGAACTCTGCAGACGTGAAGGTACTAGCGTTATCGCTAACAAGGACGTCTGGCAGGCCGAAACAGGCAAAAAGCTTGCGCAACTGTTTAATGGTTGCCACAGAGGAGGTGCTGTTCATGGGGATTACCTCCAACCACTTGGAGTAGGAGTCGACTACCAGCAAAAACATGGACCCGCGGAAAGGGCCAGCGAAGTCGACATGAATTCGGGACCATGGCCCGCGGGCCGTGTCCCATTCCCTATGGGGTAAACGGGACTCCTCGGGCCGAGAGCTCTGGCAGCTCTCACACGTGCCCACTAAACGTTCTATATCCGCGTCTATCTGGGGCCACCAAAAGAAACTCCTGGCCAGAGCCTTGGAGCGCACGATCCCAGGGTGAATGGTATGCAGTAGCTTCAGCACCTTGGCCCTCAATTTCTCTGGGATGGCTACCCGCTGGCCCCAGAGTAAGCAGCCCCTTTCCAGAGAAAGCTCTACTCTACGCCTGAAAAATGGCTTGAAGTGTTCCTCGGGGGGAGTAGTGGGCCACCCTTTCCTAACCCAGGAACTAACTTGGGCCAGCATCTTGTCGGCCACCGTGGCCTTGGCGAGGTTGGACGGGAGGATGGGGGGCGAGTCAAGGGACTCGATCAGCAGGACCTGGTGGTCCTGCTCTACCTCGCATATGGGGTCCCCTACACTAGGGAGGGGAGATCGGGACAACGCGTCCGCATGGGAGATCTCCTTCCCTGGGCGATAGACCAGCTCATACTGGTAGGCGTTGAGGAAGATGGCCCAACGCAGCATCCTGGGGGATAGAATTTGAGGTGTGGGTTTGCTGGTAGTGAAGATCCCCAGAAGTGGCTTGTGATCCGTCACTACCGTAAACTCGCGGCCGTATAAAAAGTCGTGGAACTTTTTCGTTCCTGCGATGATGGCCAGGGCCTCCCTATCAGTTTGTGCGTAATTGCGCTCGGCCTTCGAGAGGGACCTTGAGTAGTACGCTATCGGAGCTTCCTGCCCGCTCTCCAACACGGGGCATAGGACCGCCCCCACCCCCACTGGGGACGCATCACAAACTAGGACTACTGGTCTCCTCGGGTCAAAGTGGGTCAGGACAGCATCCGAGGATAGGAGTGCCTTTAGCTCCCTGAAAGCTTTCTCTTGCCTATCTCCCCACCGCCAAACTGCCTCTTTTTTCAATAGCACATGCAGTGGCTCCGCAACGGATGCCTTCCTCGGCAGGAAGGAATGGTAAAAATTTAGGAGCCCTAGAAATGACTGCAGCTCTGGTTTCGCGGTGGGCCGAGGGGCGTTTTGCACAGCCGCAACCTTGGACTCGGAGGGCTTGATGCCTTCTGGGGTTATCTTGAACCCAAGGAACTCAACCTCCCTCGCAAAGAAAACACATTTGTCCCGTCTCAGTCGGAGGCCCGCTTTCTCGAATATTGAAAGGACCCTGTCTAGCCTTTGCGCTAGTTCTGCTTCGCCCCCCGCTGTTATCAACACATCGTCGAAATATGGGAGGACGCCTGGAAGCCCCTTTAAAAGGCGTTCCACGAGGGATTGGAAAATTCCGGGGGCCGAATTCACACCGAACTGAAGGCGCGTTACCTTAAATGCCCCCTTGTGCGTTACGATCGTTTGCGCAGCGGCAGCAGCCGGGGTTACGGAGAGCTGCTGATATGCCTGCGCCAGATCTAGCTTGGCAAAACACCTCCCCCCATGTAGCGTGGCCAGTAGGTGGCTGACCACGGGTACCGGATAGCATTTGGCCGAATGGCCTTATTAATCGTACATTTATAGTCCGCACAAATCCTAACCTCCCCGTTTGATTTAAGGGCCGTAACAATCGGCGTTTCCCACTATGCCGAATCAACTGGAACCAAAATCCCCTGCCCCACCAATTTGTCCAGTTCCGCCTCGATCTTGTCCTTGAGGGCGAAAGGCACTCTTCTTAGCTTGAGGCGTATGGGTCGGATTTCTGGGTCCAGGTCAAAGGAAACAAGGGGGCCCCTTGTAAGTCCCGAGCCCCTTCTTGAAAACGTCCGGGTGTGCGTTGCACACGTCCCGCATTGGGTCAGTCTCAATGGCGTTAATGCCGGACAGTTCGATTCCCAGGGGAGCGAACCACTGCGTTCCCAAAAGGCAGCATCTCCCCCCCTTGAGGACCACTAGGGGCAGTTTCTCGGAGTAGTTCTTGAACTTCACCTTGAAGTTCCCCACCCCCAACACTGGGATCCCATTTCCCTGCACGTCCCGTAGGTGTGCCTTCATGGCCCGCAACTTGGGCCGCTTGTCTGGGGGAATGCGCATAAACTCTCGTTGAGACAGGATGGAGTAAGATGACCCCGAGTCTATCTCCATCCTCACTGGGAACCCCTGTAACAGTACCTCAATGAAAAAATGCCGGTGCTCCAGGCCCACGCGGTTCACGCCTGCCTCGCTGTAGTTGGCTGAGACCTTCCGGGTGCCGGCCACCTTCCGTTGGTGCGTCTGGGGGTGGCTCGAATTGCCCTTGTCCTCGACTCGCCCGCGCCTGCACACTCGGGCGATGTGTCCCTTTCGGCCGCAGTTGTGGCACTCGGCCTTTCGGAACGGACACCTCGTGCGGTCGTGGGACACCCCACAACCGTCGCAGCAGCGGTCCTGCCGCTCGCGGGTCTGTCGCTTCTCTCCTCGCTTCTTGACCCACTGGACGTCGTTGTCCTTGCTGGAGCAGGGGTCTGCCGTGGTGGACGACTCCTCGGATGCCATTGGTGTGCCGGCGGGTGGTTTGGGGGCCCGCCAGGCCATTTTCGCTGGTGTCCGCCGGGCCACCTGTACTGGTGACTTGGCCCTTTCGGATGTGGCCCCTCGGGACTTGAACACTCTGACCCCGCTCCTGGCCGCTTCGGCTGCTTGGGCCTCCCGCAGTACCTCGTTGAACGTGAGGCGGTAGCCGCGGGTCATGAGCTTCCGCTGAAGCTCCTCGTCCCTCGGCAACACAGCATGCGGTCTCGGAGGGCCTGGTCTAGGTCGTCCCACTGGCAGTGCACCGCTGCAAGCCTGAGGGCCGCCGCGTAGGCGGACACGGATTCGCTCGGCCGCTGGTCTCGCCTGTGGAACGCGACCCGGGCCGGGAAGATCGACACGGGAGGCTGGAAATGCTCGCCCAACAGCACCAGGATGCGGTCGATGGGCACCTCTTCTACCTTCTTGGGGGCCACCAGGCTCATCAGGATGCACAGCGTGGCCGGCCCCACCTGGGCCAGGAAGTAGGAGCGCATTCTCGCGTCGTCGTCGATGCCCACGGCTTCCATCGCGTGCCGGAACTGGCACTCGTAGAGCTCCCATTGTTCGGGCTCGCTGACATCGAACTGGTACGGCTTGACCTTGGGATTCGCCATTGATCCCATCCTCGTCACCAATTTAGTGTCTTGCACGGAAGACAATGAAGGAGTCGCAGTAAGGACTAACACAGGTTTATTGGTTGATGATCAGTATGAACATGTGGTAATGGCGGAGATACATCGCATTATATACAGTAGTACAATACATTTGAATCTTGTTGCACGGTAGCTCATTGGCTGCTACCGGTGTGACGTCGTTCCAAGTCACGCCCCTTTTCCGTAGTAGTTTGCTGGTGCGGGAAAGTTCCCGCGGCTGCCGGTGATTTGAGGAATGAGAACCATGTGAGTTGAACGCTCGCAGCTGCCCTCTATGGGCAGCTTACTCGCGTTCCTTTAACAGCTGGGCTACATTGTAATTGTGGTCGGGTTACATTCATAAATTTCTTAAAGCAACATTGTACATACATAACACCTTGCCACTTAGATTAAGAGCTTTAGATTTAAAAGTTGTTAGAAAACTTTACTCATTGTAGCTGAAAATTCTGTAATGCACTTTGATGAACAAGCAGAGAACACTACTTACCAACTGACATGGTAGTATACCACGACCTCCCTCTTTAAATCAATAGATAGTGCAATTACAACTGGCAAGCTAAATGGGAGAGTCTGGCTATGGTAATAGAATAGACCGTACTGCCAGCCAAGTGTCTTGCGGCAATTAACTAACCTGACCACCCTGATGACTAAATGGCCTTGGGTGCTGAAGTCCACAGGGAGGGTGATGGTCCCCAAGTGGATTACATCTTACTTGAATCCATCTTGATGGAGGGCAGCAGCTTCATCAATACTGGCCTGGGGCTGAGGAAGACTTTGTGTGCCAAAAAGGCTCAGGACAAGAAAGTGACTCGCGGAACTGGATCAGTGGTACGGGGGTCATGCTGTGATGCGGAAGGCAGATGAAAGGTCACTGCATTATATTCTCAGGACAGTCTTCATGGCTGATCATCATGAGGATTGCCAATATTCAGATTCAGATATGGCAGAAGAAGAAGAAGCTAAATGGCTCAAGCTTGATTTGTAGCAGCTTGGTTTCCATCTGTTTTATCGTTGTACCTTGTTTAGGTGATCACACACACACAAAACAATTGTTTTGGCATCAACGTCCTCAATCTGATGTGATTTGATATGTGCCCATGGCCCCTTCCTTCAATACTGCCTACAATCCCCAGTTCTTTTTTTTTGTCTATGAAAAGGGGATCTAGTGCTTAACTAATGTATCAATGCAGTGTCAAGGTGATCTAATCCTATGGACCCCACTACCCCTGTCCCCACCCAGCAGGATCTATGGGTACCCTTCCTCCATGCTCCTATCCACCAGTTTCATCTAATCTGGTTTAAACTCAACAGGGTTTATCTGAACCAGGGAAAACAATAACCTCAGGAGTGACCTCCCCACTTATTAACTGAGAAAGTCTCTGCTATGTGTGCAGAGCAGGTAAGTTAATCGTTATACAGTATCTGCTTTTATCTAAGAATATTACCTTTTTAAATAATTGCATTAGAAAGGGGGGGTGGTTAATGCAAGAAAGACTCAGATTACAGGGCTCATTTCTGAGTGCCATTATAGCATGAAATAAACATTGCTCCTGACCTCATGGCCTGCCTTTCTCAAGATATTAACCTTTTCTAACCTTTTTAAAACTCTTTGAGAAAGATTAGGGAACACAGAAAGCTGCCATATGTCAGGCCAAATCATCTGCCTGACATGGAGCAGAATTGTCTACTGGGCTGACTGGCAGCAGTTTTTCAGAGTTTCAACCAGAAAACTCCTACATGATTCATTAACCAATCCTTGAAGAGATCAGGGACAGAATCAGGGACTTTAGTGTGCAAAGTTTGTGTTCTTTCACTGATTGACAGTCAACCCCAATTAGAAACAAGAATTTCTAAAGTAGACTATATTAGTATCTAGAATTTGACTATATATGCAGGCCTTCCATTCTTACTTAAAATGTAGAAAAAAGAATGACCAATCTATAGGTAGATCAAGGTAAACAAAGAGGAGAAAGTAAACAGACTATTGCCTCACCATTTAGTTCAGATATTTGCTATGGAGTGTCTGTTCTTTTCAAATACAGTATTTGCTGGCATATAAGATGCACTCCCCCCTTAAAATACACGGGGTAAATGGAGTGAATCTTATAAGTGGTACCAGTCCCCCCTGGTGTGGTTCAACAGCTGGAGAAAGAAAAGGGCTATTTTGAAGGGCCCCCTCCTCCTCTGCTCATGCAGTTTGGTGGCCGCTGTTGACTGCTAGGAGCCAGGTGAAGGGCAGCTTCCAAAGGCGCAATCTTGCCCAGCAGATCTCAGCTGAACATGTCCTCCCCACCTCCTGATGGTCAGTGGCGGTGGGATGAGGTGGAAATGGGCTTAAAGGATCCTTCTTTCTCCCCTCTAGCCTACTCTCCCTGGCTGCTGGTGGGATGAGGGGTGGAAATGGGCTTAAAGGAGCTTTCTTTTCCCCTTTTAAGCCCATTTCCACCCCCATCCCACTGGAGTTAATTTTGGAAATTCATGAAAAAATGTAGAAAATTATTTTCCCCTTAAAATGTGTATAAAAATGGTGTGTGTCTTATACGCCGATGCATCTTATACACCAGCAAAAATGATACATGCAAATGAAGAACAGGACAGGGGCAGTGTGTCATCTTCCACTTTTATTTTATGTTTCTACTTTTCCACCAGCCATCTTCCCTCAGGTCTCCATGGTAAAAGTGATCCCTATTGTGGAGAGTACCAGAATAAACTTTAGCCCTTGAACAAGAATTCCACTGCAAGCTATCACTAAATGTGCTTGTTCTGTTGTTGTTTCATGTCAGAGATTACTCTGGGTTGAAAGGATTTTTAGAGGATGCTTGAATGAGACTCCTTTCATGTCCCCAAGTGCAGCTCTCGGGTATCGAACCCTGACCTTCCAGTCTCCAGCTCAGCATCTTACTGCTAATCCACCAGGAGAACTCTGAAATATGTGCATCTTATAAAGAGGATAGGTCACAGATGGCTTCTCTCACACCAAGCACCAGGACATTCAATTTTAAGGGTAGATAATTCTACCAAGAAAGGAAGTATGGCAGAGTGGGCAGCCAGTGGAATGCGTAGGATCAAGACTGAAGACTCTGAGAATGGTGGCGGCAATGACAATGACGACATCCAGTCAAGTAAGTGTTGAGTTTTGCAACCCTTTCTAGGGTTTTCTAGGTAGAATATTTAGAAGAGGGTTACCTGTTCTTTCTTCTTAAATTGTGCAGCTTGCCCAAAGTTAAGAAGGCTGGCTCATCTCCCATGAGATACAGTGGAATATCTTAACCTATAAAACCAAGGGTTAACCGTTGGAACTTGCTATAGGTTGCTATGCCTCGCCCTACTTGCCTGCACTCACCCTTCGTGCACACGGCCGATCTGGGTCCGCAGGTCAACAAAGGATTGAGAAAACAGGCAACAGCCCCACAAACGCGAAAAAAGGGAAACAACTTCATTTCCCAATGTTCTTTGTGCCGCGCCGCACCACAGCCAATCAGGCTGAGAGGCGCGACCACAAAGAACATTGAAAAACATGCCGCGGCCAATCAAAATCGAGCCGCAGGAAAAAAACGCACCACAACCACAAATCACAAACCCATAACTACAAGCCCCAGAGTCCTGTGCGACATAAGTGCACAGAATGCTGAGGAAACCGGCGTCCGAAAAATTAAAAAGAAAAACAACTCACCGCCTCACAGCCAAGCAAACACCAGCCGGATTTCTTTCCTTCACCCACGGTGCCTGAAGGTCCCGACTGGAGTTTCCCCTTTAATATCAGTGGGTGGGGGGGGTTGCGATCCTCCTCTCCGCTGGCTACCCTAGTGTTGGGAGGTTTGTGGGGACAAAAGAGGTATGTTGCCCCAACCCTTCTGGACCCAGGAGACCAGGGAGAGTGGATCGATTCCCCCCTCCTAAAAAAACCTCTGTCTTTTCTTCTCTTTAAAAACAGAGTTGTTTTAAGGAGGGGGGGGTCGATGCACTCTCCCTGGTCTCCTGGGTCCAGAAGGGTTGGGGCAACATATCCCTTTTGTCCCCACAAACCTCCCAACCCTAGGGGATCCAGCGGAGAGGGGGGTCGCAACCCCCACCCACTGATATTAAAGGGGAAACCTGATCTACTTTTACGACTCCACACAATCAAAGCACTATAACACACTAAAGCCCCCCTCCCCACCACCTAGCCCACCCTTCCTATCCCCCACCAACCATGCCCCCTCCCCACCACCTAGCCCACCCTTCCTATCACCCACCAACCACGCCCCCTCCCCACCACCTAGCCCACCCTTCCTAACCCCACCGACCACGCCCCCCTCCCCACCACCTAGCCCACCCTTCCTAACCCCACCGACCACTTCCCCCTTCCACATCACCTAGCCCACCCTTCCTAACCCCCAACGAAAAACAACTCACCGCTTCACAGCCAAGCAAACACCAGCTGGCTTTCTTTCCCTCACCAACGGCGTCTGAAGGTCCCAACTGGAGTTTCCCCTTTAACATCAGTGGGTGGGGGGTTGCGATCCCCCTCTCCGCTGGCTACCCTAGGGTTGGGAGGTTTTTGGGGGACAAAAGGGGTATGCTCCCCCCAACCCTTCTGGACCCAGGAGACCAGGGAGAGTGGATCGATTCCCCCCCTCCTAAAAAAACTTCATCTTTAAAGAGAAGAAACCAAGCGGTTTCTTCTCTTTAAAAACGGAGTTGTTTTAAGGAGGGGGGGAATCGATCCACTCTCCCTGGTCTCCTGTGTCCAGAAGGGTTGGGGGGGCATGCCCCTTTTGTCCCCCCAAACCTCCCAACCCCAGGGGAGCCAGCGGAGAGGGGGGTCGCAACCCCCCACCCACTGATATTAAAGGGGAAACCCTGATCTACTTTCACGACTCCACACAATCAAAGCACCATAACACAATAAAGCCCCCCTCCCCACCACCTAGCCCACCCTTCCTATCCCCCACTGACCATGCCCCCTCCCCACCACCTAGCCCACCCTTCCTTACCCCCAACGACCACGCCCCCTCCCCACCACCTAGCCCACCCTTCCTAACCCCCAACGACCACACCCCCCTCCCCACCATCAAATAAATAAAGAAATTTTAAAAAAATACTAAAAACACAGTCAAAAACATCCAAAAATACAGAAAAACAAAAACACCAAAAACAATACAAAGTAAACAAAAACACAATCAAAAACAAAACAAACAGACAAAAAATACAAATTCCAACCCCACCCCGACCCACCCCGCCCACACACACACACACACACACACACAAAAGAAAGAAAACACGCAAACTTACCAAAAGATGTTCTACCTCCACCAGGACTGGAAAAGAAATGAATAAAGAAAGAGACTACTTACCAGAAGAAGCTCCACCCAGAGGCCAGGAGAGAAAAAACAGTCAAAATACAATAACCCCTACCAGCACCACCTGCTGGCCACAATAGTAAAAACAATTCAAAAACACACAACAGCTCCAAACAAAAGGCCACAAGAGTAAAAACAAATAAAAAACATAACAGAAATTCACAATTTTACACAAAAGGTCACACCAATAAAAACAAATCAAAAAATTACACTAAAACACACTTTAACACAAATCACAAACATATGTCAATAAAATACAATAGAAACTTTTAAAAATCCTGTGCTGAGTTTTAACTCAAATTTAAACCCAAAACATCTAAACACATTTTAAAAACATTGAATGTAAAAAAACATTTACTTTTACATTATTAAAATTATTACCTATGGTACAACTAATTAAAAAATTCAAAAAACTAAAACATTATTCGCTTACATAAAACAATTTGAAAAAATTATATCATACTTTGTTCTTTTATTAATCCTAAAAAAATAACCAAAAAAGCAGATCACAGTTAATAACAGCCAAGCCAAAAAACAATTACATAAATAAACATTTAAAAAACTAAAATTACAGATTAAGCAATTTTTAAAAAACATTAACACAATTTAACCTTCCAACACAATTTAAAACAGCCCGGCAACGCCGGGCAACCTCTGCTAGTATCTATATAAAACAGAGGTGTCATGGTGTTTGTTCCTTATACAAATCCACACCCCTGCACCGATTGTGCTGAAACTCAGCACATACATACCTTGGGCCGGAGAGACGGTCACTGCAGGGGCCACAAGCCCCATGGGGAGGAGTAAGCCCCCTAAATTGATCCACAAAGGGGATACCCCCACGATAGGAGAAAAAGCAAGGGGAAAAAGCCAACTTGGGGGGATTGTGATGTCATTGTCAGAGCTCAACCAATCCCTGGCTGACCAGGTCTGGGGCTCCATGACATCACAGGGGTTGTGCATGCGGGATGGTCAATGCAGGGGTCCGGACCACCATTGGGGCCCTGCGCTCCACAAAATAGACAAAATGGAAAAACCACAAATCCCAGCGGTCTCTGCGGCATGCTGCAGCCAATCAGTGTGGTCAGCCCCAGCACGGAAGAGGCGGGGCCGTGGCTGTGTGCCCGGTACACCAACAGCCACCGCACATGCGCAAGGTGCAGCAGCAGGGTACTCTGGCACCCCTGGCCAGATAGCAGGCCTCCGAACATGGCCACCACCATTGGACATGCCCATTGGCCTGGGTAGGGCCACCCCCACCCCACAGAGGCCATGAGAAACATCCGGCCAGCTGTACCAGTGCAACAGACCACGGATTGGGCTCAGGAGCCCTCGCAGAGAACGCAGGTGCTGGAGGAGTCCTGCCCAGGTAAGGTGAATGACGGATGTGGACTGTAGCGGCCAGGGGAGCAGAGGAAAATGGGCAGGGACTATGGTGGGGAGACTGCACCCGGGAGCCTTCCCTGCCCCAGTTGGATCCACTCAGGTGAAGCCAGGTACCCCTGCTAGTGGGAGAATATTTCTCCTTTACCACCTTCAAATACTATGGTGTTTGTAATAATTCTTGACATTCAAGTGGAAACCATGACAAATGTTCTCATGTTTGTGATGGAAATTGATCCCACTGGAAGCATGTGTTTGGTGACTTTTAACTACCTCATGATTCATCCTTAAGAATGAATGGGCAGGAATTCCCCTAAAAGTCTGAAGGAACCCTGTGGGGGAAATTATTTTATAGGATTCACGTTAAATCTAATGGCAAAATTGCTTCTTTTCAGGGAGCCAGAAAGGGAAGCAATTTCCCTTCACATTTCCAGACTTTCAAAGTCTATTCTAGTGGGCTGGAGCAGACTTTCAGGAGAAGGGTTTCAGGACGAGAAAAGAGGAAGACAGTCCTATTTGCCTCCCAAGCCCTCAAGCATGTTCTCTAAGGCCATCTGAAAAATCTTTTTAAAAGGGCAACAGGGTGGGTGGGGTCCCTTACTGCTTAATGTAGCAATAGCGATTACACTTATGCACCACTCCATAATGCTTAGTGCACTCTCTGGGTGGTCCACAAGTTAATTAGTAGTGGCCTTTGGTGTATCAGATTGAAGGATATATTGTTATGTTATGGGTGCATTTGTGGAGGACAGTTCTTTTTATTCCCCTTTAACCCCCCTTCACCCCCCCCCCAGGAAAACAGGTAGTAGCCTGCTTCACTGGTTTCCTTTAGCCCACCTCCTAATGCCAGCTGGCTGAGGGATTTTTGCCTCTGCTTTGTTCTCTGCTGCCATGGTTCTTTGGTAGCAGGAGGGCAACAGTACACAGAGCCTCAGGTTTTGCTTCTCTTTGGAAGGTGAGGCAGATGCAGACCTCAGACAAGTTATTATAATATCAATTTTTTTCAAAGGTACAAAAAAGACTCAACAAACAACAACAAGGGGGAAAGGAAAATCAAGGAAAAAGATTACAGATATAAGAAACAATACTAAGCAATGCAAAACAGTAAAAGACAAGATATAACCTACGGTGAAAAAACAGTGCTTATCTTGCTCATCTTTTAAAACTATCATCATTTTAAACATTCATCAGAAAATACTACTTATTCATTATATTTATATATTTTATCCCCTACTTCCTAATAATAAGCAAAATAAGCACTAAAAACCAAATAATCGCCAGTGTTGTTGACAATACCCTGGAGATTGTGTTTTCCCATAAATACCCCTTCATTTAATCAGTCAATATTTTTTCTCATTAAATCCAACACAATCTCCTGTGGGTGTGTAAACATCTAACCATACAACCCCATCTACCCCACATGTAGTAAATAAAAAAATGAAAAAAGGAGACAAAAATTCTCCTTTCCCCCTGCTTTCTTCACAAGAAAGTGGCCTCTGAGTTTCAGAGAAGGGGAGGGGGACATGAAAGATGTGCGAACTATTCATAAAATATATCCCTACCCCAGAAAGATACCTTCTACATCTCGCCAGATGCATCTTTAATCATTACTTTCACCACCTAACTCCCACCCTTAGCACCTTGAGCTTTCTCTGTATCAGGTCTTGTGCATACCTGTCAACTTTTGGCTTTGAAAATAAGGGAAATTTTGTAGGCATGGCCAAATCGGTGGGCGTGGCCAAATCGGTGGGCGTGGCCAAATCAGTGGCCATGTGTGGCTTGCTGGGGGTGACCATGTGACTGAGTAGGCTAGCCGCTATCTAGTCATGCCTGCCACATGGCCATGAAAAAATCTACAAACAGCACTGGGTCTTTGGCTGTAAATGGAGATGAGCACTGCACCCTAGAGTTGGATGGGTAAAGGTAAAGGTTTCCCTTGCTCGAAAGCCAGTCGTATCTGACTCTAGGGTTCAGTGTTCATCTCTGCTTCAAAGCCAAAGAGCCAGCGTTGTCTGCTGCGGCAGACGTTTCCGTGGTCATGTGGCAGGCATGACTAGATAGCGGCTAGCCTACTCAGTCACATGGTCACCCCCAGCAAGCCACACATGGCCACTGATTTGGCCACGCCCACCGATTTGGCCACACCCACCGATTTGGCCATGCCTAAAATTGAACGCTGTTTACCTTTCCCACCGAAGTGGTCCCTATTTATCTACTTGCAATTTCTTGCTTTCAAACTGCTAGGTTGGCAGAAGCTGGGGCAGAGGATGGGAGCTCATTCCATCCTGCAGTACTCGGGAATCGAACCACTGACCTTCCACCTCCCAGTCAGCATCTTAGGCACTTGAGCCACTGCAGTCCCTCAAACAAAAGGGAAGGGGAAAATACATTAAAAATAAATAAAAAAACAATTGCTGCCCTCTTCTTCTTACCAGACCATCCCATAAGCGCCTTCCCCAATGTAAGAGAGGTTGGTGTAACGTGGGCCCATGTCGAAGGCCTGCCCATGAACCATCTTTGGGCCCCTGGCCAGGGTGGCACTGCTGCCCATGGGGCCCCCCGACACTGCTGCCATGTTTGAGGTCCGTGAGGAGGGAAGAGAAAGGCGGGAGGAGGAAGGGAAACGTGAGGGGGGAAACTGAGGAGAAAACTGAGTCGAGAGACTGGACATGGCCGTTGAGTAACACCTTTTCCCTCCCTCAAAAAAGCTCTCTTGCTTGTGAGGAAAAAGAGCGAAATAAGGGCTGGAAACAAGACCAAGTGCCGCCGCTTTAATTAACCGACACAGCCTTGGTGTGAGAAAGAGTCAAGAGATGCCGCCGCGTCTCTGAGGGGAGGGGAGGGAGAAAGGGGCAGAGCCTATTTCCCCTCAGAGACAAGTGCCGTCCCCTTCCCTCCATGTGGCGTGCGCCGCTCTGCGCTTGTGCGCGCACGCAAGCACCAACGGTCAAAAGAGGGAGAAAAAAGAATTGGATACGACTGGCTTTTCGAGCAAGGGCCAAGGGTGACCTTTCCTAACCAGCTGGGGATGAGGAGGAGGAGGAGGAGCTGAGTGGCGGAAAGGCTAGCTACTGCCGTCCCATGAGGCCTCTGTCTGGAGCCGGGCAGGGGGCATCTGGACTGGAGACCACCACCCCCAGCCAGGGGTGAGGAGGAGGAGGACCAGCTGAGCAGCCCCCGGCTCTGGAGGCCCTGCGGTGGCGGCGGTAGCTGGCCTTCCCGCCGCTCAGCTGCTGCTGCTCCTCCTCCTCACCCCCAGCTGGGGGTGGAGGTCTCCGGTCCGGGCAGCCCCCGGTTCCGGACGGAGCGAAATAAGGGGAAATATGGGGAAATTAATAAAACGGGAGGGGGCGGGAAGAGGGATAAAAATAAGGGGTTTTCCCGGGTAAAACGGGATGGTTGACAGGTATGGACTTGTGGTCTAAAGAAATAATTTCTCCTATCGCTACCATGGATACTCCACCATTTCCCCTTCAAATGTAGGTAGTCTCTAGGTGGTATAGGAGGAGTTGTCTTGCCCTGCCCACTATCATTTAATATTGTTTCCTATCATATCCCCATGTTAGTTGCCCTACTATGCTAATCTTGGGATTGAAACATACTGTGAAAGGATTCTTAAAGAGGGTATCAAAAACTAAGACTGCCAGCAAACAGCAGGGGAGATCTAGTGTGGCTTTCTCACTGTTATTTACATCTACCTTTTATCTTCCTGTCTTGGGGCATATTGTCTAGCTGATAATACAGTTGCTTCCTGCCTCTGTACAGACACTGTTTATAGAGGAAACATTTTGTATAGGTAGTAGCTTGTTCACAGAGCAAAGTCACATTCTTGGCTCTAATGCATGCACATCATTTGTACATTCCACTGGGTTTGCTTACTTTTTCCTAACTATTTTTGTTTCAGTTAGAATATAAAAAGAGATTAGAAATAACACCTCTGGTTGTTTTCTCTCAGAGTTTACTTAAAGAGCGTTTTCCACAAAGAATAGCCACAACTGTGATATAAACTCAGATCCTGTAAACTGTGTGTAAAATGCAGAAACTGAACAACTTTCCATAGATGATGTCTCTAATCAAAAAGTGTATGTGTTGAAGTTCTGACAACTTGTTGTTAAAAGCATATAATGCCCACTGATAAGAAGGTTTTTCCATTGTTTGCCTTGTGGCTGTCAATTTCGTTTATTTTGGTGGTGGTGGTGGAGGAGGAGGAGGAGTAAAAAGAGAAACCCAGATGGATGATGGAAGAAAGCTTTTAAATTGTTATTGTGGGAAGCAAAAGTAAAATGTGACACAAGAAGGGCCAGAATCTTGAATTTGGCTTTTCAGCAACAAAGCTTGGGAGCAAAAAAGACAGAGAGGACTCTTATAGGGGCCACTGAAAAGAAATAGAAGAGACAATTCTCCTCCTCCTTCTACCTGTACAATTGTATCTCAGGACAAGGAAACAAAATCCAAACATTTGATGGAAGAATGATTGCTATACTGAAACCAGGCAAGAAACCATCAGATCCAAAAAGCTATAGGCCAATCTCCCTACTATGCCACTTATACAAAGTGTTTGAACAAATGATATTAAATCATCTAGTCTCTAAACTGAACATCTTCTAAATCCAAAACTCGCAGGCCTTAGACATAGCAAGAATTATATGGCTCCAATCTTAAATCTAATCAAGCATCGAGAAGATGTTTTTGAAACACATAAAAAAGGCTACAGGCCAAAAACTGTCTCCCACCATGACACAATTATGGCTGGACCATTTGAAAGTCATTTAATAGACTCTGAAGTAGGAGGATCAAAGGATAATCAAGTAAAAGGGGGCTATCTTGGATATAGGACACATTTTCTTTGAATGTGAAAAAAATCAATCAATTCAGCTTTAATGTCCATTTAATTTATGCCTCACCTTGTACACAAAAGAAGATCTAGCAAATGGCCAGATAACACTATTGAAGTAGCCCACCTCTGGACAAAAATAGTCTAATTAATTATTATTTTTAATTTACCTATTATTTGTATATGTCTATAAGTTTAAATTGTCCAACACTCTGACAGAAAGAAAGAGCAATGGAGAATTTAGAAAAGATTGTCAAGTATACAGATGTGTCACGAGAAACCAAGCCCAAGATCATCTACACCAGGGGCTGCCAACCTTTTAAATTTGGGAGTTGGGTCAACCTCCCTCAGACAGTTGAGCGGGCTGGACTGGTAGTTCCTCTGCCATAAATGCTGCTGTAAAACGCATTCGTAACTGTTGTAAATGAATTTACAACAGCCGCGGGTACGTTTATGACTGTTGTAAAATGTCAATGTCTGCTTCTGGTGTTGGCGTGGGCTGAATGATTTGGCACAATGGGCCGGGTCCAGCCCATGGGCCATACGTTGCCCACCCCTGATCTACACTCTTGTATTCCTGATCATTATGTATGGGTACAAAAGCTGGATAGAGAGGAAAGCTGATAGGAAAAATAGATTCATTTGAAATTCCATGCAAGAAGAAAGCTTTACAGTTCCTCTGGACTGTACAAGTGGGTCCTCGAGCAAATCAAACTTGAGCTGTCTCTGGAGGTAAAAATGACAAAGGTGAAGAAGCTATTTTACTTTGGCCACATCACGAGAAAGCAAGATTCTCTGGGAAAGACAATAATGCTCAGAATTGTTGAAGGCATCAGGAAAGAGATGAGTTGACTCAGGAAAGGAAAATACAAGCTTGAGCTTACAAGAGCCGAGCAGGACTACTGAGGACAGAACATCCTGGAGATCACTCATGCTTAGAATTTCCATAAGTCAGAGGTGATTTGAATCTGTGACAACAGCAATAAATATGCTGATGAAGACTAATGTAGGCAGTACTTAGCTAGATGGTAGATCAGCAGTTTAACTTGGCATTTGATAGCTCACAATGTTCTGTCATTGTATGGTGTACCAGGAGTTAAGAGTCCATAATGTTATAGTGTTTGAATTTTTCATAACTTATTGGGATATATTTGGCACATGATGTCATGTGTCCTCTTTATACTGTCTAAGATTTGTTTTTTCTTACTGCAGTTTTCCATTTCTTCAGAACTACTTTGTGCTGTTTTTCTTGGCTCATAAAAACTACATTTGAGCAGAGAGAAAGAATCCACTTTTGACTATTCTCACCAGAATGGATGTAGAAAAGAGAACTTAGCCTGGGTCATGTCATAATTAGATGTGGGCTTTTATGATGATCCTGCTTTTTTGGTGGGGTTGCTCATTAACTAAACACAGAACTATCCTAAGTCAGTCTATGCAGGTAGAAAATACTAGCATGTCAAAGAAGTGATAAAATCGTATGAATTGGAATATCTAGGTGATTTGGAGTCACCATTAGAAGCTCTGTGGGTAAGAGTACCAGGCCACAAGGATGGTCTAACAGTAGGCATATACTATCGGCCTCCGACCCAAATTCTTGAGGGAGACTGGCAGTTGGAGAATGTTGTAAAGGAGGCATCCAAGAAGGGAAGCCTGGTTATAATGGGGGACTTCAATTACCCTCACATAGACTGGGTGAACTGTTGTTCAGCACATGATAAAGAGATAAAGTTCCTAGATATGCTCAATGATTGTTCCCTGGGACAGATGGTTGAAGACCCAACTAGAGGTACAAGAATCCTTGACTTGATCCTGAGTAATACTCAGGATCTGGTGCAAGATGTTAATGTGACTGATCCAATAGGGAACAGTGACCACAA
The DNA here is from genome assembly GCA_035047305.1 of Bradypodion pumilum. Taxonomy (NCBI): domain Eukaryota; kingdom Metazoa; phylum Chordata; class Lepidosauria; order Squamata; family Chamaeleonidae; genus Bradypodion; species Bradypodion pumilum. Next base: position 448,839,622 of record JAWDJD010000001.1, read on the forward strand.
CTCAATTATGTTTAACTTGATCATAGACCGCAAGTCACTGATAAAATCTAACACAGAGACCTTAAATTTTCAAAAAGGAAATTTCCCAAAGTTGAGGAAACTAGTAAAAAAGAAGCTGAAAGGGAAAATTGAGAGAGTCCAAACACTCCAAGAGGCATGGAAGCTGTTTACAAAAACAATAACAGAGGCCCAATTGGAATGCATACCCAAAAGGAAAAAGGGCACTGCCAGGTCCAAGAGGACTCCAATGTGGCTTACAGGAGCTGTTCGGGAAGTGATCAAGAGCAAGAAAAGCTCATTTAGAAGATGGAAGGCTTGTCCGAATGAGGACAGCAGGCAGAAACATAAATTCTGGCAGAACAAATGCAAGGCAACAATCAGGAAAGCAAAGCAAGACTTTGAGGAGCGTATAGCTAAAAATACTCAGAGAAATAACAAAGACTTCTTTAAGTACATTAGAAGTAAGAACCCAACTAGGAAGGCCATTGGACCATTAGATGACAATGGAAGGCAAGGGGTTATTAAAGAGGAAACAGAGATTGCAGAGAGACTCAATGAATTCTTTGCTTCAGTATTCACTGAAGAAGACAGAGGCCACATGCCCAAAACAGAGCCTATCTTCGTAGGGAGGGAAACCGAAGAATTAAGCCAGATAGAAATAACCAGGGAGGAGGTCCTTGCATGTCTTGTTAAACTAAACACTAACAAATCACCAGGACCAGATGGAATCCATCCACGAGTTCTCAGGGAACTTAAAGATGAAATTGCTGATCTCCTAGCCAAAATATATAATCTTTCCCTCAAATCAGGCTTTGTGCCTGATGACTGGAAGGTAGCGAATGTAACACCAATTTTCAAAAAAGGATCCAGGGGTGATCCAGGAAATTACCGACCTGTCAGTTTGACATGTGTCCCAGGTAAAGTGATGGAAACCATCCTAAAAGATAGAATTAATAGGCACATAGAAGAGAAGGCGCTGCTAAAGGAGAGCCAACATGGCTTTTGCAAGGGCAAATCATGCCTCACTAATCTGTTGGAATTTTTTGAGAGTGTCAATAAGCATGTGGATAAGGGGGATCCAGTTGACATTGTTTATCTGGACTTTCAGAAGGCTTTTGACAAGGTCCCACACCAAAGGCTCTTGAATAAACTTACCAGTCATGGAATAAAGGGACAGGTCTTGTCCTGGATCAGCAACTGGCTAAGGGACAGCAAACAGAGGGTAGCACTAAATGGACACTTCTCAAAGTGGAGGGAAGTAAAGAGTGGGGTCCCCCAAGGTTCAGTACTGGGACCCCTGCTTTTCAACCTCTTCATAAATGATCTAGAGGTAGGAGTAAAAAGCAAGGTAGCCAAATTTGCTGACGACACTAAATTATACAGGGTAGTGAAAACTGTGAGAGATTGTGAGGAGCTCCAGAGGGATCTCTCAACACTGGGGGAGTGGGCAAAACAGTGGCAAATGAGTTTCAACATTAGTAAGTGCAGAGTGATGCATGTTGGGGCAAAGAACCCCAATTACATTTATAAACTGATGGGGTCTGAACTCTCTGCGACAAACCAGGAAAGGGACCTTGGTGTCCTGGTGGACAACTCAATGAAGGTGTCAACCCAGTGTGCCTCAGCAGTGAAAAAAGCAAACTCAATGCTAGGGATCATTAGGAAGGGTATAGAAAATAAGTCAGCAAGTGTCATTTTGCCTCTTTATAAATCTATGGTGAGGCCCCATCTGGAATACTGTGTACAGTTCTGGTCGCCATACCTCCAGAAGGATATTATGGAGCTGGAAAAAGTGCAGAGGAGGGCAACCAGAATGATTAGGGGACTGGAACACCTTCCTTACCATCTGAGGCTGCAACGGTTGGGCCTCTTCACTCTTGAACGACGACGTCTAAGAGGTGACCTGATTGAAGTTTATAAAATCATGCACGGTGTGGACAAAGTAGATAAGGAAAAACTGTTTTCCCTATCGCATAACACTAGAACTAGGGGACACTCCATGAAACTTTTGGGTACTAGTTCTCAAACAAATAAGAGAAAATACTTTTTCACCCAGAGGATTACTGGTCTATGGAACTCCCTGCCAGAAGAAGTGGTGACAGCTGTCAGTCTTGACAGCTTTAAGAAAGGATTAGACAAGTTCATGGAGGACAAGAGTATCAATGGCTATAATTATGGATACTTAAGGACAACCTCCGGGTTGGAGAGATAGGCAGGATATCTCTCAATATCATTTCCAGGGAATCCTAAGCAGGTGAAGGCATCTGCTTGGGAATACCCTGAAGGAAATGGTGAGCCACTGTGTGAGACAGAATGCTGGACTGGATGGGCTGTGGCCTGTTCCAGCAAGGCTGTTCTTATGTTCTTATGTTCTTATGTTTCTCATGTCAAGCTTCTTTCTTTCTCTGGAGTGGACAAAGAAAAAAGGTAATTTATTGATTAACTGACTATGGGCTTCATGTGAGCAGTTCTTTGCCACATATATGAAGCAATAAGAAATTTATTATAAATATATATTAGGACCGCAGTTAGCCTTGTTAGCTTTATCTTCCTTAAAGAAAATTTAAGCAGATGTTTATAGTTGCACATTCTAAATTTTTGGAACATCTATTGATTTGTTACCTTTTTCTATGAAAGACAAAGGACACTCCCAGAATATCTTTAAAATATTTAAGACAGAATCCTAAAATCCCTTAGATATGGACTTCAGAGATGAAGAGAGTCATGACCTGCTGGTGGAACCTGGGATACAATTGTACAGGTAGGATGATGGAATTCCCCCAATGATATGCCACTAGAACAAAGGACAGCAAACAGAAAGAGACTAGAATTCAGGGTAGAACGTTAGGATTGTTTGGAATTGTTACTTTCCAGAATATATACAGTACTTTTGGCCTCCTGGATATGTATGGAATATGGTCTTGCAAGTGGAATACAACCATGCTTATATATGTATACATATATTGTACTTTTAGGAATAGAGTCAAAATAATTAGGATACTGACAAACCCTCAGTCTCCCCTAAAAACTGTTGCATTTTTACCTAGAGTAGACTGATGCTTTCAGATTGGCTTAGCTTCCTCTTCCTCTCTGTCTAAAACACTTCTTCACTTAAGTAATGTTCTCTCTCATGCTCCATGACAGAGATCAATGCAACAGGTGGAAATATTATTTGCAGAGAATTGATGTGATATGTATACAACACCTGCTATGCTGTTTGTGAGTAGTGCTCTACATGAGGCTGCCCTTGACGACCATTCGGAGGCTACAGCTGGTGCAGAATGCAGCTGACTGGGTGGTGATGGGGTGTGGGCATTATGCCCGTGCCTCCCCATTACTCCAGGAGCTGCATTGGCTACCAGTTTGTCTCCGGGTGCAATTCAAGGTGCTGGTTTTGACCTTTAAAGCCCTATATGGCAGTGGGCTAGGTTACCTGAGGGACCACATCATCCCGAGAGTATCTGCCCATCCAACCAGAGCGGACCGGAGGGGCTCCCTAGTGGTACTGTCAGCCAGAGGTGCTCGCCTCTCTGGCACGCAAAGAAGGGCCTTCTCCGTGTCCGCCCCAGCCCTCTGGAACCTCCTTCCAACAGAATTGAGGTTACAGACAGAACTGCTGCCTTTCAGGAAAGGTCTGAAGACCTGGTTGGCAGGGCAGGTGTGGGGCCCTAATGGGAACATGGCCTCAGCCTGTTGGCTCATTGCCAACTAGAGTCCAGTTGCTGCCCCTCCTTCTGTCTGTCTGTGTTATGTATTCCTCCTTCCCTTTTAAATCCCTTTTAGTTTTTAGCTGTGTTTTAGTTTAAATGGGGTGGGGGTAAGAGGGTGGGTAGATGGGTGAGTGCTGGGGGTTTTAACTTGTTTTTATACGTTTTAATTGTTGTACACCGCCCTGAGTGGGCGGCATAAAAATTGAAATAAATAAAAATAATAAGCAGAATGGAGCGCCATTCTCAGCCTTCATCTCCTGGAGGAAAGTGGGTTCGTTTACCTTGGTTGGTGGTGGCCAAAGCTTTCGGCCTCTGCCCTCCATGGAAGTGGTTCGCTTTCCTCGGTTGACAGGGGCCGAATCTTTTGGCCCCCGTCCCCCATGGAAGGCGATCGTGCGTCAGCCATTTTTTTAAACACGTGCACCATCTGCCCCACCTCCTCCACGTTTGTGTCGTTCAGCCTGATTGGCTGAGGAGTGGTGCAGCGCAGAGGACGCTGGGACTTGTAGGGTTTTTTTTGTTTGTGTTTTTGGGGCGTTTGCCCCACTCTTGGCATCCAGACCCTTGCGGCGATGCTTGCAGGGTCAAAAGGTAAGTGTGGACAGCTCATTACGGGATAGTAGGGACGGGTGTGGTCATGCATGCCAGACATGCACAGCCCAACCCCCTTCTTATAGGTATAGATTCCACAGAAAGCAAAGTTAGCAAAGTCTTTGCCTCTTTTTCAGAGCTAGTTCTGGCACAGAATGCACAGATATCTTCCTTTCAATGTTCTTACACCCAAGATTCAATCAGAACATTCCTTAGGTAATAGGAGAGAAAAGTGAATCACGTCCAACCATTACCCATTGCAGCATTTTTGGGTCATCCCAGTTCCCACTGAAACTGGGATGGGGTTGTACTCCTTCTGAAGAATGTTATCCAGTAGGTTTTGAGCACACATGCATAAACTTATCATGTCTATTCTATTTAAACAAGTTTGTAAGTGATCTTTGCACAATTATAGTAATGCTTAGTAACACAAATTGGACAGAGTAAGCCAGTCACATAGAACTATATAAAGCGAATGCTATTTAACATGCAAGAATCAAAATACACACTATGATGGCACTGCCTAAGTGGTAAAAAGTAAGTAAATCAGACAAATGGTTTTTTTAATTTAAAACAATTATATCCCACTTTTTTCCTTGAGGACCAAAGGCAGCTTACAATGTTAAAGCCAGCAATATAAAAACTGATAAAGGAAGGGGTGGGGGGGGGAGACCAATAACAACAAAAATAACAATACATTTGCTTCAGAAGTATTATGGGGAAATATTTGCTCAGAAGAAGCAGACAGAGAAAAATGCTAAGATCCACACTGTTATTGCAAGGCCTGGGCAAATGTTTGAGAGCTAGATTCAGATTTCAGGCAATAGGAAGGTTTTCAATGTGAGATTCGTAGGTGGGAAGAAAAAGAGGGAAAGAAAAGGGTCAGTAAGCAAGTTTTTTCTGGACAGGAACATCTTAGACACATATTGTCAAGTCAGAGGTTTGCCTCTAGGCATCTATGCCAGTTCTTACTGAAATCTGAACTAGAGGCAAGAATCTGCAGACTCCTCCAAGGATTTGCAAGGGGATCTGTGGGGCCATCTTTGCCAAATGACATTATGATGGCTGTTGTGTATGGAAGCACTATATTTTTAAGAATGAATGTAACCACTTCGATGTAAGACCACGGCTATACCTGGTGAAGAAGCGCATGCCTAAGGATGACGTCACGCAGGCAGTGGCAATGGGCTACCATGCATCCATATTCAAATGTGTTGTTGCTGTATAAAAGGAGCTGTACCTCCACCATTACCACATGTTCAGATTGTATACCCTCCAATAAAGATGTGTTTGGCCTCATAGCTGCTGCCTACTGCGTATCAATCTGCAAACATCAAACTGGTGACGAAGGTGGGATATGGCATCCCACAAGATCAAGTCATACCCATTCGACATCAGTGATCCCGAACAATGGGAGCTGCACGAATGCCAGTTCTGGCAGCATAGAAGACGAAGGGAAGATGTATTCGAATTTCCTAGCCCAGATCGGGCCGGCCACGTTGTGCCGCCTGATAAACCTGTGGCCCTAGGGTGGCCCACGACTCCCCCTGTGGAGGAGTTCAAAGCATTCTTCAAACGGAGGGTTGAACTCTCCATAGAGAGGGGCTGCCTCCTCTGGGGCCAATGGGTGGTCATTCCTGAAAAGCTATGACCGAAAGTGCTCAAGCTACTGCATACCAGCCACCCGGGGATCGTACGCTCTAAGGCTCTGGCCAGGAGCTATTTCTGGTGGCCCCAAATAGATGCTGATATAGAGCACATGGTGGGCACTTGCGAGAGTTGCCAGAGCTCTCGACCCGAGGAGTCCCGGCTTCCCCACAGAGCATGGGACACGGCCCATGGTCCCGAGTGCACATAGACTTTGCTGGCCCGTTCCGGGGCTCCCTTTTCCTGTTGATAGTAGATTCATAATCCAAGTGGTTGGAGGTCATTCCAATGTCCAACACCTCATCAGCCGCAACAATAAAGCAGTTGCGCAGGGTGTTTAGTTGTTTTGGGTTACCCTATGTGCTGGTCTCCGATAACGCCATTACCTTCACATCTGCCGAATTCAAGGCATTTATCGAGAGGAATGCCATTCAGCACATCACCTCTGCCCCGCTCCACCCCACCACAAACGGTCAGGTAGTACGCCAGGTGCAGACTACAAAAGATGCACTGCGACGAATGGGCCCCGGGGATTTGAACCTCCAACTGTGCCAGTTTCTAATCTGCTATAGGGCAACTCCCCTGGCATCCGGGCTCTCGCCTGCAGAGCTCCTCATGCGTAGGAAACCCGTAACACTCTTTGATTGGTTGGCTCCGACCAGGGTGGAGGATGAGGAGAGGAATATAGAAATAGGGAGCACCAAAGCTTTTGCAGTAGGGGAACCGGTGCATTGTAGAAATTACGCAACCTCAGGACCAACATGGGTTCCAGGAGTGGTAATTGAGCAAACGGGGCCGGTGTCATACAGGGTAGAAACCAGTACAGGTCTACTGTGGAGGAGACACGTCGACCAACTCAGGCGTCGGGTCACCAGTAGCCAGGGGGAGGTGAGCCAACAAGAAGAGTCAATGTTAGGGTCCTCCCCCACCCGTTTATCCCAAGGGGAAGACACAGAGTACCCCTCGAGTACAAATCCGTATCCTTTGGACAAGCAAGAAGGGGTCGAGACCGATGATTTAGCGGATGAGTTAGACTTTGATTTCCAGTACCAGGGGGGTGTTGCAGAGTAGTCCCCCACCCGTCCGAGCAAGAAGAGGGTTTTTTGTTCAGTCCCTGGTAGTACTCCTGGTTCCTTTGCTTTTGAGTTCACCCCCTCGCCTCAAGGAGCAAGAAGGGCCACAGGTTCGGCCGCAGCTCAAGTGGACAAGCGGGGCGAGACAGCAAGGTTCTCCTCCTCAATCCCAAGGTTTGTGCTGGGGGGCCGCCGGCCACCACAGGAAACAGACAAGGATTCACGTCCCAGCTATCTCTCCCGTTCTCCCCTCCGAATTCAAGAGTACCACCGTGTTCCCGCCAGACAGCTAATGAGTCCCCTCTTTCCGTTGCAGAGCAAGAGTCTGCAGAATATGGAAGCCCTAGTTCCCCTGAGCTCGGCCAAGCTGCCGTATGCCCCAAGTGCACATGCGGAAAACCACAATGGTTAAGGGAATTCGTCCCATCCTAGGGGGGAGGGGTGTTGTGTATGGAAACACTATATCTTTAAGAATGAATGTAACCACTTTGATGTAAGAATGTAACTTTATAATGAACACAATGTTTCTCAGCTGCAATGGAATGTGAGCTAGCTACCCATAGAGGGCAGCTGCGAGCGTTCAACTCACATGGTACAAATTCCCCAATTACTGTCAGCCGCGGGAACATTCCCGCCACGGCTATACCTGGTGAAGAAGGGCATGATTAAGGATGATGTCACGCAGGCGGTGGCCAATGGGCTACTGTGCATCCATATTCAAATGTGTTGTTGCTGTATAAAAGGAGCTGTACCTCCGCCATTACCACATGTTCAGATTGTATACCCTCCAATTAAGATGTGTTTGGCCTCATAGCTGCTGCCTACTGTGTATCAATCTGCAAACATCAAAATGGCTGACTTGCTTTCACAGCAGCAGTGATATACATGTGGCCCTTGCATAAATTAAGTGGCTTATTTTGCTCAGGGTTCATATCGAAGGTCACACCTTTTCCTTTTGATAGAACCATGTTAGATCAACTTTTATTTAATAAATGTAACATTTATTAAATATCAGTGGTGATGCTGATATTGAATGCTACTATTGACCAAATTTATGTACACATTATTGTGCAGAGAGAAACATCTACATGAACCTTGGATTAAAGTCCTTTCCTCAGCAAAATAAGGCAGGCCTCAGACAAGAGGCTGGAATGCAATGGATTTCTGGCAGTTTCACCTAGTTTGGAGAAACGGGGAAACAGGAAGCTTAATAAAAAATTGTGATCAAACATTTAAATACACCTTGTTTAATTGATGTGAAAAGGAATACTATAAGGCTTCTTATTTTTCAGTCTTTCAGATTTTCAAGCTCAATCAAGGCTTGAAAGTTTGAGATAATGGGGTGGGGGACAAAATGCATAATTTTTCAATGCCAGTTCCAGAAAAGTTTAAGATTAAAACATCCATGGAAAAAGCACCTTGGTTTTCATTTCGTACCACTGTGTGTTTATGAGAAATTACCAACCCAAAGCGGCAGTTAGAAATATTGATTTTATATTATGTGCTTCATCCCTGTACATTTGCTTCTGCAAATTTGTTCTGTCTGAATAGGAGAGGGGCCATAAAAGTTAAGATTGCTTTCGCCAATCTTTATTTACAGGATTTTAAAAAAACTTTCAAAAGGACACAACCCAAAAAGCAGGTTAGGTGGGTTGTAAGCTGAGCATGAAAACATTTCGCTATTTATATATGGGGGAGGAAAAAGAACCAAAAGGAAAACCACCAAGATTCTCATGGCACCTTGAGTACTTTACCAAGACGATTTGTTTTTGTTTTTTACTGCAGCCTTTCCGTCTGGAAATAGCAAAGGAAGTTTCTAATCTTAAGTGAAGTTCCTTGAGGAACACAACAAAGGAGACAATGAGGAAGAGGAAAAGCAGGGGTAAGAAGGAGTATCGTGGAGGAAAATAACACAGCTATTATATTTTATTGTGGGATAAGTTTGCATTAACAAGAATGTATCGCTCCGCCGCTGCAACTGCTCTTACTTTTCCCCCTTCAAATAAGAGAGGGAATGTTTTTAAAGGAAGTAGAGACAAATGGATCTCCTCCCACTCTCTTTAAGGAGTAAAGGTTGTCCTTGCTTGAAAGCCAGTCTTGTCCAACTCTAGGTGTTGGATCGGGGCCCGATGTGGGCTGGAGGGTCCCGGAGGAGACTGGTCAAGCAAGACACGTGAGGCAAGATGGAGCGAAGACCAGTGTTTAATGATGACAAATCAGAAGCTTTTATGCCTGCCTGATCTGGCTGCGTGCATACGTTGTGCGTAGCGATACAGAGGAAGCCCTGAGTCTGCACATCATGTTTACACAAGTTAATTGGGGCAGTCTTCACTGGGGGAAGTTTCTTATCTAACTTAATTAACTACCGGGGACATGCATTGTTCCTCGTTATCGGGGGCAAACAACTGGCTGAAGTTGACTCTTAGACTTTAGGGCTTCTGCGGATGCAAAATTACCCATTACATGCCTATCGAGTTAACCATCTGTGATCTTGAGCTCTCTATTGTCCTAGCTGCCTGTCAGGTCAGTAATAGGTGAATCAAACTATAGCTAATATTCCGCTCCCCAATTTCTGTCCCCTCGAAACCTGCAGCTCGAAGGAGTGATCTCCCATAACTGGGGTTCTGTCAGGGACAGCTGAGCCAATTGTGTGCGCAGAACCCACATCTAGGGTTTGGTGCTCATTTCCTTTTACACCCAAAGAGCCAGCACTGTCTGTTTCTACAGACTCTTATTTAACATCTACATGAAGCCACTGGGTGAGATCATTCGTTCCCACGGGGTGCGGTACCATCAGTACGCGGATGACACCCAGTTGTATATCTCGGCCCGTGGGGACCCCAGTGATGCTGTTGAAATCCTATCCGGATGCCTGGAGGCCATTGGGGTCTGGATGGGGGCCAATGGGCTTCGGCTGAATCCCAGCAAGACAGAGTGGCTGTGGATAAGGGGGCCCGTGTTATCCAGGGAGTTACCACCTTTGGTACTGGATGGGGCGGTTTTGCCCCAGACAGACTCAGTGCGCAACTTGGGGGTCCTTCTGGATTCACGGCTGCTGCTGGAAGAACAAGTGGCGGCTGTGGCCAGGTGGGCTTTTGCCCAACTTCGGGTGATTCGCCAATTGCGCACGCTCCTGGACCGGGGCTCCTTGCTTATGGTCACCCATGCTCTGGTTACTTCCCGACTAGATTATTGTAATGCGCTCTACATGGGGCTGCCCTTGACGACCATTCGGAGGCTGCAGCTGGTCCAGAATGCGGCAGCCCGGGTGGTGATAGGATGTGGGCGATATGCCCATGCCTCACCGCTACTTCGGGAGCTGCACTGGTTACCAGTTTGTCTCCGGGTGCAATTCAAGGTGCTGGTTTTGACCTTTAAAGCCCTATATGGCAGTGGGCCAGGATACCTTAGAGACCGCATCGTCCCAAGAGTGTCTGCCCGTCCAACTAGAGTGGACCGGAGGGGCTCTCTAATGGTGCCATCAGTTAGGGGTGCACATCTGTCTAGCACCCGAAGGAGGGCCTTCTCCGTGGCCGCACCAACTCTCTGGAACCTCCTGCCAACAGATCTAAGACTTCAAAGAGAATTGCTGCCCTTCAGGAAAGGATTGAAGACCTGGCTGGCAGGGCAGGTGTGGGGCCCGAATGGGATCACGGTCCCCGCCTGCTGGCTTACGTAAAGAATTAAGAACTCTCTCTTCCTTTTTTAGAGTGGGTGGGATGGATGGGTGGGATAAGGGGTTTTTAAAGTGTTTTTATATGTTTTTAGAATTTGTTGTAATGCCGCCCTGAGTCGGGTTCTGCCTGAGTGGGCGGCATATATAAATACGACTAAATAAATAAATAAAATAATAAATAAATTTCCGTGGACATGTGGCAGGCATGACCAGAGCACACAGAATGCTGTTACTTTCCTTGCCAAATTTGGTACCTATTTAATCTACAGTACTTGCAATTTCTTCCTCTCAAAATGCTAGGTTGGCAGGAGCTGGGACAGACCATGGGCACTCATTCTGTCCTGCAGCACTTGGATCTCGATCTGCTGACCTGCCAACCTTTCAGTTGCCAAGCTCAGTGTCTTATCCACCATGACACAGCAACCCTTAAGAAGGGACAAGGTGGCATTTTTTAAAAAAAGAGGGATACCAAATCAATCAATCAAAAAGTTTATTGCACCAGTCAACTGAGCAGGGCAAAGTACAAGAAGTCAAACACTAAAAAAAAAGGACATAACATACACACGACAATTAAAACTGACACAATAAAATTGGTATATTTTAAGATTGGATGCATAATATGTAAAACTTTGCATATAAAACGATTTAAAACTGACACTATAACCTTGGTAAATGTTAAGATGGGATACATTCCTTTCTTACATTTATACCCAGTAACCCCACCCATCTAGGATATTTCCCCACATAATAGGTTACATTATGGTGGAGGACAGAGGTGCCTGGAGGGCAATGGTCCATGGGGTTGCAAAGGGTCAGACTCTGAATCGACTGTGCAACTGAACAATAGGTTACGTTACATACATAATAGGTTGGATACATAATACTTTGCTTTCTCTTCAGATTGTATCAATATTTCGCCTTTTACTAAAGATTTCCGTGGAGAGGAACATGTATGGCCGTGATGGCGAACTTTGGCACTCCAGATGTTCTTGGGCTTCTCGGAATTGAACCCGTGGGCTGCCCCCACCCCCCCTCCTGTCCGGCCCACGTGGAATTATTATTATTATTATTATTTATTTGATTTATATGCCGCCCTTCTCAGCACATGCCGACTCAGGGCGGCTCACAACACATCAAATAAAATACAATATAGCAAAAATACAATAGCAAATACAATGTTGCAAAAAACAAAATACAATATAGCATAGGGCAAGAATAGGAATATAGCATAGGAATTGCTCCTGTGGTCGCCTGAGGAGAGATGCCGGGCGGCGAAGAGAAACAGAACAGCCGGGCATTGGGAGGGAGGGAACGGGAAGCAGCAGCTGAACTAGCCTCAGTCAGCCCACGGGCGGGAAGGGAAAGGCGCTTGGCTCTGCTCCGGCCAAGCCAGACAGCTGCAGGGCGAGGAGGAGGAGGAGGAGGAGGAGGAGGCCCATCCCCATCCCCATCCCCTCCGCTTTGGCCTCTCGTGTTCCCTATCCCGGAGCCTCGCCTTGGTTGTGTCCCTCCTCACTCCGTCCATCTGTCCAGCCCTCCTCCTTCGACTTATCTCCCGCCTCTTAGGAGGGCGGGGCCTTAGTTTGCTCTTCTTCTAGGCCTGCGCTGTCCCTTTAAAAACCTTCCTTCTAGGGCCGCCCCGCCCACTTCCCCTCTTCCTCCTCCTCCTCCTCGCCAGGCCCGGCGCGTGAGGCGAGCGAGCCGAGCTGGAGCGGCGGTGGGCGGAGCTTTCTCCAGGAGGCGGTTGGTTCTGACAGGGGGGGGGGGGCGAGGCGGAGCAGCCGCGTCCGGGAGGCCGAGCCGAGGAGGAAGCAGTGGCACGGCAGCCGGAGGAGGGAGGGAGGGAGGGGGGAGGAGGAGGAGGAGGCACGAGCCGGAGCGCTTTGCCCTTGCGCGCGGCGCGGCGGCTTCTTCGCGAGCTGCCGGGGCTGACGCGGGCGGGACGCTCACCTCCGCTTCCCTCTCTCTGTGGACTTCTTTCTTTTCTCGTCCGTTTCCTTTCTCCTGCCGCGAATGTGGCGTCGGCCGAGGAGGCCTGCGACGAGAAGTGACGGCTCCCTTCGCTTCCCTCTGCCGTCCCCAGCGCCAGGCGGCGGCCAAGGGCAGGCGGGCATTGCAACGGCGGCGGCGGCCCAACCTCCCCGGGCCTCGGAGTAAGCCAGCGCCAGCCATCCGCTTGCCGGGGGTGAGTGAGTGGGTTGTGTCTATGTGCGTCTGGTGTCGGTGTGATGGGTGGCGGTTGAGAGTCGTCGCGTCCTTCTTCCCACCCCTCCCGGTCTGCCCCCTCTTGCCTCTTTGTTATGCGGTTGCGAGGAGGTTGGGGGGGGGTCGTCTCTAGTTTGGGGTGGGTGGGTGTTGGAGGGCTGTCTAGTTTTTGAGGAGAAGAGGTTGGGGGTGTCTAGTTTTGGGGGGAGCTTTGGGGTCTAGTTTTTTTGGGGGGGAGGTTTGGGGGTCTCTCGTTTGGTGGGGAGGAGGTTTGGGGAAATCTGTCGTTTGGGGGGGAAGGAAAGAGGTGGGGAGGTGGGGGATGTCTCTAGTTTGGGGGTCTCTGGTTTGGTGGGAAGGAGGAGGAGGTTGGGGGCTGTAGTTTTTTGAGGGGAAGAGGTTGGGGGTGTCTAGTTTCAGGGGGAGCCTTGGGGGTCTAGTTTTTTTTGGGGGGAATTTTGGGGTCTCTCATTTGGTGGGGAGGAGGTTTGGGGAAATCTGTCGTTTGGGGGGGGGAAGGAAAGAGGTGGGTAGGTGGGGGATGTCTCTCGTTTGGGGGGTGGGTGGGGAAGACCCTGCCGGAGTCAGTGGTCTCTTTCCCTTTCCAGGCATGGGCACCTGCTCTGCGTGAGCCCCCCCCCTCCCGAGATCCACCTCCCGTTCCGGTGTCCAGCGGTGGCAACAGCGGCGGCCAGGGAAGCTCCAAGGGTGGATTTAACAGGCCCCGGGCGGGCGAAAGGGCTTCCTTCGCTCTTGTCTTGGCGGAAGCTGGGTGCCTGTGGATGGAAACATCTATTTTTTCTCTTGTCGTGATCAAACCCAGGGCTGCCAAAATGAAGCCACTTTCTTGGCTTTGTTGTTGGCCAAACTTAACTCCTCATCTGCGCATGGTTCTAACATTAATTGGCACACCAGTAAATGAGCAGGATTCTGTATCCCCATTCACACAGCATGTTGTTGTCCACCAGCACCCCCCACTTGAGCATGTTGGTCTTGGATTTAGGGATCCTCCAACCCTCACCCTATTTAGGGTCCTTTACATGACGTAGGGGAGGTTGAGTTCGTCAGCCACATTCCTTGTCCAGTGAGCTCCTTCCTCCACCTTCAGATTTGGTTTTGCTCTTGTGTGCCCTCAAGAATGTTTGTTCTTGTCATAAAGCTCTTCCTGGGTCTGAGCTGGCAGACTTGAGGCTCATATCAGTTCAGAGGATGCCGAGGGTCCTTCTCTTGCTTAGTTCTCTTGTCTTCTCTTGCTTAGTTCTCTCATTGGCTGCTGTTACTCTCCTGATCTTAGGTGGAGCAATACCAACAAGAGGGTATATTTTCTCAACTGGTGCAGGTTTGAGGCATCCTGTCACTATACTGTACTCATGGCTTCATTAACACGGGTACTAGATAACTGGGCAGAACCACACGATTCTCTACCGGCTGGTCAAGAACTACCACGGCCTATGTGGAAAGCTTTAAACAGACTGCGTGCTGTGGTAGGAAGATCAAGGGCTAATCTGAGAAAGTGGGGTTTCCCTGTAGACGACAGCCTGTGTGAATGCGGAGAAGTGCGAACTATCTCCCATAAGATACATTGCACACGATGCCCCAAAATGTGTACCAAGGAGGACCTTATGTTGGCAAGAGGAAAGGCTGTTGAAGTGGTCCGATAGTGAGCAGATGTCATCTAGCCCTTTTTAATTCTATTTTGTTTTTAGATGTGTCAATTTTAGCTTTGTACATTATTATATGCTGGTCGTGTGCGAATAAAGAAAGATTAACAAAGAAAGATTAACACAGTAACTGACAGAAGCTCTCTTGCTTTTCTCGTTCCTCCTCCTCTTTTTCCTGAGGGGGATTAAATTCCCAAAGGGGGGTGGGGCAGGAAGGAGGGTTTTTTGTGGGCTTGGGAAAGTGGAGAACTTGTCTGGACAAAAGCGGCTCTTCTACAAGGGAAGTCAGGCTGAGATCGAGCCACTTCCTGGAGGACAAACTGGGAAAGAAACTGGATTCTTAAAGGGACACCCGTGTGGCTGCTGAATCCTCAGAGAAACCTTTAAAGGTTGGGGTTTTTAACATGGATCTTTCTTTGCACCCTGTGAACCATCCCCTCTCCTTGGCATGCCGAGTGGGTGGCAGAATGAGTCTGCTCAACTGCGGTTGCCTTTTTGCAAGTTCTTTATATCTTAGTCTGTGGGTTTGGTGACGTTTAGGGTGTGCTGGTTTTCCTGAGAAAAGTTGAAGTTATAATCAATTGACTTGGTTTTTCTCAGAGAAAGACAGAGAAATGTTGGTGGAAATCTTGAGCCTTTTCCTTTTTTTGAAGAGCCACGTTCTTTATTAATTGCTCACAGGAACAAGAAGACTTGGTCTTTTCAAAATGGGATACTACGCTGGGTCTGTATACCAAATATATAAATGTATACCACGAAAACCCACTCTTATGTCTGATGAAGTGGACTTGATCCACAAAAGCTAACATTAAAATACATACAGGAGTTAATTAATTTAATTTAATTTAATTGTCACATTTATATACCGCTCACTCGGCCAAAGCCAACTCAGGGCGGTTCACAATAAAAATTAAAAAACACATGTTAAAAACAGTTAAAACTACCCACCCCCTAAAAACAAGGGCTGCAGGATCCAAAGGCACCATGGGGAAGAGTTCTTCTACACCAACCACCCAATGGAGGTTACCCTTCCACCTGCACCCCACACTTGACCCGCCAGCCAGGTTTTAAGTTCTTTTCTGAAAGGCAGCAATTCCGTCCGGAGACGTAGCTCTGTTGGCAGGAGGTTCCAGAGGGCCGGCGCAGACACGGAGAAGGCTCTCCTCCTTGTGCCAGAGAGGCGAGCCCCTCTGGCTGATGGAACAATTAGAGAGCCCTTCCGGTCCGCTCTGGTTGGACGGACAGACGTCCTCAGGGCGATGCGGTCTCTTAGGTAACCCGGCCCACTACCATATAGGGCTTTAAAGGTCAAAACCAGCACCTTGAATTGCACCCGGAGACAAACTGGCAACCAGTGCAGCTCCCGGAGCAGTGGCAAAGCATGGGCATAACGCCCACACCCCATCACCACCCTGGCTGCTGCATTCTGGACCAGCTGTAGCCTCCGAATGGTCGTCAAGGGCAGTCCCATGTAGAGCGCATTGCAATAATCTAGTCTGGAGGTGACCAGAGCGTGAGTGA
Organism: Bradypodion pumilum; assembly: GCA_035047305.1. Lineage (NCBI taxonomy): Eukaryota > Metazoa > Chordata > Lepidosauria > Squamata > Chamaeleonidae > Bradypodion > Bradypodion pumilum. Next base: position 448,855,706 of record JAWDJD010000001.1, read on the forward strand.
CCATGAGCAAGGAGTCCCGGTCCAGGAGTGGGCGCAACTGGCGAATCACCCGAAGTTGGGCGAAAGCCCTCCTGGTCACAGCCGCCACCTGTTCTTCTAGCAGTAGCCGCGAATCCAGGAGGACCCCCAAGTTGCGCACCGGGTCTGTCTGGGGCAAAATAGCCCCATCCAGAACCAAAGATGGTAGCTCCTGGGTTAACGCAGGACCCCTTATCCAAAGCCACTCAGTCTTGCTGGGATTCAGTTGTAGCCCATTGGCCCCCATCCAGACCCCAACAGCTTCCAGGCACCTGGAAAGGACTTTGATGGCATCACTGGGGTCCCCATGGGCCGAGATGTACAACTGAGTGTCATCCGCGTACTGATGGTACCGCACCCCATGGGAACGAATGATCTCACCCAGCGGCTTCATGTAGATGTTAAATAGGAGAGGAGAGAGCACCGAGCCCTGAGGCACCCCCCATTTGAGGGGCCTAGGACTCGACCTCTCACTCTCCAACCACACCGACTGGGTCCGACCCCTCAGAAATGAGGAAAACCAGGACCACACAGTGCCCTGGATTCCCAATCCTTGGAGCCATTCCAGAAGGATACCGTGGTCAACGGTATCGAAAGCCGCTGAGAGGTCAAGAAGAGCAAGGACGGATGGGTGACCACCGTCCCGCTCCCGCCAGAGATCATCCATCAGTGCGACCAATGCCGTCTCGGTACCATATCCAGGCCTGAATCCTGACTGAAAGGGGTCCAGGTAATCCGCTTCATCCAGTACCCCCTGCAGCCGACGCGCCACTGCCTTCTCCAACACCTTCCCTAAAAAGGGGAGGTTGGAGACAGGCCTATAGTTGGTTAGGACAGCTGGGTCGAGGGAAGGTTTCTTCAGGAGGAGGTGCACCAAGGCATGTTTTAAAGGTGCAGGAAACACCCCCTCCCGCAATGATGCATTGATCATAGCCCCAACCCAGCCACCTGTCACCGCCTTGGAGGCTTTCACCAACCAGGTGGGACAGGGGTCCAATGGGCAGGTAGTGGCGCGCACAGCTGCAAGGAGCCTGTCCACTTCATCAGGGGCAACTGGATCAAACCGGTCCCAGATGGTATGGCAAGACTGTGCTCCAGCTCCCTCCGGACTCTCCCCATCCACGCCAGGATTAAACCCCGAGCGAATCCGATCGATTTTCTCCACTAGATGGTCAGCAAAGTCCTCAGCCGACCCCTGCCAACCAGGCACCGGGGTCCCCCTACCAAGGAGAGACCTGGTAACCCGGAACAGGGTGGCTGGGCGATTATCAGCAGAGGCAATAAGGGTGGTGAAGTATTGCCGCCTCACCACCTCCATCGCCACTAGATAGGCCCTAATAGCGGCTCTAGCTAGTGTCCAATCGGAGTCTCTCTGGGTCTTCACCCAGCGGCGCTCTAGGCGCTCTTTGCCCGTTTGAGCTCCCGCAGTTCATCTGTGAACCACGGAGATGACCTAGCTCCATGAGCTCTGAGAGGCCGTAGTGGTGCGATTTCATCCAAGGCCGCTGTTGTCATCCTGTTCCACAGGTCAACCAGCGCCTCGGGCGAATCGTGTTGCCGATCCAGAGGGAAATCCCCCAGTTCCCTCTGGAATCCATCAGGATCCATCAGTTGCCGGGGGCGGGCCATTCTAATAGGCCCTGCCTCCCTACGATGAAGCGTCGCACCCAGGAAGTCTAGAGCCACCAAATAATGATCTGACCATGGCACAGGTGTTATGTCTAGTTTCCGTAGTCTCAGATCACTCTGCCACTGCTCCGACAAAAAGATTAAATCTGGTGTGTGGCCACTGCCCCTGGTCGGGCCCTGAATTACCTGAATCAGGTCCATAGCTGCCATGGAAGCCATGAACTCCTGAGCCACCTCGGAGCCAGTCCCCAGCGAAGGCAAATTGAAGTCCCCCAGAACCATCAGTCTAGGGAACTCCAACGCCAACGCTGAGACGGCCTCGAGGAGCTCAGGCAGGGAGTCCCTTACCCTGCAAGGGGGCAGGTACAGGAGTAAGACTCCCAACTGACCCTTAGAGCCCAGACGCAGAAGCAGGGCCTCACAACCCAGAATTTGTGGAGCGGTAGCCCTGGCGACTCCCAGTGACTCCCTGGCTATGATGGCAACGCCACCGCCCTTACCCCCATCCCTAGGCTGGTGCCAAATACTGAACCCAGCTGGACACATTTCTGGCAGAGGAACCCCATCCTCTGGTCTCAGCCAGGTCTCAGTGATACATGCCAGGTCGGCCCGCTCCCCCATAATGGAATCTTGTATCAGGGGGGCCTTATTACATACCGACCTGGCATTCATCAGCAGCAGCCTAAGGGCAGGGTCACCCTGGGTCAGCTGCTCAGGACCTAGAGGTGTAACCGGGGGGCTGGAACGAGGGACAGATACTAAGCATCTGCCCCGCATTCCCCGAGTGCGGCCCGCCCCTCGGTACCCGCTATATCGCCCCATGCCCATCACAACCTCTATATTGGCCTCGGGAGCCTCCCTGATTGCCTTGGACAGAATGCTGCCTCTCCTTCCCGGCTGGCCGGGCAGTCTCTCCCTCCCTCCCTCCCACCCCCATATAAAACCGCCCCACCCACTCCCCCCACCACCCTCCGCAAGGCTCCAGCGGTGATGGAAGTGGTGGGGCATTCTTCCAAATCTACCTTGAGCCCTCAACTGGGGTGAGACATTCCACCCACAGTAGCGACGGCAGTGGGCCGGCTTTTCAAGGCCATCTCGAGTTAGTCTTTAATGTGCCACAGCGTTTTTTGTCTTTTTTGTTTTGTTTACTCTCTGATTTGTTTGTTATATGTCTTTGAGAATACCTTACTTGCGAATACCTTACTTGCATTGGCTTGTCTTGGTTTTAAAGTAAGTTGTGTGAGGTTGGTAAGGGGAGAGAGAGGATGTAGTTGTGAAAAAGAATAAAAGGTTATTATCAGACTTTTCTGGTAATAGACTCCTGAGAAACTTTTATATAAGTACTGTACGGTGAAACCTTGGTTAACAAATGGTTTGGTTAACATAAACATTGCATAACAAAAGGAAATCCATAGAAAATAGTGGTTCAGCATACGTTTTTTTTTCCTGGAACAGATTAATTGGTTTTCAATGCATTCCTATGGGAAATTGCATTCAGTACATTCCTATGGGAATTTCGGTTAAAGTAATTTTCACTATAAGAAATGTCCCAGAGAATTCATTAATTATGTTAACCAAAGTTCCACTGGAATGCTAATCTTATATATAGTGGCTGGTGTGCTGATCCTGTTTGATCCTAACACCAGCCACATAGCAGCAGCCAGACTATAATCAATATCGGCAGCAATTCTGTTCAGACTAACCTGGAAGCAAGTGTCATTGTGACTAGTTGTGATATCCTTCTTACTAAATATGCATAGGATTCTCAGTGTTAAAAATCAAACTTAATATGTAAATGTCAGAGAAGTCTGGTCCTCTCTCTTCTCTGTTTCCTGTTAAATATATTTGGAAGATAGATATGATATTTGTTTAAAATGCCTTTATCATATGAGCTATGTCTAATATTTAATTGTAAGTTGTTATGGGTTTGTTCCAAAAATAATAATACTTCGCTACTGTCTTTATTATTAGTAATTTGGTGCTGGAATTGCATACAACTTTAAATCTGTTTGGCCAAATTTCTCAGAAGTAGTGAATTCACTTGCTTACACTTGGTTTTTATTTATAATGACTGACATTTGCAGTGATCCCCACTTTTTTCAATTGGTTCTGTATGCTGACAGTTTGTATTTTTTTAACCTTCTTGCTCAAAGGTCCATATTAGATTTTTTTTCCTCACCATGCTCACTTTTTTTAAAAAAATAGTTACCGGTACTACATGAAGACACATTACAACAGTTTATTGTTCCAGTGCTCCACTTTTTGTTTACTAAATAAACTCCCAATCTGGTATTGATATACAGTACCTTGAAAGCTCTTTTGTTAATTTGGAGCAATATTGTGTTCATATAAGCCAAATTACCAGCATGTTTTCAGCACTCCAATATAAAAAGCAGTAAAAACATCAGGATTGGAGAGGGGCCAAAAATATTTGCCTTAGTCTCACATTCCCCTCTCATGGCTGTCTTGTATAATAGAATAGAACGAAATGGAGTACAACTGGATGTTGTAATATCTGATGAGCAAGGATCCACAAACATGTTTGCACTTACTTCCCAATCAAAAGGCTGTTGTGGCTTCCAGGATTCTCCTTGCTTGTTGCAGTTTTATAGCTTCCTGTTCCCATCCCCAAATTGCAATTTGGAGCTGGAAGAGGAATACATATCACATTTCTCTGCCAATCATGCCTTCATACTTCTGTTACTTGGAATAGCTTATCTCATGGGGTACTTTGAATGATTTTTATCTTCTACTGCAGGGGTGGCCAAACTACAGCTGGACCCGGCCTGCGGCACCATTTCATGTAGCCCACAACACCCTCGCCATTACCAGAAGTGGAAGTGGGCATGTTTACAATAACTGTAAAACATGCCTGCACATTCATAAACATGCCTGCGCCTGCTGTAAATGCTGCTGTAAATCCACCCGTGGCTGTCGTAAATGCATTTACAACAGCTGCAGACATGTTTCACGGCAGTGTTTACGGTAGGAGGAACCACGTGATCAGCTCAGCTGTCCGGGGTGTGTGGTCAGACCGGAGGCACAAAAAGTTTTGGAACCCCTTTTTTACTGTAACTCTGTATGTTACCTTTAAAGAGGAAGCAGAGATGTGGAAATAACTTTGATGATGCTTGAGTTCTTTTTAGCTCACTATTGCTGCCAGTTTACTTCCCTGTGCATTCTTTGTGTTCCTGTAAATCTTGTTATGCAATAAGGCATCACTTGGCAGCATTCTTTCTGTCGTCGTAGTTTTTCTTAATGAGTGAGTACAGGTTTTTCTCTGAAAGAAAAATGAATAGCTCAAATCCTAACTCATTGATCATGGTTGGAAAAATTATTTCCCTCTGCTGAAGGGTCTCTCATCCTACAGAGACTTCCAATGAAAGATACAAGGATCTCCTTTTCACCCTCCACTGTCTACTACCATTTCCCAAGCTGATTCAGAGGGTTTCCTGTGCAAGAGGTAGAAGGCAATACAGAGGAAGGAGAATGGATGGCAATTGTGCCTCTTCTCTTCTGTTCTTAGGAGCATATTAAGAGTAGAAATCCATTGAGGGGATCATTTCCAACTACAGAATATGCATTTTGATTTGAACATGCCTTTTTAGAATGTTTTTCTAATGCAAATTTCAGCACCAATATTTTTTAAAATTTACTTCTAAGATTGTTTGGTGTCTTCTTACCACTTGTAGTCAACTTCTGCTGTTTTGAGTCTCTTTCATCAATAAAATATCTATATTACAGAATTTGGACAGGAATGAAATTGAAGTGGATGTGTTTCCAAAGAAATTAGTTACGCCACAGAAAAAAAGTAGTTGTTTTGTTCTGGTATATGCACGCCAGAGTGAATGGCTTGCTTCTTTCTAATGTCTAAATTTTGAGCTCATTGATGGGGATGCATGGGATATGGGTAGTTTGTTCCTGGTAATCAAGAGTAACACACTGTTTTTGTACTTTTTCATCCTAACTTGTTAAAGGACTTTCCATCCGAAATAATGTCTTCGTCTTTGCCTGTCTGCTAGTTTTTGGACCATGATGTATAGTGAAGAGAATTCACTTGGTAGCCCATGCTTATATCCTGATTTACCTCACATAGAGTGGTGTGTTCTATTTACACAGAATAGAAATATGTTTTGAAGTGATTGGGAGGAAATGTGGGATATGAATTTAACTTACCACACCACGACTACTTCTTCTACTACAAAAACAACTTGAAAGGTTGCACCACTTTGGTGCCACTTCTCTAAATTCTGATCATCCTATTAAAACAGGCATGCCCAAACTACGGCCTGGGAGTGACGAGGGCTTTGTGGGCCAGATGAATTGGCATTGGTGGCTGGATTCGGCCCCCAGGCTGTAGTGACCGAGTCCCTGAACCACATGACTGGACCATGGCCCAAAAAGTTTGGGCACCCCTGTAGTGAAACATACTAACAGCCAGTATGGTGTAAGGAGATAGTGTGTTACGGCACCTAGATCCCTGTTTGACCATGGAAACTTGTTGTGGGGTGATGGCAATAGTAAAACCATTCAGTGAACAGTCTCATGTACCTTGAAATCCCTTTTAGGATTGCCATCAAGTTACAAGCAATTAGTGTATTGCAATCATACTGCAGATTGAATGGAAATCTGTATAATATCAATTTTCAGAAGCAACCTATCAGTCTTAGCCAGCATGATGATCAGTATTTTGGTGACTTTCCTCTGCAGTCTTTGTTGTGTTCATCCAGTGTCTGTCTTGTCAAAGATTACACAAGGCTTTGATTTCAAAATAGTGTTCATTATACTCAAAATAATTTAGGGAATGATTGTTCTTTTGTTCTTGTTATCTGTTCTACATACTTTAAGGGATGCTGATAACAGATTTAGATATGGAACAAAACTACCAAAAAGACAAATTAAAGTGTGTGCAAAATCTGAGCTCCTGTGCTATTCAAAGTTGTGCACATGACAGTGGTCTTGTAATTTTTTTAGCATTTTTGAGTTGTGGTAAATTAGACTAGACACTTGGAAGATAAAGCAAAATTATTTTGTTATGCTTTTGGTGGCAAACATCCCAGTTACACTAAATATTTCATGTAGTCTAGTAGTACAGTGGAACCTCATATAACAAATGCTTTGTATAATGAAAAATGCGTACAACGAAGCATTTTTGGGCTATTGAAAATACCCCACATAAATTTCCCCCTGTTATACTGGGGTTTCCTTAAGCGAGGTATACCTCGCATAATGAAACCCCGTATAACGAACATTTTTTGTTATGTGGGGTATCGCCAATAGCGCTTCATATAACCAAAAAAAAAACCCCTGTATAGCAAAGATCCCGGTGGAATGGAGCTTTTTCGTTATACGGGGTTCTACTGTATGAGGACATTCATGAAAATCAACATTCTGTTTTGTTCTTTCACTACTAGAGGGCTGGAAAAATCTCAGACATCTGATATTTAAAGACAGTACTAGCATAATAATACTAGCATTATTTTATTTTTACCTTTCTGTGAATTAGAACAGTTACTGTTGTTGCACTATGAATTCAGAGGCTAAGAGAAGTGCAGAACAAACCTTATGAAACTGAGTGTTTCTTCCATATATTGTATATTGAGTCAAGGACTGACTTTTGCTGCAGTTGGTTTGATGTTTGACATTAATTGTCAGTCACCAAAATGAAATTAATTCTTTTTGAAGAGCTTTTAAAGAAGAGTTAAAATTGGGGGTGGGGGGGGGGTGGGCTGGTCAGTTGAATGGTGATTTAAAATTTTCTGTTTCATTAAGATGCTTTACCTCAGGCAGAAGGAATATAGTAACATTTTTCCTTATATGTTAGACAACCAACATACATCAGAACAAATTTGACCGCACATAACAAATTGCTAGAAGGAGGGTGTCTGGCAGACAGGAGTTTGGTTTTCCTTGTTCGTAATTATTGGGGTCACCAGGTCAGTTCACGTGCCACAAAGAACTGGAAATTGGTGACAACACTGACTGATGGCTAGAATGTGTTGCAACAGTTATATACCAGTTGCATTGTCGAACTTGAAATGGGCCACAAAGGTGAAAGGTTGGGACAGAAGTAGAATGCACTCTAAAAGCAACTGTGCATGGCGAGATCTATCTTTAAAAGAAGAAAATTTTGTCTCAAGTCACCCTTGAAGATTTACCATTATTTTTTAAACTAACCAGTGTGCACTTATATCTTTATCATATACCTCAAATCAAATGTAGTAGTAGTAGTCCTGGAAATGATATCCTGCTTCATGGATTTTCTTATAAGATTCTGCTTTCATAGTTGACAAACCAAAAAGCATATCTATTTTTATAGGTAACAGTTGATACTGTCTAGATCAGGGGTTCCCCACCCCACCCCTTTTTAGCCATGCCCCACCTAAGCATCTCTAAAATCTTGATTCCCCCCACCTCCATGACATATAATTCTTATTATTCAAAAAGCGAAAGCCTAAAAAGCCATTTACTGTTAAAAATTCATTCTCACATTGCCCCTCCTCAAAAATCAAATCTGCCCACCCCACCCATGGGGTGTGTGCCCCACGTTGGGAACAACTGGTCTATATGCTAAATTCTTTACATGTATCATTCATATACCTAATGAATTGTAGATGAGTTTTAAAATGTTTTAATATCTGGAAAACTTTTTTTGAAATTAGAATCTTAATGGAGGTGTTTCCAGCAAGATAGTTGGGTTACTCTGTTTCAGCAAAAATGAGGAAGTTTGTGCTTTCTTAAGGACTGTTATGTTTTATTTTGCATATGTTTTTGTGGACTATATAACCTAATTCTTTCAATGCTCAGAGGAACAGATAGCTATTGAAAGCTCCACACATTAATGGTGAGAGCAGTAATATAACGTGTAATAGACATACAGAAGGTCCAGAATGGTGATGGTCTTACTTTCTCTTCAGTTTGTCTAGCACTGTGTTGATTTTATTTATGTTTCAGAAATAGTGCTTCACTTGGTTAGCATTTTTATTGCCAGCACAATTCCAAAATTCTCAGTTGCAACACTTGACTCTCATCCAGGATGGGACTAGAGATGAGCAAAGTAACTACTTTTCAGTGTTGAGTTGCTCCCGGTGCCCACAAGTGTCCGGGCACTGGTAGCGGAAATTTCCCCAGGCCATGCCCACTTGGCCAGCCACGCCCACCTCCCTACCCACCTCCCTAATTTAATATGACTATTAAATTTAAATTTTTTTACCCCAGACCATGGCATAGGGAGGCCAAGTGAGTGTGGCCCACAGAGTTAGCCACACCCATGGTGGGGGTAGTGATTTTTTTTTTTTTTTGCAGAGCATCACTTCTTTTGTCATTACATAACAGCCACTTCAGCTTATAGTTATGAACTTTTAGAACCTTTGCAGAACTGGAGTTTGAATCAGAGATTCCTACTACTTCAAACAAAATTCTGTTGAAATTATTTCAGAAACATTTCTGGGAATACAAAGTCAGTGTTGGAGTTTTCTTGCTAACTTTTGAAACTTAAATTGCAAGTGATAATGGAATTGTATAGAAAGCATGAAAGAACTATGCAAGTGGCTGCTTGCTAAAGATCTGTGCAGACGATTTCAAAGGAAAAACGAGCTGGGTATAAAACTGTTTAAATTCTGATACATCTTGCCTGCTGCAGCATGTAACTGAAGAATTTGTACTAGCCAATAGAAGAAAACAAAGGTAACTTCTTTCTGTCCTTGGTCACAAGGAAATATGATGTGAAGATTCAGATCTCTGTACTCTTCAGCAGGTTAATTCTTCTAACATATTCAAGGTAGGACAGACTCAGGAGAATGAATTTTAAAGATCCTGTGATGAAGGACATAAAGGAGAGGTATGCAGGCAAAGTGTGTAATGAGGAAAATGTTACTTGCTAGGACGTGGTTTCAGGTTTGTCTCTAAGGGGAGAGGAATGGGCTAATCACATGGATGTATGTAATAGCTCTGATGCTGAAGAACTACTTCAAGAAAAAGGGAATTTGCAGCAGAAATGAAAGGTAAGGGAGTACTTATGTCCTCTATCAAGCAGCTACTCTTTTTCTGCTTTAGATATGTGAAATGTGAAACAGTTTCTTCCCTGTATGCAGTTCCAGATAGATTTTTGATTTTTTTTAAAAAATGTTTATTTATTCATTTATTTTGCTTCTGCAATGGAAGAAAGATTTGTTGTTGTTGTTCACTCACACAGTCAAGTCCAACCCTTTGCAAGCCCATGGACCACTGCACTCCAGGCACTCCTATCCTCCACCGCCCTCTCAGCTCTACGCCCATTGCATCAACAATGCCATCTAGCCACCTCATCCTCTGCCATCCCCTTCTCCTTTTACCCTCGACCTTTCCCAGCTCAAGAAATTCTCAAGTGAGTCCTCATTTGGGGTCCAAAGTAGTTTAGCTTCATCTTCAATATTTGTCCTTTCAAGGAGCAGTCAGGGTTAATTTCTTTCAGGATTGACTTATTTGATCTTTTTTCTGCCCAGGGGACTTTCAAAATACTCCTCCAGCACCACATTTCAAAGGCATCTATTCTTCTGCACTCAGCCTTCCTTATGGTCCAACTCTCACAACCATACATTACTACTGGGAATACCATTGCTTTGACTATGTGGACTTTTGTTGGCAGGGTGATGTCTCTACTTTTATTATGTTCCCTAGGTTTCTCATAGCTTGCCTTCTAAGAATTAACCATTCTTTTATTTCATGGTTGAAGTCATTGTCTGCAGTGATCTTGGATCCTAAGAAGGTAAAGTCTGTCACTGCTTCCATTTCTTCTCCTTCTATTTGCCAGGACGTGATAGGGCCGGTTGCCATGATCTTGTTTTTTTTAATGTTGAGTCTCAGGCCAATTTTTGCCTTCTCTTCTTTCACCTTAATCAAGTGCCATTAGTGTAGTGTCATCTGCATGTATCTCAGGTTGTTGAAGTTTCTCCCAGCAATCTTAATTCCAGCTTGTGCTTGGCCCAGCCCTGCATTATGCATGATGTGTTCTGCATACAAGTTAAATAAGCAGGGTGACAACATACAATCTTGTCATACTCCTTTTCCTATTCTAAACCAATATTTGTTCCGTATCCTGTCCTAACTGTTGCTTCTTGACTCATGTACAGATTTCTCATAAAACAGTTGAGGTGGCCTGGTGTTCCCATTTCTTTAATTACTTGCTACAGTTTATTGTGGAGGAATGATAAGTTTATGCAAATAGAAAAGATGCTCAAAGGAAGTTTGAGATCCTTCATGACTGTTGTTGCCAGTTTTGTTAATTGATTCTGTATCCTGCAAATCTATCCTTATATTTTTTCAGCAAGTACATTGGCAAGTGTGTGTCTATAGTATCATCAATGATAATTCTGTTCATATGCCATCAAGGCAATTCTGACTTATGGTGACATTTTCCAGGACGTTCTAGGTGGAAAATACTGGGAAAGGGTTATCATTCCCTTCTTCTGGGGACACTCACCAACTGTGCAGCTTGCCCAAGGTCACTCAATTTGGTTCTTTTCCCAGGAGGTAGAGTGGGAACCGAATTCCCAACCTCCAGCTCCATAGTTAGACACTGAAACCTTTGAGCTATCCGGCCAACTGTCTATATTATTACATTTGCATTTCACCTTTCCTCCACTGAGATCAAGATGATACATGTGACTCTCTCATAAAAATCCTGTGAGGTAGTTCAGCTGAGAGTGAGACTGATAGCGTCAAGGTGACCCAAAGAGTACTCTGGCTCACCCAAATCTAAGACAAACGGAGTAACTGCTACAGTGTGTTTTGTATACTTTTGATGTTTCCTATTACAAATAGGTAAGCCTCTTTTTTATTTTGTGTAGCAGGGAACCTGTGAAAAGGGATGAATTTGCTTTTTTCACACAGGAAATACTGCACATAATATACAAGTGAACATTACTTTTCTTATAAACTCTGAAGTGACCCTGAGAGAATACTTAGAACATAGTGTGGGAACATATACAGTAAAACCTCGTATAAAGAGCACCTCACTTAGAGACTAACTTGCTTAAAGAGCAGTATTTTCTCCAAATGGTCACCTCTAAGAACAACTAAAACCTCGCTTAACAAATAAATCGAGGTTCGCAATCCCCCCGCCAGAAGTCACAATCAGTCACTTACCATAGTGGTGGCAGCGCTTTTTCCAAGTGTTTTGCTTAAAGAGCAACTCATTTAAAGAGCAATCCCGTGGAACGCATTATGCTCTTTATGCGAGGCACCACTGTACTTGATGCCTGAATGAATGGGTGTGAGGGCATTTTGATTACAGAATAATTGGGTCACCTGATACAAAGAAAAACTAAGCTATTGTGTAATGTTATACTGAGAAATGTTTTAAACAGTAGTATAAATGGTAAAACTATGAAATTTTGTGCCACTGTTACTTTGTTTTAATGTAACATTCAAACTGTGAATACACAGATGTAGTCTATACTGTACTGATTTTTGTGTTAGAGGAATTATTACTCTTAAGACAAAGGTGATTGAATCTGATCTGAGAGCAGAGGAGCAGGTGATTATCCCATCTATTTGTGCTAATAAGGCTAACTTCTGAATCACCCTTGTAACTTACATAAAGTCCAACACACTGCTTCACTGCAACTCTGTTGTTCTTAGTCCTAACACATGGTTTAAAAATAACATTTTAAGAAGAGGCTGGTTTTGTGAATGATCATAATTGGAATGCTGCTTTAATTAAGATATAATTAGTTTGAGAGCAAAGAATTGCTGTAGAGTGAAATGTGTTTTTCTTACAAAAGTATCAGGAGTGCATCATTCACATTTGGTTCCTTGTTCTTTAATCATCTGGTGGGGCTTTCCTTTCTGTGTAAGTCAGCTTTATACCCTTGGAAGAACTTCCTAATACTGTTCTACCAACAAATCTAGCTTGTGTAGTGGTGGGAATTCAAGAACAAAGGAGATTGTAGGCACACTTTTAGTTTCGACTTGTCTTAACTGACACCTAGATATTTCCTGTTTGTTAGCTTTTTCCTCAAGATAATAATAATTTTCTGTCAGAAGTTATTCTTGGTTGAAAGGATTTTTGCAGAAAAACTCCCAAATGAGGCTCCTTTCATGTCCCCAAGAGCTGGCACAGAGATGGGCACTCAATCCATCATGCAGTACCCAGGTCTCGAACTGCCGACTTGCCATCCTTCCAGCTAACAAGGTGAACCTCCTAACCATTGAGCCACTGCAACCCCTTCCTAAAGATGAAAATGTATTAATAAAATGGTAGATTACAATTTGTAGCTTTTGCCTCACATTGTCAGTTCAGACAAAAAGTGAACTACCTTCCCTTTGTTTGTTTATTATTTATTATTTCAATTTCTATACCGCCCACTTGGCCAAGGCCAACTCAGGGCGGTTCACAACCACAATAAAAACATAATTTAAAACTGCATAAAAACTACCCTCCCCCTAAAAATGGGTGCAGGGACTGAGGGGGCCAGAATTACACTATACCAGCCACCCAATGGATTGTTCTGGATTATCTTAACCTATAAAACCAAGGGTTAACCGTTGGAACTTGCTATAGGTTGCTATGCCTCGCCCTACTTGCCTGCACTCACCCTTCGTGCACACGGCCGATCTGGGTCCGCAGGTCAACAAAGGATTGAGAAAACAGGCAGTGGGGCAACAGCCCCACAAACGCGAAAAAAGGGAAACAACTTCATTTCCCAATGTTCTTTGTGCCGCGCCACACCACAGCCAATCCGGCTGAGAGGCGCGACCACAAAGAACATTGAAAAACATGCCGCGGCCAATCAAAATCGAGCCGCAGGAAAAAAACGCACCACAACCACAAATCACAAACCCATAACTACAAGCCCCAGAGTCCTGTGCGACATAAGTGCACAGAATGCTGAGGAAACCGGCGTCCAAAAAATTAAAAAGAAAAACAACTCACCGCCTCACAGCCAAGCAAACACCAGCCGGATTTCTTTCCTTCACCCACGGCGCCTGAAGGTCCCGACTGGAGTTTCCCCTTTAATATCAGTGGGTGGGGGGGTTGCGATCCTCCTCTCCGCTGGCTACCCTAGTGTTGGGAGGTTTGTGGGGACAAAAAGGGGTATGTTGCCCCAACCCTTCTGGACCCAGGAGACCAGGGAGAGTGGATCGATTCCCCCCCTCCTAAAAAAACCTGTCTTTTCTTCTCTTTAAAAACGGAGTTGTTTTAAGGAGGGGGGGATCGATGCACTCTCCCTGGTCTCCTGGGTCCAGAAGGGTTGGGGCAACATATCCCTTTTGTCCCCACAAACCTCCCAACCCTAGGGGATCCAGCGGAGAGGGGGGTCGCAACCCCCACCCACTGATATTAAAGGGGAAACCCGATCTACTTTTACGACTCCACACAATCAAAGCACTATAACACACTAAAGCCCCCCTCCCCACCACCTAGCCCACCCTTCCTATCCCCCACCAACCATGCCCCCTCCCCACCACCTAGCCCACCCTTCCTATCCCCCACCAACCACGCCCCCTCCCCACCACCTAGCCCACCCTTCCTAACCCCACCGACCACGCCCCCCTCCCCACCACCTAGCCCACCCTTCCTAACCCCACCGACCACTTCCCCCTTCCACACCACCTAGCCCACCCTTCCTAACCCCCAACGAAAAACAACTCACCGCTTCACAGCCAAGCAAACACCAGCTGGCTTTCTTTCCCTCACCAACGGCATCTGAAGGTCCCAACTGGAGTTTCCCCTTTAACATCAGTGGGTGGGGGGTTGCGATCCCCCTCTCCGCTGGCTACCCTAGGGTTGGGAGGTTTTTGGGGACAAAAGGGGTATGCTCCCCCCAACCCTTCTGGACCCAGGAGACCAGGGAGAGTGGATCGATTCCCCCCCCTCCTAAAAAAACATCATCTTTAAAGAGAAGAAACCAAGCGGTTTCTTCTCTTTAAAAACGGAGTTGTTTTAAGGAGGGGGGAATCGATCCACTCTCCCTGGTCTCCTGTGTCCAGAAGGGTTGGGGGGACATACCCCTTTTGTCCCCCCAAACCTCCCAACCCCAGGGGAGCCAGCGGAGAGGGGGGTCGCAACCCCCCACCCACTGATATTAAAGGGGAAACCCTGATCTACTTTCACGACTCCACACAATCAAAGCACCATAACACAATAAAGCCCCCCTCCCCACCACCTAGCCCACCCTTCCTATCCCCCACTGACCACGCCCCCTCCCCACCACCTAGCCCACCCTTCCTAACCCCCAATGACCATGCCCCCTCCCCACCACCTAGCCCACCCTTCCTAACCCCCAATGACCACGCCCCCCTCCCCACCACCTAGCCCACCCTTCCTAACCCCCAACGACCATTCCCCTCTCCCCACCACCTAGCCCACCCTTCCTAATCCCCAATGACCACACCCCCTCCCCACCATCAAATAAATAAAGAAATTTAAAAAAATACTAAAAACACAGTCAAAAACATCCAAAAATACACAAAAACACCAAAAACAATACAAAGTAAACAAAAACACAATCAAAAACAAAACAAACAGACAAAAAATACAAATTCCAACCCCACCCCACCCCGCCCACACACACACACACACACAAAAGAAAGAAAACAAGCAAACTTACCAAAAGATGTTCTACCTCCACCAGGACTGGAAAAGAAATGAATAAAGAAAGAGACTACTTACCAGAAGAAGCTCCACCCAGAGGCCAGGAGAGAAAAAACAGTCAAAATACAATAACCCCTACCAGCACCACCTGCTGGCCACAATAGTAAAAACAATTCAAAAACACACAACAGCTCCAAACAAAAGGCCACAAGAGTAAAAACAAATAAAAAACATAACAGAAATTCACAATTTTACACAAAAGGTCACACCAATAAAAACAAGTCAAAAATTACACTAAAACACACTTTAACACAAATCACAAACATATGTCAATAAAATACAATAGAAACTTTTAAAAATCCTGTGCTGAGTTTTAACTCAAATTTAAACCCAAAACATCTAAACACATTTTAAAAACATTGAATGTAAAAAAACATTTATTTTTACATTATTAAAATTATTACCTATGGTACAACTAATTAAAAAAATTCAAAAAACTAAAACATTATTCGCTTACATAAAACAATTTGAAAAAATTATATCATACTTTGTTCTTTTATTAATCCTCAAAAAAAAAACCAAAAAAGCAGATCACAGTTAATAACAGCCAAGCCAAAAAACAATTACATAAATAAACATTTAAAAAACTAAAATTACAGATTAAGCAATTTTAAAAAAACATTAACACAATTTAACCTTCCAACACAATTTAAAACAGCCCGGCAACGCCGGGCAACCTCTGCTAGTAGGAAATAAGTACTTCTAGCTGTGGAAGTAAATTATCTTTTCAGTTCTTAGCTGAGCTATGCAGAATGTGGGTGCTAATAATTTAATGACCTAGAACCCAGCTGTTCAGAAGTGAGAGCCATAGTGTTACCTTCTGCTTTTGTAATTGGAAGTCATTCTCATCCTGCTTGGCCTTTCTTTGTCTAATTATAAGGTACGAACAAAAAAGGAACAGCCAGAGATGTGTGGGAAGGAAGGCTACATGCTACAGTTTCCCCTTGAAATCATCTTATGTCATTGAGGTAGCAAAGTGCCTTTTCTGAAATGAAGCAATGCAGATTTGAAGACTGTATTAAGTAGGAACTGTAGACTGTATATGGTTGAGAAAAGTAAGGAGGGAGGTTATTATTCAAGGTAAAATGGGATGTTCACACAAGAATATAGGGATGACTTTGGTAACTCCTCTTCAACGTTTTAAAGTCACACTGTGTTTCTTTAAATCTATGACACTTAAGCATGAAAATGTCAAATTTATTTTAGTTGCTCTTTGTAAATAAATGGTCAAGTCTTTTCTTGGCATTATAGATTATTTAAGTTGCAGACTGCAAAAAATGACATGAACTGTTTTGAATTCAAAGTAAAGCTTGAGAGGGAGAGAGTACACACACGCACAAAATAAATAAATAAATAAATAAGTGTGTGTGTGTGTGTGTGTGTGTGTGTGTGTGTGTGTGTGTGTGTGTGTGTGTGTGTGTACAGTGATACCTCATTCAATGATTTTAATCCATTCCACAGGGCACGTTGTGCGAAACAATTGCTATATGATACATGCATTGTACTGTATAGCGATTTTCCCTATGGGATGCATCATACAACAATTTTTTTTGCTAAGTGGTTTTTCCCATTGAAAAATTGCTGTACGATTTTTTCCATAGGGAAAATTGTTATGCGAGACGCCATTTCCCCGAAAACCTAATTGTTATGTGATTTCGTGCACACACACACACACATATTCTCTCTCTCTCTCTTATATATCTATATCTATATCTACAGATATATAGATATATAAGGATATGTCACTAGAGGTCAAGACCAGTGCTGTTTCTAATTACAATGTAAGGTTCTGAAAGCTGGACAATGACAAAACAGAGAGAAAGAAAATCATTTCATTTGAAATGTGCTGTTGGAGGAGAGCTTTGTGGATTCGATGGACTATCAGAAAGACAAATGAATAGATGTTAGATCAAATCAGGCCTGAATTGTCTTCAGAAGCACAAATGATACTGAGGCTGTCATATTTGGACATACTGTATCATGAGAAGACTCCCTGGAAAAATATTAATGCCTGGAAAAATGGATGGCATTTGGAAAAGAAGAACATCCAACATGAACTGAGTGATGAAGCCTTGACTTTCAGTTTGCAAGAACTGAAGTAGACTGTTAATGACAGAATCTTTTGAAATTCATTGATTTATAAAGGTCAGCATAAGTTAGAAGCAACTTGATATGTGACAGTAAAGTTTGAGAAAGACTAGGTTAACAACTTTGCAAAAGCACAGAGCTAAAGTACATAAAATAGAAGTTAAACCAAAGCCTTGTAAGATCATTAATAGATCAGATTTATTTATACGTGAGACTTCCTGGAGTACAGTCCACCAGATATTCCTCCCATTTGCAGGCATTCACTGAACAAACACAAAGGACTCAAAGTTCTTGGAAGATGGGACTTTTACAGTCAGGGTGAATGGAAGGAAAATATTGTACATTTTCCACTGCTGCATGTTTTTCTCCCTTTTATTTCTGTTCTTTGTTCAGCATATGTCTTACATATAAGCTGAGGAGTTCTGATTGCATGAGGGATGGCAAATATGCATTTGAGAATTAGAGGCCAGTCTGAATTGATTGTTGAACTTACGTATGTAGTCTACACGCCCTAAAACATATTAATAAATTCTGGAGGAATTCTTATTTATTCCAGGCTTATGAGAAGAAGAGTAAACACAATGTGTTGCAGAAGCATTTCCCAAGGGATGTTGAAAGGAAGGCCAGGAGTGCTGTGTCAGCACCTACATAGGTATTGAGACAGCTTCTCCAGTGACTTAGCCATTTGTACCATATTTGTACTTGACTGAGGATGGTTATTCTGTTGGAAAGGGTCTGTCTGTCAAAACGCTGGCTTATCAAGAGAGATGAGTCATTTTTGGATTTGACTCCAGGGAAGGGGTGTTCTGGAAGACAAACAGATGGGGGATTCCTTGGAGAGTACATACCAAATGCTGAAGGAAAACACATGTCCCCACAGAAGCAGAAATATCAGGAGGTATTCTGTGTCTTTAAAGGTGTAAACTAAGCCGGGGTCCTCAACCTGCAACCCCCCCAAGCACTTTCTTTGCAGTCTTCCAATCTGCTTTGTTACTGCTATCACAACTCAAGGCATTTCCCCCTCAGACTCACACTATTCTTTCTCCTCAAGCATCACCATCTACTGCCCTTTTCCCCGTCTCTTTCTGACATACAGTAATACCTCATACAAAGTCCGCTTCATACAACATCGAATTCATACAACATCGCCTAATTTCTTGAAAAAAGTTAGCTCATACAAAGTCGCTCGACTTTGTATGAGGCATTCAGTTTTTCCCAGGTTGTATTGTGCCTGGGCAGTATAAAAGGCAGGACACATGCGTGCATTGCTCTTGTGGGTTTTGCATGAGGCGAAGAGTGTTTAGGAGTGGTTTTGAGCACAATTTTGGATCTTTTTGGATTTTTTTCATCAGAATTTTTAGAAGCATTCCTGGGATTTTTGCAGCATTCTTCAGGTTCTTGGACAATCAGGGTTGTTTGACATGTTTTTGTAATATTTTTAGCCTTTAGACAATGATTTCTTAAAGTTCTGTCAGTTTCCTGTCTGTTTCCTTGAAGTCTGTGCTGTTACAGTACAATGTATCTCTATGGAAACAACGTTGTACTAGGCATCGCGGCTAGGATTTTACATGCCTCATACAAAGTCCAAATCCGTATAAACTCCAAACTTGTGGAACCAAGTTTGGACGTTGTATGAGGTATCACTGTAATTTCTTCTGGGCCTTTGGTTCCTTCTGTCAGCCCCTTCAATCTTATCCTCTTATTCGTATTTTGGCAATTTTGAGCGCTTGTTAGCTGGCAGCACTGAAGTACAGTACCTGTAACAGCAATATTTTTTCATTGACCTGTGAATGTTTACTTTTGATCTAAATTTGTAGGTTAATAAAATTGTTATATTTTCATTTAAGATGTGGCCCTCTTTAGGCATTGGGTACTCTAATGCACCCCATGTCCTAAAAGATTGGGGATACTGTGTTAAGTCATACCCATTGACAATGATTCTGAGCCACTGGTACACAGGCAGCAGTCAGAAGCTTCAGAGAGCAAGGATGGTTCTGCTTATGAAACAACTCCTTCTGTTCTCCAGAAGAAGATGAGTTGAGTGATGTTGGGGAGTGATTTCCCCACTGAGAGAGACAGAGCAGTCTATATATCTGAAAGGATGTCTTGGAAGATGTTTTGTCTCCTTGTGTGAAGTTCTGGGATGTGATAGAGATGTTGTCAAGGCCCTTCAAGTCCCCTGAAAATTATCTATTTCTTTTGATCCATGTGGGAACAATTGATACTGTTAGAAAATAGTTTTCAATGCTATGCATGTGACTATGATACTTGGGAAGATGAAGTACTTTGAGGTCAGATGGTTATTACATCACTACTTACTGCTGAAAGGTATGGCCCAGGATGGGAGAGAATAATTCTGTAAATGAACAGTGATGTTGCACAGTTCATATTTCTGAGGAGTACGTATTTGGCTTTTTGCACCATGGTCCACATCTCTTGTCCACTAAAAAGATATGTTAGAGTGGAAACAGCTTGCAACTTGGAGGGAAGTTCATTCCCCCATATAAGAAAGCCCTTTCCTGCATGCTTGTTAGTCAGCCATCTGAAACCATTGTTACTTTTAAGAAGGTTTCTACTGAAGAACTTAAGGACTGTATATAGCAGTGGTGGCGAACTTATGGCACACATGCCAGAGGTGACACTCAGAGCCCTCTCTGTGGGCACCTGTGTGGTCGCCCCAGCACAGAGTTTGCCCTGTCCCTCTGTCCAGCAGCCCAGTGGGAGTGCTTCCTTCCTAGCCCAGCACAGAGTTTGTCCTACCCCTCTGCCCAGCAGCCCAATGGGAGCACTTTCTCCCTCCCCCCAGTACAGAGTTTGCCCTCGCCCCTCTGCCTGGCTGCCCAATGGGAGCATTTTCTTCCTTTCCTGTTGCTATGTTGGCACTTGACGATAAATAAGTGGGTTTTGGGTTGCAGTTTGAGCACTCGGTCTCTAAAAGGTTTGCCATCACTATTACTGTAATGCCAAATACACTATATAGGCTCTTAATGAGATAGATAGACAATCTCTCAGACAGCCAGGGCCAAGCCATTTAGAGTACTAAGCCATTTGGTAAGTAAACAGTAGGGGATGCAGGTATTGAGGACAATAGCATCAATAATGAACATGAAATTCCGAGGATTATGATAGTGCGAGAAGTGATTATGAGAATTTTTGACATGATAGTATGACAACCTGCCAGTGAGTGAAGAAATGCAAAAAGAATGCAGCAGTGATGCATGATTTTGGATTTCTATAGCAGTGCACAGACAATGGAAAGTAAACAAGGTGAACTTGGAATCTTAACATAGGATGTTAAATATGATTTAGCAATTGTTACTGAAACTATTTGGATGAAACATGACTAGAATGTAGTAATGTAATTGAAGTGCGTAATTTATTCAGAAATAATAAACAAAGTAGAAAGGGAGTAATAGCATTAACAATACAGTAATCCGGGGCATCTCCCATTAGCTTCGCATAACGGAAAAACAACAACACAGCATAGCGAAGAGCTCTGTGGAATGGAGTTTTTTCATTATGTAGGGTTCTACTGGATATACATCTGTGGGGAGATTCATGGCTTGCAAAATGGAAGGCTGAAGAGAAGATTCAAAGGTGATATGATAGCTATCTTCAAATATTTGAAGGACTGTTGTTTGGAAGAGACAAGATAATTTTCTGCTGTTCCAGAAATAACTTCTTGATGGTGTCTAATACTGGAACTGTCTCGTACAGACTTCCTTTATCGAAAGTTGATTTAGCTGGAACTTCCTACATTGGTACAGGCGTCTAGGCTGGATGATCCTTGAGAGCATTTCTATTTTTCTCATGTCTGTTGGGTTTCACTGACAATGAAAAACAGTAAAACCCCGATTTACAAATGCCTCAAGTTATATAAAATTTGACTTACATAATGATTTTGTGCTTAAACCATGTCCCGGTTTACACGATTTCCTATGGGTTTGCTTTGAGTTACATAAAGATGCTTTTCCCTATGGGTTTGCTTTGAGTTAAGCAAAAATTCATTTCCCTATGGGTTTGCTTCGATTTACATAAAAGTTTCATTTTTCCTATGGGTTTGTTTCGAGTTAC
This sequence comes from Bradypodion pumilum, assembly GCA_035047305.1. NCBI lineage: Eukaryota > Metazoa > Chordata > Lepidosauria > Squamata > Chamaeleonidae > Bradypodion > Bradypodion pumilum. The sequence goes on from JAWDJD010000001.1 coordinate 448,877,151, forward strand.
GTAAAAATTCAATTTAAGCAAAAGCCTACGGAATGGACTTTTTTCTTAAGTAGGGGTTTTACTGTAGTAAATATCCCCTAGTTTCCTTCAGGAATTCTGCTGCTCATAGGGAGAAATCCACTGGGCTTTGTCTAACTGTATCGGTTCATCTGACAGTCTATCAGAGGAGCACAAACTGCAGGAGGAATTGATTATCTCTTTCTATATAGCTCCCCAGTATAGTACCTCAGCGTAACATGAGCGTAAGGTGTGGGAAGTGTGGCAGAAGAAGCAAGGCAAAGTTTTATAATCAAACACAGTATTAAACACAACTGAGTGTTAGGTAGCAGAGCACTAGTGACATCTTTAAGATTGGATACTTGAATAAAAGTAGGAAGTAGCTAAATTGAGTTTATTTAGTAGGCAAGACCTAGAAATATTCTTTTTTTGGGGGGGCGGGGCGGATCTCTGATGAGTTAATTGTGTTCCTCAATTTTGATATGCTTTGTGTTAAAAACTAGCAGTTCACTGCTGGTAATGTTGATCGCTTATTTCAGTGATGAATACGTTCTGGCAGTTTGTATTGTTAAAATGTAGAAATGTTGAAGAAGGGACATTTAGCTCAGAGAAAGGGGTTTTATATTTAAATCTGTAGCATATTTCATTCAAAAATATGCGTAGCATAACATACACTAGTTTTAAAATATATATTAAGAAATAATTGGGGTTTTGACACAATATAGAAAATGATTAACAAAGGATAGGATGTATTCTTTGCTTATGGCGAGTCCACTATTTTAAAATTGTTATTATTTTTCTTCCACGTCTAGGCCAGACATGAAACTGCCAAAATGAAGCCATCTTTTGGTGAATTTATTCTGTAGTTCCTTTTGCCTGACCTAGTGTGAGAAAAATTAGCTGGCAAAACAAAGTTGCTGTTGTATTGTTCAGAAATACCACAATCTTCGAGAAGGCTCTTTCTGTGTACCCCATAATCTATGTTGATTAAAAAAATCTGTTATTTTTCATGTTTCCTTCTTGCTGAACAGAACATTGGAAAGTTCCTTTTTTGTACTATAATTCCCAGAATCCCCTGGCCAGGAAGTGACTGTAAGCTGTGTGTTATAGGAGTACTGTATTATCTGCCATATCTAACTGTGATTTTCAGTGCCTGCATAATATTGTATTATGTATTTAACCTACAGGTAGATTGTCCCACTGTGCTATAGTATGTTTTTGGAATTCTAACCATTATCCCTCTGTTTTGCTGAAGGCAGAAATGTATTTTAGACTGATGAAGAGTGTTCGTGGTTCTCTGGTTTTTAAAGGCACCCTCCCCGCAACAACGCACCCTTCCCAAGGGCCATCCAGCATGGCCCATGGGATCAAAAGGCACCCCCGGCCGCAAGTTCCCTTCCTAACCACGGGCGAGCCAGCATGGCCCGTGGGGGAAGAAAATGAAACAAACCCGCCGCCCATGCTCTTCCGTTCGAAGAGCCAGCGGCGCGTGAAAAAAAATACAAACAAAAAAACCCCACAACTCCCCTTCTTCACCACGGGCCAGCAAGTATGGCCCACGGAGGAAAAATAAACCTCGGCCGCCGCTGCCCTTCCATTCGAAGGGCCAGCCACCGCGCCAAAAATAAAAACAAACCACCCACCACCCCTCCCCCGCAACTGCCCTTCTTCCCAACGGACAAACAAGCATGGCCCGTGGGAACGAAAGGCACCCTCCCCGCAACAACGCACCCTTCCCAAGGGCCATCCAGCATGGCCCATGGGATCAAAAGGCACCCCCGGCCGCAAGTTCCCTTCCTAACCACGGACAACCAAGCATGGCCCATGGGAAGAAAAGGCACCCCCGCTGCAAGTAACCTACTTTCCCACGGGCCACCAAGCATGGCCCGTGAGAACAAAAGGCACCCCCCCCTAAAAAAAGAACGCACCAAAAAACAAATCAAAACCATTCAAAAACAGAAATCTAACCTTTAAAAAATAAACACAAACAAAGACAGGAAAACATACAACAAAAAACAACAGCCCCCCCCAACAAAAACTCAACTCCCCCCAAATAAATAAATAAATAAATCAGAGTGCTTACCATGAAGACGTCTTCACTTCATGGCGACAGGAACTCGAATGACCAAAATAAAGGAAGTAACACTTACCGGAACTGAAACCCAGAGGACAAGAGGAGAATGGAAGAGAGGAAACAAAGTTCACCACCACCACCCAGAGGCCAAAATAAAAACGAGTAGAGGATGCATTCATGATGTGCTAAATGAGGAGTTCTCAACCTTTTCAAGTTGAGAGCCAGGACACACTCCCTCAGACAGCTTTGGGGGCCGGATGGCCATTTTGCCCTTCCTCCACCACATGGCCCTTCCAGGTGTGGTGCAGGAGTGTGGAGCACATGATAGATAAAGATAAATTCATAATTCCAAAATGCAGAAAATAAGTTTGCAAAACATTCCAAAATATACACACTACTCTCAAAAAATAAAAAATTACATAAATCACTTTAACACCAAATTAAATATAAAATTTAATTTTTTTTTAAAAAAAATTAAATTTGTATTAACAAAAATAAAATAAAAACTCCGCCACAGCCGGACCCAGCGCAAATAAGCCACAAATTCAAAAAAACTTTAAAAACCATTAAACACAGCCCAGCACCATTTGTACAGGAAAACAAAAAAAACACCTTACCTGTCCAAAACATTTAAAAAATGCACGGCATTTTTTTTATTAAAAAAAACCCCCAAAAAAGCCTGGCAGTGCCGGGCAACCCATGCTAGTAATAATAATAAATTTTAATTTATATCCCGCACTTTCTCAGCCGAAGCCGACTCAAGGTGGCCATTACAACATGTATATACCATACAATACAATAATAAAATAATAAAGAAGCATGAAAAGTAAATTTGATACAATAATCAATAGTGTTATATATATATATATATATATATATATATATATATATATATATATATATATATATATATATATATATATATATATATATATATATATATATATATATATATATATATATATATATATATATATATATATATATATATATATATATATATAGACACACACACACACACCCATTAATAATACTAATAACTAACAAAAATTAGCCAGGACCACCCACAAAATCCCCTGCCTTTAGAGTCTTTTGAGTCCGAGGGGGAGGGCAAGGACCAGGAACGCGGGCCGGTGAAGTGGCCTGGAGGTCCTCTTTGCCCCCCACTGGGGCCAGGAGCACGGCAGCAGCAGCAGCTCGCCCGGTGCCCCCTCACTTTTTCAGTCCGAGGGTGAGGGGGGAGGGCGGGCCTCAGGAAACGCTGGCCAGTGGGGTGGCCGGGAGGCGGGATGGCCTCTTCGTCCCCACCGGGGCCAGGAGTGCATCGGTGGCAGCAGCTCGCCCGGCGCCCCATTGCCCTTTGAGTCCAAGACAGTGATGGTGAATCTTGGCACTCCAGCTGTTCTTGGACTTCAATTACCAGAAGCCCAAGTCAGTACTCCTGCTGATCAGGGCTTCTGGGAATTGAAGTTCCAGAACACCTGAAGTGCCAAGGTTGGCCATCACTGTGATAGACCAAGCCTGAAGACACACTTTGAATTTTATCAATGCAGACACAATTAGACAAGTGCAATGAAAATAGTCTAAAGTTCAGTGCCCTTATTTTTGTGGTGCAAACAAGCGTAATTGGACTTCGTACTTATATCAAGTACTCGAATGTTCAATATGTTTGTATTGTAGCTTGTTGTATGTTGTGCATGAGTGCTCAGTAGACTTTGGATTTGCAGGATGTATTTTGTTTTGTTTACATCACTGAGAGATGCAAACGAGCTAAATATAAAACAGTAGTTCAGGCAGGCAGATAAATCCTTCACTGCTTGCTTTGCCCAATAAATTTTGATAAATACCAGAATTGAACTCAAAAATCTTAACCTATAAATCCAAGGGTTAACCGTTGGAACTGGCTATAGGTTGCTATGCCTCCCCCTACTTGCCTGCACTCACCCTTCATGCACACGGCCGATCTGGGTACGCAGGTCAACGAAGGATTGAGAAAACCGGCAGTGGGGCAACAGCCCCACAAACGCGAAGAAAGGGAAACAACTTCACTTCCCAACATTCCTTGCGCCGCGCCGCCCCAGAGCCAATCAGGCTGAGAGGCTCTCGCACGGCGCAGCGTTCGGAAACGCGCCGCAGCCAATCAAAAGAAAAGCATTTTAAAAAAACACAGCACAAACACAAAGCACCAACCCATAACTACAAGCCCCAGCGTCCTGCGCGCCATGAGCGCTCAGAACGCTGAGGAAGCCAGCACCCAAGAAATAAAGCAAAAACAAAAACACCGGGAGAGCAAGTCCGCCAAGCCGCGGGGAACAAAGCCCCCCTCTCCAACGGCGCCTGAAGCTCCTAATCAGAGTTTCCCCTTTAATATCACTGGGTGGGTGGGGGGTGTTGTGCTCCCCCTCTCTACTGGCTCCCCTGGGGTTGAGAGGGTGGGGGGGACCAAAGGAGTCTGTCTCCCCCACCCTCCTCACCCCAGGGGACCCGCCAGAGAGGGGATTCCCTCCCCCCCCCACACGCCCCATGTTAAAGAGAAGAAACCAAGTGGTTACTTCTCTTTAAAAACGGAGTTGGGGGGGGAAATCCCCCTCTCTTCTGGCTCCCCTGGGGTTCAGAGGGTGGGGGGGACCAAAGGAGTCTGTCTCCCCCACCCTCCTCACCCCAGGGGAGCCAGAAGAGAGGGGGATTCCCTCCCCCCCCCCACACGGCCCATGTTAAAGAGAAGAAACCAAGTGGTTACTTCTCTTTAAAAACGGAGTTGGGTGGGGGGGACCAAAGGAGTCTGTCTCCCCCACCCTCCTCACCCCAGGGGACCCGCCAGAGAGGGGATTCCCTCCCCCCCACACGCCCCATGTTAAAGAGAAGAAACCAAGTGGTTACTTCTCTTTAAAACGGAGTTGGGGGGGGAATCCTCCTCTCTACTGGCTCCCCTGGGGTTCAGAGGGTGGGGGGGACCAAAGGAGTCTGTCTCCCCCACCCTCCTCACCCCAGGGGACCCGCCAGAGAGGGGATTCCCTCCCCCCCCACACGCCCCATGTTAAAGAGAAGAAACCAAGTGGTTACTTCTCTTTAAAAACGGAGTTGGGGGGGGAATCCCCCTCTCTTCTGGCTCCCCTGGGGTTCAGAGGGGGGGACCAAAGGAGTCTGTCTCCCCCACCCTCCTCACCCCAGGGGACCCGCCAGAGAGAGGATTCCCTCCCCCCCCCACACGCCCCATGTTAAAGAGAAGAAACCAAGTGGTTACTTCTCTTTAAAAACTGAGTTGCGGGGGAATCCTCCTCTCTACTGGCTCCCCTGGGGTTCAGAGGGTGGGGGGGACCAAAGGAGTCTGTCTCCCCCACCCTCCTCACCCCAGGGGACCCGCCAGAGAGGGGATTCCCTCCCCCCCACACGCCCCATGTTAAAGAGAAGAAACCAAGTGGTTACTTCTCTTTAAAAACGGAGTTGGGGGGGGGAAATCCCCCTCTCTTCTGGCTCCCCTGGGGTTCAGAGGGTGGGGGGGGACCAAAGGAGTCTGTCTCCCCCACCCTCCTCACCCCAGGGGACCCGCCAGAGAGGGGATTCCCTCCCCCCCACACGCCCCATGTTAAAGAGAAGAAACCAAGTGGTTACTTCTCTTTAAAAACGGAGTTGGGGAGGAATCCCCTTTTCTACTGGCTCCCCTGGGGTTCAGAGGGTGGGTGGGGGACCAAAGGAGTCTATCTGAGAGGGGATCCCCCCCCCGACACCAAAAATCACAAAAACAAACAATCAAAAACATTCAAAAATACACAAAAACAAACAAAAATAACACCAAAAAGTAAACAACAACAAACATTTCCAAACACACCCAGCCCCCAGCCAAACACCACAAAATCCAACCACCACCACCACCCCAAATAAAGAAAAACAGCTAACTCACCACCACACGACCTCATACCACAACGACTGGAAAAGAAATGAATAAAGAAAGAGACTACTTGCTGGAAGAAGCTCCACCCAGAGGCCACGAGAGAAAACACAGTCAAAATACAAGATAACCCCTACCAGCAGCACTTGCTGACCACAATAACAAAAAAAATACAAAAAGACACAATAGCCCCACACAAAAGGCCCCAAGAGTTTTTCGAAAAAGTATATCATCCTTTATTCTTTTTTTCATCCACAAAACCAAAACACCAAACAAAACTCATCACAGTTTAAAACAGGCCATCAAATTTTTTTTGTATAAATAAACATTTTAAAAATTTCAAATATTGATTAACCTCTTCTTTACAAACAACAACAACAACAACAACAACAACAACAACAACAACAACAACAACAACAACAACAACAACAACAACAACAACAACAACAACAACAACAACAACAACAACAACAACAACAACAACAACAACAACAACAACAACAACAACAACAACAACAACAACAACAACAACAACAACAACAACAACAACAACAACAACAACAACAACAACAACAACAACAACAACAACAACAACAACAACAACAACAACAACAACAACAACAACAACAACAACAACAACAACAACAACAACAACAACAACAACAACAACAACAACAACAACAACAACAACAACAACAACAACAACAACAACAACAACAACAACAACAACAACAACAACAACAACAACAACAACAACAACAACAACAACAACAACAACAACAACAACAACAACAACAACAACAACAACAACAACAACAACAACAACAACAACAACAACAACAACAACAACAACAACAACAACAACAACAACAACAACAACAACAACAACAACAACAACAACAACAACAACAACAACAACAACAACAACAACAACAACAACTTTCCAACACCATTTAAAACAGCCCGGCAACGCCGGGCAACCTTTGCTAGTTATCTAATAAAAAGTCACTTCTGGTTTCCCCTCCAACATTCATTTATCTGGTACCTGGATGAGAGCTGATCAGGTTCGGCCCATGGGTTGAAGATTACCCATTTCTTGGCTAGAACAATTGCTGCTAGACCTATACTCCTCCAAATAACTCCATGCCTGCATTATTTATTGCATTCCTCCAGGCATCTCACATACTTTCTCTTTGGACTTTTATCCCACCAAGATCCAGCCATACACTCTTTTTAGCTAGTGTTAACTATTACTTAAGCTACATTTACTAACATTTCTCTTGACCTAAAATGGCTTTTGGACTTTTAAAAGAAAAAAAAACCTACTGGGTTTTATTAAATGATGACTTATGAAAAGCTTGGCTATCCAAGTATCTATGCAGTGGAACTGTTCAGTTAGTATAGTGTGTCATATATCTTTACAGTAATACCTCATACAAAGTCTGCTTCATACAACATCAGATTCATACAACACCGCCTAATTCCTTGAAAAAAGTTGCCTCATACAAAGTTGTGCGACTTTGTATGAGGCATTGGGTTTTTCCCAGGTTGCATTGTGCCTGGGCAGTATAAAAGGCAGGACACATGCGTGCATTGCTCTTGTGGGTTTTGCATGAGGCGAAGAGTGTTTAGGAGTGGTTTTGAGCACGATTTTGGATCTTTTTGGATTTTTTCATCAGAATTTTTAGAAGCATTCCTGGGATTTTTGCAGCATTCTTCAGGTTCTTGGACAATCAGGGTTGTTTGACATGTTTTTGTAATGTTTTTAGCCTTTAGACAATGATTTCTTAAAGTTCTGACAGTTTCCTGTCTGTCTCCTTGACTTTGCCCTGAAGTCTGTGCTGTTACAGTACAATGTATCTCTATGGAAACGACATTGTATGAGGCATCACAGCAAGGATTTTGACGTTGTATGAGGCATCTCAGCTAGAATTTTGCATGCCTCATACAAAGTCCAAATCTGTATAAAGTCCAAACTTGTGGAACCAAGTTTGGACGTTATATGAGGTATCACTGTATTCCCCTTTTTTAATAACACTAGCATAGTTTGCCCGGCGTTGCTGGGCTTTTAAAAATTGTGTTGGATACTAAAGGCTTTCGTTTATTTGTCGAAGCAATGGTGATGCGCTGTTTTAAATGGTGGTGTAAGTTTTTTTGATTTTGTGGCTTCGAGTAATTTTGTTTTTGAACTTGTTTTTTATGTTTATGTAAAAAAATGAAAATTTAATTTAATTTAATTTAATGTAATATTATTTAGTTTTAAATTTTATTTTGTTTTTTAAAATGTTCTTTTAAATTTTTTTGTTTTGGTTTTTCATAGTGAAAAGTGGTTTTATTTTGGTAATTTTTGAGATTAGTTTTTTTTGAATGTTTGTATAATTTATGTGATTAAATTTAGAATTATTATTATTTTTTAAATATTTTAGAATGTTGTTTCTGTTTTGGCCACTGGGTGGTGGTGGTGAGCTTTTGAGCTTCTCATTGCATTTGGTACCTTCTGTCCTCTTGGTGTTGCTTCCGGTAAGTTTCCTCTTTCTCATTTGTGTTCCGGTTCTCATAGAAGGAAGACGTCTTTTTGTAAGTAATGTGGGGTTTTTTTTGGGGGGGTTGGGGGTGGATTCTTTTTGGGGGGTGTATGTGTGTGTTTATCTTGTTCATATTTGGCTGTTTGTTTGTGATTTTGTGTGTTTTTTCTAGTGTGTGTGTGTGTGGGGGGGGGGGTGGCTTTTTTTCTCGCAGGCCATGCTGGATGGCCCGTGGGAAGGAAGGCCAATTGCGGGGAGGCTTTTTTTCCCCATGGGCCATGCTGGATGGCCCGTGGGAAGGATAGGCATTTGCGGGGTGGCTTTCTTTCCCACGGGCCATGCTTCATGGCCCATTGGAAGGAAGGGCATTTGCTGGGTGGTGGTTATTTCTTTCCCACGGGCCATAGTTGCTGGCCCATGGGAAGGAAGGGAGAGGCAGTGGGGTGTTTATTCTTTTTCCCCGCGGGCCATACTGGCTTGCCCGGTGGGAAAGAAGGGCAGTTGCGGGGGGTGGGGGGTGGGTTGTTTGCTTTAATTTTTGGTGCTCTGGCTGGCCCTTCGAAGAGAAGGGCAGCGGCGGCCGGGGGTGGTTTTTTTTGTTTGTTTCTCGTCTTTTTGGGCCGCCGGCTGGCCCTTCGATCGGAAGGGCCATGGTGGCGTTGGGGGGGGGTTCCCCCACGGGCCATGCTGGCTCGTTCATGGGGAAGAATGGCTGCGGCGGTGGGATTATTTTTAACTTTTATTTTTCGTGCGCCGGCCCTTCGAACGGAAGAGTAGCGGCGGCAGTTTCTTTTTTATTTTTTTCCCCCACGGGCCATGCTGGCTCGCCCGTGGGGTTGAATGGTTACGGAGGCGGCTTTTTTTAGTTTTGTTTTTGCGCGCCGGCTGCCTCATCGTTCTGCTCGCACATTGCGCGCAGGACGCTGGGGCTTGTAGTAATGTGTTGGTGCTTTGTGTTTGTGCTGCGTTTTTTAAAATTCCTTTTCTTTTGATTGGCTGCGGCGCGTGTTCGAACGCTGCTCCGTGCGAGAGCCTCTCAGCCTGATTGGCTCTGGCGCGGCGCGGCGCAAGGACTTTCGGGAAGTGATGTTCTTTACGTTTCTTGCCGTTAGTGGGGCTGAGGCCCCCGTGCCGGATTTTTAAATCCTTCGTTGACCTGCGTAGGCAATTCGGCCGTGCTCTCGAAGGGAGGGTGCGGGTCAGTAGGGCAACGCACAGCAACGTATAGCCAATTCCAACGGTGAACACTTGGTTTTATAGGTTAAGATATCATGGTGCTTTATCAGTGGCCTGATGAAATGCCAGTGGCCTCCTTCTGCCAGCCTTCTGAAAGAATGGAATTTCTGTTTGGTATGAATGATGATTGTGACTTGAAGATAAAAATAGGTTTCATAATGCAATGATGGTGTTCTTTCACAAGAACCCTCTCTTCATTAGATCTGTATCTAAGAAATATAACCACCTAAAATCAACTACAGTGATACCTCATACAACGTCCAAACTTGGTTCCACAAGTTTGGAGTTTATACGGATTTGGACTTTGTATGAGGCATGCAAAATCCTTGCCACGATGCCTCGTACAACGTTGTTTCCATAGAGATACATTGTACTGTAACAGCACAGACTTCAGGACAAAGTCAAGGAAACAGACAGGAAACTGACAGAACTTTAAGAAATCATTGTCTAAAGGCTAAAAACATTACAAAAACTTGTCAAACAACTCTGATTGTCCAAGAGCCTGAAGAATGCTGCAAAAATCCCAGGAATGTTTCTAAAAATTCTGACAAAAAAATCCAAAATCGTGCTCAAAACCACTCCTAAACACTCTTCGGCTCATGCAAAACCCACAAGAGCAATGTACACATGTGTCCTGCCTTTTATACTGCCCAGGCACAATGCAACCTGGGAAAAACTGAATGCCTCATACAACGTCCCATGACTTTGTATGAGGCAACTTTTTTCAAGGAATTAGGCGATGTTGTATGAATCCGATGTTGTATGTAGCGGGCTTTGTATAAGGTATTACTGTATATTTAAAGAATACATCAATATAAGTGTTTCTCTGTGGCTTTGTGTGTGTGTGTGTGTGTGTGTGTGTGTGTGTGTGTGTGTGTGTGTGTGTGTGTGTGTGTGTGTGTGTGTGTGTGTGTGTGTGTGATGTAAATGTTGAACCAGAGTGGTGTGTATACTTCAAAAAGAAGTGCAGTTTTCCCCAGGGTGGATAAAAAAATAATGATTTTTTTTAAAAAAATAAAAAAAATGGATTTTTTTATTTAAATCGGATTTTTTTATCTAAATGCTTTTTGAGGAAAAATCTCTCTAAAGATCGTGTTCTAGTTAAGATACATTATAGTCCTAAGGTTATTCATCATGAAATTAGTTTTTAATTATGTGGCATAAGGCTGTATTAATCCACTCACAATGTCATGCTCTCTCAGAGGTTTCTGATTATTTGGGGCATTTTTTCTATCTAGAAGATATTATCAAATCAAATGCTTGATTTTGCTGTTTTCAAAACTGTGCATTTGGATCTGCAATGATAACATGCCTCCTTCATTCATAGCAAAAAATGTTATAAAATAAACATCAGAATTGAGAAAAAGACCTTAATCCAATTGTTCATCTGCAAATCTATGTATACAGAATCAACCCCCAAGTGCTGCTAGTTTCAAGAAGTTCAATGAATAGAAGGTTGTTTGGAATGGAATAGCACAAGGAACAAAGTTTGAGGAGGAAGGGGCAAGCAGTAAAATAAAAGTGAAACCTTTTGAGGACGGAACTCTGCATCTTGAGATCTTTGTTTGTATAGCAGCCTGAAGTTTATCATATTATTCTCACATGTTTAAGCAAATATAAGCATACATAATGCTATATAATGTTATTGTTTTTGTTAAATAAAACTATTTAAAAGGTAAGGTAATGATTATTTTTCTCCTTCCACTAAAGTACAACAGAACAGTTGTCCAAATATGAATGATTAACCTATTAAACTGGAGATAGTTCACCTTGCAGTAATTTCATAATTATCTATCTATGTGTTTCTAATGGTTTATAACCACCAAATCAGTAATTTTCTGATATAACTGTAAAACTACTGTAATCTGAAAAGTTATTATTCTAAAAATGAAACTATCTGGTTGTAAATATTAAGATTAAAACAACTCCAGCAAAAAATGAGTCTTTATGTAGAAAATCAGGATTTAAATCAAAGTGATTTATATCAAATCCACCCTGGTTTTTCCATTGTGTACAGTTTGGTTAATTTGCATTCCCAGCTTCTTGCTGCACATATATTCATAGTGCTTTCTTGTTTTGCTATATAAATCTATTGGTAAGGTCATGCTGGTTTAATTGATATGTTCCACAGGGTGCAGTGGTAGAGTTTTGGTTGCTATTTTAGATGGTGTTTCAAAAATATGCCATACAAGAATTGTATAGTTACTGGACATGCAGCAAGATAGGCTGGTACAATCCAAATGGACAACACTTTTTTTTTTTGTCACATGGAGATACAAGAAAAGGCTAATCACAAATGCACCAGAAAGGTAGAGGAAGCTGCTGATTAAATGCAGTGCCAGCCTACAATTCAGCCACAATTTCAGAAGTTGTTTAAGAAGTTACAAAAGTCCTGTGCTTTTTGTGTTGTCATAACTGTACTTTGAATATGCTGGAGATACTCAAAGCTTGATACCGAAGCTAGTATGCATTTTTGTTAATCTATTGTGCTATTTAAATCTTAACTTCCTTGGTTGAACCTTAAGATCATTGTCAGAATGTGTTTTGGGTGCCCCTGGCAAAGTGAGTTGGTCTGTAGAATACAGTTTTACTGATAGAAGCATCTCTGTTAAAGCCCTTACAAGAATTAAACTGTGGTATTTTGGGCGGACAGACAATTTTTTAGCTCACTTTTGCTTTTTTAACCTTTGTTATTCCAAGATAGCTGTCAGTTGTTGTTTTTTTCTGTTGCTTTTCTAATTTTCTTATACATTTTATTTTGCTTTTACATTGTTTAATTAATTTATTTTATTTTAAGATAGTATTGAGATAACTTTGTTGTAGGAATTGGGCCGTGAGGAGGCCCTTAGGATCCCGGAGGAGACTGGTCAAAGGAGCGACACGAGGCAAGATGGAGTGAAGACCAGTAGTTTATTGAGAAAAGGCTGCAACATATATAGAAGGAAAAAGCGCAACGCTGGCAAGACTGTCAGCTGACAGGAATGACATCACCTGAGCACTCAAGTTAATTGGGAATCTCTTCGGGGAAGTCAATTAACTGGGGCAAACATGGACCATTGTCTGAGGCTTAGGCTAGGGTAAATATGGCTTCTATTTGCACCAGAGATTACACTGAGACCTGGAGATGAGTGATTTACTCTAATGGGTAACCGGGTTAGATATTCGCTCTTTCAGCAGATCCGTTGGTCAGGTCAAAGGAATTGGGTGAATCAAACCCTATATTTTATTCACCCCCCTTAATTTGGGCCGCAGAGCCCACGGGCTGGGAGCGTCTCTCACCGCGGTGGCCTCTGGCGGGCCGTTCCATGCCCCACGGGGCATGGGGAGACCATATTTCCCCTTTCTGTTTTATTTAAGAGCCTGACCGGCGGCTCTGCGTTAGAGGAGTACCAGCTGATGAGCGGGAATGACGCTTCGGGGTTCCTTCCATGGGGGACATCTCGATAGCAGTGAGGGAATACATTGCATGAAACAACACACTGTTGTGCCCAGTATTACCACCCCCACAATCACTTTGAGTGTCGTCTGAATCCATGCCCATGGGAACCACGACCATAGGGAGTCCTGCCACCCCCATGAATAATCCTCCTTGATGTCCCTAACTGGGGTGTGGAGGTCCGTGAGCTGGCTCTGTATCTTGTGGGTATTGCCTGCGAGGTTAAAGAAACACATGCCATGGACAGACTTGCAGCCCAAATGATGTGACCACAGGGGATAATCGATAGCTGCTTGATTATCCAGTATGGCATGGCGAAGCTCTGTCTGCTCCTGGCTGAGCAGCGCTATTGCTGAGGAGGTATGGCCAATGGCTTTTGCTAATCCGCAAGCCAATTCTCCAAGCGTTGCCTATGGCTAAGCCTGACACGCTGAATATACTGACTACAGCCTGGTTTTTCAGCGCTGTGGGTCTGAATTCAGACTGCTTTCTGTAGCAAGGCAAGATAACGAGATGTGTCATTGATCTCTTACTGTGACCTGGGGAGATTCTAAGCTATCTCTGCAGCTTCTGGCGTTGTGCAAATGTCTTTTCTAACACCTATGGGGAGGTGTGAAGATAAACTGGGGATTCCCGGCTACCGGGTGCTCAAACTTTCCAAGCAATGGGCCGGTGCAAAACATGGGCCGGTCTGGCTTCCTTTGGTGGAAGCTGGCCGCCATTAACAACATACAGAAATTCAAGTGTCCCTTGCAAATCCCAACTGGAGCATTGTACAAGGCATGAATAAATAATAGCAACTACAGATAACAATAGCAAGAAAAGACATTCAGCAGCTTTTCCGGAGGTGAAGCTTCCCTTCTTGGTGGGGCTTCATGTGCAACTTGAGTTTGGAAAAGTCCATAGAAGTGGCACTGAGTGTGCAAAATGTTCATAGAAAAATGTCTTTGGAGATGTAAGTCATAAAGGAAGACGGACAGCTGATGACATTCCAGGACAGGGACTGGTGCTGCTCTTGGCAATCATCCGGGTCTCATTCTGGCCTCTGGGACCTGCATGGGGAAGAGGCTTGTTTGGGAGATAAAAATTCTGAAAGAGTTAGTTAGTTTTTGCACTTATAGGATAGCAATTGCTGTGCAACTATGGGACGTTGTTCCCCCCCTTTCTGTTTGTTTGTCAATGCAGGACTCAAGGCCCGATAGGCCCGTTCCTCCACAATCGCTTGCTCCTGCGGATTGTGAGGAACGCCAAAAGTGAGCTTAATATCCCAGGTGGCCCTGAAGGTGGCCAGCTGCCTGGAGCTATAAGCTGGGGCGTCAACGGACGTCGTGTGCCGACGTTCGCCCTTGGCCGTGGGAAAGGAGATGCTGCTCCACATGGGGAGCCGTTACTCCCTTCTGTGCTGTTACCCAAACAAACTGTGGGAAGGTTTTAATGCAAACGTCCATGTGCTGCCATCTGCCAAAATGTGGGGATGTGTGACGTCCATTTGCCACACCTGAATGGCCTCTGTCCCTTGTGGGTTGACCCCCCACGGGGGCCCCCCCGGTGCCCCTGCACGACGCTGGCAAGAGCGAACTATGCCTTGGGCTTGAGAAAGTGGCAGATTGAACTGTCTGGCGAGCGCCTTGGCATTCTGAATTGGAGTGCATGACTCTGAATTGGAGTTGTAAGGAACAAACTTAGCAAATTTTTGTCTAACGCGGGAGTGATGTGTGCTCCCGGTAGACTGTGAGGCAAATTCCTAGGAAACTGGCTGTCAGCAATTATGTTGGAGCGTTCTTTGGCAAAGGTGCGCAAGGCGAGGCTCACGGCTGCCAACTCTGCCCGCTTGCGGAAGAGTCAGGAGCGTGCGCCAAGCTTGGTCCTCTTGCCAAGTAAGAACCTAATATGTGCGACCCCCATAAGTGAAAGCTGTCCTAGCCCCCTGAAGAGGAACCAGTGACATGAATTCACACAAGGTGACTGTCTGCTAGAAGTGAGACGAGTCTGGGGTCTTATGGCAAACCTTGGCGCATGAAGCGCTAGGCTTCCCGTGGGTAAATTTCTCATGAAGGCCCCCCTGCGCACCTCCATTCATGGTGTGCGTGCACACTTTCACTGGAGCGATTTTGGTGCTACTGTGAGAAGGGTGCCAGATGCTGGCTTAGCCTTTTGCCTGTGCTTAGACTAGCAGAAAAAAGGGAAGGGGTGGCCTAAAAATGCCTGTATCTGATTGAAGGTGTGACCTGACTGCACTCTTAAAATGGTCCTAGGCTGTCCTGACTAATGAGCGGCACTCTGCACATTCTCAGGAGCTCAGGGACTAATCCTTCCTCTGTGCTCTGGAGTTTGCAAAATGTGCCTGCTCACCAGAGAGGGTGCTGTGGGCCAGGTGCCATACTTAAAATGACCTACTAAGACTTATTAAAGACAAACCAACTATGACGTGCCAGCTGTAAGGAAATAATACACAAGAAATGAAAAGACACACAGGTTAAGCATTTCCAGCAGGGAGTTCCACTGGCGAAAGGAGAAAAGGAGGAAAGACAAGTCAGAAGTTAGCACAATGAGAATGCAACAACTCTTATCATAACAAAATCAGATAAAGTCAGGTAACCATGGCAACTGGCTGGGATCCTCCTGTTAATTAATCCTGGAGCCTGTGAAAGGAAGCAAGTTAAGGCTGTAGGAAGAAATGAATTGGTTACAATTAAGGCCTGGAGAGGAATTTTGTTCCTGTAAAAAAGGTACAGAGCGCAAGAATGTTTGCGTGCTTTTTCCTGTGAAAGGGGTACAATGAGTGAGTTACTGATTACAGTCAAAATACCAGAGAATGAAGGAGAGTTAGAACGGTTCTCAACCTGCGGCCAGATGTGTAGTTGAGGAATCACATTTGATTCCTGAGTAAAATTAGATTGCACGTGCAATGTTATACCTTATTGTTATGGATGTTGTCTGCTTTGAGAGCAGGCAACCTCATTGTTTCTCTCCCTCCGCCCCCCAAAGTGGGTGACAGTATTTGAAGGGGGAAAAAACATTTTTGAATATGCTAATATGCCAAAAAAGTCAGAATGGATTTACAGTGACCCTGAATAGGACTCTCAAGGTAAATGAGATATTTAAGGGCGAGTTTTACTAGTGCCACCCTCCTGGTGGGTTTCTATGGCTGAGCAGGAATCTGAACCAAGACCTCCTGAGTCCTAATCTATCACTCTTTCCTCTACACCGCCCTGAGTCAGCAGTGGTCGAGTGGGCGGTATAGAAATCTAACAATAAATAAATAAATAAATAAATACATACATACATACATACATACATACATACATACACTGGGTTATCCCAGTAACAGCTCTTGAAAAATGAACTGTCTTTGGGCTATACCGCTCAACATTTTATTTCATGGATTTGATCCATGAAAGCTAATGTTAAAATGCAGTGGTTAGTTTTTAAGGTGCCACAACTTAGTTTTTTGTCTTTTCTCTCTCTTCACTTCGTGATATTCTTGTATAGACTAACATGACTACAACTTAAAAAATATATGTTCTCTGTGTGTTTCTTAGAATTCTTACTCCTGGAAAGGAAAGTTTCCAGGGTCTTTGATTTAGTACCCCTAATGAAACATTTAGCAAATGGAAGAATATTTCAGATGTTGTAGTGGATGATGCTTTTGGTTTTGAATTATTGTTATAGCAATAGCAATTACATTTATATACCTCCCCATAGTGCTTAGATCACCCTCTGGGTTCAACAATGCGCATGCTATTGCTGCTGAAACAATTTAAGTTGGATTGGGCAGTCAATTCCATGCATTTCTGACAAACAAGGAGCCATTGAGATGAGTCCTTCAGTTTTATAAGACAAATAATTTTGCAATATGGATTTTGGGCAGTTTTGCTAATCTTTCAGTAAATCATTTGTCTGTTTTCAGACACCACTACATCTTATAAAAGGAATGGGAAGAAGAAGAAACTCAAACTTTCTTTTGACTTTCTGAAGAAATGATGGGATTGCTTGCTTTATACATAAATTAAGTCAATCTCTCTGTGTGTTTGAGAAAGGCCATATGGTATTTCTAGTGAAACCAGCAGATGTTTCTCTTGCTCTGTGTTCCTTTCTGTTGCTGTCTGATCTTCTTTTGTTCCCACATGTCCTATCTGCATAGGGCTGGGAGCAGTAACGTAGGCAGCAATTATTGCTGTGCGTGTTGTTATTGGTGCAGTTTTTATAGTAATGATAATTTGTGAACAAAGGAGCTGCTAACAATGTAGCTGTGAAGCCTGCCTTTTCAAAGAGTTCAATAACAACCCTGGCTTCTCAGTCTTTTCTCTTAAATGAATATCTTCGCCTCTGTTGCCTGCTACTACAGTCAACTGGGTTTTTAAAATACAAAGCTGAATTGCTGTCTTTATTTGGGGTGAGTAAATCTACTCTCTTTCTACAGATTTGTATTTTTATGAAAAGTGGGGGAGGGGGAGAATGATTATGAGAATATGAGACTATAGGGGTCAATTGTGTGGGTATTTTTATACTGCCTCTCATTATGTTTTGTACCTACTAGAAAAACTTAATGTACAATAGTTTGTTTTAGAGAGGCATTTACAGTAAGCCATTTATGTGGTGAAACATCTGACTTAGAGGAAGCAAATAATAAAGGGAAGTAGTTGTTTTCTGAAATAGTAGATATATTGAATTACCATTGTTTTGCAAGCCCCTGTGTGAATTGATAGCCGTACAGTATTTAAACTATTTTGAACAAAGAGAACTTTGTGTGTTGTATTTGGGCAAGTCCAACTATGAGATTGACTTAATAAAGAGACCACAGTCTTGAGTATACAAGAGCTGAGTAGAGGTCACCCATTCATAGTATTACTGTACCATAAACTAGAGGTGATATAATCTATACCTATAAATCCAAGCGTTAACCGTTGGAATGTGTCAAAGGCTCCTGCACTCTCCCGAACACGGTACGGAGGTCACTAAATGTTTGAGAAATGCGCCAGTGGGGCAAGAGCCCCACGAACGTGAACAAAGGGAAACAACTTCAATTCCCAACGTTCTCTGCGCTGCGCCGCACCACAGCCAATCAGGCTGAGAGGCGCAAGCAAAAATAACGTTGGGAAATGCGGCGTGGCCAATTGAAATCGAGCCGCAGGAAAAAAAATGCCGCACGAAAGCAAACCACAAACACAAAACTACAAGTCCCAGCATCCTGCGCACTGTGAGTGTGCAGAACGCTGAGAAATCAGGTGCACGAAAAATAAATTTACAAAATGCAATGGGAAGGGTATAGAAAATAAGTCAGCAAGTGTCATTTTGCCTCTTTACAAATCTATGGTGAGGCCCCATCTGGAATACTGTGTACAGTTCTGGTCGCCATACCTCCAGAAGGATATTATGGGGCTGGAAAAAGTGTAGAGGAGGGAAACCAAAATGATTAGGGGACTGGAACACCTTCCTTACCATCTGAGGCTACAACGGTTGGGCCTTTTCACTCTTGAACGACGGCGTCTAAGAGGTGACCTGATTGAAGTTTATAAAACCGTGCACGGTGTGGACAAAGTAGATAAGGAAAAACTGTTTTCCCTATCGCATAACACTAGAACTAGGGGACACTCGATGAAACTTTTGGGTACTAGTTCTCAAACAAATAAGAGAAAGTACTTTTTCACCCAGAGGATTACTGGTCTATGGAACTCCCTGCCAGAAGAAGTGGTGATAGCTGTCAGTCTTGACAGCTTTAAGAAAGGATTAGACAAGTTCATGGAGGACAAGGGTATCCATGGCTATAATTAAGGATACTTAAGGACAACCTCCGGGTTGGAGAGATAGGCAGGATATCTCTCAATGCCATTTTCAGGGAATCCTAAGCAGGTGAAGGCATCTGCATGGGAATAATACCCTGAAGCAAATGGTGAGCCACTGTGTGAGATAGACTGGATGGGCTGTGGCCTGTTCCAGCAAGGCTGTTCTTATGTTCTTATAAGTAACAAGAGTGTCCTTCTTGCAGACATGTGCAGGAAATGCAAATGTGACATACCTCTGCTCCAGGAAACACATTGGGGGACAGACCCAAAGTGGCTGGAATGGAACTAGTGATTAAAAGACCACAAGACCAGTATGGAAGTATAATTTTTGTTAGACCTGGCCTCAGCATAATACCAGTTGCATTGCCGGAAATAAACAACCCTGAAATTCTCACCATCCAAACCCCATAATTCTCCACTACCTCTGTCTATAAACTGCCAGAAGCAAAAACAGCCAAAACCACACTGCCCCAGCCGTCGGAACTAACAAAAACAGCAAAAAAAGTGCTAAGTGCACCCACAATGGTTCTAAATGTGTTTATGACTGCTGTGGACGCGTTTTACAGCAGTGTTTACAGCGGCGGGGGGAACTAAGTGCCCAGCCCACTCGCTGTCTGAAGGGGCATGATCCAGCCCACGGCGGAAAAATGTTGAGAACCCTTGTTCTAAAGCAATGGGACTTCCTTGATGATCTTGTAGAGATTTTGGGTCTAGAAAAGCCCTCTAATTGTGCTCAGATTCTACAACTGATTCTCAATAGATACTGATAACATGGCCATATTTTTTTATTTTCTGCAGTATTCTTTTTAATTAATGAATTTAATTATTGATTGATCTGATTTTGTTTTTTATTTGTTGAAATAGATTTATATTGTAGTTTCATTGTCTTTCTAAGTATTGTAAGATTTTTAATTCATTTGGATGCCATCTGGTTGTTGTTGTTGTTGTTCAGTCGCACAGTCGGTTCCGACCCTTTGCAACCCTATGGACCATTGCTCTCCAGGCGCCTCTGTCCTCCACCATCCCCCTCAGCCCTCCCAGCTCTGTGCCCATTGTGTCTACAATGCCATCTAGCCATCTCATCCTTGGCCTCCCCCTTCTTCTTTTGCCCTCCACCTTTCCCAACATCAATGCCTTCTCAAGTGAATCCCCCCTTCTCATTTGATGTCCAAAGTATTTTAGCTTCATCTTTATTATTTGACCTTCCCGTGAGCATTCAGGGTTAATTTCTTCTAAGATTGACCTATTTGTTCTCCTCGCTGTCCAGGGGACTCTCAAAACCCTCCTCCAACACCACATTTCAAAGGCATCTATTCTTCTGCATTCAGCCTTCCTAATTGTCCAGCTCTCACATCCGTACATTACTACTGGGAAAACCATTGCTTTGACTATTCTAATTTTTGTTTTCAGTGTGATGTCTCTGCTTTTCACTATGTTCCCCAGGTTTCTCATTCTGTATTTTACTATTGTTATATTATTCTACTTTGGATAATGTTGATTGTTTCTTTTGTGTTTTTGTTCATTTACTGCTGTGATCTGGCCAGAGTGTTACTTTCACCAATTGGAGCGGAATATAAATTGAATTAGTTAATTTTTTCAATGTTTAGTTTGACTTATAGTTTAATGAATTGAATAGCTCTGAACTTTTGAAAGCCTAAGCTTTTTGTGTTGTCATCTTGGAGAATAGTAGGAGTCTGCCAAATGCTTTGGGATTTTCTGTGGATGTACAACAGTTCAATTCAGGGCTTGTTTCTTTATTGATATCACAGAAAGACCAGTGCAAATCAGCTTAGCCCATTTTGCTTCTGATTCAGGTTTATTTATCCTCCTGCTGGAGGCTTTATCAAGCCAGAATGATTTGAATGGTCTTTTCCCCGTGTCCATTTTTTTCATTCCACAAAAAGTCAGATGGTGAGGCGATTCTGGGTGGTGCCTGGTGACATACTAAATTGAGTGTGATGTTTTGAGACAGTACGAACATTCACCCTAGTGATCTGCAACCCTAGTTTCCTTGGGGAAAAGTTTAATTTTGTTCTTTAATAAATGGTTAGGTATAGTGCTGCATCATTGCATTGATATATTACAGTAGTTTGGTGCTACACCATCTTTGCACAGAAACATAAAAAAGAAAAGAAAAAGGAGAACCAAGAATTGATTTGTGGCTGGTACCAAAGGAAGAGGAGCTTTAGGTACGGATTGAAAGTGAAGGTCCAACGTGGACACTGGCACCAAAACAACCTGGGATTTTCATGTGATCTCCTGAATTGAAAACAAGCATAAAAGAGACTCTAATCAAACCATAGGAACGTGTAGTCACAAGCTCAATTTGCTATTTGAAATCCAACATATCTAGAAGTGTCAACCCTTAAATTTATCAACTAGCTCCTTGTGACTAGGGCCCAATCTAGGCTAAATCTATAATATTTCTGCCCTGTTGGTTTCATTGAGATTAAGATAGTAGTGATAAAGTCCCATTCATGTTGATGGGACTGATGGAATCCAATTTAGAATATCTCCACTATCCTAAATGTGGGTTGACTTTGTATTTTTCAGGATTGGAATGAATGCAGTCTACCAGGGTTAGAACACTAGCGATATCTTAAGTGGTAAGGTATGAAGGGAATGATGATCTGAAAGTTCCCCTTCTGTATTTTAAGATTTGCTTTGATAGATTAAACCAGGAGTAAACCCAGTCCAGCTTTCTGCGTTCCACTATGGTAAAGGAAACATCTATAGAAACATAATACCAGCATATACTAACAGTAGTTATTGTGTGTGTATGTGTGTGTTCAATTCTTATTGAACCTTTCCTTTGCGATTTGTGTAGTGCTTAAGATTGCTTTGTCTTTCATAAATATGAGCAAGTGGATCTTTGCCTGCAAAACATCCTGGAATCATAGCTACTGAATGTATTTGTAGCTTCGGTCAGTGAGCTTATTGCAAGCAGGCAAATGGTTATGTCTAATACAACACAGCATACATTCAATTTCAGACATGTAGGGAAACTCCTTGTTGCTAAGGAAGATGGGGAATGTCTGGCAAGCCTGGGCAATCCCCAGTTTGCATATGAGTCTGAATTATTGTGGAATCTAATCCAGCTAATTCTTGATTTAAAACCTGTCATGACATTTAACTTCTCTTTTAAGCTCTTGTTATACAAATTCCAGGCACGAAAGAAAAGTTATCAAAAAGTAGCTTTACAAATTATTAATTTAAAAACTTTCACATTGCTCATTTTGTGAGCTAAATGCTAATGAAATACTAATGAGAGCTGTTGGGAAAACATAAAGCATATCACTTTATTAAATTCACACTTCCATCTTATTATGGGTCATCTTGAGGTTTCAGATTTGTTAATGAACTACAGATTAAGTTGGGTGCGCTTCCCTTGTCCCTATCGTTGATTACGTTCTCCTGACCTAGAAGAATACAATCAGCAACAGATGCAGAAAAAGTTTGTTTGAAAAAGTTAATATTTTAACATTATAATGTAGGCAGTGTTTGTCTGCAGCTTGAACAATACCCTGTAGTTGGTAATCAGTTATATAATTTTGCTTTCTGTCTCCAATCAATACCAATCAGTGTTTGTAGTATATCTTATACTTACAATCAAAGGATACTATGATAAGTACCCAAATCTGAAACAAAAATCATTATCCTGCCTACCCACTTTTGTGCCATGCAAAGAAGGCTTTGAGGAGTTGAGGGAAGGACCTTATCTATGATTTACACTGAATTTAAGATTTGGAGTACATAACTATTTCCAGTTTGAATTCCCATAGTAATACTTACAGTAATACTGGCACATGTAAATTATAGTACATTCCTCCTCTTTCTTTCCCATAGGAGTACATCAGTATTGTACAGTGGAACCTCATACAACAATTGCCCCGTAACAACTAGGTGTGTTTTTTTTAGGGGGGGGGAATGGTGTCCTGCATAACAATATTCCCTATGGAAAAAATCGCACAACAATTTTTCAATGGAAAAAACTACTTAGCAAAAAAAATTTGATGTACGATGCATCCCATAGGGGAAATCGCTATACAACGCATATATCATGTAACAATTGTTTCGTACAACAACGAGCCCCGTGGAATGGATTAAAATCGTTGTATGAGGTACCACTGTATTACTATTTCACACTCGTGTCACTTGGGCTGACAAGGAATCATAATTTTATCAAAGTACAGTCATTTGATCTGCCAGGTGCGTCATCTCTTCAGTAATAGAAGGAATTCCAGTTGGCAAACAAAGGGATCCCTGCATTTATTCTCCATTTTTTTTTACTGTTAGTGAAACTCAGTCGTGGAAATTCTGTTGCACAATTGTGGGAAAGGCATAACTTTCAGAACCAAATTGCTGTAAGTTAAGGAATCTCTGTAGATGCTATCTGTTGCACACTAAATCAATTTAGCATGCTATATTTGTCTGTAGATATTTATTTATAGCAATTTACTTCTGAAAGTTACACTTACTACAGAACATCCAGTCTCTCTCTTTTTGTGTGCATGTCTGTCTGTAATAATCTGTACCTTGACCTGATCCCATTTCATTTCTCTTTTCCATTATTTTTGGCTGCAGAACTTTCTAAGGCAGAATTCAACCCATCTTATGTTCTTAATCATGCTGCTTGAGGATTCTCTAGTATTTTGATGGCAAACCTTTTAGAGACCGTGTGCCCAAACAGAGGGGCGGGGCGAACTCTGTGCTGGGGAAAGGCAGGAAGCATTCCCATTGGGCTGCTGGGCAAAGGGGCGGGGCAAACTGTGCTGGGGTGACGGCACACGTGTCCACAGAGAGGGCTTTCAGTGCCCCCCTCTGGCACGCGTGCCATAGGTTCGCCACCACTGCTCTAGTACATTCTGGTACTTCTGTTGAAACAGTTCTTGTCAAAGTATTCTTGCCCTAGGTGCCATGATTATATCCCACAAAATTTATGTTAAATATTTTTTTAAAAAGTCTTATTGCATTCTTGTTTGCTGGCATATAAGACCCACTTTTATACACTGGAAAAATTGAGTGCATCTTATACTATATATAGTGGCCTATAGTGGGCTATTTTGATAATAATGTGGTAAAATAACTTTGAAACTGGACTTTAGATCAGCATCAAACTTAGAATAGATGTAGCAGACAGTCTACTCTTGCTCTGTTTCAAATTTGGGGAAGTTGGGCAAAGAGTTCTTTAATTAGGACTTTTTTTAAAAAAAGTAAAGCACTTCCCCCTGTCAGGATTTGCAGCTGCTGCTCTAAGTCACGCAGGATTGGAGCCTCACCTGGGAACCCTGGGGAAGGTTCTGGACCTTCAGAAGCCCCACCTGGAGACCCTGGGTGGCTTAACTATATAAGAAACTGGTGTTTCCTTCCAGAAGCTGCCTCAGCAATGGATGTCAGCAGACTTGTAATTCGTTGGTTCTCCTTCGTAGAGTTTGTGAATCCACACTCATGGGTTATGCGCCTGCGCAGAACGGCCGATCGGAGGCTTGAAAAGCTATTGGTCAAAAGTTTTGGCGGTAAGACCGCCCACCGTACCGCCCACCCTGAGGCGCCCGCGTGCCATTTTACCTCAGTTCTCTTCTTTCCGCCGTAGCAGCAGGACGATCGTTGAGAGCTTCCTCAATTTTTTCGCCCTTCTGAGGGAAAGTCTTTTGGCAAATTTCAACAATTTTTCTCGGTGATCTTGTCCTTCGGGCAGGATCGCCACCCCGGTGCTGTTTCTTCCTTCTGGTGGACTCAGTTACCTACTCGCTTCGGTCACCGTTTCCCCCCTCAAGGGGGTGGCGGCTGGCCAGCCCTTCGGGGTAACCGCGTTCCAGAAACTTCCGTTGGAAGAATTTTTTCTTTGATGACCGTGGCCTTCAAACAGTGCTCGGCTTGCCTGAAAAAGTTTCCGGCTTCCGACGGGCATAGCCTCTGCCTTTTCTGCCTCGGAGAGTCTCATCAGAGCCAGTCTTGCCCCCACTGCAAGAAATTCACCCGTCTGGCCGTGCAAAACCGGAGCTACCGGCTCAAAGCGCACCTGATGGAACTCTCTCTGGCTCCCGTTGTGGCCGCTTCTACCTCGGCTAGCGTCTCTCAGCCTCCGCCGCCTTCGACCTCTTCTTCCGCCACCATCAAGAAGAAGAAGAAGAGGGACAAGAACGGAGACAAGAAAAAGAAGCGCGGGTCGGAGAAGAGGCGATCGCTCCCGCCTACTCCGCACACCCCTGTGTCTCCGGGAGCTTCGCCACCATACTTGGTCGCGAGATGTCCGTCTCCTGGGTCCTCCATCTGGGGAGGACGGTCCTCCTCGGGTTCGCCTGAAAAAGGACGCAGGGCTGGGGCTCCAGCTCGCCCACTTCAGGTACTCCCGTCACCGCCTCGTGGGAGGGCCCGCTCGCCTATGAGGCAGGCCTCCGTCTCCCCAAGGCCCAGGACTCCGACGCTCGACGACGCGGCGATCACCAGGCCGGCCACCATTTCATCGCCGATTTTACCGGCCACCGTTTTGTCGCCGACCCAGCCAGCCACCGTTTCGTCGGCCACCGTTTCGTCGCTCCCGACGGTGGGGGACCCATCCCACAGGGAGTTCCTGAAGGAGATGTTTGAGGTCATGGCTCAGACTTTTGACAACCGGTTTAAGACCTCCATGCCTGCGGCCTCTGCGGCTCCGGTACCGACCACCGCAAGCCCCAGGGATGCTGGCCCTGCTGTGGCCCCACCGACCTCCCGAGGGTCGAGTGTCCGCTCCGCTGGCCCACCCACATCGTCGCGGGTTGGTCCAGACGTTGAAGCGGTGGACTCCCATCCCGTCGGCCCACCCAGGCCGTACTGGCGCGGTCCCGACGTGGATGTAAGAGTTCCTCCCTCGTCCTCCGATGACTCCAGCGCCTCTTCGGAGGAGGACGAGGGAGACGTCGACGCCGAGCGGACGCCGGACCAGGCCATCGGCGCGGTTGACCCACCGCGTGGTGAGGATCAACGCTCGCTCACGGCCATGCTGACGCGCCTGGGGACCGCGTTGAACCTGAAGGTGGACCAGCCGCCACTGGAAGGTGAGGACCAAATGACCGCAAAACTGGACAGGCGTGCGGTACGGCCGGTCCATATCACCATGCTTCCGTCCATGCTGACGTCAGCGAAGGCGACATGGAGGAAGCCGGTGTCGGCGTACTACGTTTCGTCCAGGCTCGACGGCATGTATAGAGTCCTGGACGAGAACGTCAAGTTCCTGCAGGCACATCCCCTGCCGAATTCCCTGGTGGTCAAGGCCTTCCAACACAGGACGGCCACCAGCGGGTTCCCGGTTCCGTCGACCCCGGAGGGGAAGAAGCTGGACGCGGTGGGCCGCAAATTCTACGCCACCGGTTCCCTCTTCCTCCGCGCCGCCAACTACTCGGCTGCCATGGGCCTGTACCAGTCTCACCTCTGGGAGCGGGTGAAGGCAGAAACGGATCGACGCGCTGGCATCCGAGGGCGATTTCCTGGCGGAGCAACAGATGCGAACCGCCAGGCATATAAATGACTATGCGGCGAAGGACATGTCGTCTGCGATCCTGCTCCGCCGCCACGCCTGGCTTAGGGGCACCTCCCTCGATGACGCTATGAAGAAGCTCATTGAGGAGTTTCCCTTCGATGGGCAAGGCCTTTTTGGGCAAGACACGGACAAGGTCCTCAATGAAATGCGGCAGACCAACTCCACCGCCAAGTTTCTGGGGCTCACCACGCCGGCTCCGCCTGCCAGGCCGAGGTTCCAGCCCTTCACGCGGCGCTACCAGGGGAACCCGCAACAACAGGGTGGCCCCGTAGAGCAGCCCAGGTCTGGCTCGTACAAACAACGACGCCAGCACAAGCCGCGCTACCAACCCTACGGACACGGCAAGCGTTCGGACGCTAAGTACAAGTCGCGCGTTTGAAGCTGCGACGGCCGAGTCTCTCACGCTCCATCTCCCGTACCTCCCCCTCCGGAACTTCCTTCAGGTATGGTCGGGCATCACGGACGACCGGTGGATCTTAAGGATCTTGTCCTCTGGCTACGCCATCGAGTTCGTGCGGGCGCCTCGGGTAGGAAGACATCGTTTCACCACCTCGTCCCCCCATTTGGAGGAAGAAATATCAACTCTTCTGTCCAAGGGAGCCATCGAGCGGGTGGCCCCGCCCGATTGGGACAACGGCTTCTACTCGAGGTACTTCGTGGTCCAGAAGAAGGACGGAGGACTTCGCCCGATCCTGGACCTGCGCCACCTCAACAAATGCATCCACACCAGGAAGTTCCGGATGGTGACCCTGCAGACCGTCCTTCCCCTCATCAACAAAGGGGACTGGTTCACAGTCATAGACCTCAAGGACGCTTACTTCCATGTCTCCATCCTCGAGGAGCACCGGAGGTTCCTTCGATTCCGCATCGGCGATTCGGTTTACCAGTACCGATGTCTACCGTTCGGTCTGGCCACGGCACCGCGGGTCTTCACCAAATGCATGGCTCCGGTGGCCGCCTTCCTTCGCCAGCGGGGAATCAGGGTCTTCCCATACATCGACGACTGGTTGATCGTATCCCCCACCAGCTCGTCGGCCATTCGGGACACGCAGTTCACGGTCCACCTCATGGAGAGTCTCGGCCTCAGGATCAACTTCACCAAATCGAAGCTGATCCCCTCTCAACGCGTCGAGTACATCGGAGTGGTACTCGACTCGCTTGCCACCAGAGCCTTTGCACCCCAGAAGCGCCTGCAGGACATCGCGCAGGGAGTGAACGACCTACGCACCA
The DNA here is from genome assembly GCA_035047305.1 of Bradypodion pumilum. Lineage (NCBI taxonomy): Eukaryota > Metazoa > Chordata > Lepidosauria > Squamata > Chamaeleonidae > Bradypodion > Bradypodion pumilum. Next base: position 448,904,843 of record JAWDJD010000001.1, read on the forward strand.
AACCGTGCATCCGGGCGAAAAAGGTTCAAAGACTGCTAGGCCTTATGGCCTCAACGACGGCTGTGGTCCCTCACGCCAAGTTAAAGTTCCGGTCCCTACAGTCGTGGCTTCTGCACGAATTCGATGCGCTCCGGGAGAGTCAGTCCAAACGGCTAACTCCATCCCCGGAGCTGAGGGACCAGCTGGTGTGGTGGACGACACCACTCAACGTGGCTACGGGGAAGAGTTTTTATCCCCCGCAACCCTCGCTGCAAATATTGACTGACGCAAGCAACCTCGGCTGGGGGGCTGCCTGCGGGACTCTCACGGTCAACAACCCTTGGTCGCCTCAGGAGATGGTGCACCATATCAACTACTTGGAGCTGCTGGCCATCTGGAAGGCCCTCCGTTCCTTCGAGAGCTTGCTCATGGGCAAGGCGGTCCAAGTGGCCTCGGACAACACCACGGCTGTGGCGTACCTGAACAAGCAGGGAGGAACACGATCCACCACCCTTCTTTACCTCGCTGTGCAACTCTGGGAGTGGTGCCTGGAGAGGCACATTTTCCCGATTGGAGTGCACATTCAGGGCAAGCTGAATGTCCTGGCCGACCATCTCAGCCGCCTCACCTCGACGACCCACGAATGGGAACTGAACGACGAGGTGTTCCAGTCGCTCTGCGAGGCCTGGGGGACTCCGAACATCGACCTCTTCGCATCGGAGTCCAACACGAAATGCCACAGGTACTGCTCCAGGGCGGGCATCGGTGCCAACTCCGAGGGCGATGCCTTCATGAAACGGTGGGATCAGGACTATTTCTACGCTTTTCCTCCGTTTCCCCTGGTCCAGAAGGTCCTCACCAGAATGCTCCAGCACAGGACCAGAGCCATCCTAGTGGCCCCAGCATGGCCTCGCCAACCATGGTTTCCGCTGCTGTTGCGCATGTCATCTCAGTATCGCACGCTACCGGAGTCACCGACGCTCCTCCAGATGGAGCAGGGCCAGCTCCACCACTCGGACCTGCCCAGCCTCCACCTCACCACGTGGAGGATAACCCCAGACTGTCCAGGATCCTGGAACTAGCCAGGCGCCCGTCCACAAGGAAGTCCTACGCTTCCAAATACAGACGCTTTTGTGCTTTCCTGGCATCTCAGCAGACCCCCCTCTCGCAGGTGGAACTGCAGGACGTCTTGACCTACCTCCTCCATCTGGCGGAGTCTGGCCTCAGCATCGCCTCCATCCGAGTACACCTCGCAGCGGTGGTGGCTCACTCTCCAGCTGGCTCGCCCGCTTCTGGCGCTTTCCGCGACCAAACAGTGAAACGCTTCCTCAAGGGATTGCGGAACGCCTTCCCGCCGGTCAGGACTCCGACGGCCCAATGGTCACTCTCTACCGTCCTTAACGCGCTCACCAGGACTCCTTTCGAGCCCATGGCTACCACGGATGCTCGTCTCCTCACATGGAAGACGGCCTTTCTGGTGGCCATCACGTCTGCTCGACGAGCTGGTGAACTGGTCGCCCTGCGGGCGGACGCACCCTTTCTCCAGTTCTTCAATGACCGTGTGGTGCTCCAACCGGACATCACCTTCCTCCCCAAGGTGGTCTCCCAGTTTCATATGGCACAGACTATCTCCTTGCCAACATTCTTCCAGAACCCCGCTAACGCCCAAGAAAGGACTTGGCACACGCTGGATGTCAAACGGGCTTTATTGTTTTACACCAGCAGGACAAGGGAGTTCAGGAAGTCGCAACGCCTCTTCGTGGCGTATGGGGGCAAGTCCAAAGGTGAACCCATCTCAGCGCAGCGGTTCTCCAAATGGATCACCTCTACCATCTACTTGGCCTACGAGTCGGCATCGCTGCCCCCTCCACCGCATGTCAGGGCGCACTCTACCAGAGCGGTTGCAACATCCACGGCCTTTCTGGAGGGCACACCGCTTGAGGACATCTGTAAGGCTGCCACCTGGTCCAGACCTTCTACATTTGTCCAGCACTACAGGGTGGACACCAGAGCCACTGCGGACGCCAGGCTTGGCCGTGTCGTCCTCACTCGGGGGCTCCGGGCCCATCGCCCTTGACAGTTCACCCTGCCTGACCGTCATCATCTTCATCGTGGGATCATCTCATCCGACTGCCCACCGACCAAGTAAGTGTGAGCTTGCTAATCTCCCATGAGTGTGGATTCACAAACTATACGAAGGAGAAAGTTCGGTTTCACTTACCAGTGATAACTTTCGTTCTTCGAGTATATAGTTTGTGAATACACACTACCCACCCTGCCTCCCCTCTTGAGCTGCACGGATGAGATCAATTGGTTTATCTTGTGCTTGGCTTAAGTATGGAACTGAGGTAAAATGGCACGCGGGCGCCTCAGGATGGGCGGTACGGTGGGCGGTCTTACCGCCAAAACTTTTGACCAATAGCTTTTCAAGCCTCCGATCGGCCGTTTTGCGCAGGTGCATAACCCATGAGTGTGTATTCACAAACTATATACTCGAAGATCGAAAGTTATCACTGGTAAGTGAAACCGAACTTTCTTGGATCTCCTGCCTGGTTCCGGAAGACTCTGTGTTTTGTTCTTGTGGACTGTTGCTGTGCCTTTCATGGCTCTTGGATGTCTGTCCTTGCCTTGCTTCTGAAAATATGCTGCATATGCACTCCCGGGCATCTTGACTTCTGGCTCATTTGGACTATGCTTTCATCATCTGGGCTAATCCTGCTTCCCAGCTTGATTTGATTTTGGACTCTGGACAGAGATATGGTTGTTTAGACTGTTACCTGGTTGCCTTGGGTCCTGGTCTTTGTATTACCTGATAGCTGCCCATGCCCCAGACATCCCCATGCAGAAATGAGCAACTTTTAACGTTTCCAATATTTAAAATAGCATGTATAAATTAAGGCATGTCTTGACTTAAATCTTGCTTATATTGAAAGAGAACGGTTGAACCCACCCACTCTTATTTTTTTTAGAAAGAATCTTAGCTGCAGTGAGAAAAATATTAATCCTAAAAAAGCCTCTTAAAGGCTAAAACAGTGACTGCTATAAATTGCATGGAACAGGCTTACCTTTTGTGCTGAATGTTCTAAAGTATTAATACATTGTTGCAAGTTTAATGAACTCCTGACCTTCTGATGTGCAAGTCAGAAACTAATTAGCTGATATTCAAGAGAAAAACCCCTTCCTAACCAAACAGGTATTAAAAAGGAATTCTGTTTCTGGTTATAAAACACTTTAAAAATATTTTTTCAAGTACTGTTTAGAGAACAAATATTCAGAAGCTCCCTTATTTAAGATGTGGAATTCCTGTTTTTTGTTTTGTGGCTGGGGACAGTCTGTCTTGATGTTAGCAGAGCTTTTGTACCCATTCCATCCATTTTGTTATTCTATAGTTGTTTGATAATTAAGAAAGCTCAAAAGATGCTATGTACCATAAAGTCACTTCAAATGTGGTGTGGTGACTACATGGCGTAATGACCTCCAAACTGTTGTATCATTAACAGCTATGTTCAGATCTTGCAAACCACAGCTTCTTAGGTGAGGTTGTTCTTCCTTCCCACACCCCTCCGTTTCTAGCAATATTGTCTTTTCTAGTATGTTTTGCTCAGTCTTTCAAACAGGGGTGTGCTAGACACCATGGGAGGGTGCTAGACAGGGGTGAGGGGCAGCGACCAAGGGACTGGGGAGAAGGCTGCCCCTGGGAACTGCTTGGTCACTGCCCCTTGCTTGCTCTGCCCAACATGCAGCACTTTAGAATAAACTGTTGTTGTTGCTGTTATTTCAAATTTATATTGCCGCTCACTCACCGTAGTGACTCAGGGCGGCTTACAAACAATACATTACATTACAATACAATATGTTGATGGGGGCTCAGGGGGAGGGGCAATGAAGTCATCAACCTGCCCTGGCTTCTTCTTCCCTGGCCATTGGTGTGGGCTCAGGGGGAGTGGCGGCAAAGTCCTGAAGGAGTCATACCTGAAGGAGGGAGCTTGGAGCAATGGCTTAATCTAAAGTGCAGCGTGCAGGATGGATAAAATAATAATAAAATTATTATTTGCGCCTCAGGGCACCATAGGCAAGGGTACACTGGGATGAATCCCCCAGCCCATGCCTGCTTTCAAACAAACAGTTATGGGTTCCTTTATTGAGTCAAACCATCTAATGTTAGGTCTTCTTCTTTACCTATTGCCCTCCCCACCTTTTCTCACCAATATTGTCTTTCCTGGTCAGTTATGTATTTCATTATATCCCTGTGGTAGGATTCATTTTTTGCTGTACTGAGAGTTTAGGCTAGGTTGAGTGCCTACTTTTCTGGCTGTCTATAGTATGTCAGGGTCTCTTTGAACACTACCTGTAAAATGAAAGTGTCTTGATTAGAAAAAGTACTGCATTTGCGTGAGTTTTACCAGGTTCAAAATAATTTCAAATACAGTACAGTATTGAAGAATACACAATGCACAACTGGCATGCATTAACCTGCCAAAATGCAGGTTATTTTAAACCACCTGCCAGGGGTCATTTATTTTCTTCTGATTCCTAAACTGCTGTATTTTTCTGTTGACACATATAGCTTGCAAGATTCCCTGCACCCCTGAAAATGTTCCCCCTTAATTCTATATGAGGGAAATTACTGTTGCAGTTTGTGTGTGGGACATTAATACCTAAACTTCTGTTTTAAAAAGCTGGGAAATCTGATTTATTAAAAAAAAGTTCAGTTTACAAATGTGGGATATTTACTTCTTTATTCACAATTCAAAAACACTAGGAAATAACCTAGTTTTGCTACACAATATCAATCAAGATGGTCTACATTCACATAGAATGGGGTTCTCAATGTTTTCAAGCCATGGGCCAGACCATGCCCCCTCAGACAGCTGAGCGGGCTGGACTGGTGGTTTCCCCTGCTGTAAATGCTGCTGTAAAATGTGTCTGCGGCTGTTGTAAACGCGGGTGCATTTACGGCTTGTAGATGCATTTATGACAGCCGTGGGGGCATTCACAGCTGTTGTAGATGCATTTACAACAGCCATGGGCACATTTACGGCTGTCGTAAGAGTGTCTGCTTCCGGTGGCAGTAATGTAGGCCACATAAAATGGTGCCTTGGGCCCATAGGCTGTAGGTTGAGAACCCCTGACATAGAGAATAGTACCATTCACATAGTGACACCAACTAGGGAAAAATTGCAGAAGCTGACTCCTTTCATCATCAATTAACTACTCCCCATCCAAACACACAATACAAACCAAAGCAATCACAGTTATATACCACCCCATAGTGGTTAGTGCACTCTGTGTGGTTCACAAGTTAATTAGCATTTTACCCCGGCATGCTGGGTACTCATTTTACCAACCTTTGGAGGATGGAAGGCTGAGTCAACCTTGACTCAGCCTTCCAATGGCCATGGCTGCCTCCCCCCCTCTAGTAAGTGTTAATGGTATTGAGGACAAGAGGGTATTCAGTAGACCATCTTGACCAGGGATTCTCAACTTGTAGCCCGTGGGCTGGATGCGGCCCGTGGTGCCATTTCATGTGTCCCCCACTGCCTCTACCACCCCTGGAAGTGCCATGTGGTTAGAGGAAGGACAAATTGGCCATCTGGACCCTGAAGCTGTCTGAGGGACTGTGGCCCGGGCCCTGGCTTAAAAACGTTGAGAACTCCTGATCTTGACGATTGCCATTGGTGTTGTCAGCGTTCAGGCTGGCTTTTGCTATGGTAAAGCTTTGTATCCCTTTTCCTGATGGCAATGCAGACATGATATCCTACATTCATTCATAGGTCAGGTTTTTAAATGAATATATCAAACATAGAATGAAGGAATCTTCTAGTATACAGTAATTAGTTTCCCATTTATTAAGCTTTTATTTTTTGTTCAAGAGCAGTTTGGATGGCAGTATCCCTTGTCTTCAATTACTGCCAGGCTGAATGGTCCCAACTAGCAATGCCATATTGACTATTTATGTACTGTTTCCTGCATCCCCAGTCATTTAGGACTATGGTACCAGTATAGCACATGACTCCTTCCATTTATTGAAAGTGCATGCAGAGAGGTATGCCATACTAACTTATCTCATTGCCGAAGCTCTATGCTGTCCCTTTGTTGGCCAACATCAGGTTAAAAAACCAGCTACTGTACTTGTAACAGAGTAGCAACTTTATTACTTTATGACTAACTTAACAAAGGATAATGTCACATCTATCATGGTGTAAATGCCACTGTTTAGTTGCTTTTGTAGTTTCAAGTGAAGGTCTTATTTGACTGATGAAGGAGGAACATGGCATGGTTCAAAAGTTGGTTCAGTTAGCATCTTGTGACAAAGTCTTGTGTTTTGTTGTGGTGTTGAGGTAATGTCGAATGGCTGGTAGGGGATTATGTTTTTTAACTAAATATTGAAAAATGAGAAACAAACAATAATTTGTTACTTTAATTTAGAGTTATAAAGAATTACTTTTAAAAAGCAGTTATAATGGTGTTTGGCATCACAGACCATGCTGGCTGGGTGATACACTCAGGGCATTGCATTAAGACAGAGTAGCCTTCTCTGCTCTCCAGAAACTAATATTCAGTGGTATTCCCCCTCTGTATCAATCCACTTTTGAAGCAAAAGGCACATGCTTTTTTGTGAAGTACAGTGGAACCTCATACAACAATCCCCCCTCCCGTATAGCAACAAAATTGCATAACAATTAGGTTTTTTGGGAGAATGGCGTCCCGCATAACAATTTTCCCTATGGAAAAAACCGTACAACAATTTTTCAATGGGAATAAAACACTTAGCAAAAAAAAAAGTTGTACGATGCATCCCATAGGGAAAATCGCTATACAATGCATGCATCATATAGCAATTGTTTCGTACAACAACGAGCCCCATGGAACGAATTAAAGTCGTTGTATGAGGTACCACTGTATTTGCAAAGTAGTGGGCATTGAGCCCTAAGGATACTTGCTGGCAGAAGAAGGCCGTATAACTGAATATAAATTAAACATCTACCCAACAGAACTTTGAAGAGAACTGCTAAAAACATGCTCGTGTGTGATTTTTATTTTTATTTTTGCAAGATGCCATGAAATCACTAATACATCTGCCTGCCTGTTTACAGAACCAAAAGCTAATCCATTTATTGGAGAAAATAGGAATGTTTGGGTTGATTTTCCCTTTCTGCTGTGTTTGAATAGTAGTACTTGAGCATCTGAAAGTCATGTGGTATTGGCATACCAGGGAGTGTTATATTCTTCCCTATGAACATTTCTTCAAAATTAGAAGATTCATAGATTGCTCCTATATGTTTCCGCCAATGGAAGATAAATTTTGCGTGCTTTTGCTACACCCCCCCCCCCAAAAAAAAAAAAAGTTATGTGTACCATTTCAATTTGAAGACACTGGTACTGCTGGAAAAGGCTGAATACATTTCAGAAGCAAAATTTAAAATCATTTTAATTAAATGCAACTTGACACAAAGCAAACATTTGTGTTCTGTCATGAGGTTGGAATTAAAACACTTTTGGGATGATGGCACACTACTTCTAGCAAGTCTGCGCAGTTGGGTAAACTGGGATACAGCATGTGTTAACTTCTAGTGACATGTTGAAAGATCAAATGCATGCTTTTGGTCTCTTCAGCTGAGGTCAGTATTAAATGAGAAACTGGCAGTGGTAGATGTAAGAGGTGAGGTTTTCTGTTAACACTAAAAAAAAATGACTGCAAACAGGGGAAATAAAACTTGAGTTTTATCAGTTCCTCCAGAAGGGTTGAGTACAGCTGTATTTTGTTTTCGCTAAAACACCCACATGTTTGAAGATAATAGAATTGTTTCTAGCTGGTGCACTATATATTGGTGAAAATTTCTTCTTTAAGAAAGTCCCAAATCTCTTGAGTGAGCAATTTGTTTCTTAGAAATAATACATCTACAGAAAGCTTTTTGAGATCTTCCGAAGTCTTCATTGGTAAAAAAGTAAGAAGCAAGAAAAAGCATGCCAGCTGTGTATTTTGGGTTTTGTTTTAATTAATCAACATAGTCGGTTTTTTTCATTGGAGTCTTTATAGAAGATAATCCTGGGAGAAACATCAACAACTTGAGATACGCAGATGATACTACCCTAATGGCAGAAAGTGAGGAAGACCTAAAGAAGCTGCTGCTTAGGTTGAAAGAAGAGAGTGCAAAAGCTGGCATGAGACTCAACATCAAGAAAACAAAGATAATGGCAACAGGCCCTATCAGCCCTGGAAAATAGATGGGGAAGAAGTAGAAGCAGTGACAGATTTTACTTTCTTAGGATCAAAGATCACTGCAGAGGGTGATTGCAGTCATGAAACAAAAAGGCGCCTGATGCTTGGGAGACAAGCTATGAGAAACCTGGGGAACATAGTAAAAAGTAGAGACATCACCTTGCAAACAAAAGTTTGCATAGTCAAAGCAATGGTATTCCCAGTGGTAATGTATGGTTGTGAGAGCTGGACCATTAGGAAAGCTGAGTGAAGAAGAATAGATACCTTTGAAATGTCATGTTGGAAGAGAGTTTTGAGAGTACCCTGAACAAATAGGTCGATTCTAGAAGAACTCAACCCTGACTGCTACTTAGAAGGTCAAATAGTAAAGATGAAACTAAAGTACTTTGGACATCAAATGAGAAGAGAGGATCCACTTGAGAAAGCCTTGATGCTGGGAAAGTGGCGGGCAAAAGAAGAAGGGGACAGCCAAAAATGAGATGGCTAGATGGTATTGTAGATGTAATGGGCACAGAGCTGGGCAGGCTGAGGAAGATGGTAGAAGACAGAGGTGCCTGGCGGGCACTAGTCCATGGGGTCGCAAAGGGTTTGAATCAACTGTGCGACTGAACAACAACAAAAAAGTTTTGTGCAAGGATGCCTGAATTACCTGATCTAGCCAGTCCTGGCATGAAATGATTGAAAATAACCTGTCTACATTACATTGGAGGGGGTGGGGGTGGCTAGCAGTGTTTTGTAGCAATTTCAAGATGACTAGTATTATCAATCTGTTGCAGCAAAAACAGCAGAATGTAGCACCTGAAAAACACATTTTATGTTGTACACTTTTTCATAGATTCTGTCCCACTTCATCATGGTGGAGATGCTTTAGTATAAGTTTCCACTGTAAAAGAGAATTTATGTGCAAGATCATCATTCTTTTGATGCATTTCACTCAACATTTATTATTAGTCATCCACCTTCTTTCAAACAGCAAACCTCAATTTTGCTTCATACTTATTTGCTGCTGTGATTGTAAGTATCCCTGTGTTCCTTTGAAAATCTTTTCCCTTTTGCCAAGGCAATTATATTTCATGTGAAACTCTTGAGTATGCAGGGGGTTTCCTTTATAAAAGATGCATAATGTAATCCTTTTAAGCAATGGAAGGCTGGGGTAACCCAGTATAAAATCTGAGTGCTCCATTCAAATGCAGATGTGAGGTCTTGTTGCAGACAGCTTTTACCTTTTGAACTTGCCCCCTCCTGTTCTGCTCTTTGTTTCCCTTTATAGCTTCTGCTCCTTATTGCTTACAATTGACCAAAAAAGAAAGAGAGAAACTCTGGGTGCTGTCATGTTTGACCAAAGTGTCATCCCCAGTTAAACTAATCTGAAACTTTACTAAAGAAGGATGCACTCAGGTGGCTAGCTAGATTTTGTTTCATTTTGGTGTGTTATTTCAGGTCTGTGCAGGAGTGAGAGTAAAAAGTAATTATTGCAAGCTTTTTGAAGACTTTGGGTTGAGGAATAAAAGTGTGTCAGGCTTGTAAGTCTAAGGACATTAAATAAAGTCTGCCTTATGATTTATAATCAAAAGATAGGGTTCCACCTGCCCTTGAAGTTAGGTAGAATTTCCTTTTAAGTACAGTAACTCTTAAGTTTTAGGCAATTGGTTGTTGAATGTTTGACCCTTGAGATTACTTCTTGTAGGTATTTCAGACTTAGACCCACTTGAACTTCATTCAGCAGGCTATTAATTACTACAGGTAGGAAGCCCATTGACCTTCTGTTAGTTGGAAACTCCTTCTTTCCCCTTTTCCTTCTAATTATAACTTTGACAGATATTACTGAGCAAGAGCAAATTGCATGTGATGCTTCAGTAAATGTATTGTTTTGTATATGTACAAAGATTTAGTCTGGCCAGATTATTCTGCTATGATAATAGAGTAGACCATACTGCCAATGACTAAGTGCTGATTGTCAGGCAGTGGATAGATAACCTGCCAACCATGAGGACTAATAGATTTCAGTAGCAAAGTCCACAGGGAAGGGTAATGGTTCCCAAGTGGATTGACTCCCACTTGAATCCATCTTGATGGAGGACAGCAGCTTCCTCAATACTGGCTTGGGGCTGATGAGTACTTTGCATGTTAAATGGCTCAGGACCAGAAAGTGACTCACAGAGCTGTATCAGCGGTACGGGTGTCACACTGCAATTTGGAAGGCAAAAGGAAGGCCACTGCATTATATTGTTCCTGGCTGATTGCCATGATGATAGCCAATATTGGAATCAGATATGACACTTGAAGAAGAATGCACAATGACCATGCATCAACTGGGCTTATCTGTTGCCAAGAAATGGAAGTGCATTGTTGAGTTACAGGGTGAATTTATTAATAGTAATAGCTGATCAGCTGACTCACTTGCGTTTGAGAGGCAGAAACAACATTCTTCAAATGAAAAGGAAGGTGTTGATACTTTGAAACAACTGCATTCTTGAGTTCAAGATGGCAAAGTGACTCTATGGGATTCCCTAAAAGGAGTGGACAATCTTCAAACAGTGCCAGTATATGAAACAGCAAGAGAAAAACTTTAAGATTAAAAGTAATTTTGTTATATTTTGGAGTTATCTAGTTATGTTATAACAGGGGTTCCCAACCTTTTCAAGCCAGGGCCTGGGACACGCTTTCTCAGTCAGCTTTGAGTGCTGGATAGCCATTTTACCCTGCCTGCACGATGGGGGTGGCTATTTTTCCCCAACAGCTTCGAAGGGGCAGCCATTTTGTTTCTTAAATGCCCTTGGGGGTGCACATGAAATGGTGCTGGGAGCTGGATCCAGCCTGTGGGCCTTAGGTTGGGAACTCCTGTGTTATAGCATGTCAGCAACTGGCTAAGGGACAGGAAACAGAGGGTAGCACTAAATGGACACTTCTCCAAGTGGAGGGAAGTAAAGAGTGGGGTCCCCCAAGGTTCAGTACAGGGACCCCTGCTTTTAAACCTCTTCATAAATTATCTAGAAGTAGTAGTAAAAAGCAAGGTAGCCAAATTTGCTGATGACACTAAATTATACAGGGGAGTGAAAACTGTGAGAGATTGTGAGGAGCTCCAGAGGGATCTCTTGACACTGGGGGAGTGGGCAAAACAGTGGCAAATGAGCTTCAACATTAGTAAGTGCAGAGTGATGCATGTTGGGGCAAAAAAACCCAATTACATTTATGAACTGATGGGTTCTGAACTCTGCGACAAACCAGGAAAGGGACCTTGGTGTCCTGGTGGACAACTCAATGAAGGTGTCAACCCAGTGTGCCTCAGCAGTGAAAAAAGCAAACTCAATGCTAGGGATCATTAGGAAGGGTATAGAAAATAAGTCAGCAAGTATCATTTTGCCTCTTTATAAACCTATGGTGAGGCCCCATCTGGAATACTGTGTACAGTTCTGGTCACCATACCTCCAGAAGGATATTATGGATTTGGAAAAAGTGCAGAGGAGGGCAACCAAAATGATTAGGGGACTGGAACACCTTCCTTACCATCTGAGGCTGCAACGGTTGGGCCTCTTCACTCTTGAACGACGACGTCTAAGAGGTGACCTGATTGAAGTTTATAAAATCATGCAGTGTGGACAAAGTAGACAAGGAAAAACTGTTTTCCTTATCGCATAACACTAGAATTAGGGGACACTCCATGAAACATTTGGGTACTAGTTCTCAAACAAATAAGAGAAAGTACTTTTTCACCCAGAGGATCACTGATCTATGGAACTCCCTGCCAGATGAAGTGGTGACAGCTGTCAGTCTTGACGGCTTTAAGAAAGGATTAGACAAGTTCATAGAGGACAAGGGTATCAATGGCTATAATTAAGGATACCTAAGGACAACCTTCAGGGTTGGAGAGATAGGCAGGATAGCTCTCAATGTTATTTCCAGGGAATCCTAAGCAGGTGAAGGCATCTGCTTGGGAATACCCTGAAGGAAATGGTGAGCCACTGTGTGAGACAGAATGCTGGACTGGATGGGCTTTGGCCCGTTCCAGCAAGGCTGTTCTTATGTTCTTATGACTTTTTTGACATTGTCTAAAATTAGAAGATAGCCTTTAAATAATGCCATTTATCTGTACAATAGAAGGAGATAATGATATTTTAAGAAAGTGTAACCTTAAAGTATAATCAATTTTATTATGTCATAACATCCCATTGACATTTAACATCTTACTATCTGCATCTGATAAAATGGACTGCAAACATAAAAGCTTGTCCTGTTATTCTCTGGTTTGTAAGGAACATGTAGGACACAGTGTAACCCTCTGAAAAATATCAAAATGACACATCAAATGTAGATCCTGGAACCCTTAGCTTTAGAACAGGGGTTCTCAACCTACTGCCTGCAGGACAGATCCTGCCTGTGGTACCATTCCATCCAGCCCTCGTTCCCACTATCACCGCCATCCTTTCCTCCTCCGCCTGGCTTGGTGTGTCCCTAACTGTGCTCCATAGCAGGGCGGATGTTGTAAGATGGCTTACAATATCCGCTCTGCTATGGAGTGATATTAGGGACACGCCAACACAGGCAGAGGAGACAAGGACAGTACTGCCACCACCGGAAACAAAAGCAGCAGGTGCACGCGGCCACCCATGTCTTTCTCAGGTGTCACTCTGGCTGGGCATGAGCAAGGACAGGCAGGACCCCTCCTTCACCCACAGCAGGCCGGTAAGCAGGGAAGCGGTGATGTGTGTGGGGGGAAATGTTTGTGGGGTGGCGTGGGCATGGGTGGACACCAGTCTAGCCCACCAACGGTCTGATGGGACATGATCCGGCCCCGGGCTTAAAAAGGTTGAGAACCTCTGCTCTAGAAGTTCTTAATGCTTCCTACTGAGCACTATTTGGAAGGCCTGTCATATTTGGCACAAAGTACAGTTGTATGATAGCACCTTTCCTTTATGTGTTGCCCTTTGTTAACAGTGTTTGCTTAGAATTCTGGTCCATTTTTTTTCTTGGTGTCTGCAGCCTCTTGGGGTCCTTGCCTATTGCTTGGTCTATTCTTTGTTGGTAGTGACATTGTACCCTCATTATGTTGCTCAGCAGAGCAACAAATGTTGGAGATACATGGGTTTAAACAGTGAGGGAGGGGGGTAGAGAGAAAACCTTTTCCTTTTGATGCTGTAGCAATCGTGGTGGTTTTGCTAATCATGGTTGTTATACTTAATATGCTATTAAGTCCAAACTGACTTATATTGACTCTAACATGGTTTTTAAGGTAAGTAAAGTAGTTAAAGAGTGATTTTACTAGTTTCATTCCTAGTGGTTGTGCTGAGTGGGGAGAATGGATCTTGTAATCCTTAATATCCAAAGGGTTCAATTTTTGAAAACTAATCTGAATAATCTAGTGTTACTGCTAGGTGTAGGAAGCTGTATCGATATGCATGCTTGTCTGTCATTTTGCTTGAATACTCTTTACCTCGTTGCTTTGTGATCCTTTTGCCTTGTGACATCTTGACCCCTGCATCTGGTGTATATAAACCATGCCTGGAAGTTTTACTCCTTGTCTGAAGAAGACTTGATCCACAAAAGCTCACAGTAAAAATATAGCAGTTAGTCTTTAAAGTTTAAAGTGCTGCAGTGTTTTTGTTTTTATTTAATTTTTTTCATTTTTTTCTGATATCCTTTTGAAAAGGTTTTCTGTACTTGAGTTCATGTAGTTTTCACTAACATAAGGGTAAAGCAATATCACTCTTCAGTTTCAGGTTTTCCCTTTCAGGGAAATTCCATACCTTTTTGCTATGTATTAGTGGAATTCTTGTATGATGAGATTTGGCACTTGCCAAAATTCACAATATATATGAGCCTGGTCTGCTGAGTTTGCATATTAAAACAAATAGCTGATGCAGCTTTTGACTCTCCTCAGGGAAAAGCCAGCTTGTTTAGTCATGGGCAAAGCTGCACAGCCCCAGGATGCCTCCAAGAAGAAAAGAATGGTAAACCACTTCTGTTTATTCTCTGCCAAGAAAACCCCAGAAAGAGACACCACAAGTCAAAATAGACTTGACAGCAACAATTATTATTAATATAATGAAATCAGCAGTACTGTTTCGATCAAAGTCTGTCAAGCCCACCATGCTTTCTGCAGTAATGTGCTAGATCAGTGTTTCCCAACCTTTGGTTTTTGGATGTCAATTCCCAGAAGCCTAAGTCAATTCCCCAAAGCATTGATCAGCCAATGTACTGACTTTGGCCTCTGGGAATTGAAGTCCAAAAAACCAAATGTTGGGAAACACTGCACTAGATGCTTCAGAGAAGTCTAGAAGTGAGAGGTGGAGATTATTGATTTATCCCATTACAATGTGCAGATGTGGGCAGTTTCTAGCAGTGATGATCATCAGTATCAGGGACAAGAAAAATATAGGTTGGACATGTTTGTGTGTGTGTGTGTGTGTGTGTGTGTGTGTGTGTGTGTGTGTGTGTGTGTGTGTGTGTGTGTGTGTGAGAGAGAGAGAGAGAATCATATTAAACATTTTATCTCCCACAGATTAATTGAATGATTTGGTTTATTTAAATGAAAGAAAGTAGTGATTTGTTCTCTATTTGACTTTTTCTGCATCTTTATTTAGCAAAATAGGTTCTCTAAGAGCATTTGCTCTGTCTTAGCAGTCACCTCTGTACTGTATGGCCAATAAAAAGAGTGGGTTTCTGGCGGTATATATTGGAGAATCAGCATTGATAGCTTCCCAGCCAGTTCATGGAGAAGAACAATTTGTGTTTCACATTATCTGTTCTGTATCCCCCTAAACAAGAGTACAGTAAAACCCTGACTTACATATGCCTCGAGTTACATAAAATTTGACTTACATAATGATTTTGTGCTAAAACCATGTCCCGGTTTACATGATTTCTTATGGGTTTGCTTCGAGTTATGTAAAAAATCATTTCCCTATGGGTTTGCTTGAATTTACATAAAATTTTCATTTTTCCTATGGGTTTGCTTCAAGTTACGTAAAAATAATTTTTCCTATGGGTTTGCTTTGAGTTACATAAAAAAACCAATTTAAGCAAAAGCCCACAGAATGGACTTTTTTTCGTAAGTAGGGGTTTTGCTGTACTTTTCTCAGCTTTGGTGGAATGGAGGGGGAAAGTATACTATACTACTGTATCTTATTTTTTGCCTCAAAAAGCAAAATATGTTGGGCTGATCCTTGCTTAGCACTAATAAGCCTGTTTGCCATGGAAATCCTCAACTATGTTTTAATATTAACATCTTTAATGTATGTCACTGTCAAGATTTTGAAATCAGTAATTTTCGGTAATAGCTTATACCTAAAAAAAGTGAGCTGTCCAATTATTATCGAGTTCTGTTCCTTACAAGTTCTTAGAATCTTGTTAAGAAAACCTATTAAAAGGAGAAATTCCATGTTGACACTCATTCCTTAGTGGCTGCTTAAGGTCTTAGCGGTGTATGTACTACTACCTTAACATTACATACTACAGTACATGGTTCCTGATGTCACTCCTAGTGTATGATAAATGTATGTCAAATGAGAAGAAGATGTGAAACCTGATTATAAAGCCTGCACAATCACACTTTTATCTTGTTGAGGTCTTTACACATTTGAGTAAACAACTTAATAGCGGGAACCAGTTTGTCATATGACGTGGTTTCTACAGTATTGTTGCTTGACCATTTGTTTTAATGCAGACCTGACATAATTCCTCTCACCACATATTCTAATATAGTATCAGGTGGTAGTAAGCTTATCAGGTGATAGTGACTCACCATATTGCTTATATGGTTTTGTGGTAAGTTGCATTACCATAATGCATTTGAGGAATATTCAGCAAATAACAAGAGCTTCTCTTCCCTGCTGTTCTTCCATGGATTTTAGTTCATGTTCAGATGTCTATTTCAATTGTTGGGTATGCATTTTGAAAGCAAACAGATTTTACCCATATTTCTGTAAACAAATAATGAGACCACATTGCACTAGTATCTGAAAGAATAAAGGGTAAACACTTCACACCATAACAACATAAATCATTGGTATCTAGGAGTGGAACAGGATGAGTTCAAAACCAAATTGTTTGTCTGTGTTGTATTATGCATTCACTAAGTAGTTCAAAATTGCCACAACAATTATATTAGTAAGATTTTATCTTAATTATATCAGGCTATAATTTCTTCTGATCTAGACACATGATAATATGCAATATTATTTTTGAAGATTTTCCATCTCAAACAGCAACAAGTGATACAGTCTGATGTCATTTTACATTAATTCATATTCAGTGTTGCTACTTCAGTAAAATAGTTCCTTATAATACCATGTTTTTCCTGCTTATTATTTTCATTTAGATGAGTTCACTAAAACTTTTACACTATTGTCTGTAACAGCTTTGCTCTCTTTCATGTAAATGATTTTAAATCCTATTCCAAGTAGCTGATATTTGAAAGTCGTTGAATTCATTAGAGACTGTCTGATTATATGAGATTAACAGCTCTGGAGATTAACAGCTCTGGACTGTATTTGTGCCTAGATTTAATGCCTTATAGGCTTGGTGAAGCTCTTTATCATAGGACAGGTCTTTATCCAGGCATTTGGTGTGGGTTGTGAATATAGAAGGTGACGTATACCCATTGGTTTAAATCTAATAATCTATAGGTAGGAAGAAGTGATGTCACATCTCTGAATTTAAATAATCATACTTTTGTAATCCAGAGTTGTGATGTGTTGTCACTGCAATTTGATTTTCTGCCTTGCTTCCTCTTATAAGGTTGTTTGTTTTAGATAGTGTATGTTTCTCCACTCTACATTTTCTTTCTCTCCAGATGATGTCTGTGTGTTTTCTGTTTGTCTTGGCTGTCTGGTTGCCACTTGTTATGAGGGTTTCTTAAAAACAACACCACAGAATCATCTATCTAGAAAAACTGGTTTACTTGAAATCGTGTGAGTAAAATCTCCTGTGAGGCAATCTACCAGGTTATTTGTCTCTTTACCACCCCTCAATACAACTTTGTTTTTTGTTTTTATGTCATCATAGTCGGTTGCAACTCCTGAAGCAGGAAAAATGTCACTGGTGTGAATTTGTGTAAGGTAGATCTTATTTGCCTAAACAGTAGTCTGTTCAGCCCAGATAGGTTTTCCTGGTATTTGTGGATTCTTGTCACTTTCAGGTTCTTGTTGAAAATTTTCAAGAGTTTTCTTATATATTATTTAACTTCTCTGTTCCTTTCCAGTGTAGCTAATGTTAAAGTTATGTTCATTTGGAAGATATCAATATATTTTGATTGCTTTGTCTTCTGCTTCAGATGCTTATCTAATCTTTATTCTCCCCACATCCCTTTTGTTGTAGGTAGAGCTGACCTCAGCCAGCAAAACCTTGGAATATCAGAAGAGGGGGGGGGGAATTAAAGCCGTTGGTGTCTAAAAAATGTGCCATGGAATGATAGCAGCAAAGAGCACCACAACATCACTACTTGCCTTGGTCAGTCATGGGATATTTTTTCCACTGTTCATGTTCAGTACACGCATGGTGGAAGGACTGGAGTCATGTAAGTAAAACTCTTCTTGTCTACGTTTCAAACTCTCTAGTGGCTTAGGGAAAATAATAATTCTATTAAGAGATGGACTCCTATTTTAAAAATATTCATGAGCGGGTATCTAAAATTTGAAGAATCCTGGAGTGTTTATGGGTATGGTGAGAGTTTTCCACATTCCATAACCTCTCCCAGTGAAGTGTAGAACTTGGGAGAGCTTGTTCTAAATACTGAAAAAATTATCTTGGTTCTCTTTAAATTTTCTAACTCAGAGCAGTGCTACACAAATAGGTGCTTAATTCACACTGAAGCATGTAATTTGGCTGCATTCATCATGATTATGGAAAGACAACACCATTTTTCCTTCCTCACATCAGAGGCTAGTGTTATGGGCAAGAGGGGAGATGTCATCTTCCTTTAGCACACCTTTTTATTTATCCACTTTTGGAAGTAGAAAAATGAAATAATTATTTTCGAGCTGATTGAACTGTTCCTGATCTTAACTTGAAACACCTTTATTATGGAAGGTCATGGTTCTTTTGCAATATAGGAACATTTTTCTTTTGTCACTTGCAGAACAAATTAGTGTACATGCTGTGGCCAAACTCTATCCTCAGAGGCCATGCCTGCAACCTTTCTTGAGTGCTCAGGTATCAGTTTTGCACTACATCTGACCATTCCACTGTTGAATGAGAAGAGAATGGAAGTGTAATGGGGAAGAGGCATGCATTTTGCTCTTTTCAGCTAAACTTCAGCAGTATTCCAACTATGTTGTAATGACAAAAAGTGGATTTCAAGAATGTTAAATGCTTATAGTCTTGGCTGTGTTAAAAGGGAATCATGGATACAAGGTTGGAAGTGGTAGATCTGGTGATTTCAATGCAGATAGAGGGTTTATATCTTGTCCTCTCATCCCCATACAAGTGGCCCCATAAATGATGTCTGATAGATATTGACAGGGGAAAGATGTCCTGTTGCTAGAGAATGACATTTTCTCCTTAAAAATGCAAGCCCCAAGCACTATTTGTTAGTCTTGCTTGTTGTATACTCACAGGATTTTTGTCCCTGAAACTTTAAGTGTTTCTTGAGATACGTTTTTTGAAACACCCCCTTTCTCAGTCTCTCGAATCAGTTGCTGGAATTTATGCAGCTGGGGTTGATTTTTTTTAAAAAAAAATAAACAATAGTAGTCATTACAGATACCTGTCAGAGTTTAGATTAAATGTCTAAGAACTCTTCAGACTAGTTTTTTTCTTGTATGTCAGGGTTTGTCCCATGTAATGGATCTAGTTTGTCTTGGTAAGAAGTTCTGGCTTTGCTGTGTTTGTGAAAGAATTCTTGCTTTCTACATCATTTCAGTGCCTTTGTTATAGATCTGAAATTGGCCAAGTGATTATTTCAGATTCTGGCTGGATAGTTCAGTGAGTTGGGCACCTGTCTGTGGAGCCAAATATTGCTTTTTGAGAGAAGAGACAATCTGAGTAGTTTTGGGTGAGCTGCACAGTCCTAGGATGCTCCCAGAAGAAAGGAATGGAAAACTGCTTTTGAGAACTTTGTGCCTAGAAAATCCTGGGAAGTTTTTCCATAAGTCAGGATTGACTTAACAATACATAATTACAATTTTTATTATTTTAGATAGTTGACTATATCCAAGTATAAAGAGTGTGAGTAAGATAATAAGTTTTGGGGCTACACAGATTGAAAACAGCAGCTTTCCCCTTAAGTAACAATTTCCAAGTGTAGCTGTTTTGTTTTAGGAATTGGATGGCCTGCAGAGAAAGGCTGAAGATTCTAGGCATGTAACCAGCGACATTAACCTGTAGTAATCTTTTGGTATCATCTAATAAGTCTGCAAACCCCTGGGTAAAAGTCCATTTTCTTTCAAAATCTATTTTGTTCTTATTTTGAATCTTTCTGGTTCATGCTTTCAAAATAAGAGCTACTCTATAAGGGCACTAGGCATGCTAGGACAAACTGTCCTTGTCCTATTGTTCAGAATTCTTCTGAATGTGACTAAGTAAAAAAGGATGCAGAAACATGACTTTGATAACTAGAGTGTCAGATATGATGTATCCTAGCATCTCATATAATCATAATGGATTGTTCAGGATGTTAGACTTTGAGGCCCTAAATATTTATGAAGCTTCCACTAAATGTTCTTGAATGAGGTAAACTAGGTGGCACGAAGTTAATGGAGTTTAGTGAGTCACTGTTAGCATAAACTGATTTCAGAAAATAACATACATAATAGGAAGTCTAAATCAATATAAGATTAAAAATCCACAAGAATTTACATGGCAAGTTCAAATCTATTTACTTAAATTCTGCCCTGTAATATCATCTCTGATCTACTGTGAGTGGCACATAGCAGATATATGTAAATACAATAGTTGTTTTGATTTAATGAACATTGAGTGTGATTCAAACTGTTGTGGTTGAAGAGGTGGTGTAATGAGAATAGCTTTCATCCTCTGTTTTCAGCAAGCACAGGAGGAAACTGTTTACCACTGTTTCAAGGTATCATAGCAAACCTGATTATTTTTAGTGTGTTGGATGTGGATAGTGTGGGCTGGGGTAGCATAGACCAGCCGACTGGAAGGGCTAGTGGACAAGGCTATCATAGAGAATTACTTACTGATTAAACATTTGTACAGAAGAATTCATGAGCAAACTATCCAAAGGTGTTCAGGGTTTTAAAAAGATGTCTATTGCCTGGACATCTATGTTCCTCACATCTGAAAATGATGCAATGCAATGGAAAGGTCAGTTCCTAAAAAATATTGTTCACAAAATGAGGCAGACACAGGAATGTCAACCCTTCTCCATTACACAATCTTTTATTTCCTCATTTTGACCCAGGACTTCCTTTGGTCAGAGTGATATTCATTATAAGAGTTGCAGTCCTGTAAATCATGCCTGAATGGCATCGATTTGGACATGACTTTTGTTTAAAGCCTACAAAAGTAAATAAGAATTGACTCATTTTCAATGAATAAGGGACAAGTCAAAATATATTGCATCGATGGAGCATCTTTGTAAAAGGAGATATTTTTGCATGCCATTATTATCTTCTGTTTATTCTTTCCAGTACGTGGTGCTTAGAGACACTTGTACATTTATACAGACTTTCTATCCAAATATTGTAGCTGAACACTATTGCAGTGTAATATTACTGTAATTGTTATCATTAAGAAAGTCAAGTATTTTGAATATCCATGATAGTTTCCTCAAAGAGCTGACATTACATTGTAATGCTTTTCAAATTCACATCATGTTAAATGACTCCAAGATTCCCCTCCTTTAATCTCTTGCCCTAAAAAGGATTGCCTTACCTGGCTAATCTTACTGTATGTATATTCACCACTACCACCACCCAAAAAAAGTGGGGAAAGGTTCAAAGCTTAAGGTTTTAGCTATTTCCCAAAGATCCTTAAAGTCTTTTATATCTTGCTATGTCAAGATATAATGCCATGACTTATTGAACTACATGTACCAGCATGCATCACTTCCCTCGTACCTCCCACCATTATAAGATACCCTCACCTTTGACTCTCACCCCATTCCTAAGCCTGGTTATTTCTGGTTTTGTTTAATTTTTCTTATTTCGTTGTTTATTTGTGTAATTAGTTGTTGTTTGTTTGTGTACTTTGTGGTTAGGTGTTTTGTATGTGGTTTTGTGTCATTGTGGATGTTTTTGTTTGTGTATTTTGAGGTTTATTTTTTTTATTAATTGTTTTTTTAATTATTATTTTTTGTTTTGTTATTTTTTAATAATTTTGGTGTTTGTTTTTGGTGTTTACTTTAGTTTGAAGAACGGGCTGCCTGTCGGTTCCTCTTTTCCCATTGCTGCTTTGAATTTTTGTTTAGATGTAGCAATGGAGGAAAGGAGGGAGGAGGCAGTCAGCCCGTTCTTCTCTCAGGAAGGTTCGTTAGGTATGTCAGGGGAGAAGGAGGAGGCAGAGAAGAGCTTTCTCTGCCTTACGATGGTTCTCTCCTCTATGTCTCCTTTTTCTCCCGGCTTATCTAACCGGAGATCGGCAGGCAGCAATCCGTAAGGGGTGGGGCTTTTCCTTGCGGATTGCTGGCTGTTGTTTTTGTAT
The DNA here is from genome assembly GCA_035047305.1 of Bradypodion pumilum. NCBI lineage: Eukaryota > Metazoa > Chordata > Lepidosauria > Squamata > Chamaeleonidae > Bradypodion > Bradypodion pumilum. The sequence goes on from JAWDJD010000001.1 coordinate 448,926,645, forward strand.
TCAGAAGTACAAAGGCATCAGCCAGTCATCCACCAGGGAGGATGCTTCCCCTGAAGAACTGCTGCCTGTTTTTTTGGGGGCGGTTTCCACCCCAGCTCAACTTTCCTTGAGGCTGGTGGTGGTCTCGCCGTGTCTTCGGTGTTGTAGCGTGGAGGATAGGGAGTCCCTCTTCTCCCCGTTGCTCCGGGAAAGAAGGACGGCGGGTGTCTCGCGGTGGCATTTTGTGGCTTTTTATTTTGCATGGCTGTGAGTCACTGAGTCTGCCTGCTTGGGACTTGCGCTCCCATTGCTTTTTGTAAGTTTATTTTTCGCGCACCGGCTTTCTCAGCGTTCTGTGCGCTTACGGCACGCAGGACGCTGGGACTTGTAGTTTTGCGTTTGTGGTTTGCGTTCATGCGGCAGTTTTTTTCTGCGGCTCGATTTCAATTGGCCGCAACACATTTCCCAACGTTCTTTTTGCTCGCGCCTCTCAGCCTGATTGGCTGTGGCGTGGCGCGGCACAAAGAACGTTGGGAATTGAAGTCCTTTTTCTTTGTTTGCGTTCGTGGGGCTCTTACCCCACTGGCGCATTACTCAACCCGACAGTTACCTCCGTACCGGGTTCGGGCAAGTGCAGGAGGCTCGGTACGGGATAGTGTGAACGGGTGCGGGAGCCTTTGTCAAATTCCAACCTTTAACGCTTGGATTTATAGGTATAGATTTATAGTTATAAGGCATTTGCCACTTGAGTAGTATAAAAGTATTTTAAATGTTTGAATGACTTCAGAATAGGAAGTACAATGATAGAGGACAATTTTGCAAATGAATCAAACAAGTCTCATTGTTTTGAACAACTTACTTAACCTTCGAGTTGTCACATACCTGAGAGGCTATAATGCTGCATATTTTAAATGATTCACCCCACTACAAAGGCCATCTGATTATAAGGTGGAACACTTGAACAGATGGGTGCCCAGTTGCCATTCTACCCTAGTGGAGAAGCATCAGTCAGGAGAATAGCTCTCCCTCCTCCTGCCATCTGCTTCATCTCCCCCCCAAAAAATAAAATAAAATAGGAGTGTTTGGAGGAAATTCTAGAGATGTTGGGAGTGGGTGGGTAGGGATGTGACAAAGGCAGATGAGGGAAGAAAGTTGTATTATACAAATGGAAGATTTCTCACCTAACATTCGATATCATCTCATGGTCATGTGGTTGGAACACTTGGCTTGTATGTTCCCAGTTCAGTGTAAAGCAATCTCCAATGGAAAAATATAGGATAACTATTATGAAAGCACTCTGCCATGAAAAGCTGATCAGCCAATATACTGACTTAGGCTTCTGGGAATTGAAGTCCTCTGTGGGGCGTGGGGACCACTGTGGGAACCACTGGGCTATATTCTCTTCGGGTAGTCAAACAGCTATAAACCTGTGGTGAGCAAGGCTGATACTGGGAGTGGATGGAACAAGAATCAAATTTTATAAATCCACCCCTTCTCTCTTTGCCACCCACTATCCTTCCACCTAGTGGACTAGACCAAGGGAAAAGTCACATTTGTTGAGACATGAAGTGTTTGCAAGGACTTTTCAAATTAAACCAAGAGCTGGTTGAGGTCAAGGCTGGGGGCTGCAGGTTCTGTGCTAACAGTTAATTTTCTTGTAAGAACTATGCATAATTCTTAAGATTTTTTGCAACATGAGAGCTTTGAGGCACTCATGTTTTCAGAGTTCTCTTTCATGTTTTCTGTTTCTCTACAGAACTTTGTAGACCTTCAGAGAAAAGTTCAGAAGCCTATGTTCATCACAGCTGTGTTTGTCACAGCCACATTCTGAATTCAGCCCATTAAAGGGTTAACTCCAGAATGAAACAAGTCAGTCATTTCCAGCCATACCAAAATTCATCTAAGTATCAAAGTAAAGAAAGGCCTTTCATTGTTGCAATAATTCTAAGCAACATTAGCTTGCCTGTTTGTATACACTTAATTTCTCTATATTACCGGATATACTCGAGTATAAGTCAATCTGAATATAAGTCGAGGTACCTAATTTGGACCTCTAAAACTAGGAAAATAAATTGACCCAGAGTATAAGTTGGGGGTGGAAAATGCAGCAGTTGCTAGTGAGTTTCAGTAATCAAAAAACATGAAAATACAGTAAAATTAATTAATTTAAACATTTGTGTGGGCATGGTTTTGAGTGTTTATGGTAGTTTCTGATTTTTCTAAAAAACCTGTATTTGCACCACCAACCAGTGGTGGTGGTGCAGGGGAAATGGGCAGGCAGACCAATTGCACTGAGGCAGGAAGCTATGCTATAGCCAAGCCTCTTGCTCTCCCTGCAAGCAGGAAGTATAGCTTCCCCCTCCATCTTGGCCACATGGAGTAGGGACAAAGACATGAAGGTAAGTGAAACCCTGTCTTTTTATGCACAGGTTTGGTTTCCCACTAAAATGCATTGGAAACAAACAAATTAATTTCTTGTATTCTGAAACTTTTCTGTTTGTTGGTTTCCAATGCATTTAAATAGGAAATCACAATTTGCGCCCTCTTGTGACCATATGTTTCCCTTTCCCCTCTCTTGAAGCCGAAAATCACATTTAAGCTCCTGAACTGCACTGAATCCAGAGCGGTTTTGGGACCCTCGTGGTTGTTGACCCATGTATAAGTCGAGCCACCTTTTTGGACCTCATTTTGGGGGATAAAAAAACTCAACTTATTCCCGAGTATATATGGTAGTCCTATATTCCGTAAACACAAAATAATTTCACAGAAGGTGGCTTCATTTTGGCAGTCCATAGTTCAATCTGGGCATGAAAGAAAAAGAATTTCACAGAAAATATCCAGAAGTCTTATAGCTATGAAAAATTGTAGGTACAAATGTTTAAAAATGTTTGAAAATTAAACTTAAGTTGCAAGCAAACGTTTAAGTCAGAATTCAGGTCCAAAATATAGGAGCATGTAAAGACAAATACAAATGCTTAAAACTTCAATCTATTCTTTGAATTTATGTAACGCTTGCAATAAATTTTTATTTATTTGAGTCCAAAGAACTAAAATTCAAAACCAACATAATTAAAAAACACTAATCATCTAAAAATGTATGCATATATACATTACATATTTACACTCTGTTTTTCAACTGTTTAGCAGTTTGAATAGCTCTGTCATTTTCTTCAAACAAATCCTCAAAATCAGACTGTTCAGGCAAGGTGCAGCAGATTAGCAAAAGTTCAAAGTCTTGTCTCTCACCACATTCACATTATTCTCTGTCATCAATGCAGCCCCACCTCTTTAGGTTTGTTTTGAATCGTGTCATCCCAGTTCTCAGTCTATTCAATGACTTCTCCTTTGTCACCCATATCCGGTTGATATTCTTTTTCAAAGTTAAGGTTGATGAGCCTCAGTTGTAGGTGGAATGGGTGCCATTGTTTTTAGGAAGCTGTTCCTTGAACCAACCTTGATGGATGAACTTCTTGACCTCTCAGCAGCTTTCGATACCGTCGACCACGGTATCCTTCTGGGCCGGCTCCGAGGAGTGGGGGCCCAGGGCACTGTGTTGTCCTGGTTTTCCTCATTTCTGATGGGCCAGACTCAGTCGGTGTCTTTAGAGAGTGGGTTGTCCAGCCCTAGGTTGCTCCCATGTGGGGTGCCTCAGGGCTCAGTACTCTCGCCTCTGTTGTTTAATATCTACATGAAACCGCTGGGTGAGATCATTCGTTCCCACAGGGTGAGGTATCATCAGTATGCAGATGATACCCAGCTGTACATCTTGGCTCGTGGGGACCCGAGTGATGCAGTTGAAGTCTTGACCAGGTGTCTGGAGGCTGTTCGGGTCTGGATGGGGGACAACGGGCTTCAGCTGAATCCTGGTAAGACTGAGTGGCTTTGGGTGCGGGATCCCGTGTTATCCTGGGAGCTACCATCTTTGGTCGTGGCGGGGACATCTTTGCCACAGTCAGATCCGGTGTGCAATTTGGGGGTCCTCCTGGACTCGCGGCTACTGCTCGAAGAGCAGGTGGCAGCTATGGCTAGGAGGGCCTTTGCACAGCTTCATGTCATTTACCAATTGTGCCCGCTCCTGGACCGGGACTCCTTGCTCACGGTCACTCATGCTCTGGTCACCTCCAGATTGGATTATTGTAATGTGCTCTACATGGGGCTGCCCTTGGTGACCATTCGGAGGCTTCAGCTGGTCCAGAATGCGGCTGCCTGGTTGTGATGGGGTGCAGGTGCGGGCATTATGCTCATGCCTCACCACTTCCCCGGGAGCTGCACTGGTTGCCGGTGTGCCTCCGGGTGCAATTCAAGGTGCTGGTTTTGACCTTTAAAGCCCTTCATGGCATTGGACCAGGCTACTTAAGAGACTGTGTCGCCACAAGGAATTTAGCCCATCCTACTAGGGCAGACAGAAGGGACTCACTGGTGGTCCCATCAGTGAAAGAGGTACATCTTACTGGGACCAGGAAAAGAGCCTTTTCCGTGTCTGCCCCAGCCCTGTGGAACCTCTTACCACCTGAGTTGCGTCTCCAGACAGAACTACTCCCCTTTAGAAAGATGCCAAAGACCTGGCTCTTTTAGCATGTTTGGGGCATGCTTGATTCCATTAGTCAAGCCCGCTGGCTGATTTAGCCTATGTGAGGGGCTGCCCCCCAGCTTGGTTATTCTGTTTTAACGTGGGGAGGGTTGTTTTTAAATGATGATTTGTTTGTTTGTTTGTTTGAGTTTTAATGCTGGTTTTAGCTGGGGTTGTTAGGTCTTGTTTTAGCTATTGTTGAACTGTTTTTTATTGTAATTTTTACTTATTGTATTTTCTCTCTCTTTCCTTTCCCTTTTTGTTGTTAGCCGCCCTGAGTGGGGTACCCACCAGGAGGGCAGGATATAGATGTGCAAAAATAAATAAATGAATAAATAAATAAATGTGGAAGTTTAAACATTGGATGCCTTGTGTCTGTTTCTTGCTTTTACTTCTCAACTTCTGCTGCTATACCCACGAGTGAGCAGATTTTATTAAGAGACATTGGTTGTAAATGGCCTGTAACTATATGGCCTGTTAACTTGATTAGCATGGGCAGAGTTTCTAAAGACTAGGGCTGCATACTCTGCAGCAGAGAAACAGGGCAAGAACGAATGTACAGATAACATTAGGCTGCACACTCCATGGATGAGATTGTTGATGACGTATACCTTCTACTTAATATCCTGACAATCATGTTTACAATTTAAAGCACAGTCCTATTTTACTCCCAGGTACAGTAATACCCCAGATAACATTAAAGCTTGGTTCCACAAGCTTTAACGTTATACAATTTTTAATGTTGTGCGATACATTTATCGCACAACCTTAAACCAAAGCCCTGGGAAGGGCCGGGGAGAGCGCCTAGAAGCTGCCCTGGCTGGTATCTGGAAAAGCTTGCTATCTTGCTGCTATATGCTGCCTGACATGTGCAGCATGTTGCTGCACTAGCAATATGCTGGAAACAACAACAGCTATCTTTTCTGACCATTATTCATATCTTTATCTGGCTTTCTCTAAATATAAACAATTCTCCACAAACTCTGCTGGCTCAGAGATCTGTAGCTCCAAAGAACTCTGGTACAATAGAAATATCAATTGATTAACACTTTCCAGGGGCTTGGAAGTAACAGAATTTGGTAAACCACCATTAAAACAATTGTGTAATTTGTTTTGATTATTTCTCCATGGTGCTTGGAGAGTGGATTAGCACTAGTTTCAATCCCTTGTAAAACCAAATGATTGTATTACAAAAATATAGTGGAATACTGCAATCTCTAAAATGCTGTAGATAAGAATATCCTTTCCCATTGTTTACACATTCATGTTTACACTTTACATAATAAAAGGATTGTGATAGCTGGAGAGGTGGGAAGCAGCTAGTGTTCTGCAAAAGGCAAAGGTAAACTATTTTGTAATAGAAAAGGCTGTGCATTGTGGTATTTTTGAACCACAGTCGGGCATACCTTGGTAACTGCAACCTTGTGTTGCTAGCTAATCTTTCTCACACTGGGCCAGGCGAAGGGAACTGTAGAATGAACCCACCAAAAAGTGCCTTCAAGTTCTAAGCAATGCTGAAGACACTCTTCAGTGGGATGACAGCCATTCCAGAGAGAACATAATTTAGACTGCTGATGCCATCCAACCTTATTCCTACAGAACTGTATACTAATGTGGTAAACAGATGACTGACTATGCTTAGAACGGTAAATTCGGAACACTGACCTGCTTTCATGAAAGCAGGCATTACCACATTCCAGTCTGTTGTGGGATTAATGCTGGTTTATGCAGATTGGAAACTGCAGTAGGATAGCTTTGGAAAGAACTTGAAGCATTTTCTTTCTAGATCCAACTTCTAAATGTTCTTGTTGGAGGCATTTTCCTTGTGCTATGACCACTTTCTTTTCCCCTGCCTTGAACTTGAGTTGTAAAGTGGCCTAAAAGCAGCTTTGTTTTGTCTTGGACTGTTTGTCTTACTGTTACTGGGCCTTAAGAATTAAAAAATGAACCTTTTAGCAAAGCTAGCTTCATGTGTCAAGCATTTGCCTGGTTAAACGTCTGCCAGATGCTCTGCGACAAATGAAATTTCTTAGTATGCATAGAGATTTTAAAAACCTCAAATCAAATCCAGCAAGCCTGAAGTTTTTTGAATCATTTTCTTTTTTACCTTCCTCTCAAAACCACAAACAGTTAAAACACACAAGCTCACACATTTGGCTTGGTAAGACTTGTGAAATGTTCTTATGCTTTGGTAAGTCTTTCCTGGAAGAGTCTGACAAGTTGGCCAGGAGTTTGGAAAATGTTTACACATCCATTATTTTCCTTTTCAAACATATTACCTCTCTTCACCAGGAGATGTACAGCAAAGTAAACTTGTCAGCCATGTAAACCGTAAATTAATTTGTCCTTGTACAAATGTGTGAGACCAAATAAAGTTCTAAATGTACTGCAGAAAAAGATGGTGCTACATTAATTGGGCTACAGCACTTTTCACTTAAACTGTCTGAGTGTTGTTTACTCTTTTCCTGCCCCTCCCCCAAATCTCATTATCATGTTGGCGTGTGATAAAATGGTTTCTTTATATAAATCTTGATTTTACTGCTTCTCTTTTTGGCAAGATGGTAAATTTTGGGGCATCTTAAAGTTCCAGACAGGATAGAGCAATGGAATGGAAACAACTCTTAAACACTAGAATATTCATCCACTGGGTTCAGTAGCTTGATCAGCAGCCGACTTTGCTGGTTAATGTGTTTTTTCACCTGTTTAAATGTTAAGCAGTTTCCACTTGACTGAAGGTTCAGCTTGATGCTCTTTGTGTGGTCTTTGTGGAGAATTCTTGAAATCACTATGAACCGGAGGTAGGAGAAAGTTTTGTGCTTTTTTTTAAAGAAAAAAGACAACATTTAATAAGTATTACAGAACTTCTGGAGTCCTTTTAAAACTTACTATGTTCAGATAAGAGGGGTGGCAAGTGGGACATTAATAGTTTTTTCTGTGTCGATATTGTCCAATATAGTTAGTGGCATTATATGCCACTGTCCCCTTTTGAGACTGTCAACACTTTCTTTTCTATAAATAATATTGCCTTTTAGGAAACTTTCTTCTTGACTGTTCTCTTTGGTATCGGAGACAAAGCTGCAACTTGAAGCATGTATTGAAAATATCTATGTCATTATGCTTGTAAAAATACAAAGAAAAGATGACCATATTATTTTTGCACATTTTGTGAGAGAAATGATATCTTCATGAAATGGCATGCTTAAGTGTTTTCTGAGATTTTAGTATTCAGTGATTAATTCTAAATTACCTTCATAATAAGTGTTCTGAAACTCTTTGTGATGTAGAGTTCCCATTTCTCATGTTCATATACTGTTCTTTGGAAACATACAGGCACAGCGAACGGTGAAGCTACATGCTGCCTCCATGCTGTACTGTATATTGTTAGCACATGTATATACTTCATCTAAAATACCCTCCATGCTACTTCCCCTTTTCTGCTCCTGATTTTTCTGGATCACAGCTGCAGAGCGTGTCAGATATGGCTCAGAGGAGATGCTATTGGGAGAGAAAGTGTAGAAGGTTTACAAAGGGCTCTTATTAGACCATCTGTATAAGGGCACAGTCAGAACTTCTGTCATCCAGGCTGTGCCACTTGTCTTAGGTTGCTATGCTTGTAATGACATTAGCATTACAAAAGGGGAATTACCATTTCCCTAGCTTTTAAGAGTTAGATGGATTTGGTTCTTAATTGAAATGCTGCTTTGTGGTTGATCCACATGCATAGCAGATATAAAAATGAAAGTTATAGATGTGTTTCACTGATTTATTTTCATGCTTTTAAGCACTGCTGCTGTTATTATGTGCTGTCAAATTGTTTCCTACCACTTTTTCTTCTTCCGTGTCCAGGCCAGACATGAAACTTCCAAACTGAAAGCACCTTTTGGTGAGCTCATTCTGCAGTTCCTTTTGCCTGACCTAGTGTGAGAAAGATTAGCTAGCAACACAAGGTTGCCATTACTAGGGTATGCCCAATTGTACAGTAGTTCAAAAATACCACCATCTTTGGGGAGGCTCTTTCTGCGTACCCCATTTCCTACTTATGATGACCCTATGAATGAGAGATCTCCAAAATATCCTGTCCTTAATAGCCCTGCTCAATTCCTGCAAGTTATATATACAGGTAAAACTCCGAAAATTAGAATATCGTGTAAATGTTCATTCAGTTCAGTAATGCAACTTAAAAGGTTAAACAAATATATGAGATAGACTTGGACTTGCGAGATAGTTCAAGCCATTCTTTGTTATAATGTTGATGCTTATTGCTTACAGCTTTTGAAAACTCCACCCATAATCATCACATAATCTCATGTACCTCTTGGTTTCCAGTGACATATCCTTACACTTTATGATCTTTTCTAATTCCTTCATTGCTGCCTTTCTGAGTCTCTGTCTTCTGATTTCTTGGCTGCAGTCATCATTTCAGTTATTAATAATAATAATTTTGTGTCAAAAATTATTCTGGGTTGAAAGGATTTTTGCGGAAGAAACTCCACTCAGGGAATGGCCAAATGAGGCCCCTTTCATGCCCCCAAGCTTTTATATTTGTTTTTAAATAGTAAATGGCACAGCGGGGGATAATATTGCTATGTTTTTAAAGATTTTTAAATTGTTTTATATTGGTTTTAACTTGTGTATATCGCCCAGAGTCCATTGGATAGGATGGTATATAAATCTATTAAATTAAATTAAATTAAAACAACTTATTTGATCTCTTTGCTTTCCAGGGTACTCTCAAAATTCTCCTTCTTCTTTATGGTCCAGCTCTCACAACTAGAGATGTGAAGGCCCAGGAAAAAACCAGGGATTTTTTTTTTTTTGGGGGGGGGGGGAGGCAGACATTTTTTTCCTGAAGCCTTTTTGTTTGTTTTTCCCCGAAAAATTGAAAAAATAAAATATATATTATGGAATGTTTTATTTTAACATGATGAATAAAATATTTTAAGAGAAGGCCAGGTTCAAATATTTTATAAATCATTTCTAAAAAAAAGTATGGTATCATATTATTTTCAATTTTCGTGAAAATTTCCGGTTTTTCCCGGGGGGGGGGGGGACAGGTTTTTTCCCGAGCTTCAAAATTTCTGGAAATTTTACATCTCTACTCACAACCATACATTACTACTGGGAATACCATTGACTATGCAGACTTTGGTTGGCAGGGTGATGTCTCTACTTTTTATTATATTCCCTAGGTTTCTCATAGCTTGCCTTCTAAGAATTAACCATTCTTTTACATCATGGCTGCAGTCACCATCTGCAGTGATCTTGGATCCTAAAAAGGTAAAATCTGTCACTGCTTCCAATTCTTCCCCTTCTATTTGCCAGGAAGTGATAGAGCCAGTTGCCATGATCTTGGTTTTTTTTATGTTGAGCCTCAGGCCAACTTTTGCACTCTCTTCTTTCACCCATATCAAGAGGTTCTTCACTTTCTTCATTTTCTGACTACAATAGTAGGCAGGATTTTCTGTTTGCTTTAGAATTCTGTTAGAGTTTCCCTAAGAGCTTCCTTCTTTCTTATTCTACTTTGCTGGGTAAAACATTTCTAAACTGGTTTGGTAACTATAGCAACAAAATCTTTGCATCTGACTCTCATAATATTTGCCTAATTTGACTTAGTAAAGATCATTGTTGAGACCTGTAAACCACTGCTTGAGGCTTAGAAAGCTATAAAGTGTGAGTGCAGCAACTCTTATCTATTATATGCAGATGTGCTTTGAGAAGTTATTGCTGTTATCTCTTGGGATTAAGGCCCTGCATCTCTTGGGTGTAACCTCTAATTCACTTGTTTGCATGAAGAAGTCTTCCAAGTTTCGAATCTCTAGCTCACTCTTTTCCAAAAGGTGTGTGGGTGGGTGGGGTGGGGTGGGGAGAGATCAGTGGTGGGATTCAAATTTGTTTACTACCTACTCTGTGGGCATGGTATGGTGGGTGTGGCCAGGGGACAAGCTCTGCATTGCACCCGAATTAGGACTACAGTACTTTATTTCAAAATTTGGCTGGGCGGGGCCAGCTGGAATTTCTGCTACCAGTTCTGGCAAACTGAGGCAAACCTGCTGAATCCCACCACTGGGGGAGACACTGCCTGAGATGTCTGAAGACATTACATTATGGGTGTAAGGAAGTGGGGGAAAAATGGAGGGCTGTGAAGATATTCTAAGGAGATAGAAGAAACAACGTGGAAGGAGGTAAAGACTAGTAGCAGTGGTGGTTCTGGCCGCCTGCTGCTCATATAAGCACTGCCTGCTGAATACTGGTAGCACATATGCTCTCAGAAAACAGCTGATGGTTCTTCATGGCCTGTGAATCACACACATGGGTTCTGTGTATATGTGGTGAACTCTGCGGAGTCTTCCAGAAATGAAAAGAAGCCATTAGGAGCAGCATGATCCCACCCTACTGTGCATGTCTACCGCCTAACGGCTTCTCTCCTTGATATTTTTCTTTACTGCTGCAATGGTAGCAGTTGATCTTCCAGAGTACCTACTTTCATGAGTTTACCATCTTAAAAAGTGTTACTCTTAGTATTTTCCCATTGCCTTCTAGTTCAATTCCCCCCCTTTTTTTTCTTCTGCAAATAGCTCTAATGGACTTGTTTATGGCCCCTACAGGCCCTTTCAAGAGTGTGTTGCCAGTGGAAATAAGATTCCCCTCACAGATGGTCACTCCAGGTGTTTATTTTACCTTGGTGAATCCCACCAGACTCAAAATTGTGAACATTGTGAAAATTTCACTAAGTTGGCCATAAAAAATAGTCTTGACTGTGTTCCCACTTCTGGAGAAATATTTATTGGCCACTTTGGCTATGGAAACTTCCCATTCTATGGATTATTCTTATCCGCATAGACTGAAACTAAGACCTCTGTTTCGATTTCTACATCAAAATCACATTCTTTATCAAAAGGCACTAAAAAAACACAAGCATCAAGAACCTTCCAATGTCTCTGAAAAAAAGCTGAAGAAATCCGCAAAATCTCGGGATATGGAATCCACGTCTAGCCATGAGTTAAAATCGACAAGGCCTACCTCTCTATCACCTGGTGGCCAGGCTCTCAACAAGGATGAATTGGTTTGCTTGGGCTCCAACTGTGACAGCTCCCCACTGCACGACACATGAACCCAATTTGGGTTCATCCAACAATCTCTGCCTCAAGTCTCTCCATTTTAGCTTGGTCAGTCTCACAGTCCTTCACCAGTGTTAATTCCAGGGCCAGTGTCAGATCAGCCTTGCCTCATAAGAGCATGAGCAAGACAAAACATCTGCACCCATCCTGGCTCCTCAGCAACAGTTCCACTTGATGCCGACTTTTCAGGGTGTTCCTTACCTCCCTACAACTGGCAGTACTCTCCTGCTGAATATCATGAGGGTTGTGTGCCACCATTTTGGCGGATGCCTTAGTTCTCCCCCATTCCGTTCTGGAATCTGCCTGCAACCTTGCAGTCTCAAGATCAGGATACGTCCTCACCTACTTATAGCTATATTTCTAAGAAGCCTCCATTTACCTGACTAGCATATGGACTCTGCCAAGGTGTCTCACTACCCCTCACTTAATTTGGGTTCATAATTTGTCTTTGATGGCCTCTGTTAATGACCCCAGGCTGAAATCAACTACAATGAACAATTGTTGGTTCTTGTCACCATTCCGTTCCAAGGCATTTGTCAGTTCAAATTTCAAAGTATTCATCAGCACATACTAAGAGCACATCTGAAATGGAACCAGTGCCAAAACATTATTACAGCTTGACAAACCTCCTCAAAATTGAGACCTTTTCCTCCAGATCCCCCTTGTCAGGATGTGCATGGAAAGTCCAGGAAGCCTCCATGATCACCTGCTCTTTCTTTGAGCTCTAGCCAGTGTCATGCTATGGCCTCCTTCAGATTGAAATGGACACACACAAGGACTGAAACTTCTGTGATGCCAAGATCAGATCACCTCTTCAATAAGACTATTAGTAAAGGTTTCCCTTGCTCGAAAGCCAGTTGTATCTGACTCTAGGGTGCAGTGCTCATCTCTGTTTCAAAGCTGAAGAGCCAGCACTGTCTGCTTCTGCAGACGTTTCCGTGGTCATGTAGCAGGCATGACTAAACACCGAAGCGCATGAAATGCTGTTACCTTCCCACCGAAGTGGTCCCTATTTATCTACTTACAATTTCTTGCTTTCGAACTGCTAGGTTGGCAGGAGCTGGGACAAAGACAGGAACTCATTCCATCCTGCAGTACTCGGGAATCGAACTGCTGACCTTCCGCCTCCCAGTCAGCGTCTTAGCCAATTGAGCCACTGCAGTCCCTTATTATTATTAGGGACACCCCAAAACTGGTTTACATTGGGATACTTCAGACCTGCCACTGACTCCCAGACTAAGCTGCTGTCTCCCACTCCAGAACTATTCTCCAACTTTGCTGATGGGCTATACCGACCACTCTCAACCAGGGCAAGATGTTTTGGGTTCAACAGCTGACTGCTTATGTTACAGCTGATACCAGTTGGACAAGATGGGGAGCTCTTTGCGGTTCATTCAGAGTGCATGGCCACTGGTCACACAGGGAAGCTCGTCACCACATAAACAAATTGGATTTACTCAATGTATGGAAAGCACTCAAGGTATTCAAGGTGCTGGTTCAGGGCCAGATAATTCAGGTGGCGATGGGCAACACCACTACAGTGTCTTTCACTGCACAACAAGCAGGGTAGAAATCATTCTCAAAGACTACTATACCTGACTGTTTTTCTATGGGAATGGTATCTAGAGAAGCACATCTTCCCAATTATGCTCCACATTGCGGGCAAGAAGAGCATTCCGGCAAACAGTCTCAGCAGACGATTGTCAGCCAACTACAAGTAGGATTGTCCCATACAGACTTTTATAAACTTTGCATGTTATAGGGACATTCTCATCTGGATATTTTTGTTACAAGAAACAACAGGAAATGCAGGAATTACTGCTCTTGAGTCGGTCACAGTCTTCATTCCAAAGGGGATGCCTTCATGGCTTCCTGATATCAAAAAACCTTCTATACCTCTTTCCTCCGGACCCACCTCTTCAAAAAACAATACAGAAAGTAGTGTTCGACAGGGCCACATGGCGGCCAAGGCAGACTTGCTTAGGGGGATCAGTGCAGAAATCTATCATCTTCCAAAGGATCCCAATCTTCTGTCTCAGCACCACAGTAGGATTCTTCATTCAGAATTAGACAGCCTGTATATGGCAGCATGGAGAATAATCCCAAATTGTTGAGGATCCTGTCACTCTGTAGCATAGCTGTCAAGTGTCCCGTATTAGCCGGGTACCTCCCGTATTTTAGCCTCTTTCCCAGCAGCAGCCTGTATCAGTCAGACTGCAATGTCCTAATGCTACCACTGGAGGGCTGCATAGGATAAGCATGGCTGTCAAGTTTCCCGTTTTGTCCAGGAAATTTCCCTTATTTTCAAATCCAAAACTTGACAACTATGCTCAGTAGGTGGCCATCTGTAATCAGGCTTTATTAATGTAAATATAATCAATTCAAAGCTTTTCTGTAATCTATAAGGAAATCTGCTTACTACATTGAATTACACTCCTTCAGTTTCTCCTTCACCTATCACAAACTGATTTATCTCACTTGTCAGTCAAGGTCTACCTTGCAGCTATTGTGGCCAATCAACTGCCTCAGTCAGATGCTTCAACTTTCTTTCACCATCCCACAGTAAAACATTTTCTCAAGGGTTTCTAGAATGCATTTCCAACTTTTAAATAGCCTACCTTCCTGTGTTTGCTGATGTTGATTTTACACAAGTTTGTGTCAGCGTCCTTTGAATCATTGGCAACTACACATCTCAGGCTTCTCACCTTCAAGACTATATTTTTAGTTGCCATTACATCTGCATGAAGGGACGTAATTATAATGCAATCCTCCCTTTCTATAATTTTTCAAGGGCAAGGTGACTTTGTACCCTGATCTTACCTTTTTTTGCCCAAGATAGCTTCTGAATTCCACCTATCCCAGCCTGTTGTACTGCCAACATTATTTTCGTCCCCTACTTCTGATATGGAATATTCACTGCAAACTCTAGATGTCCACAAGGCACTTCTATTTTATACCTCTTGAAGCTCACCCAGCTTCTTTTCATCCCATATGAAGGTTCTTGCAGAGGTCATTCTGCCTCTTCTCAGAGGATATCAAAGTGTTGATGGCTAGCTGATCAATAGCAGAATGTAAATTTGCTGAATTTCTTTCTTTTAAGTTGAAAGAAAGCAGATCCTGAGATAATTTTTAATGAGAAACAGGCTTGGTTTTTTTCTCTGAAATGCAATAAGAGTTTATGCTAACCCTGTAAATGCCTTTTTGTATATAATTTCCTTGTTAAAGTTTGGTTTTGTGTTGTCTATTATACACAAAACAAAATACAGCATTTCTTGTGAAATAACTGAAAAGCTTTGGCATATGTGGTTTTTTAAAGACCTTCAAAAGAAGTGAATAGACTATATGTAGATGAAATATTTGAGATTTCCTTCTTGAATTTGTCCTGTAGATATTATTTTTATCATTGCATGGAAGACTGTTTTATTTATTTATTTATGAATTTATATCCCGCCCTCCTGATGAGGAACATCACTCAGGGCGGCTAACAACATATATAAAGTACAATACAACAGCAGATAAAACAACGATTAAAAATGCCAAACCCAACCCACTAAAAACAGCATTAAAACACATAAAACTGACCAGATTATGATTAAAAAATACCCTCCCCCTCCACCCCACCCAACATAAAATGGCAAGAAACAAAGAAAACAGAGAGAAGCAGGATCCCTCAACAGGCTAAATAAGCCAGCAGGCTTGTATAGAAGAGTCACACATGCCCCAAACCCGCTGGCATAGCCAGGTCTTCCAACATTTTTCTGAAGGGGAGAAGATCTGACTGGAGACGCAATTCTGGTGGTAAAAGGTTCCACAGGGCTGGGGCAGACATGGAGAAGGCTCTCTTCCTGGCCCCACTGAGATGGGCTTCTTTCATGGATGGGACCACCATTGAGCCCCTCCTGTCTGCCCTTGTAGGATGGGCTGAACACCTTGGGGTGACATGGTCTCTTAAGTACACTGGACCAATGCCATGTAGGGCTTTAAAGGTCAAAACCAGCACCTTGAATTGCACCCGGAGGCAAACCGGAAGCCAGTGCAACTCCCTAAGCAGTGGTGAGGCATGGGCATAACGCCCACACCCCATCATCACCCAGGCAGCCACATTCTGGACCAGCTGAAGCCTCCGGATGGTCGCCGGAGCGCATTACAATAATCCAATCTGGAGGTGACCAGAGCGTGAGTAACCGTGATCAAGGAGTCCCGGTCCAAGAGCGGGCGTAATTGGTAGATGACACGGAGCTGTGCAAAGGCCCTTCTAGCCACAGCTGCCACCTGCTCTTTTAGCAGCAGCCGCGAGTCCAGAAGGACCCCCAAATCACGCACCGGATCTGACTGGGGCAAAGATGCCCCAGCCAGGACCAAAGATGGTAGCTCCCGGGAAGTTTGAGTAGGCCACTCATCTTTTACACAGTTTCTTCCAGGGAAGTTTCTGGGGTACAGATTTTTCCATAATCATGGGTTTATATTAAGCAGTCAAAATTGGAAAAGAATTGATGCAGAATTCTTTGTCTTTTTGATAAATAAGTTTTGTTTCCAATAAAAATATTGAAGGATTGACTTGATCAGCAGTTAGTACATGCTACAAAACAATATTTATAACAGAAAGTTTTTGAAAATTGCTAATCCTGATGGTACTGGAATCTTTCCTCTTATAGCTTGCTAATTATAGCAGAGGGTTACATTTCTAGTGTTGCTGCATGTTAATTAAGATAATGCAAATTTGTGCTGCATTTGAATCACCAGCTGGTGATTATGTGAGTGCAAGGCTGTAATTAGGCTTTATTCCAGTTTTTGGTTATTTTTATTTAAAAAGCTTTCAAGAAATTTGAAATGCTTGGGCATATTTTACACTGTAAGTGCTTGCATCTAATTACATAAATGTAGAGCTATGATTATATAGACAAATCCTTTTCTTCACTGTGTTCTTTTCTATTTTATAAAAAGTAGAGCCCTTAACATATAAACAGTAATTTACCAATAACTTCATAATTTAAAAAAAGGCCAGTAAGAAGGAAAAAATGTTTCTTTACCATGAACTCATTAAAGCTGAGAATGAAGTGAATCATTTTAAGTGAAACATCCCTTTAAATCAGGGGTCCTTAAACTACGGCCTGTGGCATCAAATTATCCAGCCCGTGCCCTCTCTGTAGTTGTGAGTGGCGCCGTGGGCGCTGCCTGAATCCTTGTCCTCTCCCTCCCTTGTCCCTGGGCAAGCAAGGCAGGCATGTGTGGTGGCAGAGGCGGTGGCCCCTCAACAGTCTGAGAGACCGTGAACTGCCTCACCACCACCGCTGGTCCCTCAACGGTCTGAGGGACTGTGAACCAGCCCCCAGCTTAAAAAAATTGAGGACCCCTGGTTTAAATTAAACAAAACAAAAAACATTGTAGCACTTTGAAAACTAACTTAAATTTTAATGTTAGCTTTCGTGGATCAAGTCCACATTGTCAGACATGGGAGTGGGGCTTCATGGCATCAGTTTATATACATCAGGCACAGAGATATATAAATGATGTATATAACCTGATGCCATGAAGTCCCACCCTCATGTCTCATAAAGTGGACTTGATCCATGAACGCTAACGTTAAAATTTAACAGTTAGTTTTCAAAGTGCCACAATGCATTTTGTTTATTCTCTGATGGGCTTGAAACACAGACTAACATGGCTACTGTACCCCCCCAAAAAAATCCATTAAATGTGCAACATGGACTAATTCTCACATATAGAACTAGTTCTATTTGTCTTTTGAACATGTGTATATGTGTAGGAGTAAGTAGAGAGATGAATCTCTGGGATAGTCTGAGCTTTTTCAGGGACCACTTCAGTGGGAAGGTAACAGCGTTCCATGCACTCCGGTGTCTAGTCATACCTGCCACATGACCATGGAAACGTTTGCAGAAGCAGACAGCGATAGCTCTTCGGCTTTGAAACATAGATGAGCACTGAAACCTAGAATTGGATACGACTGGCTTTCAAGCAAGGGAAACCTTTATCTTTACTATGATATCAAATGCTTTCTGGAACTTGGGCCTCTAGTCTGTTTAATGGAACTTGATCTTCTACATAGGAGACTAGTGAAAACTTGTACAACTTGAGGTTGGCACAATGGGATAAAATGTCCACATGTTATTCGATGTTCCTCCAACTAAAATTTGACATATTGTGGAAAAGGAAAATTTGGCCAGAGTTCCTCCCCAACTGCATCCTCATCTTCCTTGTTAAACTAAACTTTCTAGACTGTTGTTGGAGTAAAACGATGAGGCCATGCTTAGATGAATTAATTGCCATTCATATTAGTGCTTCCTTTACTGATTGGGTATCTGGTGACTTTAAGGCCTTATGTTTGACTGTCAATCAGCAGTAAAATACGTCTTAGGGCAGTACTGTATAAATGAGTAGTAAGGCCAAGACTCTCTTGCCTTGTCGTGAATACCTTTATTCCTTGTCATGTTTTGCTCTCTGTGCCACTTCTTGGTTTTGCTATCTTGTGCCACATGAGTACCCAACATGTTTGGGGCAAAAATGCTAATTGACTTGTGAACCGCCCAGAGAGTGCACTAAGCGCTAGTGGGTAGTATATAAGTGTACAGTAATTGCTATTGTTATTTGTCAGTTACCACCAATTTCTCTTGCCCCCTACCTTTCACTCCTTTGAAAGGAAATTTTTATCAAACTAAGGTTTCCCCTTGCTCGAAAGCCAGTCGTATCTGACTCTAGGGTGCATTGCTTATCTCTGTTTCAAAGCTGAAGAGCCAGCGCTGTCTGCTGCTGCAGACGGAACGCTGTTACCTTACCACCGAAGTGGTCCCTATTTATCTACTTGTAATTGCTTGCTTTTGAACTGCTAGGTTGGCAGGAGCTGGGACAAAGACGGGAGCTCATTGCGTCCTGCAGTACTCAGGAATCGAACTGCTGACCTTCCGCCTCCCAGTCAGCATCTTAGCCACTTGAGCCACTATAATTAGAGTGAAATGACAATGAGTTGAGTCTGAGATTACTGTACAGTATCTGTGTATGATCAGAAATCTAGGCAGCAGACTAAAAGTTAGCAGCTGGAAGACCTTAACTGGTGCTGCCTGGCTGCTCAGTTGTGAACTTAGCTGAAGGGGGCTAAGAGAAAATGGCTCCTCTGGAGGCAGAATTTTATGTGCCTCCTGAGGAGCCAATTTACAGCAACCTTTTCAAGGTAAGTGAGATGGAGTGGCTTTACTAGTACTACATCTCCAATGACTTTCCATGGTTGAGCAGGGATTCAGACCCAGGCTATCTTCACAACACCACATTGGATATCGGGCATTTGCCAAATATTAAAGGCGAAAAGCTCAGGCTACCCAGATACTTGTCTATCTACTTTAGATTCATCTATCAAATTACTCCTGCATATGCACACATGTTCAAAAGACAAATAGCATTAGTTTAAAATGGAAGAACAATTAAGCCATGCTGCACATTTAAAGGAATGTTTCACTGTAGTCTGAACTCCAAAGAATTCACATTACAGCAACAAGCATTTCTTGCTTTTTTAAATAATGAAGTCATTATTGTTAAATTACTATTTCTTTGCTATTGGCTCTACTTTTTATAAACTAAAAATGATCCTAATCAAGAAAGGGATTTGTATATAGTACATTTATGTAATTAGATGCAAACTCTTACAGTGTAAAATATGCCAAGCAGGAATGTAGTAGCAGGCTATTTCCAGGGTGGGAATTGATGCCCATCTCCCTAGCCATGATTTTACTAGCGATAATTTTTCTACTTGTTGAATGGCAACAGAGCTCAATGCCTGCCCTGCTACATCAGTTTTGAAGGGATAGACATACATGCAGTCTACTGAAACAAAATAACAAAGAGTTTTTTCCACTTCTAAGAAATTTAGTATAGTACAGTGATGGCAAACCTTTTAAAGACCAAGTGCCCAAACAGAGGGGTGGGGCAAACTGTACTGGGGGGAGGGAGGAAGCGTTAACATTGGGCTGCTGGACAGAGGGATGGGGTGAATTCTGTGCCTGGTGGAGGGAGAAAGCGTTCTCATTGGGCTGCTGAGCAAAGGGGCAGGGTGAACTTGTGCTGTGGGGAGGGAGGAATCACTCCCATTGGGCTACTGGGCAGAGGGGCGGGGTGAATTCTGCTGGGGGAGGGAGGAAGCGCTCCCATTGGGCTACTGGGCAGAGGGGCGGGGTGAACTCTGTGCTTGGGGAGGGAGGAAGTGCTCACATTGGGCTTCTGGACAGAGGGGTGAGGCAAACTCTGTGCTGGGGTGATAGTGTGCATGCCAATAGAGAGGACTGGGAGTGCCCCGTTTGGCACACGTGCCCGTCTGACAGACATGCCCCGTCTGGCACATGTGCCTTTGGTTTGCCACCACAGGTATAGTATGTGCTTTCAAGGATTCCAACTTATGAATGAGTATGCTAAAATCTTTCAGTATGAAAGGTGGTGCATGCCTCTTCATTATACTGCTTTTCTATATGTCTCAGTAGCACATATGTCTTAAGGTAGTAAAAGGCACATAGTTTATTTCCTTTTTGCTCTCAAAGTAATGCCATCCTCCTTCTACTTCTGCTGTCTTTATATTACAGTCTGTTATTCCTTTCAGTCTGTCCACAGCCACCAGAGCCAGAGAATGGAGGATACAGATGCCATCCAGGTCCCTGTAAAGACCCACTGACGTCTGACAGTGTCATAGAATATTTGTGTGCAGAAGGCTACCTGCTCAAGGGAGACTACAAATATTTGACCTGCAAGAATGGAAAATGGAGTCCAGACATGGAAGTTACTTGTAGACTCAGCCAAGGTTAGTTATGTCTAAGCATGAATATGCTCACTGTTTTTTCTCATATGGCTGTTCTTGCCTTCTGCTATTTAGTATTTAAACTACTATGTGGTTTGACTTCGGCAAATACATTGAATTAATCTTTCCTAAAGGCTCAACCTTTCAGTGTAAACTTATAATACCAAATCCTGGTTGAGATCTCATTTGTCTTCTCACACACACACCAACAAATTCCATGGTTACTTCTGAAGAAATAATTATTTCCATTAATGTAATATTGTAAAATGATATTATGTGTAACGCCGAGTGCTTCCACTAAATCTTTTTAAACTGGGGTCATGTCAACCTGTTGTTCAGTGTCACAGTCAAATCCGACCCTTTGCGACCCCCAGCACACTAGGCTCCCCTGTCATCTGCCATCCTCCTTAGCCCACCCAGATCTACGCCCACTGTGTCAACGATGCCATCTAACCATCTCTGCTCTATATGATTGCACATTATGGTTCTTTACATGTTGCACTTTACAGTCACAAAATATTCAGACAATAAGATGTGTGAGTTTTAAGGTCTGAGAGAGCTGTAAGTTTCCTTAATTGTATGCTGCCCTAGCACAAAAGATCTTTTCCAAAGCCAGTCAGCAGTTGTGCCTTACAAAGCTTTCCGTTATTTAGATAAGAATTCCTTTCCCATGATAGAAGGCCAAAAATTCTGCAGGAGATTGTTTGTTGTGTAGCTTGAATTGACGATAATATAATAGAGAGAGAAAGTACGTGCAGTTGAATAGAAATTTGTGTGGGGGAAAACATTACCTGAAAGCTGGAAAGAATGGCACATCTAATTGTATAGTTTAAAAATATTCCAAGGGAAGAGGGTGTAGATGTTTGTTTTTTCTTGAAAGAAGAGTACATCAATTGTATAAGCAATGCAAGGAATCTCCCTACTTTTCAAGCTCTGGTTTGATACTTGGGAATCCAAAACATTTTTGCCAGAATGTTCCATGAGATGGTGACTCATTCATACAGACATAGACAAGACAAAAACTTGGTTCTTTGTTTCCCTAGAATAAAATGAACTGTTTCTTTATAATGTTTGCTTGTATTCAACACACACAGATGTTCTCAGCACAGGAAAGTGGAACTGGTGGCCAGATGACAATGAAGATTGTCTGGGAATTGTATGGAAGTGGGAGCTCTTGACTGCCACATGCATTTCTGTCACATGTTTGTGAATGCATGTGGAACAGACCTCATCCAGGAAAATTCCACATTGTGCTGACTGGAACAAAGTTGGCTCCACAAAGATAGTTGCATCCTAGTAACTTTGTTTGCTTCTGCAACCCAGTCTATTAAGAGGCCTGATTTCTTAATGCGGGAAAGCTCCTTCCTGAGCAGAAATAATTTTAAATTTATCTTTTTGTTTTGGCTTTACAGATAAAGATTCACCTCCAAGTGTGGGGGTGCCCACCCTGTCAATAGTGGCTTCCACAGCAAGTTCAGTAGCTCTTGTCCTTCTGCTAGTTGTACTCTTCGTTTTGTTGCAGCCAAAGCTGAAATCCTTTCATCACAGCAGGTGAGCTCGTGGGAGTTAGGAGGCTTACGGGAGATCTAGTTTGTCGTCTCCTTGTTCTGGTGTGCTATACACATGCCCTTTAATTCCTCTTTCACTTTTCATTCATCTCTCAGGCCTCATTTCCTTCAGTCCTGTGGAACTCATCTTTGTTCTCTTAGGCAAATAATCAGTTTATGGGACTTGGCAAAAAGCTGCTGAAGAGGGTCTACACTGTTCAGATGAATCATGAAGCCTAGTGCAGTTTAAAACTCTGAGATATGGCCTTATTAGGGCAGCATAATAATAAATCATGGATTCAGATGTTATAAGCCTGTCCACGTGACTGCATTCATGCTATCTGTGGGCAAGATTCAACTTTAGTTGTTCTCAAGGAAGTCTTCCTCCGGCACAGTTTCTTTGAATGCAGATTGGCAGGATTTCAGAGTAGTCAAGCTGAGAATGGTGGTTGTTAGCACATCTTCTTTCTGTTCTGGGTGTTGTATGGCCACAGGAAACCTGGTTGCCCTTTCCCATAGGAACGGTCAGTATTTTATCCCTGTCCTCCTTTATTCTAATGACAGAAAATACTGAGCAGGCTTCGTTTCTGTTCTGATACTGTGAAGAAAGCAAGAACTGCTTGTAATGCTGGTGTACTTGCCATCATGACCAAAATACACACAGCTCTTGGAAGTTTTCATATACACAGGCTTAGTTAAACTTTGAAGTCTTCTGGGCTGGCTGTTTAAAGGAATAGTTGGCAGTCCTGAAGTATCTGTTCCAGTAATACATGTGTTAATGTGTGGGACTCTGTGACAATTTAGCATGGAATATATTACTTACTGAGCTGTAAGAAAGGCGTGTTTTTCTGAGAGAGAAGGAATAATTGTTTGCTCTTCTGTTAGTCTATATATCTGAACAGCAGGGCTCTTGTATACTAAAAAGGGGTATGGATTCTTCCATGCCACCCACTGCGAAAACTTTATATCTGAAGCAGAGGAAAGCCTGGTGGTGTAGGAAAAGGGATTTGCCTCGTTACAACCAAGGTGGCAAACATGAGTATTATATCACCTAGCAATTATTCAGTGAGGAGAGTCCTGGCAACTTCTTTTAGACTATATGTGGGCAATAGAGGCCGATAGTAGCAAGGCATTCCTTTGTTTCTTCATTGCTAATCCCTGTAGCTGTCCTAACTCGTCTGCTATTCTACCTTTTACATTCTCCAGCCTTGCATGTAAACAGAATTTCTGGAACTTGCATTCAGACTTTTTCTTTCTGAATAGAAGAAACAAAGAGAGAAATACTGGAATAGGCATGTATGCCTTTCTCAAATTGTGGTTTTTCCATAATAATTTTGACCTTATTCCAAACTGTTAATTGCACTATCTCTGCTTGAATCTGGCATTGTAAAATTATGTTCAGTTCTGAGGTCTTGCTGGTGGTGTTGGTTTTTTAAAATGTGAGTGTGGTAGGTAGAACATGAGACAAGTCTTGGTAGACCAAGCACTTTTCCTTGTCTGCTGGTCTCTGTCAGGACCAGTGGGCTGTGCTGGTCATGTTACTCCCACTCAGTCCACTTCAAAGGTAGTACTTTTTTAGATACAGTTTCCAAAGTTTTGGGAAGTGTAATTTTTCCCATCACTGGACATTAATTGGTCAAAAGTACAGAACCTTTGGTTCTCTAAATACTTTGGGCATCAGCTCCCAGAAGCCTTTTCCTATATGGGCAGTAGTAAGGTTTTAAGGGATTTGTCCTTTTAAAAAAAAAAATCTGACAGGCCATCAATTTCTAAATCTGACTTAAATTGTTTCCTGCTCTCCCCTCCCCAAAACCAGCAATACTGTACTAAGATAAAAACACTAGGGTTAGGGGCACCCAAACTACGTTCCACAGGCCAGATCCAGACCCGAATGCCAATTCAGCCAGGCTGTGCTGCCCTCGTCGCTCCTGGAAGTGGAAATAAAATGCATGCTTCCGGGAGTGACAAGAGTGGCTTGGGCTGGATGAATTGGTACCGGGAGGCAGACCTGGCCCACTGCTTAAGGCACTTCAGCTGCTCTGATGACAAAACTGCCAAACCATTCCCAACTGCCCACTTCCTCAACATTGCAGCTCCCATTCCTCATATTCACTAGCCGGCAGGGGCACATTTTTCTGTGGAAACTCAGATGTCAAAACAATTCCACATTTTGGCTGAGAACAAATGGCACTAATTGATCCCACTCGCAGCCAGAGCAATTAAACATGCCGTGCATGGATTGTCTATTGTGGTGTGTGGACTCAGCAGATTTCCAGTTTACTAACTCCCCACCCCCAAAGCCAGAGAAACAATTGTGGATTTGACTTCAAGTTAGTTCCCTGGCTAATCTTAGAAGGAAAGCTTGGCTCACATGTCATCATGAACAAACCATGGTTGTTTCACTTGCAGATGGGGTCAGGCACTGGAGAAGCATTGCCATTGTCTATAGTAGACTAGAGTTTCTGCAGATTCCTAGTTTATCATGATGTAGGAACTGAGCCAGTGTTGAATCCTAATTTTACTGCCTGGCTAGAAGGATTACCTGAAGAAAAATTATGCAGATTTCAAGTTCTAAAATAGCTCATTTATCAAATTTAGATGAACATTTAAAATGTAAATGCCTTATGTACACAAGGATCACTCAGTCAGAGACACAGAATAGAAACTGTGGATTTAAAGTATTATTCTGCAGCCTGTGAACAACACAATATTCATTACTGGCAATTGCGAACCTCAAGTCAGGTCAGAAGCTAGCAAAACAGCTCACAAAATCTGTGCTAGGGCAAGACAGGGCTTTGCTCAGTCTGTTTTCAGTGCCAGGGCACAATCCTGCAACATACTATGAATAAATAATGTGCTCTTAAATTTAATAAAGGGTGAGTTTATATTTACTTTAGTAGTGACAGAGGCTGTGGCATTACAGCATAAAAGGAAAAAATACTGAGAGATGCACATATGTTGTGTGTTTCTCTTTTCCTTTTCTTGAAGAAATTAAGCAATGGAGAAACAGTTCCTCTGCTCCATTCATATATATTTTTAATTGGAACTGCAAAGGTTGCCAGTCAGGAAAGTACATGTTTTAGAATTTTTTTAAAAAGGTACCTTTGGATGTATACTCAATCCAGGAATACGTTTCTATTACCAGGCGCCAGACTTTAGTTATTCTAGTATTTCTAGCATTAAACTACTACCAGCTGGTTTGGGGGTAAACTCAATGATGGGGGTTGGGGCATAACTCAGATATTCTAACTCCAAACTTCACCAAACTTGGAGGGGGTTGACTGGAGAGTCAACAGAAGACTCTCTCCAATTTTTGTGTGTTTAAGTGACTTATGGACTGAGTTATCCCCTGCCCCCCATATGTAAGACTTTAACATATTACTGTAGCTGAGCAACAGTATGCTATCAGTATAACCATAGTGGTATGGTTCTTAGTGACTGAGATAAATATATATATGCTTGATGATTATGTTGAAATGGCTGTAGAGAAGATTGAAGGAGTGTCTGAAGGTACATTGAATGTAAGACCTCTACCAGCTCCATTCTATATGAATTGCTTTTAGGTATTACATTATGCTGTGTTGTTGTCCCCCCCTTTAAAACCCAAACACAGGCGAGATCAAGGTGTTTCTGGAGATCAGATTTCCATTGTGGTTGATGGTGTTCAAGTGGCTTTGCCATCTTACGAAGAAGCTGTCTACGGTAGTGCTGGAAACTGCATACCTCCCTCGGATTCACGGGTACAGATTGTCCTTTCGGAAGAAGCTGGGCACAGTGAAGCAGGGGAGATGCAACAGCCTCCGCCAAACCATATGGGGCATCGTAACTGCTTTTCTGGGGAGGATGAAGTCCCTGGACACTCTGGACTATATGAAGCTGGCAGCTCTCACCACTCTGAGGCTGTTTTAGTGCATCAGGCCACCACATCGTCCTGGGTGGCTGGGACGTCAAGTAGTCGACCTGGACACAAAGAAGCTCGAGACTCAGAGAGTAGTGATGTACAAAGCCTTCTGTCACTAACTTCTTCAGAGGACTACACTGATGGTAGGCAAAATAATTCTCCCACCTGATCTCCTGCTAACTGAGTATCAATAAATCTGAAGTTCCATTTGCTCTTCCAATGCAACATAGGAAGAAACAACAATATATACAAGATAAAAATGTTCTAAGACTTTTTCTTCCAGCTTGGCACAAATAGTGTTTTTAACAATAGGAATTGGATAACTTAGTCTTCACTAATCCAGTGCCTTCTAAAGATTTGTTGGACTAAGGCTCTCAGAGTAGTTCTTGCGTAGTATGATGGTATAATGCTAACAGCATGACATTTGCAGGCAAATTGCCTCAAGTTAAGAAATCACCACAGATATTATCTCATGTACTAGGTTGGGCAACTCAGAAAACAACAAATAAGCAACTTTTAGCATTATGCCAACATAGCTACTCAAGAGAATTTTGATTGTAGCTGGATGCTTCTGGAACGCAATTCTGGGCATTGAAGTGCAATGCATTTCTGCTTCTAGTCTCATGACAAGAGATGCAGTGTGAATAAGTCTCACACACCCCATTAATTTTTCCCCTACCTGCTTCAAAAACAGCTTAATATTTTAGATGGCAGAGTGCAAAGAGCTAGAGGCTGAAAGACTTCAAAAGAAGGATAAGTTTTAGTCTTTTTCAAGTCGGTATAAAGAAGTTTTCAATGGTCATTTGGGTTTTGCTTAAAGAAAAGCTTGGAAAAACATCAACAATTCAGGTTTTCTAAAATGTCTTATCTTTTATGGGAAATTGATCTGGTTCAATAAATAAAAATTGGTGAGTAATAAAAAGCTGTTGACACTTTGGGAGGTAAACATGAATGTTTAACAAGTGTTTTTTTTTTCCTTGTCTTTTCCCTCTTTCCCAACCCAGATATTCCACTGTTGAAAGAAGCATGAGGTTCAGTGCTTTGGTCTGGTCTTCTCTCCATTTTCTTCTCGGGATGGTGAGCACTCCGTGCAGGCTTCCCCCCTCCAGCCCCCATGCACTGTGCCCTGAGTACCTCCAAGCAAACATCCCTTAGCTGAAGATCCAAAGGATTCTGCCAGGATGCCTCCTTGATGCATCAGTGGGGTGTATACAGGGTGCCAGCCCTCCCCCTCCGTGCTTTCTGCATTTATGGGTGGTGTCAGTGGCATTAATGGACTTGAGTTCTTTCTTCTCCCTCCCTCTCCAGCCCAGATGTTTGAGTGTGGTTTCTGGAGAGCTTCTCTTTACTTGTGCCTTGCTCCTCTTCACACTGGCTTGTTGTAGCTTCTCATGGGCCTTACTAGCTTCCGGACCTCTGCTCAGAAAGCAGGGCCAAAGCAGCTTGCTTGGTTAGGTGCAAATAGTTTCCTTCCATTTATTCATCATGTTACAAAGGCAAGGGAGGCTTCCTGTGGATGGGGGAAGGGGGGACTCGATAGGGCGTTGTGCACACATCCTGCAGGCCTCGTGGGTTTCTAAACTGTATACTACATAATGTAGCTGCACATGAACACATTAGGCAACACTGGCTGTGTTACTGGCAATTGCATCCGGCCAACGTATAAACAAATATTAAGTGGCAATCTTAGGCTGCTATTTGCTTTTGTTTCCCAAAGAAGGGGCAAACGAGGAAGTACCTCTGTTGGGATGAAGTGTTTGTACCTCAGCAAGTTTCCACTAAAAAAAAAACACTGTCCTCCTTTACCTTTGTTCATTAAGGACATTTTTCTCTGAACATGATGTGAGATAAATCTAGGGCTGTCTTGAAATTTTGAGCAATTCCCTTGCATTTGGTCAGGCTATGACTACCTGCATGGGCAAGCCCATGTGGAGGATGAGTGTCCCTTCTAGAGGAGCACTCATAGTAATAAGTACTGTGGCTGCGCCATAGTTGATCCAAAGCCTTCCATCTTCCAGTCTGAGTCCATTCACTTTGGAAAGGTCGCACAGTGTATGGAGATCATCGTACGTAGTTACAACTTTGTCCTAACCTACCATAACAAACAAAAAAAGAAGTAATTTTGGAATTGCTGTTTCATTTTGTGGCATCTGTCAGGACCCATTCTTGTAGAGGCAGTGCCAGGGCATTTAGTAACTAGTGGTATTTCTTACGTCTTCCTTGTTCTCTTAGAATGCTAGCCATTAAAATGGATCACTTTCAGTAAATGTTTAGCTTTTTGTAATCGGCATGCCCAATTTGCCTTGAAATGAATTATGGTGATAGCCTGCCTTAAATTTTTTGAATGGAAAGAGCCATGCTGCTGATTTGTTCTGATAGATTTCCCCAACCTTTTATTATTTTTTAACATCTTTTTCATTGCACATTGCTTCCACTTGAAAACTTTTTACTATGCAGGGAATACATTTGCTTACCTCCTTCTTCTCATATACATGCTTTTGGTTTTGTTTATCTGGCCTGCTGTGGACAACACATTATGTAGCTATAGATTCCTAGGGTTTTTTTCTAGTAAGCATTCAAAATCTGAGATACATTGTGGATTTTCCCAAAAAAATTTACAAGGAAAATAGGTCAAATTAGCTGTCATCTTTTATTCTTGCATCAGTCCTAAGGTTAGTCAGACCATGTAGAAACTATGGGGTATATTCATGCTGATCCATATTTATAGATGCAGCGCTGAACTTTTGCCACCATTTCCCTGAACAATTGCCCATGTCTCCCTGTTTTGAATGGGCATTGAATTTTACACAGGCTCATGCATGACACACACAAATAGCAAAAGGACATAGTTTTCTAGGAAAACAGGAATAAGCATCCAGAAGTCCATTGCATATATTTTGAAAATAATAAAATCAAGGTTTTTGTGTGGCTCCTTTGTGAAGACAGCCTTACAAACCTTACAAATGTATGGATTGTGCATAAGTTTCCAAAAACCCAGAGGGCAGTAAAATAGTAGAATGTTCAGGGGCATAAATTCAGTTCTCTACAAAGCTCGTTACATTTGTAATTAGTAGAACCAACATAAATTACACAGAGTAAGCTAGTAAATGCCAATACGCATGCTTTTACTAGTATGGCTTGGGCAGAGAATTAGAATTGCTTTGATGCCTTGCATTGATAGCTCTTCTTACAGAATATTCACATGGTCCTGCCTTTTTGGGAAACCTTATCCACACTTCAAAAGTCCTACTTATTGAGCACGTACATGGTTAGTTCAGTGTATAATATGGTGTAAACCTACCCAAAACCACTTACACTAGTATAAGGTTTTTTTAAAAAACCACATCGAAGCCAGGTATGTTTAGGACCTAAATACATGGGGGAAATACACATCAGGAATTACACACCAGTGCTTGGGGAGCACAATTAATGAAGAAAGATATTGCTGCATTAATATCTGTTCCCCTTTGCACAGTGAAATTAGTGGTCTTGCAGGACACCACTTCTTGGACAGGCTGGAAATGAGCAGGTGCCAGTTGGTTTTTATTATGGTTTATTAAGGTGGTAATTCGATAGACTAGGGCACCACTCTTAGTTCCTGCTCTTCATTCCTGCTCCTCATTCTTTTATAGTATAGTTGCATCCTACTAAGCAGACATGTTCAATCCAGCTGTTAGTATGCAGTGCACAAGCATTTGTTTTATGAAGTTCCTAGGAGCATTAGCAAGGAGCAGATAATTGAAGAGTCCCTTAGCCTTAGCTAATTCTGGAATTGGTATTTCATTTTAATAGCTAACATGAGGGGATCCTGCAGAACTTGATTGCTATAATCTTGTCCATTTGGGGTCGGTTATAGAGCATTTTTCCTTTTTAGTAAAACTGGACATTTGAGGATCATGCAGAGAATGTTATCCCCTTCTTCTTGGTTAAGAATGTAGGCTTCTGTCTCTTTTACAATTACACATGCCCAGATTCTTAATCTCACAGGCAAATTTGTAGAAGGCACTGGCTTTAAATTATAATGCTCAGAGCAACTGTTGTCAATGCCAAGGCAAAAAAATATAATAAGATAGTCAACTAGGTTTATCTCTAAAAAAGCAGTCTGAATTGGAGGCTCATCTGGTCCACTGTTGTATGTTAGTTACCCTGATGCAATAGTTAACTACTTCCAGCCTTGTCTGTTGGGGGCCAGGTGCTCCATGGCCACACTTCATGCCTGCTAAAAGGGAAATGTTTCCTAAATGGTGTTTGTCTGATGCAGGAAACAGCACCCTTCAGCCTGATCTGGCTTTTTAGGTGCAAATATATAAGACTTCTGATGATTGAGTGTCGCAGTCTCTGTAAACCAAACAAGTGGATTGTTTTGTGGCTGTGTAAAACCACTTCAGAATCTTCTAGAGTTAAACAAAAGCCGTTAGCGCAGCAATCCCACCCTACTGCACATTCATATGCGCTTGGAAACAGCTTTCCCCTCAGTTCCGTTTTGTGTGCTGTGAAAGAAATACCTCTTTTGTCTTCTGGAGTTGGTGTTGTTGTTTTTCTGTGTCTTTTAGTCATGTTTTTTTCCTGCTGTTAATTTCTAAAATTGTTAGTTCTTCCATTAATCTCCTTGGTTATGCAGTGGTTAAAAGCTGCTGTACTGCAACCAAAAGGTTCTGAGTTCGATCCAGACCAGTGCTCAAGATTGACTCAACCTTCCAGCCTTCCGAGGTTGGTAAAATGAGAACCCAGCATGAAATAAATAGTGTAGGCTTTGGGCATCTTTAAATATTGGAGAGAAATGGAGAATAGTGAACAAAAGAGAAACTGACAGGTAGTGGCTTCTGAGGTACAGGTTTCAAGTGTGTCCCTTTCGTTTTATGTTCATTTCCCACACCTTATTTCTTACACTGGAGAGGCTTGGGGTGATCTTTACTATGTTATCTGGACCCAATTGCCCTTTTATGCTTTATAAATAAGTACTCTACATTAATACATCCACACTGCTGTAAGTGATTTGTAGGTCCACTCCCTTGTAAAAGTGTTCTATGAGAAATAACCTTCAGACACCAGGTGTAAGGGCTTCTAAGACTAGATCTGAGTAAAAAAATTGTTTAGTCCATGATTATTCTTGTTGAGAGTTTTTCTTTCTTTCAAGCATCAGGCATCACTATAGTTACACAAGTTACTAATTTTTCTGCTATTTTGTTGTCATTATTGTCAGATGTCTGCCAATGCACAGACTCCTTGCTGAATAACGACTCCCAAGGTATTGTTGCACACTTATGACAGGGGTACAAATACATGACCAAATGCCACAGTGTTTATTAAAGTAGTTAAAACTACTCTTGGTTTTCTCCAGAACCAAAGATGGTCATGTTAACTCTGCTAGAATTGTAGCACATACATAGGTTAGTAAGTTATGTCATCTTTTCATTCTTGCAAGGAAGAACTTTCACAATAAAGGCATTAGTTTTAACCTTACTACTGTACAGTCAGGAGGAGTTCACACTTCTTTCTACTTGATGCATTGTTATAATGCTGCAATAGCTTCAAATACATGTACAGTATTCATAAAGCACTCTTCTGTTGTTCAGACGTTCTGAGCACTGGCTAAGAATTGTGGTAGTTTACTTTTGACATGGCAGAGACTGAGGGGGGTTTGAAGTGGTGTTCTTCTAAACACACTGACAGGTGCCAGTGACTTTTGGTCAGCAGCAGAATCTAGGCATCTGTACTACATGCCTCCTTAGTAGAGTTTCTCCAGTCTTTCAACAATGCATCTGTGGTGAACATTGTTGTATACACAGAAGCAATGACTCCGGTGTAAAAGTGTAAATCACCCTTTGGTTTTCTTTATTTTCCCTTTTATAATGGAATCATCTACATACACACACATGCAAAGCAGAATATACATCTTTGGCAGGAAATCTTTCACTGGCTTTATTTGTATTGTCTGGTATTGCAGATCTCTTAATTTTAAATGCCTCAGTCCTTTTTGTCTGATTTGTTCCTCAGATACTACTAGTTTTGAACTTAACCATCTCTGTCACTTATTGAAGATTCCAATGCTTTCACTATAGGACTGTGATGGTGAACCTTGGCACTCCAGATGTTTTTAGATTTCAATTCCCAGAAGCCCAAGCCCCCATGAATCCACACAAATGGATTTGCTGCGATTCATCCAGCCTACTCCGCCCTCATCCCTCTTGGAAGTGGAAGAAAAACGCGCCCATACAGGGCAGATGAATTGCATCAAACCCATTCGTGTGGATTCACGGGGGGCTTGGGCTTCTGGGAATTGAAGTCCAAGAACATCTGGGGTGCCAAGGTTCACCATCACAGCTATAGGAGATGCATGTTGAATGGTGAGACCCTTCTGTGTTATGAGTAACTTGAGATACAGACATCAGTTTCTTTCCAGTTGGTGGTCTTCTTCTTCTTCTGTGTCTAGGCCAAACGTGAAACTGTTCAAATGAAGGGACCTTTCGGTGAGTTCATTCTGCAGTTCCTTTCTCCTGACCTAATGTGAGAAAGATTAGCCAGTGAGGGTGGGTGCCCATTTCTACTAGATTTGCTTTTCATGAAATTTCACGATGGACGTCCTTCCAGAATTCACACAGACATGCGAACACACATTCTATTACCCAGTGGACAGGCTGCAGGTAGTTAATGCATACATGTTGAGGAGAACCTGGTTGCTTTCAAGTGCTTTTTATTTGTTTGTAATCTGAGTTGCACCACTATGAAATTTATTTGCAGAATGGTACTCGTATATATGTGGGGTTTTAAATTACCATGCTGTCCAGGAGGTCAATGAATTTTAATTTGCTTTACTATACAGTATATTTTTTTTCTGGCATCCTGTACACTGCATTGAGTGTGAAGATAGTATTTTAATATTTGTACAAAGTTTAATTTAATTTCACTTGTTCTATGTATATAACTGCATTTCTAAATTAAAAAAAATCTTTTGAAGTGAGTTGAGCTTTGTGTTTTTTTCTTTGATGATGGCCATTGTATTGAGTACCTGAATGAGAAGGCTCGATGTTCCATTTTACAAAAGTCACTTCTTGTTACAGAGATCTAAAAGGTCACGGAAGCCAGAAACACCACCCACAATAATCCTCTGAGCCCACTTAACAATCATCTATTAGTCTGCCATTAACATACAGGTTCATCTTTTTTTTCTTTCAATTTAGGGCAGGATCCAATGGTGGATTCATTGGCTGAACAAGAGAATCCAGTGGAATGATGGGGAAGAGATCTTGTACTCCATTGCTATCTGTCCAAATCAACTCTAGATGGTTGGAAAACTTTCTGGAGCTGGATTTTGGGTGACACGAAGGGTTTAGAACACTAAGTCCTTTATCTAGCCAGCCATGCAACATGGAATTTAACTGAACATATCTTCTGTATTATTGTATACTTATTTTGTGATTTGTAAACCGCCTTGAGTTGCCTTAGGGCAAGGAAGGCAGTACAGTGATACCTCATACAACGTCCAAACTTGGTTCCACAAGTTTGGACTTTATACGGATTTGGACTTTGTATGAGGCATGCAAAATCCTAGCCGCAATGCCTCATACAACGACCAAATCCTTGCCGCGATGCCTCATACAATGTCATTTCCATAGAGATACATTGTACTGTAACAGCACAGACTTCAGGGCAAAGTCAAGGAAACAGACAGGAAACTTACAGAACTTTAAGAAAACATTGTCTAAAGGCTAAATATATTACAAAAACATGTCAAACAACCCTGATTATCCAAGAACCTGAAGAATGCTGCAAAAATCCCAGGAATGCTTCTAAAAATTCTGATGAAAAAGTCAAAAAAATCCAAAATCACGCTCAAAACCACTCCTAAACACTCTTTGCCTTGTGCAAAACCCACAAGAGCAATGCACGCATGTGTCCTGTCTTTTATTGCCCAGGCACAATGCAACCTGGGAAAAACAATGCCTCATACAAAGTCGAGCGACTTTGTATGAGGTAACTTTTCAAGAAATTAGGCGATGTTGTATGAATTCGATGTTGTATGAAGCGGACTTTGTATGAGGTATTCCTGTATATAAATAATAAATCGAATCTAATCCCAAGCGGCGTCATAGGAAATTGAGTCGCAAAGGGCCTATGAGGTATCAAGCCTATTCCCCTGCTCAATACAGTAATTCAAATCCAAGCAGATCTGTCAGACTGTTGTCCAATTTTCTCTTGAATGCCTTCAGCGTTGGAATGTTTACCCCCTCCTGGGTTGATTCCATTATTGTACTGCTCTAACAGTTTAAAAGTGTTTCCTGATATTCAGCCTATAACTGGATTCCTGTAAGTTGAACCTATTATTACATGTCCTGGAATCAGGGATAATTGAGAACATATCCTGCCCCTCCTCTTTATGACCATCTTTCAAAAGGTGCTATCATAAACCCCCCTTCAGTCTCCTTTTCTCAAGGTTAAGCATACCCAGTCCCTTTCATTTTTTCTCATAGTTTTTGGTTTCCAGTCCCCTGATCATCTTTGTTGCTCTCCTCTGAACTTGTTCATGTTTGTTGGCCTCCTCCTTGAAATATTTCCAGAAGTGGGCACAGTGCTTTAAAGGTAAAGGTCGACCTTGCTTGAAAGCCAGTTGTATCTGACTCTAGGATGCGGTGCTCATCCTTATTTACGGCCAAAGAGCCAGCACTGTCTGTGTCTGAAGACATTTCTGTGGTCATGTTGCAGACATGACTAGATGCTGAAGTGCATGGAATGCTGTTACCCTTCCAGCCAAAGTGGTACCTATTTATCTGCTTGCAATTTCTTGCTTTTTGAACTGCTAGGTTGGTAGGAGCTGGGACAGACGATGGTCGCTCACTCTGACACGCAGCACTTGAGTCTTGAACTGCCGACCTTCTGGTCATCAAGCTCTAGATGCGTCCTAATTATTGCCGAAGAGAGGGGAATTAGTATCTCATGGCTTTTGGAGACTATACTTCTGTTAATGCAACCTAAAATACCATTTGCTTTTTTTGCAGCCGCATCAAACTGTTGGCTCATATTCAGCTTCAAAGATCCTTGCTCATAGCATTACTGAATCATGTACCCCCTATTTTGTATTGTGAATTTGTTTTTTTTCCTCCCTAAATGTAGAACTTTGCACTTATCCCTGTTGCTTTCAGCTAAGGGTTCAAGCCTATCGAGACCTTACGGATTTTGATCCTGTCTTACAAAGTATTAGCTATTCCACCCAATTTTGTGTTGTCGCCGAATTTAATAGGCATTCATTATCTCATTTCATTTATACCCCACCCATCTGGTAGAAACACCAGTCTGGAAAGCTTACAAAAAAATTTGAATCACATAATAAACATTTCATAGAGCAGCGATGGCGAACCTTTTAGAGACCGAGTGCCCAAACTCAACAGGCTGCTGTCCGTACCACAGAGGGGCTGGGCAAATTCTGTGCTGGGGTGATGATGTGCATGCCCACAGAGAGGGCTCTTGAGTGCTACCTTAGGCACGTGTGATTTGCAATCACTGCCATAGAGCAAGGTATATATAAAATAATAAAACAAATCACACAAGCAGGAGAACATCTTCAGTATTATTAAAACAGATAAAGCAAACACACTCTCCTCATTAAAGTGCACGACAGTAGTCTGGGCTGAATTTAACCATGGGAGTCGTTCTGCCAGGTCCCAAGCCATGTAGGGCTTTGTATGTTAGCAATAAAACCTTGAAGTGGGCATGGAAGCCAACAGGTAAAAAGGGCTAGGAGTCAGCAAAGAGTAAGGAGGAAATGAGGGCTAAGTGGCCTTCTTTGCACTTTGTCTGCTGTAACTGTGACCCCTGCAAATTTGGACAGTGACAGTAGAGCTACTTTGGCAATCAGCCTTGTTTGCAGCTTGTGAATGTCCTTCTCTTTTCTGACTTCTGTGTGGTTGGTGGTGAAAGGGAATTCGCCAGGGAAACCTGACTTCCTAGGTGCAGCTTCACGGGATCATTGACTTTTTTTCTGCTGTGTAGTCGGTACTATTAGAAAGCCATAATGCTTATTAGAACTCTTAAAGCAGGAGAGAGATTTTTGATTTCACTGTTGAGATGGTGACAGGTGTGCTAATACACCAAAAAAGAGGCACAAATGAACTTTTTAAAAAAAACAGGAAAATTTATAAAATTCAGCAAGGGGAGAAGACACTGAAAAATCTAACCCAGAAGGAATTGCAGCAGGAAAAGCATAAAAGAAGGAAGAATAAAGTCAAACTGGAATAGCCAGCTCCCTCCCTCTTTCTTTCTCTCTCTCTCTCTCTCACACACACACACACAATTTATTACTGACTTCAACTATAAATCACTTAGACTTAATCTTGGCTGAAATATGAAATAAATACCAGACATTTCTAACAGTGTTGTTCTTTGAATACCATCCAGTTTTATTTGGCATAACCATGCACTCTCAAGCTATTTTTGTTCAGATGTGGTGATCTGAAAAAATAGGGCTGGAGTCTATGTAAGCTTACGCCAAATGTCTTTAAGGTACCAAAGGACTGTTGTTTTTGCTGCAATGTGTTACAGCTATAGATACAGTAAATAAATTGAACCTTATATGTTTATTTTATTTTTACTGGGTGCTTACAGTTCAGTTCAGTTTACAGTTATTGGCACAAACAAGAAAGCTTCCTGTTATTTTTTTACACTTAAATTAACTGTGATTCATCTGACCCGCACTGCCCTCGTTGCTCCCGTACGGGCACATTTTACTTCTGCTTCCAGGAGCGACGAGGGCGGCGTGGGTTGGATGAATCGCAGTGAACCCATTTGTGTGGATTCACAGGGTGCTTGGGCTTTTGGGAATTGAAGTCCAAGAACATCTGGAGTGCTAAAGCTCGCCATCACAGCTCTAGAGCAGAGTCCAATAGAGTGGTCAGAGCAACAATAGGATTTTGGCCCCTTTAAGTGGTGTTGGGCCAGTCATTGTCTTGGCCAGTCAGAGAGATTGGTGTAGGGGGGAATGGGGCACATATGCTGTCTTGAGCTCACTGAAGGAAAGGCAGAATATACTTGTAATTGATCAATAAAAACTTTGGAAAGGCTGGGATAATAACAGCAGAAATCTGGTGCCAAAAAAGAAGTATAGAGGCAAAGCAAACCTCTTTGAAGAGGTTGTTCCTGAAGTTAGGTGTTCACATTAAAAACACCTTCATGTTGGTTATTACCCTGGGGGAAAAAAATCTCAGAAGGTAATTTTGTTGTCAAAAGGCCCTCCAAACCAGTAATGTAAGAACGGTGTCTTCAAGATCTAGAAAAGAATTTAAACATAGAGGTGGTTACTTTCCTTTCTCCATTTCAGCCCACCACCCACCCACCCCCACCAAGACATCTTACAGCTCTGCAATGTGTCTTTCAATTAAATTGGAAAGCCAGGCCAAAACGAACCAGAGGCTTTAAGATCCTTTCCCCTGTGTAGGCTAGTTTCAGGGAAAGTACGTGGTTGTGATATCAGTTGGGGGAAATGGCTTTCTTTTATTGCTTTTTGTTTTATGCAAGTTCAGGCTTTCCTGCATTGCTGGCAGCTGGAAATAGGTTATTCCCAAGTATTTTATCTGCTGACATTTGAACTAAAAATAAAAAAGGGAATGATAAAGAATAATGATTATTCACTAATATAGGGAGACTTTATTGACTATATATTCAAAAAGTCAAAAGGTTTCAAACCTGATCAAGAAAATATTAGTTTCTGGAAATAGGGAAATATTAAACTTAAAATGGAGAACTGAGATTTGTGGAACGGAACAAAAGAAAAGGTCCCATGAGTGGAGGGTGCATGGGTCAATTGTCAAATGTAGCTGATGTTAATTTGCTTTTATAATACAGTATAAGCAAAGATGAACAATTAGTAGAAACTTTGCATTAGGATAATTTTGATGTATTTTTCTTATGCTTTTTTCTCTTTTTATATAAGTGTGTTTTTTCTTTTTCTTTGTACGTTTTGAAAAGTAAAATAAATTATTATTATAATTTTTTTAAAAAACCTCCTACCCAAAAGGAAAGGAGGCAAAGAAGAAGACAAGTCTTTCGCTCCACATCATCTGGCACTTTGTCAAGCATGCAGCCACACTGCCAATTGCAACAGTTGCTTCCAAGCTGTTGAAACATGCTGGGGTTTGTACAATATTAACGATCCAGTCAGCACTCATTATCAGCATCCTTGGCTACGGCACACAACGTTTACTGGCAACGTGTGGTTCACTCTTTGTACTCAACTGGTTTGCCTCCTCCCCTTAAAAATCATAAGTGGGTCTTTCAAAAATCCTATGAGATTTAGGCCATTTCATGATAGCACTGCTCAAAGGCAAAATACAGATCGCTAGACCACCTGCGTACAATCACTGTAAATTAAGAATGATTAGGCTCTTAAAAATTTGCATAACAAAATCAAAAGCTAGAATGTTATGACCATGTCCGGCCTGGTTATTCTTCTATGCTAATAGAGTAGACAATATTGTAAGGATAACAAAGCCCATTATCCCACTACCATAGGACTCGTTCCACCTGACCATTCAGGAAGCCAACATAAACCTTTTTGCTGCTTCAGAGTACATGAGGTTAAATCTATGATAGGTTTCAATCACTAGCTGTTTATGCTTACAAACCAGCCAGATAAGGTAAGAAAAAGCAATGTAGTTTAGGTAGCAATATGTAGCATTGAAGTCCCCCTGTGGGACATAGGCCCCACATTGTGAACCACTGCTCTAGGTGTTAACCTTAACTCCAGTCAACCCTATCCAGGAAAGTCAATGGAGACATAGACTAGACATTGCAGCCAACAACATCTGGAGGTCTATACTTACCCTTCTTGCCTTACAGAAACATACAGGATATTCTCTGAAGGATAATGTTAAGTGAAATGAAGAGCCTCCTCCCAATTCTCCTATGCAGTTTGTTGATTGATATTGCTGGCCAATATAGAGAGGCCAGAAAAGATATTCTTTGGGACTGTTGTTATTATATGCCATGAAGTCATCTCTGACTTATGATGACCTTAGGAATGAGAGATCTCCAAAATGTCCTGTCCTTGACAACCCTGCTCAACTCCTGCAAGCTATCGTTTGTGGCTTCCCTTGGCTTAGGGAATCTCTCTCTCTCTCTCTCTTGTTTTTGGCCTTCCTTCTGGCTGCCTTTCAGCTTTCCCAGAATTATTGTCATTTCCAGAAAGACTTGCCTTCTCATGATCTATCTCACGAGATAGTTCAGGCAAGAAACTAACCAACATGACCACCAGCCAAAATGGTGGGGGGTTCTGAGAATTGTAGTCCAAATGCAAAGCTTTCCCAAGTTCTCCTTCGTATAGTTTGTGAATCCACACTCATGGGTTATGCGCCTGCGCAGAACGGCCGATCGGAGGCTTGAAAAGCTATTGGTCAAAAGTTTTGGCGGTAAGACCGCCCACCGTACCGCCCACCCTGAGGCGCCCGCGTGCCATTTTACCTCAGTTCTCTTCTTTCCGCCGTAGCAGCAGGACGATCGTTGAGAGCTTCCTCAATTTTTTCGCCCTTCTGAGGGAAAGTCTTTTTGGCAAATCTTAACAAATTTTTCTCGGTGATCTTGTCCTCCGGGCAGGATCGCCACCCCGGCTCTGTCTCTTCTCTTGAGTGGATTCAGTAGCCAATTTTTCGCATCGATCACCGTCTCCCCCCTCAAGGGGGTGGCGGCTGGTCGGCCCTTCGGGGTACTTGTCTCCAGAAACTTCCACTGGAAGAATTTTTTCCGCGGTTGATGGCTGCAGCGTTTAAACAGTGCACGGCTTGCCTTAAGAAGTTTCCGGCTTCCGACGGACACAGCCTGTGCCTTTTTTGTTTGGGAGAGTCGCATCAGAGCCAGTCTTGCCCGCATTGCAAAAAGTTTACGCGCCTCGCGGTGCAGAACCGAAGCAATCGCCTCAAGGCTCACCTGATGGAGCTCGCTCTGGCTCCCGCCGCGTCCGCCTCCACGGCCACCGCTGCCGCTCAACCACCGCCGGCCTCTTCCTCCGTGCTTCCGATGAGGAAGAAGAAGAAGAAGGACAAGAACAGTGAGAAGAAGCGCAAGCGTGGGTCGGAGAAGAGACGGTCGCTTCCCCCCACTCCGCGCACACCCGCCTCTCCCGGGCCTTCGCCGCCGTTCTCGACTGCCCGATGTCCTTCTCCGGGATCCTCCATCTGGGGAGGACGGTCGTCTTCCGGGTCACCTGAGAAAGGACGCAGGGCTGGGGCTCCAGCTCGCCCACCTCAGGTGCTCTCCTCTCCTCCTCGGGGCAGAAATTCCTCGCCGAGGCAGGCCTCCGTCTCTCCACGGCCCAGAACGCCGACGGACGAGGCGGTCGTCACCGTTCCGACGACCGTTTCGCCGACACCGACGCCGGCCACCGTTTCGGCTCCCACCGTTTCGTGGGCCACCATCCCGCCGGCCGCCGGAGCTCCACCGCCAGCGGACTCGGACGCGTCTCAGATGGCCCTCGTCCGAGAGATGTTC
The DNA here is from genome assembly GCA_035047305.1 of Bradypodion pumilum. Lineage (NCBI taxonomy): Eukaryota > Metazoa > Chordata > Lepidosauria > Squamata > Chamaeleonidae > Bradypodion > Bradypodion pumilum. The sequence goes on from JAWDJD010000001.1 coordinate 448,967,026, forward strand.
CAGGTCATGGCGTCGTTTGCGACCAGGTTCCAGACCTCCACGTCTGCGGCCTCTGCGGCTCCGGTTCCGACCGCCGCAAGCCCCAGGCATCCCGGCTCTGCCGCGGCCCCACCGACCTCCCGTGGGTCGAGTGCCCGCTCCGCCGGCCCACCCAACCCGTCATGGTGTGGTCCGGACGTTGATGCGGTGGACGCCCATCCCGCCGGCCCGCCCAGGCCGTACTGGCGCGGTCCGGACGTGGACGAAAGACTGCCTCCCTCGTCCTCCGATGAGTCCAGCTCGTCGTCGGAGGAGGACGAGGGAGACGTCGACGCCGAGCGCACGCCGGAACAGGCCATCGGCTCAGTGGACCCACCGCGTGGTGAGGACCAGCGCTCACTGACCGCCATGCTCACGAGGCTCGGCACCGCCCTCAACCTGAAGGTCGACCAACCGCCGTTGGAGGGTGAGGATCAGATGACCGCGAAGCTCGACAGGCGTGCTGTGCGGCCGGTCCACATAACCATGCTCCCCTCCATGATGACCACGGCGAGGGCGACGTGGAAGAAACCTTTGGCGGCACACTCCGTTTCGTCCAGGCTCGACAGCATGTACCGGGTCCTGGACGAGAACGTCGAGTTCTTGCAGGCGCACCCCCTGCCGAATTCCCTGGTGGTCAAGGCCTTCCAGCATAGGACGGCCACCAGCGGATTCCCGGTCCCGTCGACGCCGGAGGGAAAGAAACTGGACGCGGTGGGGCGTAAGTTTTACGCCACCGGCTCCCTATTCTTTCGGGCCGCAAACTATTCGGCCGCCATGGGCCTGTACCAATCTCACCTCTGGGAGCAGGTGAAGGTTGAGACGGCTAAACTGCCCGCCGATGCCCAGAAGAGGATTGACGCGCTGGCCACCGAGGGGGACTTCGTCGCCGAGCAGCTGATGCGCACTGCCCGGCATATCAACGATTATGCGGCAAAAGACATGGCCTCCGCAATCTACCTCCGTCGCCATGCTTGGCTCAGGGACACCTCCCTCGATGACGCTATGAAAAAGCTCATCGAGGAGTTTCCCTTCGACGGGCAGGGCCTCTTCGGTCAGGACACCGATAAGGTCCTGAATGAGATGCGCCAGACCAGTTCCACGGCGAAGTTCCTGGGGCTCACCACGCCGGCAACTTCCACCAGGCCGAGGTTCCAGCCCTTCACACGGAGGTTCCAGGGCAATCCACAGCAGCAGGGACCGACGGAGCAGCCTAGATCCAGCTCCTATAAACAGCGGCGACAACACAAACCCCGCTACCGGCCCTATGGACAGGACAAGCGTTCGACCGCGAGGCCCAAGCCCCGCGTTTGAAGCTGCGGCGGCCGAGTCTCTCTCGCTCCACATCCCGTACCTCCCCCTCCGGAACTTCCTCCAGGCATGGTCGGGCATCACGGACGACCAGTGGGTCTTAAAGATCTTGTCCTCTGGCTACGCCATCGAGTTCGTGCGGGTGCCTCGAGTAGGAAAACATCGTCTCACCACCTCGTCCCCCCATTTGGAGGAAGAAATAGCAACCCTTCTCTCCAAGGGAGCCATCGAGCGGGTAGCACCGTCCGACTGGGACAACGGCTTCTACTCGAGGTACTTCGTGGTCCAGAAGAAGGACGGAGGCCTTCGCCCTATCCTGGACCTACGCCGCCTGAACAAATGCATCCACACCAGGAAGTTCCGGATGGTGACCCTACAGACCGTCCTCCCCCTCATCAACAAAGGGGACTGGTTCACAGTCATAGACCTCAAGGATGCCTACTTCCACGTCTCCATCCTCGAGGAACACAGACGGTTTCTCCGCTTCCGTATCGACCATTCCGTGTACCAGTACCGATGCCTACCGTTCGGTCTGGCCACGGCACCGCGGGTCTTCACCAAATGCATGGCTCCGGTGGCTGCATTCCTCCGCCAACGGGGCATCAGGGTCTTCCCGTACATCGACGATTGGTTGATCGTCTCCCCCACCAAACCGTCATCCGTTCGGGACACACAATACACGGTTCACCTCATGGAGAGTCTCGGCCTCAGGATCAACTTCACCAAGTCGAAGTTGACTCCTTCCCAGCGCGTCGAGTACATTGGAGCGGTACTCGACTCGCTTACTACGAGAGCCTACGCCCCCCAGAAACGCTTACGGGACATTGCGCAGGGGGTGAGCGAACTGCGCACGAAACCGTGCATCCGGGCGAAGAAGGCTCAGAGACTTCTAGGCCTGATGGCCTCAACGACGGCAGTGATCCCCCATGCCAAGTTGAAATTCAGGTCCCTGCAATCGTGGCTCCTTCACGAGTTCGACGCACTTCGGGAGAGCCAATCCAAACGGTTGACCCCATCTCCAGAACTGAGGGACCAACTGCTGTGGTGGTCTACACCACTCAACGTGGCCACGGGGAAGAGTTTCTACCCCCCGCAACCCTCGTTGCAGATACTGACCGACGCGAGCAACCTCGGCTGGGGCGCTGCTTGCGGGATTCTCACGGTCAACGACACCTGGACACCGCACGAAACGGTGTACCACATAAATTACTTGGAGCTGCTGGCCATTTGGAAGGCCCTGCGTTCCTTCGAGACTCTGCTCACCGGCAAGGCGGTTCAAGTGGCCTCGGACAATACCACGGCGGTGGCGTACCTCAACAAGCAGGGAGGAACACGGTCCACCACCCTCCTGTACCTGGCAGTGCAGTTGTGGGAATGGTGTCTGGAGAGGCACATTTTCCCAATTGGAGTGCACATTCAGGGCACGCTAAATGTTTTGGCAGATCACCTGAGCCGTCTCACCTCCACGACCCACGAATGGGAGCTGGACGACGGAGTGTTCCAGTCCCTGTGCGAGGTCTGGGGGACGCCGAGCATCGACCTCTTTGCATCGGAGTCCAACAGGAAACTCAGCAGGTACTGCTCCAGAGCAGGCATCGGACTGAACTCCGAGGGCGATGCCTTCATGAAACGGTGGGATCAGGACTATCTCTATGCCTTTCCTCCGTTTCCTCTGGTCCAGAAGGTACTCACCAGGATGCACCAACACAGAGCCAATGCAATTCTGGTGGCACCGGCGTGGCCGCGCCAACCCTGGTTTCCGCTACTGTTGCGCATGTCGTCGCAGTATCGCACACTGCCGGAATCACCGACACTCCTCCAAATGGAGCAGGGCCAGCTGCACCATTCGGACCTGCCCAGCCTCCACCTCACCGCGTGGAGGATAACCCCAGACTGGCCAGGATCCTTGAACTAGCGCGGCGCCCTTCCACAAGGAAGTCCTACGCTTCCAAATACAGGCGTTTTTGTGCTTTCCTGGCCGCCCGGCAAACACCCCCCACGCAGGTGGGACTGCAGGACATTTTAACCTACCTCCTCCAGCTGGCGGAGTCTGGCCTCAGCATCACCTCCATCCGAGTGCATCTCGCAGCAGTGGTAGCGCACTCTCCTGCTGGCTCGCCCGCTTCCGGGGCCTTCCGCGACCAAACGGTAAAGCGCTTCCTCAAGGGACTAAAGAACGCTTTTCCGCCGGCCCGGACACCGACGGCTCAATGGTCACTGTCCACCGTTCTTAACGCGCTCACCAGGACCCCCTTCGAGCCCATGGCTACCGCCGATGTTCGTCTCCTCACATGGAAGACAGCATTCCTGGTGGCCATCACGTCTGCACGACGAGCTGGTGAGCTGGTTGCCCTGCGAGCAGATGCACCTTTTCTCCAGTTCTTCAACGACCGCGTCGTCCTCCAAGCGGACATCACCTTCCTACCCAAGGTGGTCTCCAAGTTTCACATGGCACAAACTATCTCCTTGCCAACCTTCTTCCAGAACCCCACTAACGCCCAAGAAAGGACTTGGCACACGCTGGATGTGAAACGAGCTTTATTGTTTTACACCAGCAGGACTAGAGAGTTCAGGAAGTCGCAACGCCTCTTTGTGGCTTATGGGGGAAAGTCCAAGGGTGAACCCATCTCTGCTCAAAGGTTCTCCAAATGGATCACCTCTACCATCTACCTGGCCTACGAGTCAGCTTCACTGCCACCTCCACCGCATGTCAGGGCGCATTCCACCAGGGCGGTTGCCACATCCACTGCCTTTCTGGAGGGCACACCGCTTGAGGACATATGTAAGGCTGCCACTTGGTCCAGACCTTCCACATTTGTCCAGCACTACAGGGTGGACACCAGAGCCACTGCGGACGCCAGGCTTGGCCGTGTCGTCCTCACCAGAGGGCTCCGGACTCAACGCCCCTGACGGGTCCACCTACGGGTTCTTCGGCTCATCGTGGGATCATCTCATCCGACTGCCCACCGACCAAGTAAGTGTGAGCTTGCTAATCTCCCATGAGTGTGGATTCACAAACTATACGAAGGAGAAAGTTCGGTTTCACTTACCAGTGATAACTTTCGTTCTTCGAGTATATAGTTTGTGAATACACACTACCCACCCTGCCTCCCCTCTTGAGCTGCACGGATGAGATCAGTTGGTTTATTCTGTGCTTGGCTTAAGTATGGAACTGAGGTAAAATGGCGCGCGGGCGCCTCAGGGTGGGCGGTACGGTGGGCGGTCTTACCGCCAAAACTTTTGACCAATAGCTTTTCAAGCCTCCGATCGGCCGTTCTGCGCAGGCGCATAACCCATGAGTGTGTATTCACAAACTATATACTCGAAGAACGAAAGTTATCACTGGTAAGTGAAACCGAACTTTCTGGGTCAGTGTGTCTTCTGGGAGGTCCGTTTGCTGCTTTTTGCTAGTAGTCTTCAACGTAATCGTTGAAGTGACACCAGAGGAAAGGAGAAAACAAGGCAGGCAACACTGGAATCCCCAGATCACTCACACACATGAGAAACCTGGAGGCCACATTTTGGCTTGTTCTGGGGCTATCTAATCAGCAGCTGTATCACACAGGAGGACAGACAGACATGACTTCACTGCTACCTCATACAAGTATGAAAATGTTGTGTTCTGATGGTTTTACTGTACACATGGATTGCAATGTATCTGAGTCAATGTAACCTTGCCTATAGCAACAATGTAACCTTCAGCTGTATCATATAAGCCCTGTAATAGGACGCGAGCTAATGACCACCAGCTGGCAGCAGCGAGCGTCCAAGCTCTCTTGGTCCGAACTCATCAAAGGCAACAGCGCGGGAAGTTTTCCCGCCACTACCTACACCTGGACAAGAAGGGCGTGACCTGCAATGACGTCACGCAGACAGTAGCCAATGGGCTACCATGGCACCACGTTCAAATGTATTACTGCTGTATATAAAGAGCTATCGATCCGCCATTACCTCATGTTCCCTCTGTCCACGATGCAATAAACCTGAGTTAACCCAGCCCGAGGCTGTGTCCCGTGTCTTGGTTTGCATACACCAAATTGGCGACGAAGGTGGGATGATGGATCCCCACGGAACAGCCAGGGCACAGAGCGGGTTCAACATCACCAAACCGCAGGACTGGGAGCTGCTTGAGATGGACTTCCAGGCGGCACTGGTGGAACTCAGAGTCAAACAAGACGACGAGGAGAGGAAGAGGGCCATCCTCACCAGAATGCTCGGGATGGAAACCAAGCGGACGCTGGTGGGCATAATCGCTCCGAAGAAGGTGAGCGACTTTAAGGCGAGCGACATCATGAAGCTGCTGCGAGAGCGGTTCTGCCCCTCGAGGGCAATGTTTCCCGCTCGGAGCGCGTTTTGGAAGCGAGTCCAAGCGCCAGACGAGTCGGTTGAGGCATTCGTGGCCGCCATGAGGATAGCCGCCGCCCCCTGTAAATGGGGCGACATCCTGGAGATGATCCTCAGGGACGGCGTGTTATGTGGCCTGAAAGACAAGGAGGTGCAGCGCAGCTTGATGAATAAGGAGCCGCCACCCACGCTGGCCGAAGTCATAGAGGCCGCGGAAGCCGCAGAGTCCACGAATGCCGGAGTGGACGAGATGCATCAGTGGCGTGAGTGGCGTCCTAAAGCCGGCAAGGCGGAAAATTCGGTGCACGGGAAGGCCGGACAGTCGGTGCACGCGACTCGGCGGGCCTCAAAGTCGTCTACGGAAGGCAGCGACGGCGAGGAGGTCCAGAAGGTCCGGAAGGGCGGTCGACGCTGCGAGGGTTGCGGAGCGGCCCACGAGCGCGCGAGATGCCCGTTCAGGAAGGCCGAGTGTTACATCTGCGGCCGTCGGGGGCACATCGCCAAGGCGTGCAGAAAGCGGAAAGAGGGCCGGAGGCAATCACAAGACCGCGCGGCCAGGCCGGACCGTCCAGCAAGGCCCAAAGATGGCGCCCAGACCACGAGGAAGCAGGACGGCGTGGGCCGCGTCTCGGACAGCAGCGAGGACGACGCCTCAGTGTTCAGCGTGTCCGCGGGACAGTCCCATTACTTCGTTGAGGTATTAGTACAAGGGGCCCCTATTAAGATGGAAATTGACTCGGGGTCCTCCTTCTCCATAATTCCCCAGAAAGAGTTCCTGAAAATCGACCCCCACGTGCGGCCAAAGCTTAAAGCGTTGAGGTCCACACTACGGGACGTACAGGGAAACAACATTCCGGTATTGGGGGTTGGGAAGTTTCGGGTCAATTTTAAGAGACATTCTGCGGAACTGCCCCTAGTTGTCCTGAAAGGGGGAAGCTGTAGCCTCCTGGGAACACAGTGGTTTCAGCCCTTAGGGTTGTTCATAGGGGGGGTCCATACCGTGGGGGGAGACCCAATACAAGCGGTTTGCGATGCGCATCCCGCCGTTTTTGAGAAAGGACTCGGAAAGTTCAAGGGACCCCCTGTAGCTTTCGACATAGACCCGGAGGTCCGCCCGATAAGACTCAAACCACGCAGGGTGCCGTTTGCACTCAAGGACAAGATAGAGGCGGAATTGGACAAACTGGTGGGCCAGGGGATTCTTATTCCTGTTGATTCCGCGGAGTGGGAAACTCCAATTGTAACGGCTCTAAAGGCTAACGGGGAGGTGCGCATTTGCGC